>JBAMCL010000620.1:0-1200000 GCA_037075165.1 Hirtodrosophila histrioides
ATTTAAGTTTCTAGTTGCAGTTATATGAAAGATCTTGCAGAGTAAACAAAGCTTAAGCTAGTTAATATACCCCTTATATTATTGTCTACTGTTTATAGGGTATGAGTAAGAAGGCAATTGCTGCTGTTGCTGTTGCCTTTGCTGCTGGTATTGTTGCACCTGCGTCTGCATTTGTTTCACTTGCTGTCGATTTGCTTTGTGTTGCATCTGCCGCTAGTTGTGGCAGCCTTTGTTGTTGCTGTAACTGCTGTTATTGCAATATGCACACGCAAATTGCGCCAATTAGGCAATGAGCATTGGCTGCCAGTTGCCATTTGGCAGTGGCCCGGTTGCCAGGTTTTCAGTTGCATGCCACGTTTGCCACTTCAATGGCTGCAACTGCCGCTGAGTGCCTGCTGCCGCATGTTGCAGCGGCATTCAACTGCGCTTAATTATTATGTACACTTGATTAGGCAGAACAAACGAATCTGAACTGTTTTTGATTGCCCAATGTGAAGTCCTTTGGGTCCTTTGAATGCTTGCTGAATTGTTAACAATCTTTTAAATATAATATTTATAATATTTATTATGCTATCAATCTTTAAAGCACACAATTGACTTACCTAGACGCAACGCGGCGTATGCGCAATTTGAGCTCTTCTTTGCCTGCAATTCAATTTTTGAGGATTTGGCAATAAAAACAGTTGGCTAGCAGCATATATCCTTAATGTATGACTGTATGTGTGTGTGTGTGTGTGTGTGTGTGTGTGTGTGCAGCTTGTGTGTCTTTTGTAATGTTTGTTCTGCAACACAGCAGTCGGCCCAAGCAATCGCATGTTGCCAGTTAACCAGCCAGTCAGCCAGTCAGCCAAGCTATAGTAGCATATATATTCCGTATCCTGCAACTTCTATACGGTATGCCGTATCCTTTAGCTAGCATACCGCATCCACTTTTGGCATATGCAGCGCAATCGTCGTTTTTATTTAATATTTTCTAATAAATTTTTCAAAGTTTATTTTTGAAAGCCTTGCAGCGTTTTAATATCTGCTCGAGTCGAGTCGACTCCAACTCAACTTTTGCCACACACACACATGTGTGTGTGCGTGTGTGTGTGTGTGTGTGTGTATATAGCGCATATATTTGTACAATTTGGCACACACACACAAAGTCTGCAACTTTTGCTAGCAAATTTTCATAGGACTTGCGTCTGATTTCCCATATGCGCCGGCGACTCCCTGCAACAGCTGCGTCGGCGTCGACGTCGACGTCGTCGTTGGCAGCGGCTGCCTTCAGTTTTTCGTGGCCTTTTGTAACTTGCTGCTGGCTAAGAAGCAGCAGCAGCAGCAGCAGCAGCGCAAGTTTCTCATTTGTGTGTGTTCGTGCAACAAACTGCGTCCTGCCGACTTCTGCCTGATGCTGGCTTTGTTTTTGGCTTTGCTGCTGCCTCGTGCGGCGTCCAAAAAACGTACAAAAAATATAAGCAAGGCAAAAAAAAGTTTTTCATTTGCCTGCTCATCAGCGTTTTGATTTTGGCCGCCATCTCCAACTCCAGCTCCAGCTGGCTCCCCAGTTGGCCTGCTGCTCCCCAGCTGCCAGCTGGCTTGGGGCAATGAATTCTTCTTAAAGTGCCCCGCGGCCATTTGCGTGATTTGTGCGTGTGTTGGTGTGTGTGTTGGTGTGTGTGTGTTGGTGTGTGTGGGTGGGTGTTTGCAGTGAAGCATATACGAGTACTTTGTGTTTGTCTTGCCAACATACACAAACCTGGCAACCCTGACAGCTCGGCAGCAGCTGGGGCAGCTGTGGCAGCAGCACTGGGGCAGCAGCACTGGGCACAGCTTTTAACTAACTTTCTTGCTCGCTCTGCGTTCCCCCCCACCCTCTACCACTGCCACCCACTGCCAGTTAGCTTTTAGCTGGGCCAAAGTCACTTTAAAGGCCACTTGGCTAATTGCAGCGCATTGGCGGCAACTGTTGCAACCAGTTGTTGCAGTCATGTTGCATGCACACACCCCCCTCTCAGCACCCACCAGCCGCATGCCACATATATGAGCTACTCGCGTTGCAGCTGCCGCCAGCAGGAGACTCTGAAGAGGCGCCATCGGCGTTTTCAAAATTGAGATAAGGTTTTTGCCTCGACAAAACTTTCGTTTCTGGCTAAGGATCTGCTTGGGTTTGTGGGGTGGGGAGGTGGGGAGGCGGTGGTCTTGCTGCTGCTGCTTTTTTATGTGTTCATCTTCGTTTTATGCGTTGTTTTATGCTGCCTCGGGGAGCAGCAACTTAGGTATGATATCTTTAAATGCACACACACACACACTCACATGTGAGCTGCGGTGTGTGTAAGCCAAAACGGACACCCAACTTAACTCGAACGAAAATCCAAAGTTTTCTACTCTATGTGTGTGTGTGTGTGTGTATTGTTTTAGGGCAATATACGCAGCAGCAGCAGAAAGCAGAGACCAGGGCCAGAAACAGCAACAGAAACAGAGCTGAAGCCGGAGACGGAGACGGAGACGGAGCTGGAGCTGGAGCCAGAACTGAAGCCTGTAGCCGGGCTGAGTTTGGAGTCGCCTTGTCGTGGTTACTGCCAATGCTTCATGCTCTTTTGTTGTTGTTGTTGTTGTTGTTGTTGCCCTCAGCGCTGCAAGGATAAATGAATGAGGAGGCACACAGATAGACACACACACACGCGTGCAGTGGCCCTAGGAGCAGCAGCAATCCACACCCAACAGAGAAAACCCAGTAAACCCACACGCTCACAATCTCCGAGCACCTTTGCTGTGCTATATATGAGTCCTGAGAGCTGCTCCTGCTGCTCCTTCTTGGCTTGGCTTGGTTTGGTTTCAGTTTTGGTTTTGGTTTCGTATCCATCCATGATTTCCGCACTAATTCCAAACGATCGCCGCTGGCTAAGTCGAGCGTTTTGCCCTTTTTCGCCGGCTGCATGTGGAGGTAAACTGGATTGCAGGAGCGGGGGTTGCGGGGGGTTTGCGGGCGGCGGCGGCGGCAGCAGGAGCAGGTCGAGCAGCCCAGGACATACTGTCTGGCTGGCCTTTGTGTGCGGAAGGTTGCCTGGCCGCAGGACATTTTGTAGGGGTTACATAGTCAGCGTCAACGTCAACGTCGTCGTCAACCTCTGACGCTGCCACTGCCACAGCCTCTGTCTCTGCGGCTGCCTCTGCCTCTGCCTCTGCTGAGGTGTGTATCACTAACTGTGTGTTGATCTATGAGTGTGTGTGTGCTGCTATATATATATACACGTGTGTGTGTATTTGTGTTTGTGTGTGCACTTTAGCTCATTTCTTGGCTTTTGTTATCGCTTTTGTGTGGGTTTTTGGTTAGGGCTGAAAGCTGAGAGCTGAGCAAGGACTACAGCCAATTGCTGGGGCGGCTGTGTCGCATTGAGCAGCAGGACATTCAGCCAGCCAGCCAGGCATGCCTCCTGCTAGCCGGCGGCCACTCTTGTCTATGCTATGGACTCAGCAAAATTATTTCGCCCAGAGGCACTGCAGCAACAGCAACAAGAGCAGCAACAACAACAGCAGCTGCAACACGATAGTTTTGGCCAAAATCAGAACAATGCCAACTAATAAGCTGTCTTTTTGTCTAGCCATCTCTGTCTAACGCCCTGGCCAAAATGAAACTCAATCAGGGCCAAAATGCTGAACAATATGCATTGGCACAGTCAAGTGGATCGGCCGAGTTGAGTTAATGGCAATGCCATTAAAAGGCAAAGATGTCAGTCATGAAGATGCAGGTTCCGGTTTTGAGCGGAGTGTGTGTGGGGGTCAGCAGCTGACGGGGCTGGGAGGAGGGAGGCGTATTATGGTAGTCACAACAACAAAACCGACGCCCACTCGAAATGCAAATGCAGCAGCAGCAATACACTTAGAAAAATAAATGCCATAGAATTTACTAAATCAACGATTAAACTAGAAATCATAATACTTACAAATATCAAATAGAAATTGTTTCTATTAAGGGGCAGTCCACATATTACGTAATCATCAAGGGGGTGGGGGGATTCAGCCGAAAAATTACTCTTGATTATATGAGGGTGGGAGGGTCCTTCGCATTTGATTACGTTATCTATCAAAGAACCTTCTTACACCAATTTGGATTTCTATCTTCGGAAGAAATTAATTTTGAATGATTACGTAATCATAGGGGGGTAGGTCAGCCACATATAACGTCATCATTAAGGGGGTGGGGGTGGGGGATCAGCCGAAAGATTACTCTTGATTACAGGAGGTGGGAGGGTCCTTGGCATATGATTACGTAATCTAATTAAGAGCCTTCTTTCACCAATGTGGTTTTCGCATTTCGGAAGAAATTAATTTTGAATGATTACGTAATCATAAGAGGGGTAGGTCAGCCAAATGATTACGCTTGATTACATGGGGGGAGGCTATCAAAAATGGTAAAAAGCTTGATTACGTAATATGTGGACGACACCTTAGTTATTTTTTGTCATTTATATATACAATAATTATTAATATTAATATACAGTTTAGAATTTAGATACCCTTTAATCTAAATCTAAATTTTCACATTCTGCTGTTACTCATAAAATGTACTAATAGTGTAGTGTTAATTTCTATTTAGTATACATAATTTGTGAGCTTAAGAAATATATTTTTGAAGTTCAGAAGAAAATAAGGCTAGAAAAGTCTGACGACTTGCTGCATTTTAGGGCATTTGTTTCTCTGAGTGTAGAAAGTTGATAGGCACAGGCTCAGCTCAGGCTCGGGCTCAGCTCTTTTAGACAGCACTCCAGCAACAACAACAAGAACAACAACAAGAACAAGAACATTGGCAACAGCAACTCTTCAAAATTTCATGCTAAACTGAAGTGTAACCAAAGGCGCTGCAAACAACGCAGGCTCTCGTCTCGCTCTCGCTCTCGCTTCCACACACCGTCAGCCGTCTCTTTCTTGGTCCCTGCTCGGGCGCATAGAAAAGATATCGCTTGGAGCGCTATTGGACTAGAATAGGTTGCAAAACTGCAAAACTGCAGTGTGTGTGTGTGTGTGTGCTTATATACAATACCGTTAACAGTGGGTGTGTGCTCAATCCGAGTGTGTGTGTGTGTGTGTGTGTTGCAGCACCTGTACCAACTCCAAGCTGACTCCAACCTGCCTGCAACCTGCCTCAAGTGGACCGCAAAGCAATTGAAATTGAATTGTTTTGTGGCACAGACCCCGAGCACTTCTCTGCATATGTTGTTGCTGTTGCTGCTGGAGTTGTTGTTGCTGCAGCATTTAAGCCATATTCATTGGCCATGTTTTATTGAGCGCATTGCTTAAGCTTTCATAATTGTTGTAAATTAATAAAAATGTGAAACCCAGCGTCGCAGCTGCACACACACACACACACACACATCCAGCCATGAGAATTGCCCCGCAGCCATTTTCTTTAGCAATTCTTTTTTTTTATAGTACATATATATATGTTGCATGTATTTTTAACCCTACTTTGTTGCCAACGTGCTCGTTTCTCGTCTCTTTGGCATTTTTTCGTCTCTCTGAAAACGAATGCGACTGCGAATGCGAATGCTCATGTAGTTAAAGTTAATCAAATCGTAATTACCAGAGCCATATAGCCCTAGGGCTTAAAACATTTTAAAAAGCAAACTTGTTTAGTAAATATGCAGCGCGCGGGTGCGGAAGGGGCAGCTGCCCGGATTAAGCTGCATGCAACGGGGCAAGGGGCAAATTGCGCTGCGGCCTAATGCCCATAATAAAGCAAAAACAAGTAAGAACTGTTAACTTCAACGCACCGAAGCTAGATACCCTTATAGAAATGTATTTAAGCAAAAACTCAATTCTTGTCTGATTGTTCCTATAGAAGCTATATAATAATGTGTTCCAATTTGGATCAAATTATAGGAAACTGTAGAAAGTGTAATAAAACAAGCAATTTTTGAGTTGGGAGCTAATATTTGTAAAGAGAAGAAGTTTTTCATACAAAAACTCATTTTTCACCCGATTTTTCCTTTGGCAGCTATATGATATAGTTATCCGATTTTAACCAAATTTGGTCAGATTATAAAAACTCTCTAAAAACTCTGTTTAGATGAGTTTGGTAAGAATAGCTTCATAGACAATAATGTTTTTCATATAAAATATAGTTTTCATCCTATCATTCCTATTGCAGCTATATGTTATAGTAGTCCGATATTGACCATATTCAATCAGATTGCATAAACTCTCTAGAAATTGGGTTTGAATGAGTTTGGTGAAAATATCTTCATAAATAATAATGTTTTTCATATAAAATATAGTTTTCATCCTATCATTCCTATGGCAGCTATATGTTATAGTGGTCTGATATTGACCATATTTATTTAGATTGTATAAACTCTCCAAAGACTTTGTTAGGATAAGTTTAGTGAGGATATCTTCATAAGTAATAAAGTTTTTCTTATAGAAACATATCTTTCGACCTATCATTCCTATGGCAGCTATATGTTATAGTGGTCCGATATTGACCATATTCAATCAGATTGTATAAACTCTCTAGAAACTCGATTTGAAGGAGTTTAGTTAAAGATATCTTCATAATAATAATTTTTCATATAAAACACACTTTTCGACTATCATTCCTATGGCAGCTATATGTTATAGTGGTCCGATATTGACCATATTCAATCAGATTGTATAAACTCTCTAGAAACTTGGGTTTGGATGAGTTTGGTGGGGATATCTTCATAAGTAAAAAAGTTATTCATACAAAAACATAGTTTTCGACCTATCATTCCTATGGCAGTTATATGTTATAGTGGTCTGATCTGGCCGATCCTGACATATGTATATATATATGATATATCTGCCTGCAGCAAAAAGAAGGATCTGTGCCAAGTTTCATTCTGATATCTCAAAAGCTGAGAGACTAGTTTGCATAGAAACAGACGGACATCGCTATATCAACTCTAGCCGATGCTGATGAAGAATATACATATATATACGTTATATGGGCTACACATTTCTAGACAAAATGATAATACCCTCCGGAAGGGTATAACAAGGGAGAAAACCACAAAACAACGTCGCACATTTGTCAGCGGGGCATGCGAATGCCATGAAAATGGCAATTGCAAAGGGAAGTGGTAAATAGGAGGACCCTGTGGCGAGGGCACCCCCCGCACAGGTTGATTGAGTTTTATTAATTTGTTGGCCATGACGACTGCTAATGATACGACGTCCCTCTCCCAGAGGCAGAGATTGAGGGAGAGGTAGAGGGTAGAGATAATAATGACAGCGAGTTGAGCCCGTAATCGCTACTCGCTTACCAATTTTTTGGTTGAGCTTACATTGCGTATACGCAATGTCGGACACAGCTTGACATGTTATAATTAGCGTGCGTGTTGCCGTTTTTGTTGTTGCTGCAGCCTCGTTGTTGCACGCTCTCGTTGTTGCCATAACGATGCTCAAATCAACGTGATTTTCGTGTGAAAATCGAGGCGCATGCCCAGCGGTCAATTGGCCATGGACTCTCGCTGCCTCCACCTCTGCCTCTGCCTCCGCCTATGCCCTGTGTATGTTGGCGATTTTGTCTTGTCGTGGCTGCAACTGCAGCTTCAGGCATAGTTGCTGTGTGTGTGTGTATGTCTGGGGGGGCGGTGTGGGAGGGCAGACATAAGTGAGTTAAACGCATTGAAAAGCCAAATATTCCCACACAATCATATGAAATACTTGCGATATACTCGTATACAAAGTACAAAGCCTCAAAGCGTTTTTCTTTTCTTTCCCTTCGTGTTTTTTTTGTGTGTCTTTTTTTTGGCATTTGCTTTGTCACGTTTGCCTCCTCCCTGCAGCTGTCTGTCCACCTACCTGGCTGCCTGCTGGCCTCCTGGCCCCCTGGGCCCCCTGGCTGCATGTAATCAAGCTCTAGTCGATTTTTGTTGGTCAAATTGGTTCTCATGCGGCGACTGGCTTACATAATGCCGCGGCATGAGCTCATCAAGCTGTCGAATGGGTTTCCCCCTAAACTATATAATTAACTCATTTGTTTTCTGCTTTTATGTATCTTTTTCTGCAGCAAAAAATGCGATATGGATCGAGAGCGCGAAAGAGATGCAAAAGGCCTCGAGCCGCGCGATTTGTCCTCCACGGGCCGCATCTATGCCCGCAGCGATATTAAAATCAGGTAAGACCCGAAGGCCAAATTAAGTATTCAGCTCGGAATCTCTGCCAGTTGAGCTGGCACTATCGATAGGTTAACTATCGTTTGCTTACTTCGATATATCGATATCGTAAACAGAAAGTTTCTTTTTGTTGTTATTGTTACCAGACTGAAATGGAAGCACAGATCTTAACTGAAGTTTTGAATATAAGTTTACACCCTTGCAGAGGCTTTTGTAATTTTATTGCGACATGTGTAAGATACTGTAAAGATATAAGTAAACTGTGTATAATAATAATAATAATAATAATAATACTGTAAAGATCGAAGTGCCTGTAGAGACTATGAAAGTATTTTATTTATATTCCTAATTAACATCCCTAGAGGAATCAATCTAGCCATGTCCGTCTGTCTGTAATATTCTATAAGTTTCTAAGGTTGGTTTTAGAGCAATCGTGATGAAACTTGGCTCAGATGCTTCCTTTCGCTGTCGGTTTGTCACAACCTGCTGAATCGTACTACTATATCATAAATATGCCATAGGAACCATTGAAATCTAGTTGTTGTATGAAATCGTTGTGGCCTATTAGAATATCCCAAGCAAACTCATCGAATCTTCATTAATTTTTGTAGAAACTGACCAAATTTAGTCAAAATCAAACCATTATATCTTATAGTTGCTGTATTTTTGATTTTTTATTGTTAGCAGACTGTTGGACCTTTAGATCTTAGCTGGATAGAGTTCTTTAATTAATACGCCATAGAAACAGTCGGTTGAAAAGCAAGTTTTTGTATGAAAAGCTTTTTAGAGTTTTATTTATTTATTAACTTATTTATTGCGTGTTAGTACCTTTTTAGAGGAGAGATATTTCAACCAAACTTAGTAAATATGAATTTTATTATACTTTATATAGTTTGCTTGAATTCTTATCAAAATCTAAAGACTTAATTATATAGTTGCTATAGGAACAAACGTTCGAAAATTGAGTTTCTTGTATGAAGAATGGCTTTGGCAACCCGAAGTTAGCTGTTCTTTCTTTTTCTTAAAGTATTTCACTATTTTCTATGGAAATATGTTATTCTTATTTCACTATTTTCTTCGAAAATATCTTAAGAATAACATATTTCCATAGAAAATAGTGAATTACTAAAAAAGAAAGAATAAAATCTTGACTGGGCTTAGTTATATGTACTATATTTTATTGAAATATGTTTTGTTTTTTAATACCTTTTCAATTTATTTATGTAAATAAAGAAATCTACCCAGTTTATGTCTGAAGATCCTGATCAGTCTGGCAACACTGTGAATTATGTTTTCTTTGTTTTTCTGATAACTTCTAATTTATTTATGGTAAATTAGTTTTGTTATAAACACAAATCAAAGCTACTTTTGTTTCCACAAGGATGTTGCAATAGTCATATCGATATTTTACACTATAACTCTGTTGAGTCAATGAAGTGGCAGCTCTATGCATGTACTGCCCGCTCTACCCCCCTCTAGCAAGGCATTAACATTTGCATTTTGGTACAAATTTGCACCCCGCAGCGCTTCGCCCACCGTTTCGCCAACGATCTCAAATTCCTCATCGCCCACGCCGACGCCGCCCGCCAGCTCCTCAGTGACGCCGCTGGGCCTGCCCGGGGCAGCGGCGGCTGCAGCTGTGGCAGCCGCAGCAGCGGCCGCCGCCGGGGCCGGGCCCGGTGGCGGGTCGGCTGGAGCCAGTTCCTACTTGCACAACCACAAGCCCATCTCTGGCATACCCTGTGTGGCAGCCGCGTCGCGGTATACGGCGCCGGTGCACATCGATGTGGGCGGCACGATTTACACGAGCTCCCTGGAGACGCTTACCAAATACCCCGAGTCGAAGCTGGCGAAGCTCTTCAATGGACAGATACCCATTGTGCTGGACTCGCTGAAGCAGCACTATTTCATCGATCGGGATGGCGGCATGTTCCGTCACATCCTAAACTTTATGAGAAACTCAAGACTATTGATTGCCGATGATTTTCCCGACCTGGAGCTGCTGCTCGAGGAGGCGCGCTACTACGAAGTGGAGCGTAAGTATTAACCCAACCCAACGATTCGACTCTGACCCTAACCTGTTGCATGTTGTGTGTTGTATGTTCGTTGCAGCGATGATTAAACAGCTGGAGAGTATGCGCAAGGAGCGCGTTCGCAATGGCAACTATTTGGTGGCGCCACCCACACCGCCAGCGCGCCACATTAAGACCAGCCCAAGGACCAGCGGTGCGCCGGAATGCAATTACGAGGTGGTCGCTCTGCATATCTCGCCGGATCTGGGCGAGCGCATAATGCTATCGGCGGAACGGGCGCTCCTCGACGAGCTCTTCCCGGAGGCCAATCAGGCAACGCAGTCGAGCCGCAGCGGCGTCTCCTGGAACCAGGGCGACTGGCGTCAAATCATCCGCTTCCCCCTCAACGGCTACTGCAAGCTGAACTCGGTCCAGGTGCTGACGCGACTGCTGAACGCTGCCTTCACCATTGAGGCAAGCACTGGTGGCGGGGTGGAGGGCCAGCAGTTCTCCGAGTACTTGCTCGTCCGTCGCGTTCCAATGTGATAGGCTCGTCCATGTTGGCATGGGCACTGTGTAATCGTAATCTATGTGCGAGTTGCGCACTAATTGCTGCCCTGGGGTTTTTTGGGGGACGGGGGTTCTTTTTGGGGTTTCCTGGGCGCGGAGACGGAGACGGAGATGGAGACGGAGACGGAAGCGGGGGCGGGCGTTAAGCAGCGTGTTGGGTTGCGGTTTTGCAAATTTCTGAATCCAAATGTTATTTAATGTTTATTGGGCCTGTTCCGACCTTCACTTTCGAATCAATTCCGCACACAAAGCTGTGTAGCAAGTGTAGAATTATATAAAAAGAAAGTTTAGTTTTGTTGTACGTTAATTTAATTTTTAGACAATCGAAGGTTTATAATGATTGTCGGAACGGGCCCGTATATCTTCGAAATTTGCCAACAAGCCACCCACACACAATACAATATATAAAACATATACGAGTATTGTATACTCCAGTATTTTAGGTAGAGAGCCAGGAGCCCCCAGCACTGATTTGTTTATATCCTAAGTTGAATAGTTCGAGTTGTTTGATTAGTTTCAGCAACATTGCGTTTAAGTCAATTTCCTTAAGTACTCCGTACAATTCTTTCGGTTATTTAATTGCATAAATCTAGCCAGACAGACAGTTTAAGACAATTGTCTCAAAGCATAACTTATAATACGTACTACGTACATATGTAGCTATCACAAAAAAACAAAACAAAAAGAAAAAACAAAAAAAATAAAAAACAAAAGCAAAACACACTAAGCAACTACGATAATTAACTCACAGCAATAGTTTTGTAGTACATAATTGATGTAATTGAACTTTTATGAATGTATACTATGGATTAACTTTTCAATATACGATAATACATACCGACAAACTCTACAAATAGTGTACACACACACACACACACACACACACAATATGTGCAAAGTATAGATACTCAACAACAACAAAATCTAAATCAAAAATATATATTAAAAAAAAAACAAAGTTTGCGCCCACTTTTAGCGAAATCCATTAAATTGTCTAATTGCGTATTTAAAATAAAAGCAAATGAATACTTAAGAGTTTGATTTATTGGGAAAAACAATGTGATGCGGAAGACAATTAGTGGCGCCATCTAGCGTACGCAAACTGTTAACGCTTAACCGGTTTGCTGCACGAATTTGCCTATAGGTGGCGTTTGATTGCCTCGAGCTGGCGTTTTATGTAGCATACTTTTGGGAGCAAGCTAATATTAAATCTGTGATGAAATAACTGCACTTTGGTCAAGTCCCTGCATATATTTTAAGGACATTGGCATTCAAGGATAACGGTGACATCATTTGACTCAGCTATAGATCGATCCTTATCGAACAATAGCTTGTACACGAAATGCCCTTATAAGTTAGTTCCTTGAAGGACGATCGTCCTTTATGTTACATAATTATACTTGTCAGGATAATGACTACCTTTGGACAAAATTTCAGCAAAATAGTCCTTCAATTAACTGAGTTACAGGTAAGTTTGTGATTTTACTACTTCCCAATCCCAGTAGCAGGTTACAACATTTTCAATTTGAAAATTCAATGCAGCTACCTTCTATTTATTTCTGTTCGCCTGGTACTTTGGCCAGCAATTTCTGAGATCAACTTGAACCACAAACATGACACGAGCCATTTATTTTGTTGCATACTTTCAGGAGATAATCTGATCGAAAAGTAGCTCTAACTAGGATATATCCTGGCAGAATCGGTTAAAATCAGGCCCGTTAGGATCACAAGGACCAACATCATCGATTGGCATTCAAGGATATGGGGGTCATCTAAGGACCATTGACTTGTAAATTTTCAGTCAGAGGGCGAAGGAAAACAGGCCAAAAACACATTATCCCTGATATCTCAGGAACTAATGGGACGATTTTGATGTCCTTTGGTCAGTTTATAGTCCTGATTAAGACGCGTCGTTTGACACAGGATTCGTAAGGATCTGCAAGGATGCGGCCGAGATATAGCTAGTTTTGTATATACGAAAAAGTCCTTATAACTTGGTTGTTTAAAGGACGATCGTCCTTTCGATTTCACATTCTCATCTGGAAGGATAAGGACTATCTCTCACCAAAAATTCATCCAGATTGTGCCTTAAATGGCCGAGTTACGGCCGATTTACTGATTTCATGACCATTTTTCCTTACCTACCCCTTGCAAAAATTGAAGTCAAAATTTTTGTGAAAATCCTTAAAATCCTTGAATGCCAATCGATAGTCCTGTGGCGTGTTAGTATAAAACGGCAGGTTTTTTCGAAATCCTGAAGGATACAGCCCAGAAATAGCTTCGATAAGAGTGTCCTTTTCAGAAAAATAGCTCTATTTCAGCCAATATCTTGCAGATTTTTCAAGGAATCGATGCATTACGCTCACAAGGCCCAACACTATCATTTGGCATTCAAGGATATAGGGGTCATCTAAGGATCAGCACCAAAAAACCATAATCCTCTTTACCTGTAGAGCCTTATTGAATACCCTTTGGCGAATCCCAGTAAGAAACACAATCTGTTATTTATTTTAAAATCGTTTTATTTAGTCGTATATGCATATATTTGCTTAGGTACACGTAAACTAATCGCATTAAATTAAATTAAAGTATGTATAAAGTTGTATATGCAAACTACGATACTTGCACTTGGGCAAATCTACATGTGTATAAGAACTACTCGTATAGATTAGTCATTAGATGTTATAAGTATTACAATCGTATGTATATTGTATATATCATTTACATATATCTTTGATCAATATATAATATGCTAACTCTTAAGCTTAAGTTTCAGTTTCAACCTTATTGTGCCAACAAATATTCGAAATCTTTAGGAGAATTGCATAATCGATGCATGGCACGCTCGGGATTTAATGTTTTCGAATCTGTACTTGATCGTGTTCTATTTTATAAGTTGCAAACGAATTGAATTTGTAACTACATGTGTATATCAAAAATTGCAAAAGATCTCTGGCTATAATCGAAATTTATATATGTCTGCATGTCGTTCGAGTTTGTTCACAAAAGTAAGTTAAATAATATTCAGCTATTCTGAATCCCTAGAAACTATATCACAGTTGGAAACTAGACGCTAAAAGCCTATAACTCTATGTATAAGAAATTGTTGGTTACAACTGCGACAGTCCGCTACATGAACTAGAAATAACTTTAGCTTAGTGTGCGCCCAACACAAGGCCCAAAACATTGACAGACCCAACTAGATCCCCGAAAGGATCCAGCAGGACTTGGCCAAGTTTGAATGGCGGTGTCGTTGGCGTCTAAGAAATGCACTATCGGTGTTTTGTTCTCGTAATTACATTGAATCTACACGCGCTCAATTGCAACAGGTCACAACATACACTAAAAGTATTTTAAAAAAAATATACAGAACTGTTTCTGTTTTTCATTTCCTTAATGCCATATCAAAAGCAAGTGAATTCAATCCGCAAGAAACCTATAAATGGAAACAAGGGATATTCACTTACTTCGAAAATCTTGGCAAGGGTGGTAAGATATAAGTATATGAAGTTGTAGATATAGTTAGGTATAAGAGATACACACTAGAGTGGGGCCTGGCTAAGTACGCTATAGAGTAATATCGGTAGTAATGTACACAACTATGCTACGGGTCTATACAACTACAGTCGAATGGATTTATCTATGATAACAGCATTCAAAGGCACACGTCAGCAGCCGTTCAGCGAGCAACTGCATCCGCATCTGGCATCTGACATCTGACATCTGGGCGATGGCTTCAAAGGCACTTGGGTACTACGTGGCAAGATTCTATCCAATATTTTGTTACATTCTGGCAGTGTCTAAAGCTGAACCTATTGGCTACACCCGCGTCTCCGTATTTCGACTGCGGAGCAGCTGCAGCGGCTGCAGCTCCCGCTGTGTATCATTGTAGTACTCATGATCGGAGCCGGTTGACTCGCTGCCCGGCACCTTTACCTCCATGGTGCTGGGTACACCGGCAACAGGTATGCCTATGGTCTGTGTGGGAATCGGCGCCTCTACAGCACTCAGCGCATTCATCAGATACTCGGGATTATCCACGCTGACAGGCACCTGTGTATTAAAGTTAAATTCAATTAGTATTTGTATCTATGTTAACGCTAATGTACTATTTAGGCTTGTTCTGAGTTCCACATTCTAATCGATTCAACAGAAAGGAACAGTAAAGAAATGAATTCCTTTTGCGGATTGAATTCACTACTAAAGAGAAATTCGTTTCCGAAAATCGTCTACTGAAAGTGAGAACAGGATACTTCGATATAAACTGTTTTCTTTTTAAATTATAATAATAAGAGCGGGAAAGAAAACAACACAGATAAGATCTGAAGATCTAATAGCAATAAATAACTTTTTAAGAAAAGGTACACTTCTAATATTTCTGTGGTATTTCACATGTGGAATTCGAAACCCTCTCAATTCAAAATAGGTACTTACACCAATGACATCAATGTATCCGGTGGCAGCTGTGGCCATGTTGTTGTTGGGATTGTTGCTGTTGTTGTTGTTGTTGCCATTCGCATTGCCCTGACAGGTGGGCATCAAATAGTCATCCTCATCGACTGGCAGGTCCAGTCGCAGATTGCCAACGCCCACTTCTCGGGCATTCGAATCGGTTTCATCGTCGCCGCCGCCACTGCTGGAATTCTTGTTGCTGGGATCCTTGCAGTAGCGATTCAGCTTGGGTATCTCATCGGTGCCATCTGTGCGATGGCTGGGACCGGGGGCTGCCTTTGGTTGCAAGTAGTCATCCGCCTCGACCATGGGCTCGGAGCCATCAGAAGTGGGTGCCAGCTTGCGTATGAGATCCTTTTCGTCCTGGCTCGTGTAGGCGGGCAGGCGCGTGAACTTATCGCCGGGTATGGCCAGATAGCGACCCGGATCGCGTGCAAACTCCGCGAATACATTGGTCAGCTGCTTGAACGGAGGCCGCAAGTCGGCGTCCAGCTGCCAGCAGGAGAGCAAAGTGCAGTAGATGTCCAGTGAACAGATTTCCGGCTGTTCCAGCTTGAGGCCCATCTCGATGAGATCGGGTATGTCCTTGGCCAGTATGTTCTCGTGCGGTCGCTGGCCGAAGGTCAACAGCTCCCAGATGGTCACGCCAAAGGCCCATACGTCCGATTTGCTGGAGAACACACGATGCCTGATGCACTCCAAGGCCAACCACTTGATGGGCATCTTGCCGCCAGCCGCCTTGTACTCATTGGAGTCCAGGCTGAGCAACTTGGCCAGGCCAAAGTCGGTGATCTTAACCAGCGAGGGCGTCTGCACCAGCACATTGCGTGCCGCAAGATCGCGATGCACCAGTCGCCGTTCCTCCAGATAGGACATGCCCTTGGCTATTTGGGTGGACCAGTTGAGCAGCGCCTTGGAGCCGATCTTGTCGCGATTGTTGCGCACATAGTCGAGCAGGCAGCCCAGTGGCATGAGCTGGGTAATCAGCATCATTTGCGAGGACATGCAGACGGCCAGAAGCTTGAGTAGATTGCCATGTTCCACGGTTGCCATGGCGTAAGCCTCGTTTAGGAACTCCTGACTTGCCTCGGCACCAGAAGTCTTTATCAGCTCCTTGATAGCAACGGGTATCTTGACATTCTCACCCTCCGGCACCCAGACGCCCTTGTATACGCGCCCAAAGGCGCCCATGCCCAGGACGCCGCCCTTGCGTAGCTCCGCATCCTTGACAATGCGCAGCTTGCTCAGATTGGCGCCAATGTTGGAGGGTCGCAGTGGTTCCGAGTCCTCACAGCCGAAGAATACCTTCGCCAGGTCATCCGTTTCCTTTTTCTCCTGCTGCTTCTGTCGGCAGATGTAGATGATCACGCAGAGCACAGAGAGCACGAGTATGAATGCGGCGATAAAGATGATAATAATTGCATTGACATTGAGGCCGGCGGTCAGCTTGGAGCCCCTCGGCGGAGTGGACACACAGTGGGGTCCAAGGAAGGTTGATTGATAGTTGGCATGCGGCACTTCCGGTGGGCACTTGGAGGTGCAGTTAAACAGAGTCGAGTTATCATAGACATCGCCCTCGGCAAACAGCTTGAAGTTGCGGCATGACAAGCAGTCCTCGGGACCAGGACCCGTGCAGCCCTTGCACTCCGGATGACACTCAAAGCACTCGCGTTTCTCCTCGTCCGCATAGTGATCCGCCGGGCACTCATCCTCGCATTGCTCGCGTCGCTTGTAGCCAGCACACTTGGAGCAGACCAGCTCGTGGAAGCCGTAATTGGTGCAGAGCTCGCAGCGCGGATGACACTTGCGACAGATGGCCTTGCCGGCCAGAGCCTTGAGGCTGCCCGGTTCAAGCGGATGCACATATTCCCAGTAGTAGCCATCCGGGCACTTGTCATCCTTGCGCAGACAACGCTCCACAGTAGCATCAGTATTGATGATGGCCAAATTGCACGTATTACAGGCGCCGTGTCCAATGGTATCCTTAGGTCCTGTGCAGCCCTCACACGTCTCATGGCACTTGCGGCAAATGCCATTGTCCGGGTACTTATCCTCCGGACAAACGGTCACGCAATGCTTCTCATCCCGCACGTGTACGCATTCATCGCAGTGCTCGGCGCCGGGTCCAGAGCAGGTGCGGCATTCCGGATGGCACTTCTTGCAGGTATTTGCGTCGAACTGATAGGTGCTGTGGGTCAAAACGTAGAGAGACGTTAGGAAGACTAATCATAAGGAATAGAAGGGAGCCCTGCAACTATAGGATGTGAGGATGATTTGTGCAAGGGTAACCCCCTACTGGGAAATATTGCGACTTTAGAACTTTGAATTCTCACTCAGGGGCTGGCCCTGCAGCCTGAGGATCGTTTTAAATGGCAAGGGAAACCCTCGACTTGAAGATATTGCGTCTTTAGGACTTTAGTAACTGATTTTAGGGGGGTTACTTACTTGGAGACATTGCGGCAGTCAGCTATGCAGGTGCCATTGTACTTAAAGCTCTTGCAGCTCAGGCATTGATCCAGTCCTACGCCCCAGCAGCCATCGTTGCTGCATTGGCTCGAACACACCCGATTCGTCTTGCCTAGAAGCGAAAGAGAGGGGTTAGGAGAGTTTTCTCTTGGGCGAGCTCTATAAAAGTCGAAATACTTACGACACTCGTTCGGACTGAGATTCGCATTGATGAACTGCCTCTGATCGCTGGCCTTTTGTACCTTTGACCAATTAATGCCGTCCACATAGCAGAGGTTTTTGTTATTCTGGATTACAACGCTGCCAGAGTTGATGCTTTTCAGACTGCGCAGTTCGAGGCTTGACAGTGATGACCTGACTATGGACAGGGCTGCAAAGTAGCTCTCCACTAGCTGGCGTCCGTGTATAACCTCCAGATTGCGAAAATATGACAGATTCGTGAACTGGGGATGCTCACCCTCAATGTTCAGATAGCCAGTGATCTCTTTGACCGTGGAGAATGCCTCCAGTCGATCAGGATGCATGGGTATGTAACGGGGGCCCATTGTTTGGTTGTCATACAAGTCCTGATAGCCAGAGAAGCTCTGGTCCAATACGCGAATGTTGCCCTCAATAATGGTGCAATTCTTGATCGAATCAATGTTGTCCGAGTGTACCACCGCGAGGCCAGCACAGGTTTTGGGGCAGGGTCCATTGCAGGGCACACACTCGCCCATCTTGGCCATTTTGTCTGAGGGGCAGCTGCGCACACAGGCCCCATTGTCCTTCAGCAAATGACTGGGACACTCCCGGACACAGGTAGCACCATACGCATACTTGCCTTCCGGATTCGCCTCCAGCTCGTAATTGGTGGGATTGTATTTACGCATGGGCGGACACTCCTCCTTGCAGACGCCATCATCGAAGAAGTTCTTGCACGCAATGCAATCCCTTTGCGTGGGTCCTGTGCATCCACCGGCGCAGAACAGATGACAGCAGTCCCTGGGACCGGAGCCAAAGCAGCGACCTTGGGCGCACTGCGGTGCGCAGTTGGTCTTGCTGAACTTCTGACAGTTTTGCTTGCCCTCACCCCAGCAGGCGTCCCGCTCGCAGGACGGATCGCACTTGGGACAGACTCTCTCCTCCAAAGTAAAGTTATACGTGTAATTGTAATCATTGGCGCCCGACAGGATCTCGTCCCACTTAATGGAGCGCGCGTGGCAGAGGTTGTAGTTGTTGAAGAAACCCACCCAGCCCTGCAGGATATCCCGCAGCTCGGGCATCTCCAGCGAGCTCATCTTCGAATAAGCGGTAAACAGTGCATACTTTTCCTCCCCGGCAGTCAGACTAAACAGCGTTCGGCCGCGTATGATTTGAAGTCTGAAAGAAACATCAGAGGTTAGTACTGTTCCATGGATGGGTCCTTCAGGTGTTTTCCTACTTACTTTGGGAATATTACTCTGATAACATCCACATGACTGATCAGTATGTAGCCTGTCACCTCGCGTATGTTGGCCAAAAAACTCAGATCAAAATTCTTCTCCTGAAGCCAGGTAAGCTCCAAATTACCATCGACATATGTGCAGTTTGTGTAGCGATCTCGCAAATTGTTATAATGATGTTCCCGATTCGAAGGCACAGACAGGCGACTCTTTGTGCCTATGCAAACTGTAAAGAGAAGTCAAGAAAAGTTGAGATTTAGTTTGTGAACAACACTAGGCTTAGGGAGAATAATGTACAGTAAATAAAACACAATTCTATCTAGAAAATTAAAACAAATTTATGGCTTTAGTTAGGAAGAATATCAATTGGGATAAATGTGAAGGATTGATGTTAGAAGGAATGTTTTTTTTGTTAATAGAAAGTAGAGAAACTTCAGAAGAACTTAGGAAGAACTTCGCTTGACGTAGGGAGGAAGGAGTAGAGGTAGATCATGTTATAAGTAGTTAGGATTACATCATTTAGTAAAGGAGATGGATAAACTTAGGGGGAATATTAGTTTTAGTAGGTAAAGTAAAGAATAGTTTGGCTTTACTTGGAAGGAACAGCATGTGATGTAAAGAAGATCAAGGAATTAGGTCAATAATCACTTAATGGCGAGAAAGTAAAGGAAGGCAAGTAGTTAAGGTAACATCATTTGGTATAATCAAAGATTTGGGTTAAGTCAAAAGGGGAAGCAAGTATTTGTGTGGGCTGCATTCAATTTCGAAGCGTTGTTTGTCTAATTAGAGGCAGGTAGGTGTTGAATTATGTGCTACAGGTGAATGCAAATGTTAAGAAATTCAAACGAATTATAAACGGAAATAGCCAAGCGAGAGAGCGCAAGTTTGTTGCCTAAGTCTTTTGTATTAAGCGCTCGGAAGCAATGAAAACAACTTGAACAAAAACGTAAATATATTGTATATATAAAAAGAAGAGAAAAAAATTAAAATAAAGAAGAAATAACAAAAACAACAACAAACAAGTGGGCGCCTTCAAGTCGCAGTTCAGTTGGCGTTTTCAATAATTAGCGGCCCACGCAGATACAGAGTCAGAGTCAGAGACAGGCCCAAAGCCAGACCCCGACAGTGGCTGTTATCATTAGTCAGCGACCTGTTTTAGCTGCCAGCCTGAGCAGAGAGGTTGGACGTGCATCTTCCATTGATTTGCATGGCCTACTACTAGATGATTGTACGCAAGATTCTATGAAAAGGGCTGCGTGGGTCGCGGGTTCGCTGCAAGCCCCTGTGTGGGCCGCAAAAGTGTGCCATGTGTCAGAGTCGATGTCGAAGTTGGAGTCGGAGTCAGAAGACATAGACACCCACTTAATGCAGCCCACGGGCCGGGGCCGGCTACACCCACCCGTTACTCAGCTAATTATCAACAGCAACAAACAAAAAAAAGGAAGGAAAAAGAGAAATAAAAATCGTTAGCCATAAATATTGCGCATTTTATTGATTTCGTTTCGTGGAAAGGCAAACAACAAGCATAATTATGAAGAAATATTGAGTTGAGGGATATATTGTCGCCACAAAAATTCTTATACGAAATTCTTAAGTTTCTGGCCAAAGATAAACACAACACAAACAACAAGAACAAAAAGAGTTAAATGCCTGCAGTTATGCGTCGCCTGCATGCCAAGGCCCAAAGACAGCGAGCTGGCCTGAAAGGCGAAGGCAAATAAAAGGTGAGGCTGCAGTTGACATTGGGCCTGGGATCCGATCTCGAACCTGGAACCCAACCTGGCGGACATTGATCAAACGCCGCTGCTGGCAATCGAAGCGCAAAAATTTTCGTACAAATTCTTGGGCTTTGTTTTTACTGTCGTGGAGCTCGAGCTCCTCGAGCTGATGATGATGCTGGCACGAACGTGGCACAGCCGCTGGCCAGGTTGCAAGTTGATGCTGCGCTGCGCTGCACAGCGTTTGGTACCCATTTCTCATGCCGTGCCGCACCGCGCCGCACCGCACCGCACCGCACGAAACCCTTTTCAAGCCGTTGCGGCTTTATCGCGCACAATTTATCAGCAGCGTTTTTCATGTTGTGCTCCTTGCCTGAAACTTAAGACACGAACGAGCAAAGAGTCCAGTCAGGACGGTCAGCGAACAGCGGCCAGCGGGCAGGGCGGGGGGCAGGTTTCTTGTGAAATGCTGGCCATGTTGCATATGCGATTTTTCTTTTGGCTGCGGACACGCCCGCATGGCCTTTTATGTGTATCTCTCTCTCGCTTGCTGTGTGTTTGTGCATTTGTGTGGCAAAAAAAGGCTAATTTGTAATCCTTAGGCTAAGTGTCTCGACGCTAATGAGCGTGTCTGCTTGCTCTTTCGCTCTAGCCGTGTCGCACCACACACACACACATATTAAAGTCATAATTCTTCAGCGTTGTGCTCATTAAAACAAAAGACTTAGGCAACGAACTTGAGCGTACTACAAGCTTTTTGATCTGGCGGGAGAGCGCGGGTTGGCACTTTGTATTTGTTTATCGATTGTATTTGTACAGAGCCATCAACAACACGACTCATCTTCAACTTCGCCCTCTGCCTAGCCCTAGACTTGCCCCCGTCCATGTCTCAGCCGCAGCTGACGCGCTGATTAATAGACCCAACCGCATTCCAAGCTCTGCGCTGTGCTGACTTTCTAAATATTGTGTTTTTATGTTGCTGTTGCTGTTGCTGTTGTATTTTCTTCATCGATCTTTCTGCTGCTGGCTGGTGAAAAGGCCAAAGAGTGAAGGCAGATGAAAGCACACGATGCAGCTTCGTGTGGCAAGCCAAGCCACGGCAAGGCAAGGCAAGGCAAACGGCTGCATAATCGATTTGAATGCTGCAACTGCAACTGCGATTAGAACTTCAAACTTATAGCTAGCTATTCGAACAGCCAGCACAGACACAGACACAGACACAGACTCCGTACGGCGAACTCAAGGCACAGTTCTCAGTTCTCAGTCTTGAGACTCGCTTAGCCGGTTCTGGCTTGTTGTTGTTGCTGCTGCTGCCTGCTCACGTTTATGTGCCCTGCCCCCTGCCACCGCGCTCTTCATCTTTCAACATTTTTCCCCTCTAGCAGTCTGGCTGTCTTGCTGTCTGTTTGTCTGTCTGTTTGTGTGTGTTTCATTTCGTGGAAAAGATTTTTAACTCTGGGCCCAAAACCATCTGGATTGCCGTGTTTGCTGCCCAGCGTTTTTCGTACCTTTGCCTGCGGCTGAGTAACAACAGCAACAGCAACAACAACAACAACAACATTAGCAGCATAGATTTTGTTGTAAAATAACAAAAGATTTAAAAGGGCATTAAGCATGCTTTGTTTTTTTACCTACATATAAGAGTTGATTCTATGTTTGCTCAGTGTGCCTCCACCACACCCCCTGCCCCCTGCCCCCCCCAATCAGTGGCGCAGCGCAGATTCCGATCAAAATTATAGTATAGGCGTCGGCCGTTATAGCCGCAAGCTGTTGCCACAAAATCTGAACTGTTGGCAGCAACAAGTACATTGATCTCGAAACAAAAACTGCGGTGAAAGTTCGTCATATATATATCGGAATAGAGTCGAGTATATGGACTACAATGTATGCAGATGCAATCCCAGTTTACTGCTCACCCCCCTCGCCTAGCTCTCCGCGCTGATTAGGTGTCATAGATTAACTGTGCGCCGTGGCAACGGACCGCGACGATGCCACATAAATAATTCATAACTGTTTTGCGACAATTCAGTCGCGGCACGCGTTCAATTTACAATGAAATTGTGTAAAAGCCGCTTAATAAATTCATTTGCGACTGGCCATTAAAAACACGCAGCTCATTACAGATACACACCCCTCTCTAACAGCCCCCACCCCTCGAGTCTACGCTCCCAAGCTGACCAACTGCAAGTCTTGCGCTTGGTTACGTGCGCGGATTTTGCAAAAATTCTGCTCAATGCTTGGCAATGCGGCAACTTTCTTTCATAAGTGCTTGTTGTTGTTGTTATTTCCAGTTGTTGCTGTTGTTGTTGTTGCTATTGTTGTGGCATATTCTATGTCGTGGCGTCACGAAGACAAAGGCAAATAAGCGCAACGAGCTGAGGCGGCAGCGCGCTGCAAAAATCTTTAGCTTCAACTGAAAACGCTGCAAGCGCATCTTCAGCTTGGCATAACAAATTTGCCAGGTAAAAATAAGTGGAGAGAGAGAGAGGGCACAACGGACTGGTACATGCAACAACAAAGCACCGACAAGGCCCGAGTTAGGCCAAAAACTAAAGACCCCAAGCCACAATGTTGCAAGCAGCCACAAAGCTGGCCCGCAGCTTTAAGATATTGGCGTTTTTGAATACCCTTGCGCTAGGGGTATTATGATATTGCCATCAAATGTGTAAGGCAAGAAATTTCATAAGGAATACATATATCTATATATGTTGCTTTATCAGGACAACAAGCAGAGTGCATAAAACCAAGCAAGTACTAAGCTCTGTTAAGTCTAGTCTCTTAGCTGTATAGCTAACTCAATTAAACTATTCAGAACCAGCCGGATCGGCTTACTATATCATAAAACGGACCTAGAAATGATAGCTTGACAATTTAGTTGTTTAAGCTACAACTTTTTACACCCTGTGCTCAAACAATGTGTAAAAGGGGATACTAAAAGAGTGACAATGTGTGTAACATGGAGAAGAAGATATTCCCAACCCTATAAAGCATATTATTCCTGATCAATATCAATAGCTGCGTGATCTGACCCAGTGCATCAGTTTGTCTCTGCTTAAGTATAATAGCAAGTAATCTATTGTATAAGGTTTTTTATAAAAATATCCCTGAAAAACTCCCAAATTCGAAGTTTCATTAAGCTCCATCAAAATCGAACTAATATATCTTACAGAGTTGCCTTAGGAACAATTGGTTTGTATTTTTATAATATTGTATAATATAATAATATATAATATTGTGTTTTCATAAGAATATAAATTAATGCGAATTAATAACCTTATACCTAAACAAAACAATGTGAGGTTAGGTTTATTTAGGACGGCAGGTCATCCTCCACAGGGAGACCATTTGGTCCTTAGTGCTGCCGTATATTGAAACCTTGCAGTCTCTAGGACTCTTCAAATATTATTTTCGCGAACGTTAGGATTTGATTCAACAGTCTCCTTGATACACTCTCCAGCAAAGGGAAGGTATGGGATTAGTGATGTAAAAACATCGATGTTTTCCATACAAAAAATCGATGTTTTTCGATGTTTTCCATACAAAACATCGATGTTTTTAGATCACTATAGGGGATCCCAGGCGATTGAGCTTGCTTCTCAAAAGAATGTTAAATAGTTAATAGATATTAAAACTAATTATATATAAGTACCCTACTAGCTGAAGGCCCTGTCAGCCATGGCTAAGAATTATTGTTAATTCATAGTTTTAACTACAAATTAACATTAATATAAATAAGTAAATAACTACCCACTACAATATTATCTATTATAATCTAGTGCTTAGCTCTATAATCAAATAAATAAAACGATTTGTTTTGTTTAGCATCTCAGTAAGGGTATTAAAAGATCGACAGCTTGAACTTAGCTTCAACAACTTGTTGCTGGGCTTTGTTCGTTGTTGCCCATTTCGTGTTCGATGCGCGTTCATTTAGTTTTGTACAACAATTGGGCGCAGGTCGTGCCTCACGACAACAACAACAACAACAACAGCAACAACAACTGGCAGCAGAAGAAGCAGCAGCAACAAAGTTACAACAGCTTAACAATGCTGCCATTAGATAAGCCTGTGATTGCGCTTTGTGCCAAAGTCCGAGCTGGCAGCGAGAGAATACCACTGAAGTACCACTGGAGTACCACTGGAGCCACTGGCACCACAGGCAGCGCAGGCACCACAGCTGGTTTTAATGAGCACGCCCTGGCGCCATTTTTGGTGCCTGGACAATTCTGGCTATAAGCATTTTCAGTATCTCAACATTTTAGCTATTTTTAGGCATAGAACAAGCAACAGCAACAGCAACAACAACAGTACGTGGGCCGCAACGCAGCCGCGGAAGCTGCCGCTGTTGTTGCAAGTTTCGAAATCGAAACGCCCACATGAGAAGACAGCAACAAAAACAACAACAGCAAAAAGCCAAACAAACAGACGCTGAAAATAGCATTTGTAGGTTAGGTTTTGGGTGGACCGCAGCACTGACGCAAGGTCTGGTCACACTGCAAAACAAACAAACAAAACGGGAATCGATCAAAAGTGCAGGCTTTAAAAGTTGTAAAGAAAAAGTATTGTAAAAAGCATAAATACGGCGCGCGCTCTCTGCCGCGCTCTTACAGGCTCTCTCAGTAAGCACAGCAAGAGAGCGCCAGAAGCAGAGGGAGAGAGTGTGAGCGAGAGATGCGCAGTCGCAGCAGCCAGAGCTCGCTGCCTGCAATCGCATGCAACTACGCGTTTTGTATATTTACCTGGCTCTATCTCTCTGTGTGTGTGTGTGTGTGTGTGGGTTTTAGAAAACCAGTATTTTATACATATGTACATGTATATGTACATATATATCTGGATTGCTAAAACTAAGTGCGACAACAACAACAAGTACACACAAAACAGGCCTTAAAGTTCAACTCAGCTCAAAACTTGCATTGGCTTTTTGCAGCGCTGTGCTGTAAGTTTGCCTTATGTGATGTCTTAATCAGGAATTATAGAAATGCTATGCAAACTAAGCACACACACACACACACACACACACACACATACAAAGTTGCAGTGAGCGCGTGCCTGACGCTGTAATTAGCCGGAGCTTACACCATTTTATGAGGGTAAAGGTGGGAACTCACTTCAATCTTGATCGCGATCCATGCGTGTACGTGTGTTCAATAGAAAAGAAAAAATAGACTGAGGGTCATATGAAGGAGAAAAAAACAAAAAAAGAAGGGGGTGAAAAAAGTGGGGGAAGAAAAAAATAAAAATATGTGGTGGGGGAGTGGGGGGGGGGGGGGGGTTTTTGTTGGGGGGATGGGGGGTAACTCTCAGTGGATGCTGTTGTTGTTTTCCTTGTCTTTGTTGTTGTTGTGGCTCCGCAGTGTGGCCAGGCACACTATGGAATGTGGTTTTTCAAGCACTCACACACACACACACACACACACACAGATAGACATACTCTAGAGGCAAAGCAAGCTTAGGAGGCCTTTCAGTTCAAGCCAGAATAGCTGAATTGGCTATCAAATTTTGCTTGAAGTTGGTCAAAACTTTAAAAAATATTGCAGCTCAAACAAAATAACAATATACAAAGTATACAAAAAGAATGTACAATTTAGAATATCTAAGGAAAATAATTAAATTGATTGTCGCTAATAGAAAACAATGAATTATATATATTTTTCAAATTCTAAAAGATAAGTAAAATAAGTATTTAGGGCTTGTTACTTCTTAGTTCTTTGGTTATCGCAAGCAATATAATATGAGACGGAAATATAAATACGCTATACGATTGCATTCGAAAACTAAACTTATAGAATTACAGATTAGACAAAACTTGCGACTGATGACAGCTTAAGTTTACGTCATGAATTTGCTTTGTTAACTTTTAGTAGAGGGGCAGCGGGGCTGCCAGTGTTGCCTACAAGCTAAAACACAACGAAGAAACATCATCAACTCAAATCTTAGACAAAATTCAAGGCTTTCAGAGCATATAAGAAATTAAAGCAAACGTTTTCAGTTTTATATTTTAAGTATGTCTTGAAATTGATAATAAATGATGTTTTAAGCTGCTTTTATTTCTGTTTTAGTTTATGTTAATAACATTTTGCAGCATCAGCATATTTAACAGCGATGTTAATCCAAGCAACTGTAATTAAAGCTTTGTTACAGTGTCAAAGTTCCTTTAAAGAATTTCTGCTAACTTGACTGTTAACTCTAACAGCAGCATGCATGCGCTTGCAGTCACTGTTAACAGTAGCTTGCAGTCACTGTTAACAGCAGCTTGAAAGATGTTAATGCGAATAGCAAATGTTAACTGACTTCGGGTGTAAATATCCTGCATATAGGTTAGGTTTAGGTTTCTAAAGTTAGGTTAGGTTTCTAAAATTATCTACAAATTGTTATACGAATAAAGTAATTGCGAATATAGTTCAGTCTGTTTGACAATAATTTCAATTGTTCCAGAATTTCAGTCGCCCCGCTCCCCGCTGTTAATGCGAATAGCAAATGTTAACTGCCTTTGGCTTTATTGCAGCGCCCAATGTAAATATCCTGCATATAGGTTAGGTGAGGTTAAGATCGACTTTTAAATAACTGCTTTCTAAAATTATCTACAAATTGTTATACAAATAAAATAATTGCGAATATAGTTCAGTCTCTTTGACAATAATTCCAATTGTTCCAAAATTTCAGTCGCCCCGCTCCCCGCTGTTAGTGCCACTGTTAGTGTCCGTGTCAATTATGTTTGTTATTTTTTTTCCTCCAGTTTTCCATTTGTTTTGCACGTGCGGGCCATAGCCTGTCGTATACTGGCATTTATTTGCATATTTGTTGCAGCTGTGCTTATTTACTACCACGACATGTCATAAAATCCGAAACAACTTTGACTGAAAGCGCCTTTGTAGTGGTGCAAATATAATTACATAGACGAGCTACAAAGTCTACGAACCCGACCACCGAGCCCTGAGGGAGCCCAAACAATTGGCAAAAGTATCTAAATGCCCTAGGGAAACACTCAGGATTGGGATGGCGTATTGAATGCGGCTTATCACATAATACACGCGTATTTATAGCCGATTTCTTATCTAGCCCATATCCGGGAAAAGAAAAACAGAGCACAAACATTGCTTGAGCACAATATTGAATCCATTAGCATAGGGCAACTGCTGGATCCAGGTTGTTATCTCAATATTTGCACAATTGCGGACGGGGCTACATTTATTAATTTGCAGCTACAAGATCACTGAATATCGACAACGTGCCGGGGCTGTGGGGGAGCAACAGAAACTGTTACCTTATTTGCCAGAGCCAAATGCAAATATTTGCCCCAAAGTATTGTGCAAACAAATGTTTCGCTTAAAGATACTACAACAAATTGAAAAAAAACGCGCAATATTTTTTTTTATTAATTTTCGGGCAACGACAAACACGGGCAGCTCATAAAGTAATAGACAAAAATAATGACATATGGTAATACATATGTTTCAGACTTTAAAAGAGCTACTACTATGATTGTTAAATGTTTTTCACAGATTAGATTTGAGTGTATTTAGAGAAGCTAACAAGAAAACAAATCAGTTAAGAAATCTACTGAAACTTTGAAAAATGAAATCTTAAGTGAGTTTGCGACAGTTAAATTCAATTTAATAACTAAATACAAGTTTTCAAGATGAAATATTAAGGTTGTTTTTGAATTTCAGACAATTTAGTGCAATATAACATTTAAATAAAAGATTAGAATCGTTTTTATAGACATTTTGGAAGGCAATTGCATGAAAATATTGACTTAAGATGTGTTTTCTTCAATCATTAGACATTTTTGATAGGCAATTCCATGAAAATGTTGACTAATGATGTATTTTCTTCAATCATTAGATGATACTAGACCATATTAAGGTGAAACCTTTTGGGTTTACATGATCGAATGCACATAAACTTCTAAAAGTTAAAGAACAGACTAAAATCTTCTAGAAAAGCTTCAGAAAAGATGGCCAACTCTAACGATCTATAATCAAAAGACCGCTCAACTAACTAGATTTATAATATTCAGTTTTCAAGCCATCTGCATAAAGTTTACTTATGGAACTGCCCTCGTCTGTTAGCTTTATGGGTTCTCATTAATTTTCGAGCTGGGCAAAAAGCAAATGCGATACTCGCGATACTTGCATTGTCAACAAATTAAGTCGCCATTTTAGCTGGAAATTGTGTCGCTTGTTGTTGTTGTTGTATTAGTTGCTGTTGCTGCTGACGAAAGAGAAATGGAAAATTTGCTTGAAAGTGCAACAACAACAATAACAACACAGCCAGCTTAAAACCAAAAACTGATTCTTGAGTTAATTTCCTTTGGTTAAATTGACTTACGAAATGAGCACAAACAGTAGAAGATATTTTAACAGACTTTGTGTTTGTCGAGCGAGTTGATAATAAAACAATAATAAGTGAACGTTAAATGCAGGAGGGGGGCAAGCGCCCAAGTCAAGAGGTTGAGGCCCAAGCACCGGCCAACTGGGCAGGTAAGTGCCAGGCATGAAATGTAGCCCAAAAAAAAAACAACTAAAACGAGGCCCACCAAACTGAAGCCCAAACCAAACATGCTGCACTGCAGCACGCACGATAAGATAAGCGGCTGCATATCAAATACAGATACAGATACAGATACAGATAGGAGGTACTACTCGTAAGCCACATACGTGTAAATACGAGCACCTTTTGGGCCTTTTCGGGCTGCAGTTGCACTTATTCGGGGCAAATGTCTTGAAAATGATTATGATATATGGGCACGCAAATCTACATAAACATAATATAACATCATGATGGATGCCCTCCGTGTGTGCACATGACGGATTGGGGAGTGTGGGGCAAGGCTGTAGGGAAGCAGCTTAAAACAGGTTCAGTTCAGGTTCACGGTTTGTTATTCGACACAAAAATAACATTCATAAAGATATTTATAGCATAGATAGTATCTATTCCAAAAGTGAAGATCCCATCTGATATTTAAAATGTTGTTTATTGAGTTATTTTTATGCTATTATTATCTTATTTCTTGGGCAGACATTTCAGCTAAGTATTCGATTTTAAAATGTATTCAGAACTTATTTCTAAACTATCAGCACTTCTTATGGCACCCTTTTCCCTCGAACTTTTCAAGAGCAACAACATAATTTCTGCTCTGTTAGCGTCACACTGTAAACGTCACATTAACAGGAAACAATGCACCTTTTAATGTTTAAAATCAAATTAGATCTTTAGTGCGTGGCAGGACTTTGTTTTCGAGCTGCCTTGGGATATATGTTATCGAATTCCTGAACAATGAAGTGGATATAGTTATTCGAAAGTAACAAAACAATGTCTGTTCTGTTAACGTCACACTGTTAACGTCACATTAACATAGGACATAAATTTAAGACTTTGAATTGTTTAACGAAGCCTTAATAATCAAAATTAGCACTTTTCTGTAAATCAAAATATTGGTTTCGAAATGTCTATGAAGTGGTATAATCCTTCCAGAAACGCCACTTCTTCGGGGTTCTAAATTCTTCAAGAAACCTCCTTCGGGGTTCTGAATTCTTTAAGAAACCTTGTGCATGGACTTTAAAGATACCGCTTGATCTTTGAGAATACTTGGGAACTATTATCGCGACACTTACTCTTGCCCTTTGGGAAGCTGTCCTTGTTGTTGTCTCCGACGACGCTGCCAAGGATGGAACTGCCCACGGAGGTGGAGCGTTCATGGCCATTGGCGCGATTCCGAGTACGGCCCGCATTGTTGCGATAGGCATCCAGGTGGCGCTGCTTATTGTTCTGCCGGACACTGCGATCCCGGGCCGCCGAGGCGGGCCAGACGCAGACGCAGTGCGCCAGCAGGAGTAGCAACAGCGGCAGGCAGAGACCGGTGCCGCGCCGCCTGAGCAGTTTGAAAGTGTGCATCTTTCCCTTTGGCTTGCAACTCAGGTTGCAACTGTGGCAGGCTGGGCCCAATGCCTAATCAGGAGCGTACACCTGGGGCCAGTGACGTCATGAGTTTGTCTTTTATAGTTAACCAACTTTTTGCGCAGATTTCGTTTTTGATTTTGTTTTAACACTTTCCGTGCGTGTTGTTTTACGCTTTGTCAGCTCAACAAAAAACTCTTTTTGCTACGTTTTGCGTGCCAAAAATACAATTTATTTTTCAGACAAAATTTCCGAGCTCTTTCACTGCGTTTTGTCGCTGCAATTGCTGTGTGTATTTGTGGCTTGATATATACATATATAAGTATAATTTTGTTTTGTTTTTGCTTTTGCTGTATAGAGGAACCAGTTTCACATAACGAAGGCTTTTGTTGTTGTTGTTGGTGTTGTTGTTGTTGCTTTAGCGTTTTCAGTTCTCTTTTTAGTTTCGAGTTCGACTCGCGCAGCTTTTTGTTGCTTTTTGTTGTTTGTTTTGAGGTTAGGGCGCGCGCGCAGGCGCAGCTTATAATAGCTGACTGCAGCGTATGTTGTTGTTGTTGTTGTTGTTGTTACTTTGCAACAAACACTTGGCCATCTTATGGCACACACACACATGTACACACACACACACACAGACACACACAGCTGCACTTTGAGCCGCCTCTTGCTCCTGTCTCGCCAATTAGCAATGAAATCTTAAATATGATTATTAAACGCGTTTTTTGTACGTATTTATTTTGTTGGAAGACACTTGCTAAACAACCGCACAGCCAGAGATGCCTGAGATTTGAAATTTCTTATCTTGGCCAAGTATTCCATTCGATTAGCACTGAATTAGCGGCAAGTCGAGCGAGTTGCGCGGAGGGAGAGCAGGCGGGCAGGGGCAGGCAGGCGGGCGATACGATCTTCAACTTAATCGAGCACTCGATGCTGAAACTCACAATTCCTCTGCCAATTCGCGTCTGCGCAGCGTCACGTTGAATTCGAAACTGAAGCCGCAGCAGACGTCGCGCAATGCACAGCACAACGCTCACCACACACACACACACACACACACACACACACAGAGCAGAGCACACGGCGAGCTAGGTAAAGAGCGAACGTAGTCAAAAAGAATACAGGTAAACGACGTTGGTAAAAGGTGAGCGGCGAAGATCTCAAGCGAAGATCGGGCCAAAAATATAAAAGTAAAGCAAAGCGAGGCAAAGAAAATGCCTCAACTGGCTGCCTGTTGCTTGTGCAGCTGCACAATAGATCCAAAGACAGCAACAGGCAGATACAGATACAAATACACACACACACACACACACACGCACAGATACAGATACACACACTGCGAGACAGACAGTTAGACTGGCAGGAGGCATTTGTAGAGCCATTGCAGGCACAGGTAAACCCAAAAATGCTACGTAAGGCAGTTCTTTTCGAAAAGTCAGCGTAATGTGAAACTATGAGAATACAGTTCGCTCTACAACTGCACTTGTATACCCTACGTTTCCATAGTATAGATCTAACTGAGCTAACCAGGCAGCGTGGTATCAAATTGTTATCAAACACACATGTTTAGATCAACAATTTCAAGAAACTCTATTGAAATCAATAATTAAATAATACTTGTATACCCCACAAACCAAAGTTTCTTTCCTTCACTTGATATTTCTCATTTCAGTAGATCTTTTATTATTGTAAATATAAAGACTTGGGTACTTGGTTGAACAAGTCTTAATTGAAGTTCTATTTTAAACACTGCACAGAGTCTAGGTACCAAATTTGATGACTATAGCTGCAGTTTTCCAGCTAGTCTGAGTATTTTTACTTTATGTAAGCTTATAGCTTTTGTTTTGTGTGTATTTTGACGATCATATCATAATACGATTAATAAATAATGATAATAGATAACCAATTGTGCGGATTGATTCGAGTTATCGAAAATACCAGATAATTTCTAGCGATCAATACTATCGATAGTCTTATAAGGCTGAGTAAATCTGAAGTTTGGGGCTTGATGATTTAAGAACAGACAATGCAGTTTGATTCAAAACTAAGAAGATATTTATATTGAATAATGGTATGCATTTAAGTTAGATTATAATCTTATAGAAATGCAAGCTATCGATAGGGATAAGAAACAATTGTTTGCAGTTATCGATAGGGATGAGAAACAATTGTTTGCCATAACATCCTATTCCTTTACTTGGGATATTCAAAGGCTAGATAATGTCTACTATTAGAAAGAGAAATCAAGGGCTAGATATTATTAGAAATGTAAGATAAAGATAATGACAAAGGAAAAACCATTGGTGGGAGGTATAGGGAGCGTAATATCGATACTATCGATAGTACCAACGATAGTTGTTATTTGCGAATGTTTAACTAATACCATTCCTTATTTATTAAGTACACTTGAGTCTAATAGGGGTCTTTGCATAATATCACATTGAGAGCGACTTTCGCCGAGCTAATCGTTTTCCTTATCCTTATCGATAACTGTTAATGCGTAATCCCTTGTTGACTTCTCCCCCGACAGCTGCGCATGTTGCAGCGGCTTGAGAGATTCGTTGTGAACAGGCGAGAAATAAACACAGGTAAGTTCAGGTATTGTGTGTGTACCGAAATTCGTAGCTGTTGTTGTTCTGCTGCTTTAGCTGCTTCTTCTTCTTCTGCTGTTGCTGCTGCGGCGAATTCGTGGCAAGCATTTAAACAGTTGCTGCGGCAGCCATGCTCAGGTAAGCACTCGCTCTCTCACCTGTGGCTCTCTCACTCTCGCTGACTCTGTGTGTGTGTGTGTGTGTCTGAGAGTGTTGTTGGCCTGGGCAAATGCTGCCTTATAAGCACTCAAGTTCGCCTGCCTTCTCTGTGTGTGTGTGTGTGAGTGTGTGTGTGTGTGTTTGGCTGATCTGCGTGGGCCTCTACGGCGCTTTGGCTTTTGTCTTTTGGCCAAAAGATTTGTAGCAGCGTTGTCAACATTGTGTTATGCCAGCAGTTTTCTGCTGGCCGCTGCTGCCTCTCACCTGTTGCAGGCCACGGCCGGGGTATTAACGCCTACCAGGACCTGGCCCAGGTAAAACCAGGCGCACACACACACACACACACACACACACACGAACACGAATACAATGCAGCCCGGGCGGGCAATAAAACATACATAAATATTGTGCAGGAGATTGCATAGACAAAAGATGCGGCACAAAAAGCGCAGTTAGCAGCTGCCTCAGCTGTCTCAGCTGCATCTCTCGAATCTCATCTCGAATCTTAAATGCCGAATCCCGAATCCGTATCACGAATCCCACGCTGCGTACTCAAGAGGCGTTGCATTGTCTTAGACTAGAAAGTCTTCAAACGTGGCGCATTGTGTTTGCATCTTTTGTCGAGCATGAAAATACATTTTAAATTTGAAAATGGTTTTTAATTTGTGGCCAAAGCTTGAACTGAAGCTATCTCTCTTTCTCTCTCCCTTTCTCTGTCTTTCACTGAGAGTTCTCAACCATTTTTCGCTTGAAATTGATGTCTATAATCAAACATATTAATGGCTGTCTATGCAACGGCATCAGACCTCAATCAGAGGCCACAGACCGTCTGAGAAGTCATCTGTCAAAAATCGAAGAACATGCAACTGACAAGAACTCCAGAAGAAACCACTTCAAGGTACTCCACAGTCTACAGCATCCCACTCCACTGCACTCCAATTCAAACCGATCCACTCCACTCCACCGTTAAACACAAGACAGCTCAACAGGTAAACGAAGGTGTAAGAAATTGGTTACAAACATTTTCCATGAAGCGTACAAAATGCCAGGCGCAGTGAAAATCTTTTGCTCGATCGTTCCGCACCCTCTTTCAAAAGAAAGCCTGACGACGACCCTTGAGACTGAGTCGGAGACAGAGTCGGAGACAGAGTCGGAGACAGGGTCGGAGACAGAGTCGACTCCTGCTGTTGCTCCTCATCATCATCATCATCGAAATCGAAGATGACTTTGCGCCTGACTGCGGCTAAAACTCTGTCGGATTAATAGTAACAAAAGATCGAGCATCAGCTCGGCTCGGCTTGGCTCTGCTCAGCTCTGGGGCGCTCAAGTGTTTCGCTTTGCTGATCCTAAGTCTGAATTTCTCAGCCGTTTTTCAAGTATCCGTAACGAAATGTTACAAAAGGTGTGAGGCGTTTTGCACTTTTGACAGCTGAATAGGGCCAACAGCATGTGGGCCAGAACACAGCACGTACAGTCTGGCGCCTGGCCAGCTAGTCGCTGTTTTAGCCACATTCTAAACAAAGTTCGTTTAGTTCAGCACGTGCTATGGGCCCTAACTTTAAGCCGCATAATTGGATTGTCGGCCCTTTGGCGCGTTGCTCGGTTCCAGTTAGGTACAAGTACCCCAACATCTATAAGTAGTTAGGATAGATCGATCAACAAATTGCTTCATCAGCATCAGCTGTCACACGTTCCGTTTATGTGTTTTTGTAGTCTCTTTGTATTATTCGGTTTGTGTGCAGACTGAGAGAGACACGGCAGCAAAATCGGCTTAGAATTAAAGCTAATTGCCAGGGCTTTCAATCATGATGCGGCAGATTTTAGCCTTTTGCTTAAAGCCCAGACACTTGGCCAGTTTATAATCACGCTGTTGCCTTTAACCCCAACATGCAAATATCACGCTTCATTTGAAGACGCTGACGAGGCTCTGAGCTAACACTTCGATTTAGACTTCAACTTGGGGCTGGGGGCTGGGGGCTGGAACGGGGGCTGGTACTGGTACTGGTACTGTTGCTGGAACTGCGTCTGAGACTTCCACTCAAATTCACATTTAACTGCCAGTTCGCATAAGTATTTTTTGTATACCCTGCGACCAATAAGTTGTTGTCAAAGGGTATAATAATGAAAGGCAGGAGACATCTTCAACCGTCAGAAGTGCTTATAAGTAGTATACTCCCAGCATCAATAGCTCGAATCAATCATGCGTCTGGACAAGACTGTAAGAGCTGGGAATATGAAATTTGGTATGCAAGTTCTCGTATACCATATGTATTTAATATTACCTTCAGTCTTTGAATATCGTTTGCTGCGGCCTCGAAAATAAAAATATAGACAAGCCACAACTTAAGGTTTTTATCATGAAAATTACAACTGATAAAAACCTAAAATACCTCAAAGACTTAAGAGCTCTCTGGCAGAGTCTTCAGATGAAATATTCTACTCAAATTTAGCAAATTATTCGAATTGGTTGTATATTGTACAATAGATCTAAAGCTGAAAGTCAAATAGTGAGTACACACATGCTTTCTTTCAGCTTTATAAAGTGTATAGATCAAGCTTGAAAGCTGTTCGGATATAATTCCAACACTTTGTCAAGTGATTTAATAATAATAAATTGTTTTATCGATTGAAATAGTATATTATATCTTATGAGGAATAAATGTGACTCTAAAATTGATAGAGAATTTCCGCATAAATTGAAGAATATATGTATATAGACACTCGAGCTAGGAAAAGCTTGCTGCTAAGGTTCCCTAAAAGCTATTGGATCTTTTGGGAGAGAACTTAGTTTTCTGCTGAGTTACTAGAGATTGTTTTTAGTGGTAATTTCTAGATTAAGATTTGAATTCTCTTCCAATCTAATCTATTAGGAGATTACTTAGTTTTCTGCTTGATTTCTAGGGATTGTTTTTAGTGGTAATTTCTAGTTTTAGATTTGAATTCTATTCTAATCTAAGTTCTTAGGAGAGAACTGAGTTTTCTGCTGAGTTTCTAGGGATTGTTTTTAGGAGTAATTTCTAGATTTAGATTTGAATTCTCTGCTAATCTAAGCTCTTAGGAGAAAACATAGTTTTCTGCTTGATTTCTAGGGATTGTTTTAGTAATTTCTTGATTTAGATTTGAATTCCCTTCTGATCTAAGCTCTTATTATTCCAGCTGTTGCTGAACTCGCTGCTTGAGCATGGAACTACAGGGCATTTCCAATTCGTATCCCTGTCGACATTGGCATTCCGAAATGTTGTTGCTGTTGTTGTTGTTGTTGTTGTTGCTTATGTATATCGTCGCACGACTCTCGTTTCAGCGCAAGATTCAAAATCGCCTGCGTCTGTGTTGCTGTTGTTGTTGTTGTTGTTTTGTTATTGTTGTCGTTGTCGTTGTCGTATTCGATTCGAGTTTAAGCTTCGAGTGTGTGCTTTTTCGTGTTGTTGTTGTTGTTGCTGTTGCTGTGGTTGTTGTTGTTGCTTGGGCTTTTTTTAATGTCTTTGTAAACATAATTGCAACAACTCCAATAACAGATTGTTTGCGCGACTTTAATCGCTTTGTCGTAAAGTGTGAAATATGAGCAGCCGATTCGAGCCGAGCAGAGACGAGGCGAGGCGAGTTGAGCAGCGGCGGCGGGGGAGCCAAAGCCGAGGCGGGGGAGAGCCTCTGGGGAGCTTTTGAGTGCTGCGGCGCAGGCGCAGGCAAAGACTTTGGCAATTCTCTCCCGTTGTTGTTGTTGAGGAGGGCTGGTCGGAGGGTGTGAATATCATACATTCATTTTCGGTTTAAAAATACACACACGCACACACACACACACATAATAAATTTGTTGGCTTTGTTGTTGTTGTTTTTCTTTTTTGGCACATTTTGTTGTGCATAAATATTTGCGATGCGACTTTATATAAAATATGGAAAGGCAACAAACTTGCGTTTGATGTTGTTGCTATTGTTGTTGTTGTCGCTGCTCTTCTTCTTCTTCTGCTTGAGGCGGCCATTTTGTCAACACATAAGTAGACAAGAAGAAGAAGAGCAAGTTCAATTAGCGCATTGGCTTCGATTTGCTAAATTTAATCCAAGCATAAAGCACAACAAAAATAAAAAATAAGTCACAATCTGAGAGTCGAGTATGCCCGACTAGCAGATACCCTGTACACAGATCTGAAAGCCCCTGAGAGATCTCACTTCCCTCTCTTCTTATAAAAAATACTTCCTTGAATAACTTCCGATTGTTTTTACTAAATAACTTTGGTATATTTGGTCTGATCGTTATGAAACTTTAGCTGCAGTTAAACAGTTGTGTAAGAATCATGCCTGTTCAATATCATGGCTTTATCTTTAATATTATGGTTTTAAATTGATTTTATTGAATCGCAGGGGAGCGGGGTAAAATTTGAAAAAGGTTTCATCTGCATATGGTGCACATTTAGTGTCTCTGGCGCTCATAGTCTCTAATACACGATCATGCAGACAGCTCTACAATATATATGTCAGACTAACACCCTTGGCTGTTGCTGCGGATCGAGAATCTATATATATGGTACTTTATATGACCATTGCTGCCTTATACCCTTTTGAACCATTCCTAATGGTTGCAGAGTATGGAAAGAAATCAAAGCAAATGCGACTGAGCCAAAGATAAAGGTTGCAAACTGAAACGGACGTTTTAGCAACGCACACGTGTCCAACTGGACGGGCTGAGGGCACGGAGCTCCCATGTCCAGGGCGCCCAGCGACAAGATGTTGCAACAACACTCGACAGCAACCTGTGGAGCCAGCCATTAGCCCATGAAGCATGAAACAAAAGACGAAGACCAAAACGAACCTTGGAGGCTGCAGAAAGACGAAGGCGCAGAAGAGGCCTGCCACAATGCATTTGCGATAAGTGCAGAGAGGCTGTTGGCCAAGAAGACTGAAGACTGAAGACTGAAGACCGAGGACTGTGCCCGAAAGGCCCTTAAAAGCCAGTCTCGACGGCGAGCGAACTGAACTGAAGTGCAAGATTTGCGCAGTGAGATAGCTCATTTTGGACTTAAGCCTGTTCTGAGTAAGGTCTAGAGACTTGGAGTCGAGTCTCCAGCTCAGTTCAGAGTCTGGACGTATCGTACGTTGCCTTGGCTAATCGCCGGCTATGTAAGTTGCTTGTTAAAGCCGCGTACGTGCGGCGACAGACACCGAGATCCAAAGCGAACGTGAGTTGCCGCTTGCCTCTTGCCTCTTACCGCTTGCCTCCTGCCTCCTGCCTACTGCCTCTTGGCTGTGGCCGGTTGTTACTGTGGATGTTGACACACCAGGCAGCAGCAACAACATCAGTCGAACCACAGCCGCATTCCAATAATGTAAGGATTCTTCATCGTGCGGCCAGCCACCCAATCGACTCAGCCTCAGCCTCCGTTCCCGTCCCAGAGTTGCATTTGTGCTGCTCTGGCAAGGTCAATACATTGCCAGCTAAGGTCATAGATGCGGAGATACTGAGTTGTTAAGCTGCTGACGCTGCTGGATGCTTGGGCCAGCCAAACTTGGTCATGTACGATAACTCAACGATGACAACATCGATAGTCTCGTTGTGTCTTTGAAGCTCTTATCGATACTATCGAACCTAAGTGGCATCGCTTTTACATCTGCATAGATTGCATACGATGCCACTATCGATAGCATCGTACTCGTTTCGAGCACTTATCGATACTATCGAACCTTTGTGGCATCGCTTTTACATCTGCATAGATTGCACCGATGCCACTATCGATAGCATCGTACTCGTTTCGAGCACTTATCGATACTATCGAACCTTAGTGGCATCGCTTTTACATCTGCATAGATTGCAACGATGGCACTATCGATAGCTATCGCACTCTTTTCGAGCACTTATCGATACTATCGAACCTTAATTAAAGTGTTTTCCTTTTACATCCGTAGCGTTTATCGATTACTACTGGAAGCTAATCCCAATTGGATTAACCAAACCTGTTCACATAAACATGCATAGATCGTACCGATGGCACTATTGATAAAATCGATGTTGTTTAAGTGAACATCGATAGAATCGATTAATTTGTTAACCCCTTAAGGGTCCAATTGAACCTCAACTTGTTACTTTCACATTTTTAGGGGCAATGTTTCAAATTGGGTTATTGCAGTTCTTTAATATATGACAGTAGAATATGCTCGACAAGAAACCAAATCAAATCCTTGGAATACTAGCTCGTAAAACATGCTTATTTTGTGCCGTTTTTCAGCGTATTTCTCTCTGATCGATCCAGGCCAAGGCAATATCAGCCCTTGAGCAAAGTTCGAACTGACTTTTAACTCTTCAATTTCAGCTACTTCCACAGAATCTAAAACTGAAACTACAATCTCTTAGCGTAGATCAGCTTTAAAGCCAAAGAATGTTAATATACTCGTACTGGTATTCAACGAAAATAAACATATAAGCGAATAGAATGCCAATTCTGTGAACTGATTGGCATCTGATTGATTGATATCTGTATGTTGGGGCTACTATCGATAGTCTCGATATAGCAACTATCGAGGGCAGCTCTAGTAGAAGCACATGGATAACCGATTCGATTGATGCCACAGAACGTGTGCATACTTATTAGATTCAAACAAAACCTAACCATAATAGCATTATAATTAATTTAAGCATTCCACCAATGCTATTCACATTTTTTCAACCATTTGTTTTTCAAATGAAAATTATTAAAATGCCAATAGCTGTATTAATTTGGGTTTTCTGTTGTTGTTGTTGTGTGTGTTTTATTTTTTTTTGTACGGATTTCATTTGTTTTTGTCTTCTTTTTTTTGTTGTTTCTTTAGAGGCGAGATTCGAACTTAAACCGGTTTGGCGCTCAAAAACAGCAACGACAACAAACAGAAAACGATGGCCGTTACTAAAGCTCTCAGCTAAATAGAGAGTGAGAGCGAGACCCAGAGAGAGAGAGAAAGAGAGCCGCACAAGCAGAATTGAGCTCAAGTGCATGTGTGTGTGTGTAAATTTCCTAAGAAAACTGTTCAGTCAGCATCCACAGTGTTGTCAGAGAGGGGCACAAAATGAGGGGGGCCAAAGGCAATTTTATACAGGTAATTTAACTGTATTTCGCCTTAGGAATGATGAAACATTTATGCAAGCGGGCTTTAGAAGAGGGATGCAGTTTTTTCTAAGGTATACAGATTACAATAAGATATTAACAAAGAAGATATAGACACTTGCCATAAAAACCATAGTAGTTTAAAAAGAACTTCGAGCATTTTTTGGTTGGCCAAGTTAAGAGCGTGAGATGCTTCAAATGGCCACAAGCTGAACTTAAGGCAAGTTCATGTGTGTGTGTAAATTCCGAAGAAACAGAAGATCGGAAGATCGCACAGCATCCACACAAGGTAACCGACGGGGTGCGTGTCCCAGCTAAGTTTAAGACTTTACTTTAAGCTGCCAGCTTTCGTTAAGTGACTTAAGATTTTTGTGTTGGCTAAAACTAGCTAAGTCCCACTACTTGATAGGGAAATAGTCAGGCATACTAGCTAAGTTTCACTACTTGATTGGGAATTAGTCAAGTTTGCAACAAGCTGGTTTGTGTTATTGCTAAGTTTCAGTACATGCTTGGGAAATAGTCAAGTTTGCAACAAGCTGGTTTGTGTTATTGCTAAAACTAGCTAAGTTTCAGTACATGCTTGGGAAATAGTCAAGTGACGCGCCAAGCAGGGAAATAGCACAGTCCCAGTTAGCCAGTTAGCAAAGACGCACACCTAAAAGGGAAATATGGAGGAAATTGGATAATAGCCAGCTAAATGGAAATTTGTGGGATATTTCAAGCAAGTAGGCTAAAAGGATGCACACAGGGAAATTTGCAAGCCACATTTGAGCTAAACATGATCAAGCGCTTATCATGTTATAGAAGTTTATCATGTTATCGAAACTGGAATCAAGCCAAGCTCTTTATAACGGCCACAACACAAAGCACGTCCATTGTCTGCTGCTGGAATTTCTATTGTCCAAAAATGATGATAAGTAAGCGAGCACTTAAAACAAGTCCAACGCATTGTTGTGCGTGTGTGTGTGTGTCAAGATAATGGCAAATAAATTACCATTAGCATTAACCCTTGTGCGCCAATGTGCGTTAGGGGGCCTGTTCCACAGGTCATATGCCAATTGTGTGTGTGTGTGTGTGTGTGTGTATTGAGTGCTGGTGTTGGCGCATGCGCACTCGAATGTATCGCCCAGAGAGAGGGGGAAGGCGGCAGCAGCGGAGAACACCCGATGCGAGATCAGCAAGCCGCGTGCAGCGGGGCGTAAAGTTTTCCAACTTCGTTTTGGGCTGTGCTTTGTTTTGTTTTGTTTTGTTTTGTTTTATTTTATTGCACCCTCTTACAGGGTATTACAATATTCTCACGAACCGTGTAACGCGCTGAAAGCGGCATTAACGACTATATCAATATATATATTCTCACTTCAAGCAGTAAATTGACAAGTTTTTATCAAGATTCTTCAAAATATATATATTTTTATTCTTTTTATTGTTAAAAATTTGAATATTATATTTTTCAAATATATTTAACCAGGTTATATGTACATCAAAATACTTTAAAATCTAAGAGTCAAGTTAGGACTGCTTGTCTATATCTCTCCCAACTTGACTCTTAGATTTTAGAAGATTTATTGAAGAGTCCTGATCAAAACTTGTCAATTTACTGCTTGAAGTAAATATATATATGTACATATGTATGTCTGAACTGGCCGGATCCGATCACTATATATATATAGAGTGCCATAGAGATGAATCGCTCGATAACTCAGCTAAAACTTTCCAAAAATCAAGTTTTCCTTAGCTCTTTCTTCAATTTGGTTAAAATTGATCAAGAACTTAGTCCTTGTATAACAAATTTGTATATTTTTTCAAAATATCTCAAACAAATTCACCAATTCAAAGTTCTATAATGCTCAACTTAAGCAAAAGTCGGAACAGTATATAGTTATAGTTACAATCGATCAAAAACTAAAGGTCTTCCCAACCAAAAGCTGACTAGGTTTTAGTTAGGATGATAATCCTGTAAATTTCACATCCTCAAGGGTATTAACTCTTCGGCGACTTGAAGTTGACTGTTTTTAGTTGTTTTGTTTTATTTTGTTGGGCTTGCTGTTGAGCAGCGAGGGTTAGGGCGGGAGGAGAGCGATGGCTTGAAGTTTTGTCAGAGACACACACACAACACACACACACGCACACACAGCGGGCAGTTTGAGCAGAAAATGAAACGCATGCGTGTCGGTGTCGCCACCAGCAACAACAACAAGCAGCGGCACTGGCCGTAGGGGGCGCGGTCAGCGGGGGTGTGCAACAATTGGTTGCAAGCGGCAGCGGCAATTGGAACTGAAAGCCAGCCGCTGTATCTGTTGCATAGAAGTTCTTGCATTTGGTTTGCCATAAAACACTTGAAGCATAACTCTGGGGTCTAGCGTTGCCACGACAACAACAACAACAACAACACACACACACACACACACACACACACACACACACAGCTTGCCGTTACGCTTGCTGCAGTTTAAAGTTGAATGCAGCTCTTTATTGGACATAAAGAAGTAAATTTCCCATTGTTTTTTTGGCTTGTGATTCTCATTTTTGTTTTGTTTTTTTAACTTTTTTGGGAGCAATAATTAAATTGGCGCGTGTTGAGTTTTGTTTTCAATTAAAAGCAAAAAAACACAAAAAAAAAGAGTTAAGCTAAGTGGAAGTGATTTACTTGCCGCCAAGTGGGGCACAGCTGCCTAATTGCGCACATGCGTCGTGTGTACTTACATGGTTACCTTTAATTATCGAATTTAGAACTACACGCCAGGTGCACAGCGGCAGAGGCAGCAGCAGTGGCAGTGGCAGGGGCAGACGAAGTACAAGACAAAGACTCACCTGCAATAAAAGAGAGAAAAACGTTTTTAATGATGATTAGTTAAATGGCTTTTGAGTCAGACTTAAGTTAGCACATTAATAAATTATGCATGCATTAGAGTTGCATAGCTCAACAGGAGCCAAGACTATCGATAGTATCGAATGCTTACAGATTAAAGCAAACAAGAGGTAGATTATCATGAAAGAAAGTAAGTAACAATCCTCAGACTTAAGCATAAAACATTAATAAATTATATATGCATTCGCGTTGCATTGCTTAACAAGCGCTGTGACTATCGATAGTATCGAAAGCATCGATTGTTGAAACATTAAAGCAAACAAGAAGTAGATTTGAATGAAAGAGTGTAAGTCAAAACATTATTAAATTATGTATGCATTAGAGTTGCATTGCTTAACAAGCACTATGACTATCGATAGTATCGATAGCATCGATTGTTTACTCATTCAAACAATCAAGAAGTAAATTTTGATGAAAGAGTGTACTCAAACTTAAGTAAAAACATTTATAAATTCTTTATGCATAAGAGTTGCATAGCTCAACAATAGCGGTGACTATCGATAGTATCGAAAGCATCGATTGTTTACAGATTAAAGCAAACAAGAGGTCGATTTTGCTCAAAGAGTGAACGTAAGAATCCTAACACATTTAAAAAATTATATATGCATTCGTTTTGCGTTGTTTAACAAGCATTGTTACTATCGATAGTATCGATAGCACCGATTGTTTACTCATTGAAGCAAGCTTTAAGCATCTTTTGAAACAAAGACGAGGTACTTTTTGTTGAAAGAGTAAGTAAGTAAGACTCCCAAGAGTGAACAGCTTTGATTCTTACATTCTTGTCTGTTCTCCTTTCCGATAACTTTTGATGCCATATCGTTTTTGAATTTGACTCCTCATTTTCAAATAAATTAGCCAAAGTTTCAATTTTCCATTAACCCAAAAGCTAAGCCGCCCAAGTAAACATTTTAATCCTTTCACGAAGCAACAATTTCCAATTTGAATGTTTTGTTTATCTGACGCTCCTCTCCATCTGAATTATCGAGTGGCCGAGTTATCGATACTTTCGCAAGCTCTTGCGAGTACTTCTGAAGTGAGCGCAATGTTTATTGCTAAATGCCGGTCAATGTGCCGCAATATTACAGTTAAGTGTTTGCCATCAACTTGCAACACTTTCGCTTCATTTAGAGCCCCCAGAGCCCACTCTCCACTCTCCAGTCGCAGCAGGCACAGCCCAGAGGCGTCATCCCATTGGGTGTGGCACTGAAAATTTTCAATTCACACGCTGTGCGACCAAACGCGAAAAATTCTCACGACACTGAGGCAACAAAAACAACAACGGCAGCAACAACAACAAACACATCAAACCAAGACAGCCGCTTCAAAATGATGCCAGAGTCTGTGTTGATGCCACATGCGGCAAATTTACGCTTTTTGCCGCACTCTCTCTCTCTGTCTCGCGGTCGCGCCCCACTCACTCACATTTTTTGTGCCCCAAACTCGCAAATCGCGTTGCAAGCTGCAACTGCACAAAAAAAAAACACAGAACATCAATTGTGACACATGTAAAAAGCAGCAAGCAGCTGAGGCAGCTTGCAACTTGCAACTTGCAACTTGCAACATGTGTCGGCCTTTGGCTAATTGTGGGTTAGCATTTCATGCTGCTGCACTTGAAGACGACGCCGAATGTGCCACATTGTTGTTAACTGTGCCACTTAGCCAAAGGTCAATGCGACGCATTAGCGAATGGAATCTCTAAAAAGTAATATAACATTTTTTATCACTTCTTGAATGTGAGTCAGCCTCTGATGATATTGCCAGAAGAAACGTATTCTTAGAAAACAAATTGTTCTGCTTTTGTAACTATAAGTTCTTGAACTTTGCTGATCTTTAATTTAGATTTCCTAGCATTTGTCACTCTATGCTTGGCTTAATAAGGCTCCCCACTCAACGTAAATCAAAATACAGAAACCCTTTTCTATTTTGGGATCAAATTTTGATATCAAATCAACTTATCTATTCTGCTTACTTCTTAGACCTCCTTGCTCACACTATTCAACTATTTACGAGTAATTTAAGTATAAGAAAAGTACAGTACTACTCCATATTTTACTGAATCGATTAGAGACGTAAGTAAATCGATTTTTGATTGTTCAAAAACTCAACTGATGAATGTTTGATTAATCGGTTTGGGAAAATCGATTAATAGATATATTAAAGATCAAAAAGATAGCTTGTCTAACAATATCAATGATCGCAAAATCCTAGCAATACTGAGAACATCAATTATCGATCAATCGATTTTTATTGTTCAAAAACTCAATTGATGAATGTTTGATTAATCGGGTTGGCGAAAATCGATCAATAGATATATCAAAGTCAAAAAGAAGCTTGTCTAAAAATATCGATGATCGAAAAATCCTAGCAATACTGCCACATTTAGGGCAGTCGGCAGTTACCATAGCGTGTGAGTACAGTATGGCAGGCTGCCACATAGATTTTGCGATTAAGATACCGGATCACACGATGTAGCAAATCAAAGATTTCTATGGTAGAAACGTGCCATATAAGTTTATATGTGAAAATATTTAACATATATTCTTACTTTTGCCATATACAATTTTTGACAGTTGATTTCGATAACGATATTACATATATGTGGCAAAATGCCATATAGTGTGACCGCACCTTTAAAGTACTTTTTGCGTAGTGAAAAGATCGATTATAATCGATAACTTGATATATTTTACACATCTCCAGAAAAGATATTATAAAGTAAAAGGATAGACAAATACTTTATTATTAAAAAAACATATTATTTAAGTACACTGAGAGAAAATAACACCAGGTTAAGTAGAAATATATGCTCTCTAAGCCTTTACCTAGAAGAAATGCATTCCAATTAATGATAGAAAATGCTTTTATAACAATAAACTTTCAAAAAATCGTGACTTTAATGTGATATAAACAAATTTTCTGCATATTTGTGTAAACAATTATGAATTATAGGAATTACGAATATTGTGGGCGATTGTGTTTGGATGAAATTTGATTTGATGTGCCATTAAAATATTTGCTCTCTATGCTTGATTATTGTTGTTGTTGTTGTTGGTGTTGTGTTATTGTTGTGGGCTGTTGCAGCCAGACAGACATTGGCATATTGTTTCCATCAATGCGATGTGTGTTCTGCTCTATATACAAAAGCAACAAAGATACATACCAAATTCAGCGACTATGCAGAAATTGTGTTGTGTTGGATTCGTATTCAGAATCGCATATGATGCCATTTTGCCAGCGATAACTGAGAATGCATATGATCCGAGGTATTATATATGAGAGGATGGCTTAATTGGTTGATAGACGATATAGGAAAATACTCGAATTATTTAGAAAAGTCAGTTTTGGGCAGCTTGAAGTGCTTGAAACTAAATAAATTGTAATAGTGCTGTAAATAGAAGTTTCTCAATAACTGTAAGTAGTTGAAGTCTTATGAAACTCTAGCTGTTGTAAGCTAGTAACTAAAGCTGTTTGTACTTAACACCTGTGCTAATTTATTTCACTCTAAAAGTCAGTTACTAGAAATCTGGAAATTCCAAGAAACAAACCTGGAATTCTAATGTAAGCGACTTGTAAATAAATAAGTATGTATATTAATAAATTAACCGATACTAATTAGCATGCATTTTCTATAGAATCTAAGTAATATATTGTCATTAACACACTTAAGGCTATAAATCGAACTTAGTTTGAAACAACAACAACGCTCCAAGACAAAGTCCGAGCTGCATTTGATAAGCACGCATTTAATGGCTGATGTTATCAAATCTTTAGGTCTTGTTGACGCTTCAGTCCGGCTAAAGTCAAAAGTTATCGCGACTTAACAGAAAAAACATTCAATATAACACAAAAATGCTGAGCAGTGAAAAGTGTAGCTTTGGCCAAGCTCGTGTTCATCCCGGAGACGGAGACGGAGTGTACTCGTAATTCAGCTAAAAAACATGGCGACAACAAGCGTGCCCGATTCCAATGAAAAAAAAGAAAAGAGGCAGCCACAAAAATAATTGAAAAACAAATTAAAAACAACACAAAAAGAGCAGCAAAATAATGCTGAAATAAAATATGAAACGTTGGCAATTAATGAAAACAAAAAATGAGAATTTATTATTACTATCTGTTGTGTTGTTATGAAAAGCGGACAGTTGAGCAGAGCTCTCGCCCCAATATGCCAGCTATGGGCTAGGGTCTAACCGTTCCAATGACCACTGGCCAGGGAGGGCATGGCTCACTGAGCTGGAGAGAGACTGGACTGAGACTGGACTGAGACTGGACTGAGACTGGACTGTGACTGTGACTGAGGACTGATGAGGCGCACATTGACCCAACAGCAGCCAGCAACAGAAATTAATCAAAACTTTCAGGGCGTATCGCTGACTTGGGAGTGAGGCAAGCGGAGCTCGTGGCACAGTTTGTAGCTGTGTGTGTGTGTTTATAGAGCAGTCTATTGTAAGGCTGCAACTGTAAATGCAACTTATGGCAGCTGCCAGCCACAGTTTGGTTCTATTACAACGCAGACAAACTCCAAAGTTAGCTAACTCGTTGCTTATCAATCGTTACACGTTAGTTACCACTTTTTCTACACGTCACTCACTCATTCTTTGTTGCTCGCCACTCGTCACTCTCCACTCGTTATTCGCCATTTCTCACTTGTAACTCGTCCTTCAATCTATACTCGCCCTTTGCTACTCGCCACTCGTCACTTCATACTCGCCACCTACCACTCGCAACTCAAAGCTCGTCTCTCTTTACTTACTCTCTTTCGCTACTCGTCACTCTCCAATCGTTATTCGTCATTTGTAGCTCGCCCATTATTCTATACTCGCCCTTTGCTACTCGCCACTCGTCACTTGATACTCGCCACTTATCACTCACTCACTCATAACTCACTCTCCTCTCGGTACTCGTCACTCGTCTCTCGCCGCTCATCTCCCGCTACTCGTCGCTCGCGTCAATCTACTCGTCCCTCGTCACTCTCCACTCGTTATTCGCCACTTCTCACTTGTAGCTCGCCCATCATTCTATACTCGCCCGTTGCTACTCGCTACTCGCCACTTATCACTCGCAACTCATAGCTCGACTTTCTTTACTTACTCTGCTCTCGCTACTCGTCACTCGTCTCTCGCTACTCTTCACTCGTCACTCATCTTCCGGTACTCGTCACTCGTCTCCCGATACTCTTCACTCGTGTCTCGCTACTCGCCACTCTTGCCTCGCTACTCGTTGCTCTCGCTACTCGTCCGCTCTACTCGCTCTCGCTACTCGCTACATTTAACTCCTGCCTCCGCTCTAATGAACATCAATTCCTAGCGAAGTACATACGCACTTCCTTATGTTACCCATAGACTACTCGGGCTGGCGACTAACAGGACTGCTGATGGCACACATAAGAGTTGGATATGGTTATGGAGCAGCCTTTTATCGACAGGCTCCAATTATGGCAGCTACCAGTTTGGCTTAATTAAAACGCAGACAAAGTCGAAGGGTAGCGGTAGCCAGCATCCAGCTTACAGCTCACAACTCACAGCTTGCAACTCGCTGCTCGACACTCGTCACTCGTTACTTGTCCTGGCCATAATGAGGAGCCAGGCAGATGACCAACTATGGCCTCGAACTGGCCGATAGGATGCGCACAGTGCTGCCAATTGATCAATTATGTCGCATTGACCATTTCGGGCATGGGCAACATGTTGCCATTGCCATGTTGCGATTGCTATAGCCATGTTGCAGCTGCAGAGGCTGCCTTGTGGCAGTTGCAATTGCCATATTTGCGCCTGGCCGCCCGCATTGGAAAATGCACATCATTTTCAGCGGCGTTGACAAACGTTTTGCGCAGCTCGCAATTCGGTCAATCGAATGACAGAGATGGGAATGGGAATGGAGTTGGAGTTGGAGTTGCGGCTCTTGGTGAAAGTTGGACGCCCGAAAACAAAAAACTCAACTTTAACTTCAGCAGAGCACTTCAGTCTAATGCATAGATTCTGTTTTATGTTTTAGCGGGCAGCAACAGAAAGAAGCACATACAAAGCCAGGCATTAATTACTTCCGGAGCAAACAAAAAGCGCCAAAGCTGAGACTGAGACTGAGGCTGAGGCTGAGCTGCTCGACAGATACCGGTTCTCCAAGCGGAGATCTCTCCCAGCAGCTCCACAGTTTGAGAAAAGGTTTTTCTCAGCGTCACCCTCAGCCCTCTGCTGTTCGCTCTGCCGTCTGGCACGGCGGGTGTTCATCAAAATACAATAAGCTACGAAACTTTGCCAGGCTCTTGGCCCGAGTTTGGCAATCAGTTTCATATTGGGTATTTATACCCTACCGGAGAGTAATATAGTTTTGTCTGTAAACGTGTAACGCATTGAAGGAGACCTTCCAAACCCACAAAATATAAATATATGTTTATCCTCAGCATCAATAGCCGAGTTGATCTATCTGATCTAGTTTCGGGCTAACCACTTCGGATGAAAAAAGAGTTCTTTTGTGAAGAACTTTTTTGTTTTTTTAGATATTGCCACCAAGCTCAACAATTCTCCATTTAGTAGTCTTGAACTGAATTTGATTAAATTTTTACTATTTTACCCTAAAGTTGCCATATAAAGAATGGGATGAAAATTAGATTTTGGTATGAACACCTTTTTTGTTTTTACAGATATTGCAAGCAAGCTCAACAATTCTCAGTTTAGTTATTCTCTTCAACTATTCACTAAATTTGATTAAATTTCGAGTTGATCTATCCGATCTAGTTTCTAGCTGACCACTTCGGATGAAAATAGAGTTCTTGTATGAACAACTTTTTTGTTTTTTTCAGATATTGCAACCAAGCTCAACAATTCTCTGTTTAGTAAGAGTCTTGAACTGAATTTGATTAAATTTTTACTATTTTATCCTAAACTTGCCATATGAAGAATGGGATGAAAATTGGATTTTGGTATGAACAACTTTTTTGTTTTTACAGATATTGCAACCAAGCTCAACAATTCTCAGTTTAGTTATATTCTTCAACTATTCACTAAATTTGATTAAATTTCGAGTTGATCTATCCGATCTAGTTTCTAGCTGACCACTTCGGATGAAAAAAGAGTTCTTTTATGAAGAACTTTTTTGTTTTTTTCAGATATTGCAAGCAAGCTCAACAATTCTCAGTTTAGGTATAGTCTTCAACTGTCCACTAAATTTGATTAAATTTCGAACACTATATCCCAAAAATGTCATATGAAGAATTGGATGAAAATTCGATTTGTGGTATGAACAACTTTTTTGTTTTTACAGATATTGCAACTAAGCTGAACAATTCTCAGTTTAGTTATACTCTTCAACTGTCCACTAAATTTGTTTAAATTGCGAACATTATATCCTAAAAATGTCATATGAAGAATCGGATAAAAAATGATTTGTTGTATGAACAACATTTTTGTTTTTACAGATATTTCTATCATAGTAATAAACATTGTTAGAAGGGCATAAACATATTCGGCACACCGAAGTTAGCTCTTCTCCCTACTTATTATTGAGGTATATATGCTTTTCTCATATAGGTTTAGGTTTTTAGCATACTCGTATAATGTGAAAATGAATGCCTGTATGGGCATTAAATTCATAATGGTTCGACGACTTTGCAGTTACGGAGTACGGAGTACGGAGTACGAAGCTGATCGCAGCATAAATTTTTGTATTATTTTTGTATTCGTTTCTTGAAGCCGCAGAGCAGCAAACGTGCTGAGCCTAACAATAATATTGTAAGTTCTTCTAAAGGTGCTCGCCTTTAACTTATTTTGATTCTTTTCTTTTATATTTTTTTTAGATTTTTTGGGTTATGATGATATTATGTGCCTACATGTGTACACGTTGTACAATGTTTTGTTGTCGCTGTTGTTGTTGTTGTTGTGTATTGTTGCTGTCGTCTACTTTTGAGGTGATTTTTAACGCTGCAATCAGCACAAGTCAACACAAAAGGTCGCCTAAGGTGAGCCATGTGTAGAACCAACTGAGGGGAGTGACGGGGAGCCTGTGGTGTTGGCAGAGGCGATTGACTTTAGCTGAGCAGTTGCTGCTGTACTTGCACACAGTTTACATGTAAGCAGAGATTGTAACAAGCTCAATGACAGCAGCAACGTGCGACAGCAACAACTGCAACAACGGCAACAACAGCAACAGCTTGATGCCCCCTAGGAAATTGACTGCAAAGAACTTCAAAATGCGTGGCAACTTTATCTTCCAAGAAATGTTGAATGCAGCCAATGCCAATTGGGCACCCAGTTGTAGTTGTTATTGTTGGTGTTGTTACTGTTGTTGTTGCTGCTACGTGATCACCATGGCAATTTCTCAATTGTATTTTTATTGAGTAAAATATTGGATGGCATTCAAGCGTCTGATCGCGTATTTGTGTGTGTGTGTGTGTGTGTGTATGTGTAGAATTTTCATTGGAGCAGCGCCGTCGTCTCGTCGGACACTCCCTAAAATGTGTTGTGGCCTTTTTGTGATTTGGTTCATGTAGAATGTAAAATAATTGTGACATTACGACAATTGTTGCTATTCTTTTAGATTCTGATAATTTAGCTACGATTTATTTGGGCATTTGATTTGAATATTGGAATGCGTTCTATTCCGAATGGGGAGTTTTGGATGGCAAAGAATGAAATACTCATTTGTATGAGTTAAGGAATATGAATAGTAAGCATATTTATAATAATGAAGAAATATTGAATAGTGACATTGATGAAAGGCAGAGATCTCCATTAAAATAGTTGAATCTTTTGTATTTCAGTTCTTTAATCTTTCATTTTTTCTCCCGGAACAACATAACCTAAAAAACACTTTATAATTAATGAATACAACAGAGAAATATCAATAAATAGCTACGACTTATCATCCTTAAAACTGAATCTGAGAATATATATTCGAGATACTGCAGAAATCAACTAAACTTTCTCCGAGAATTGCTCTGCATAAGGAAAATATCCTTAAGATTTGAAAAGGGTAGTAATTAAGGGGTGGAAAAGTATAAAAGTAACTTTCTATTAATGAATATAAATTGCATTCATTCAAGTTAGCAATTTAAACTTACAACAAACCGGAGATATAACAACAAAAAAAACAATCTACCTTTTAGGTCACTTTTTCGCCCTGATTTTCACCTCAACACATCTAGTATTAAATCGCTTAAGCATCTTAAGATGTGGAGTTTCAAATGAGTTTCCTGTTGTTAGGTATAATAAAAAAAAAATAGTTAGATAAAGTGCCAAAACCACAAACTTAACGTTTGTTTTTCAAAACGTTAAAGCCGCAAAATGAATAAAATGAATAAAACAATGAATATGTGAATATGGTCGACTATTTATCACAGTGTGACGATCTCAGCAGCGGCATTTTGAAATTGAAAACACATTTGTATACAATTTGAATTGTGGCTGTCAACCTATTGTTGCTGTTGTTGTTGTTGTTGTTGTTGTTGTTGCCATGGAGCTAATGCTTGTTGCCTGTTTCTGTGGCTTACGTATGCACAAGTCGTACGCTTTGAGGTTGTTTCAACATTGGCTTTATGGGTGCAGCAGATCCAAAAGTCGGGCTCAACTTAAGTTAAACTGCATTTGGGAAAGTCACAAATGTTCGTGCGTGTGTGTGTGTGCGTGTGTTAGTTAACTAATGACTTCTGGGAATGGCAGAACGCTCGACTTTTAACACTTGTGCTGACCCAAACTAGCATTAGCTATTAGCTATTAACCCTTGTGTGGCAGCGCCTATTAACCTCTGCCTCTGCCACTGCCTCGGCTGCAGCATCGCGCATCGCGCATCACGCAGATCTCAGATCACAGATCTAACCTCAAATTACTTCCGCTGCATGATTCCGATTCTGTTGCAGCGCACGCACACAGCTAAAACAATTACTCAGCAAGTGAGTGTGTGTGTGTGTGTGAGTGTGTGTGTAATCTCTCTTACCAATCTGTGGTACCTGTGCCGCAGTGCAATCCGCGCCTGTCGCGCTATTCCATCAACAGGTGTAATTAACGCGCACTTGCAGCGGAAATTCCAGGCAGGAAAATGTAATATCCCCCCGCGCGCCTCGACCCCAGAGCATAACGATTTGATTTTCAGCTTAATTACCGCTTGGCTGGCAATCCTGCAGAGCAGCAGCAGCCAGAACCAGTTACCAACACCGGATGATGGCCACCGGATGGGGCGGCCTCCGCTGGGTTGGGTTGGCCAACTGCCTATTACTAGCCGCATATTTTGTTAGAGCTTCGGCTATTTTGTCGCCAAGGCGGCAATTTCGATAGGTTTTTGTTGTTTTGCCATCACTTTGGGAGCAGGCCAGCAGAAATCGAGAGATCGAAAGAATAACAGGAAATCGAACCGGCCAAGCAAGCGCAACAAGGGAAGAAAGCGTAGGGAGTAAAACAACAACGACGCAATAAAGCAGTGGAAGCAGGGGACAACAGGCGAAGAATAAGAGCGGTAACTGGCGAACCTGTCGCACAGAAGCAGCAGCAACAACAACAACAGCAGGCACTGAGCATAAATCATTTTTAGTCCAAGCTTTTGTGCTCTCTCTCTTTACGGCATTATGAAGCTTACTTTCTGCTGCTGTACGCTTGATACCATTCTGCTGCTGCTTGAAGCTCTTTCCCTTTTTCTGCTCTTATTTGTCGTTGCTGCTTGAAGCTTCCTTTCGACTGCTGCTTCAAGTTCATTCTCTGCTGCCTTATATATTGCTCCTCTGCTGCTGCTGCTGCTGCTGCTGCAGATTAACGTTTCTTCGCCAATGCTGCTCCTTGAGCTTCAGCTTCTATGCTGCCAGTTAAAGCTCCTTTTCTGCTCCTGCTCTGCAGCCCCTTTAAGCGCTTTCTCTGCTGCTGCGGTGCCTGTTGTTGTCTGTGTCTTTTGGCGCCCTAGAAATGCAAGTGCATAAAAAGAAAAAACAAAAGCTCTCTCTTTCTCTCTCCCCCCCATCAATTTGCAGTTGAGCGCGTCGGCATTTTGGCGCAGCTGTTAATCCCAATTAACCGCAATTAATATTATACAATTTTAATGTAAGCCCTAGAGCTCACATGTGGCATCTCTCTCGCTCGCACTCTCATTGCTGTCTCTGTCCCGCAGCTGCTCTAACTCTCTCTCTTTCTTCACACGACCCACATTTGACGGCAACGAAGTCAAAACCTTTTGGCTGTGCGTGAGAGGAACTTCCAACTGTTTGGTGCTGAATGCCGCCCTAAATGCGCCTGCTCCCTCTGCCGCTCCCTCGCATTCGCCCTCTCCTGACGCCTTAATTGTTTTTAATTAACGCAAACGCTTTGCCTTTGCCGTTGACTCGCCACATACCAATTTCAATTTTCATTCCCAATGTGCGCCCCGCTTTTCCCTCGCACAGATCTTGAAACAGAACTTTCGTCATCGTTTGACTTTTTGTATTGAATTTGAAATGATTTTGAAAGCTACAGGCAAAGTGGGGTGCGGTCTGCACACACACATTCACACACACACACACACACATACACTAAACTTCTTGAGCGTTGAGTGATGCACGCGGCGCTTCATAAAAACTGTCAATGATTCACATTGTTGTTGCTATTATTGCTCAGGCTCGATATGACCCGCAGCCATCATAGGGTTAAGCACAGTACACAGTACATACATCCACACATACATATATAACATGTACATGTATGTACCAAAGCTCCAGAGCTGAATGCGAACGATTGTCCAAAACCTTTTTTGTTTTCTCCTCTTCTCTTCTCTTTTCTTTTCTTTGCCAGTGTCAGAAGCGGACGCGTCTCTTTGTAATTATGCAAGATCATTGCCAGACGACGTTGACCTTTAGTAACAACCGCCAAGCCGCCCCAGTCGCCCCAGCCGCCCCTTAGCCCCTAAATCTCTGCCTTATTATGTGCCTAAACGTTTTCCGGCCCAAAAGAAGCAACAGCAACCTTTCTTCTCAGCTCGTTCGTCCGGCTTGGCACGCCACCAACAACACTCTTCATGCTAATTTTTGAAGGGGGAGTTGTAAAGGATATATACGTAAAGATCTTAACACCAACATTTTATATCCGTCAATGAATAATATTGAAGAAACAATTCAATCTGAGGCACAAAACATGTTTAAAAAGACATTATATATGAAAATCAGTTGAGTTATAAGAAATTTATGGTTTTAAGCAGATTATAATGAGGAAACATACTATATATAGGATAATTACATATTTGCATATTTCAATATATTATAACTTACGTATATGTGAAAAACTTGGGTTCGTTAGACTGTAAAGACTTTGACTAAAGATCAGTACTTGAAAGTACAGAACGTACAAACCATTAAGATGTAAATATATACTAATTAGAAATAATAACCCTAGTTACTTAAAACCTACTGAAATATTATACAGCTGAGGGCCCTGGCAGCCATTGCTGATAATTTAAAAAGTTTTAAGTATATGATTAGTTTTTAGGTAAAAAAAGTAAAACATTACGAGAAATCTGCTAAGATCTGCTAAAAAATAAAATTTCAAAACTATATATATAAAAAAAATCAACTTTAAATATGTATAAATCCTAAAACTAAGAGAGACAAATGCATTTACCGAAAAGCACCCAAAATTTGATCACAAAATGAGGAAATAAGACAAAGGCACCCTCTAAAGGTACCTCCCCAAAAACAAGGCAACCCTATAAAGGTACCTCTACAATGTAAATCGCTTCTGTTATGGTGCTAAAAACTGCTTCCAGGCAAAATGTGTCCCAAACTGTAGCCATGTGAACTGCAGCAGAATACCTCGCAGAGGAGAATAAGATAAAGCAACCCTATAAAGGTACTTCCCCAAAGACAATGCAACCCTATAAAGGTACCTCCACAATGTGAGGCGCTTCTGTTATGGTGCTAAAAACTGCTTCCAGGCAAAATGTTTCCCAAACTGTAGCACAATTTGAACTGCAAGCAGAAACACCTCCGCAGAGGAGAAAATAAGATAAAGCAACCCTATAAAGGTACCTTCCTAAAGACAAAGCAACCCTATAAAGGTACCTCTACAATGTAAATCGCTTCTGTTATGGTGCTAAAAACTGCTTCCAGGCAAAATGTTTCCCAAACTGTAGCACAATTTGAACTGCAAGCAGAAATACCTCCGCAGAAGATCAGCAATATGGTTATAAATTAATGGGTATCAGTGAAGAGCTTGTTGGTAATCCGATGCGAAGAGCAGTCTCAGCTTACACAGCAATGACATATGGCAGGCTGTGGCCAGGCTGCCCGCCCCCGCTCCGCATGATGAAGATGATAATGATGATAATGATGATGATGCTGGATGCATGATATGATGGCAAGGCCTCTGGGCCCTTCACTAATTACAATGTGTTTATCTGGCCGCCCGAACATCACTCGCAATGTGGCGACAGACGTTTTAATGCGGAGGGTAAAAAGAATATGCCACAGAAGACTGCAGAATCGAGAGGGTAGCAAATGCAACTCGTTGAGATTGCGAGGCGACAGCTGCAAGCTGCTGGCGCAATATTATCATTTGGCCAACTCATAAACCAAACAAACTGTGGCATGAAGACCCTCAGAAGAGCGAAGTCGGAGCGGCGTGAAGAACACGCATGCGTCATGGGGGCAACAACAACAACAACAACAGCAAATGGGGGCACGTTGATTGGGCCAACGTTTAACCTCGCTCAGCTTCAGCTGCATGGCAATCAATTGAGCACGAGAAACGCTTCTGATTGGCGCGCCGCAGCTCCCAATGGCTCCCAAACTGTAACCAACAACAATAAATGCAAATGAACGAGCCAAATGTGCACAAATGTTCAAAAAGAACAAACAAACAATATGAAACAATAAGAAACAATAAGAAACAAAGGCTATTTTCGAGCTGCCGAAGATTTGATACACTTTAATTGCTAACTATAGAAAACCAAAGAGTATTTCATACAAACACTACATTTTTCGATCCATTTATGTTCAAATTTAACCAAATTCTTTAAGATATAATACTAGTATCTTACAATTGCAGAATTAGGTTAGGATTTCTGTAAAAACAAAAAAGTTGCTCATACGAAAACTCACACGAAACTTCAGCCAGGCGTTCCTATGGCAGAAACCATATGATAAAATCATTCAACTTTGTTCCAATTTGACCAAACTCTCTAAAATATAATATAGCTTGGTTGTGATTTCTGTAAAAACAAAAAAGTTGCTCATACGAAAACTCAATGATTCAGCCAGGCGTTCCTATGGCAGCAACCATATGATTAAGTGATCCAATTTTCATCAAATTTAACCAAACTCTCTAAGATATAATATTGATTGGATTGTGATTTCTGTAAAAACAAAAAAGTTGTTCATACAACAACTCATTTTCAACCGTTTGATACTCTGGCAGCTATAAGATATGATAGTCAGAATTAGATCAAATATCAAACAACATTAATACACTCAGAAAAATAAATGCCCTTCAATGTAGAAAGTCGCTATATTTTTGTAGCCAAAGGCAGTTAACCTTACTTATTTTCTGAATTTAAGAAATATATTAATATATAATATATATTAAGAATTATATTTCTCAAATTTAGAAAATATTTCTATTAAACAGAAATGTTTTCTGGTTTTTAGGGTGAATTTCTGAATTCATATGGTGATTTTCTGAAATCGTATGGCATTTATTTTACTGAGTGTAGACTCTTAGGTCAAGAGAATATCTTGAAAAACAAAAAAGTTTCTTACCCACAAGCGCAATATTTCCTAAAATAACTAAAAAGTTAATATATTCATCCGATATGGACTGTTCCTACATATGACTGTACTCTGTGAACAGTTGCATCAAGATAGCTTAAAACTGGGAATCACACGATTCAACTTGTCATCCTTTATGACCTCTATGAGGTCGGAAAGCCTTCACACATTTCCTGACAATATTGGGATACCCTCTGGCAGCGTATAATAAGCAATCTTTTACAAATTTTAAACAAATTCTGTACACTCCCCGCCTCCCTCAGTTTAAAACCACAGCTGCCCCCTCGCGCTGTGCATTCGTAAATTTTCATTTTCATTTTGATATCTTTGTGCTGTCAGTTTTTCATAACGGCGAGAAAACTTGCGCTCGCATATGGCACTGGATAAGTGCGGAGCGATGGGAAACATTTTGTGTACAGGAAATTGATTATTATTTATGATTACAACGGAACAGGCCGGAACATCGCTTAGCATACGTGAGAAAACAGAGGCAAGAATCGGCGAGAGAGAGCTGAAACAATATAACAGATTTTGACCCTGGCCAAAGATAATGTAACAATCCCAAACCAGATACCGATGCCTGAGACGGAGACGGAGACGGAGACTGAGATAGAGGCTCTTCAGAGACAGACGGAGATGGAGTTGGAGATGGAGACTCTCAAGACCGGGAGACAGATACAAAGAACAGCTCTTAAGTGGGCGCGCGCCCTCTTCAGTAATTAGAGACATGCATGCATTTTCTCAAGTGTTTTTCCCAGCCCACATTTTCTGTGTTTTTCAATTTTTTCAATCATCTTCAGTTCAGTTCAGTTTTTTTTTTGTCTGAGCTAAGGACTTGCATATGGGAACTTTGGTTTTTGTGTGCATCCGTTGTTGGTATGACAAAATGAAATATCCTTATGAAATTTGATACTTTTGTATTGTTTTAGGCGAGGTAAAAAGAAAGCAGACTCGAACCTGAGACGGCGTCTAACGTGGGCGTCCTTGTGCACGTCCTTTACCTGACCCTACCCAGTCATCTGATTTGGGAAAGACCCAGCCCTAGGCCAGTCCAGTCCAGTTCTGGCTCAGCTCAGCTGCTCCTTTCAGTTGCAGTCGCGTGATTTGATCCTGGCTGGCCACTTAGTCCTGTCTCGAGCACTTTTCGTTGGAATTGAACGCTCAGCACTTAAAGGCACTTGATCTAATGTCTTTTTTGCCTTTTCCTGTTGTCATTTTCATGTTTAAGTTGGAAACATGCGTCAGCTGTACTTCATTCGAGTCTACAATTTCAATTTGAGCCATTTCTTGCTAATCGCGGTATCAAATTTGTTGTGTAGTGCATACGTAATTATCATAAGTTGCTTACTTTTTGCTTGAGTGTTTTTGTTATCACTGCGCATGATAAGGCTCGTTTATAATGGATATTCTTTCCAAGTATTGCGAACAGTTGATTCACTCTAAGCAATTGCTGATGTCACGCTCTGTTTTCATTCTGCCGATGAATATTGCCTTTGAGATCAAGGTTCTAAATGCATTTGATTGCCCAGAGCACGTTCGAACACCCTTTGATTGCTAATCGAATAAAACACTCTAGACTCTGGGGCATTATCAGCTGGACTGAAGCTATCTAGAATGCTTACCCAGCACACCTGGGAAGTCGATCAAGTAAGCATGGATAAGTTTTGTCGCAAGATTATATAGATGTGTTTCCATTATTGATATTCATCCTTTTAAATCCTTTCAAATCGAAATTGTTAGCGGTTCTCAAATTCGCAAAACGAAAACTCTGGTAGAAAAAACTATCCGTAGATACCTCCTAGACTATACAAGCCAAGACTATTGTGTATATTAAGTGGGGCTGGAATCATCATCTTTTATGGTAAACATACCAACATTTTTGCATGGATTTCAAGTTGAAATTTTAAACATTAAAGTTACTTAAGAAAGTCAACATTATATGCCTAATACACATATATTAATATAACATTTGTACATACCATAAACTAATTATTGAGGAATGTTTGAGTAATATTTTAATGTAATAAATGGGGTATATTTATTAAATGAACATAATAGTTCAGACAGTAATTTATACTGTACATACTTGTACATATAACTAGCGGAGACTGTAATCATTATAAATAAGTTACAAAGTAAATATAAATATAACTTATACAAATATAACATACAAAGATAAAAATGATATGATATGACTTTCAATTTGATATCTTTTTATATAATAATTTGCCGATAAGACTTAAGATTAATATGATAAGTTCGAAATATGAAATTACTTATATATTTTAAGGTCAAAATTATAAGAAATGATATGATATTTGGAAAATATCTATAACTAGCAGCTATTAAAATGTTCTTGATCTTTTAATTCTGTGTAGTAATTAAATAATGCTTAATAATAATGATTATTCTTGGTTTATTTTATGAAAATTCGACTAAAAACAAACTAAAACTCTCAAATAAACATTATTTACGGTGTCTGATAACAAGAGGTGTCTGAGAAATGACATTAGATCAAACTGGTTGTAAAAAATGCGAAAAATGTTTGAAGATAATGTGACAATGGTGGAAATATGGCAACAAGTTAAGGCCAGTAGACTCATAACATAACATACTTAACGAGTACTTCAAAATAATAAAACCAGTACGGCTAACTCGCAAATTATGTTAATTGTTGTCAATGCTGCAGGAATCGCGGGTAGTACCAACAAAATTGGCCAAAAGGCAGTCAGCTTTGGGGCCCATATCACGGCAGAAAAGAGCCGAAAACAAAGCGAAAACTTATAATTTATAAGCTGGTTTCCTTGTTGCCGTTGCCGTTGCTTATAGCTTATAGCCATGTGCAATGTGTGTGCAAAACACCTGCAAGTTGCCAGCAACAACAACAACAACAAACAGAAACAACAACAAGAGTCCAAGTACTTCTACTTTTTTGCATGAAATAAAATCTCACGGTTCAGATGCGTATAAAGTTGGCAAAGACAAAGAGCGAGGCGAGGAGAGGAGGGAGAGGCGAGTAGAGGGAGACATGGCAGGGCGAGCAGCCGTTCAACAGGGGGGCAGGTGGTAGGAAGTCTCAACAAAACAGAGAAAAAATAAAAGATACGATACCAAGTCGAGCCGAGCTAAAGGTAGAGAGCGGCAGGGAGAAGGGTAGCTACACTCAGAAAAATAAATGCCATAGAAATCAGAAAATCACCCCTAAATCAAAATTTAATTTAAGATGTGCGCTGTTAATTAAAATTATGTCAAAAATTAATTAGTATTATATTTATTATTATAATAATATTTAAAAAATAACGTCCTAAAGCAAGAAAAAATTTCTTTTTAGTAGAAATTTTTTCTAAATTTAGAAAATATATTTCTTAAATAAGAAAATATATTTCTTAAATTAAAAAAATAAAAACCAGAAAAGAACGGCTAACTTCGATGTGCCGAAGCTATATACCCTAGCAGGAATTAATTTTATACAAAACTTAATTTTGTATGAAATTATAGGAAACTATTTGAAGTATAATAAAATTCTCACTTAGTTTGGATGAAATATTTGTATAAACAAAACGTTTGATATAGCGATATAGTAGTCCGATTTGTATCAAATTTGGTGAGATTGTATAAACTCTCTAGGGACTCTGTTTGGGAAAGTTTGGTAAGGATACCTTAATAACCAAAAAAGTTTTTCATACAAAAACATAGTTGTCGACCGATCATTCCTATGGCAGCTATATGTTATAGTGGTCTGATCTAGCCGGTTCCGACATATGTACTGCCTGCAGCAAAAAGAAGGGTCTGTGCCAAGTTTCATCACGATAGCTTTAAAACTGAGAGACTAGTTAGCATAGAAACAGACGGACAGACGGACATCGCTATATCTAGTCGACTATTCATGCTGATTCAGAACATATATATACTTTGTTGGGTCGGAAACGTCTCCTTCAGTGCATTACACACTTCGAGACAAAATTATAACACCCTCTGCTAGGGTATAAAAAACATATGGCAAAAGTATGGCAACTGCATTTTAGGGCATTTATTTTGCTCAGTGTAGCTGCAGAGTTCGCTCTGATAGAGAGAGAGGGAGAGCGAGAGAGAAAGAGTGATAGAGAGGGAAATAGACGATGCATGTGGGTTTGTTTTTGCAAGAAAAAGACATTAAACAAACAACAACAAGAACAACAAAAAAACAGCACAAGTAAAGAGCCAGAGTTAGAGCCAAAACTGGTTTTTTGGCTCATTTTATAGTTTATTTTTTTGCACAGTTGCGGGTGGGGTAGGGGGAACAGGAAAGGGGAAAGGGGATCCTCAGGGGGAGTCGGGCTTGTAGCTGTCCATTTGCTGTCGTTTGGCTGCCCTTTGCCTGGCCAAAACCAAATGCAAATGGCATAGAAAATTTGAATAGCTGTTGCCGTTGATCAAAACGCAAACAGAGCCCGAAATGTTGATCCTGCAGTGGCAGGGGCAGGGGCAGCGAGGTACAGGCAATCTGTATCCGTATCTGTACTTCATTCATATATTTACGGGCAAGATGCTTAATGGGCCAGAGCTACCTGGGGCACAGGTAAATGTGTGTGTGCAAGGTAAAAGTAAAGCCAAACAACAACAGGTAGACAACTGTTCTCTGCTCCTTGTTTGCGAACCATGGGAAATCGCTGTCGCTGTCTCTGTTGGAAACCTGTTCGCTCACAAAGGGCAACTGAACTGAAAGAGCAGCAACAGATGTACGTACTATGAGATACTTCCTCCTCCAATCCAATGAATTGAATATCTTTTATCAAAAAGATTCTGCCTATCTGTCTTACTGTCTTTCTGTCTGACTGCTGGAGTTTTTGGGTGCTCGCTGTAATCTCAGTTGGCATTATTATCTGTTCTTATGCCCTGCTAACATACCCTGTAAGAACTGTCTGTAACTGAGCGACTGTCAGTGCTAGAGTTCTGAAATTTGGTATGTGTATTTATTAACATTTACTCTTCTAGTTTAAACATTTTATGTAAAAATCTAATGATAAATAAAGAAGGATTTTAAAGGATAGCATTATAATGTTTTATTGCTGTGGTTTTTATTATGAATTTTGTGAATTTAGCTTTCTATATAATCAAAATGCAGCTTTTTACAGAGCAGCTGTCAATTTTAATATATAAAATTGTGTTGTAAAGTTTGTAAGCTAGAATTTATTCTAAGATATAATAAATTTATAAGAATAATATGTAAAAATTCTATATATATGCAGATTTATTCTCAAGAAAATATAATAATCTTTAAATCAACTCATCAGTTCTTCTATTGTATAAAATAAGATCAGAACATTTATAGTACATATTATATTTCAGTCTTTTTAAAGGAAATTATCACATTATTATATTTTATTATTATATTATTATATTTTACATGCAATTTTGAGGAATGCCAGAATATTTAATTATGTGAACTGTAATGATATGAAGCCCTCAGAAAATAGATTTTAAAACTGGCTATAGTTGAGCATACCCAACTACAAAACTCCCTGTACCCAGGTCCAAAATTTCCGATAGCATCTTCCTACACTTACACATACACAACGACACGTACATACACAGCACAAGCGACAGCGCAAGCGTGGCATTTTCAGTGGCGGCTGTGTTGCTTCTTCCCTCCCCCCGTGCTACAGTACTGAATCTTGTTTGTTGCATAACTTCCGTGTTTATTATCCGATCGACTTGAAATTTAGACAGTAGATTAAGAGTGACTAAAGTATTGTACATGCCAAGTCCCAAAGCTATATCTTTAAAGGTATGGCTGTAAAACGTTTTAATCGAATTGCGGGGGAACGGGGGGAGATATCTGAGATCAGAAACAAACTTGATCTGCGTATGGTATACAGGAACATACATTCCAAATTTGGTGTCTCTAGGTCTTATAGTTGCTGAGATCGAGATGAGACGGACACACGGACAGACAGACGGACATGGCCAAATCGAAATCTCTTTTGATACCGATCAAGAATATATATACTTTATAGGGTCGGAGATGTCTTCTTCTGCCTGTTACATACATTTTTACCCATTTTGTGGGTACGAGTAAATATGCAGTTTTATTATTATTATTATTATTATTATAATTAATTTTATAATTATTATTTTTATTATTATTATTAATTTTATAATTATTATTTTTATTATTATTATTTAAGTTGGCTGCCTTTCAACATTGAAAGAAAAATTCATAAATCTTTTTAATGATGTTTTCAAAAGTTGTTTCTTCAAATAGTTCTGAAAAGTGTATATAGCATAAATTACAGGGTATCTGTTATCTATAGGGCCTTTTTAGCTTCTAGGCGCTGACGAATGTTTGATTTATTATAAAAATTACGTCTGATACGCAGTTTTGGCACAGTTAACGTTGATTGTGATTGTTATTGTTACTGTTTTTTGTAGCCATTTGTTGATATTGCGAAATTGCTTACCTTTCGTATCGCCATGATCAACGTAGCCGGCATTGGAAGCCGCCGAGGCAGCAGCGGCCAATTGGCAGCTGTGGATGAGGAGTAGGCCAGCGGCGATATGGATCCAGAGCATAATGCCAGATATAGCCATGTTGTGGCCAAGACGGGAAGAGTGTGACAGGGGTAGAGGGAGAGAGGACGTATCCAACACGCGTTTGATTATTTGCTTAAATACATAAACCGCATAAAAACGATGCGAATTGTTTTGATTGTTTTCACAATCCACACATCCGACGATTTGTTTATTATGATTATTACTATATATTTTCAAGTCTCCGAAACAATGTTGGGGGGGAGTTTCAAATCTCATTTATTCAGGCGTATCCAAAGCTCTAGCGTGCCAGCCCCATCTTTAGAGGCGAGCTTTGGCCGGGCCTTTCCGAGAATATCGAATTGATTATATTGCAAATTATTTCGATTTTTTTGATATTTTTTGTTTTCAGCAGAAAAGCTGTTTACAAATAAGCGTCGCGATCGATTCACGGAATATTATTATAAGTAATATAATATACAATGGCAATAAAAGCAACGATCGCGTTGAACTTCGCGTTAACGGGGCCGAAACGAGCGAAGCGATCACTCGCCGAGAGGGGGGAAACGGTAATCGCTGTTGTTTTGTTGTAATGATTGTTAACTACGCACGCGAAGAGCGCCACTGTATTTTATATTCATTTTCTTTCGTTATACACAAATATTCGAAATTTGCTTGATTTTCATACGATTTTTAAACTTTTTGTTATTAACGTGTGCCAACGGAACCGACGTAGCGACCGCGCCGAACGACCAACCGTCAATAATAAGATTCTGTTCAGATCTGTGTGACCGCTTGTGCGCAACGACAGAAATACCACAGCAAAGTGCTGCTGATCGATAACAGCACAAGTGTGGTATCGATAACGCAACGCGCACTTATTGCGTGTTTTTAAATTTCAAGGCAACGCGCATATCTAATAACTGCTAGAAGAACTTTTATATAAATTATAGTAATGCTCTTCTTTAAAGAATATTTAACTCTTAAAAATGAATATAAGTTTAAATAACAACATAATCTTCAGGACAATGCACGACTACGTAGACATTTCGCATGCAAATAAGTTCACTTTTGAAAAACGTTAATTTTTTGGAAGGAAAAGCCGAATAGCTATCGAATTGGAAAATTTCATTCATAAGACAATTTGCTAAATGAACAGACAGCCAGGCTAAGCAAGAATTGAAATAAAATATTTACTTAATATAATCAGATTACTTTTTTAAGCAAAATTTCAAACAGCGGCGGCATTTCAATGTTTAAGCACTGTTAATAACATAATAATAAGCAAATGTTAAATTACTGTCGCTGTTAAGCTACGAACACTGGTTCCAAAAAAAGAGCAACAGAGCGAGCATGTGAACTGGAATGTGAGTGAGCTGAAATGTTAAAAGCAAGGAAATAATAAAAAAAAATAAAACTTGCTAATAAACATAGTGGCGGCTAAGCAGAGAAATAAATGTAAAATGCAAAATTGACTGCCAGAATTTCGGTTTTTGTCAAATTTTATGAACTCTCGCTGCTAAGGCGGGCAGCACATTTAGTTCTTGCCAAGAACAGCGGCCGTTTAGTGCAACTTTCCTAAATGAAACTTAACGAAACTTGATATTTTTGCAATTTTGAACTAAACCGCATAAAAATATCGAATTTTCAAAAATTGCAAAAATAAAAAAAGAGTAACGGGAGTTTACCCAGGAAAAAGTGGTTGTTGTGGTTCCCAACAAAAAGCAGGCGAACTAGTGTGAAGTTCACGCAGTGAACTAGCGTTTGGGAACGGGTAAAGAACACAAAAAATAAACAATAGACAATTTTTGCAAAAATGAGCCAATTTGAGAGCGACGGTTGGTACTCGGGCGAAACAGTCGCGCTGATAGGCATCATTAAGTCATTGAAGGACATGAATGAGGCCGGCACCAAGCGTATCCTGGACTGGCAAGATGTGGCCAACCAAATGGCCGAAAGTCAAGTTTATGAACAGAACAAGATGCGGACCATTTCAGAACTTCGCGAGCGATATAAGAAATTAAGAAATGATTACTTTACGGCACGATACCGTAACCGTAGCTGTCAGTACTACAATTATCTGCACGACTTGTTCTTTGACGAGGCGGCGCCGGGAAAGCAGGTAAATTCCTCGGAGGAGGAGGATGAACAGGAACTCGGCGAGGACTTTGACGAAGACACTGAAGTTGAGGAGAAATATGCGCCCACAACGCACTTAGAATGTAGGTAACAAACATGCTCAGCGTATCCTGCTAATAATTATCATTTGCATTCCTAGATAATGGGGATCGCTCCTTGGGCTCTGCGGGCAAATTGCCGCTGCGCTGCAAGTGGGCAGAGGGCGAGGTGGAGGTCTTTCTCAACCTTATAACCACGCTCAAGCTGCAGGGGCCTTTGCTGCGTAAAAGAAATGCCAAAGTCTTTAGGCAGCTGTCCAGGGAAATGAGGAAGCGTGGCTTTGCCAAGAGTGCGGATCAGCTGCGGGTCAAGTATCACCAGCTAAGACGACACTATGCCAAGGCCAAGAGCGGTGGCGAGAGCTTTGAGCACTTTCAGGAAATACACTCACTGCTCAATGGCACATTTGAGCATGCGGAGAGCAGCGGCGGTGAGCTGGATAGCGATACCAATGACAGTGGCGAGGAGGGTGCTGCCGTGGCCTCACAGAGCGGCTCAGAAGGTACACTGCCCCAACAGCTCTCCTAAACCCCCATTTAAACTTGAGTTCCTTGCAGATGCTTTAGTTGCATCCATGCCCAAGAACGCGCGCGTCAAGTGGGCGGAGGGCGAGGTGGATGTTTTCCTAGACATAATTACCAGCCTGGGTCTGCAATCTGCGCTGCTGCGCAAGCGTAACGCCAAGATTTTCCGGTTGCTCTCCAAGGAGATGGCCAAGCGATCGTTTAGCAAAGCGCCAGAGAAGTTGCGCATTAAATTCCAGCATCTGCGACGTCAATACAACAAAACCAAGGCTGGAGGGGAGACCTTTGAGCACTTTGAGGCCATGGATCAGCTGCTAAATCACACGGAGAAGCGTGCAGACGCCGAGGCTGAAGCCAATTTTAGCAGCGGCTCCGAGAGTGATTTCATCTACAGCGATGACGCCGATGCGGACACATCCAAGCCCAGTCGTAGGTCTTCGGATACAGTCAAAACCCAAACTGTTCCAACTAATTTCCTTTGGTTTTTAGGCACCCCGGATACCTACTACTGGACAGACCATGAAGTGGATGCCTTTCTAGACATCATCAAGCAAAATAATCTCTTTCGTGCGCTCGATGGCTCCAAGAAGCGCAATTTCAAGACTCTGGCCTACATTTCACATGCACTGGCCAAGCAATCCTATCAGAGGACGCCGCATCAGCTGCGGAACAAGCTGCGCTTGCTGCTGCGTCGCTATCGAGAGGTCAAGAAGGAGGGCATCCGGAATGTGCGCATGCAGCCGCGTCACTTTGAGGTCTTCGACGATCTGATGCAAAAGAAGCGCACCTCAAGGACGAAGGCAGCCCAAACAGCTGCGGGCAGCAACAAGGCAAGCCGACAGGCCAAAGAAGCGGCCGTGGAAAGCGACAGCGATGCCTCCAGCTCCAGTTCCAGTTGTGATCTGTTGCGCGCCGTCGCGGAAAGCGAGGACTACGAGGATATATGTGATATGCCCGCCGAGCCAACGCCCCTGCAGGTGCTGACCAGCATCAGTGAGGGCCAAAAGGAGCTGCTGGCGGTGCTGACCACATCCCACGACAGCTTCCTGCAGCAGCAGCGCGAACTGCAGCAGCGCTTCCTGCAGCAAATGTCCGACATAATGCGGCAGGAGCGTGAGGCAACATTCCGTATGCTGAGGGAGCTGGTACAACCCAAGTGACTGAATAGTACTATATGGATAAGAAAGGATCTATTGTAAAAGAAGAAACTCCAAGAACTTGTTTCAAGCTTCTAAAACTTTTATTAAATTGAATTTGAAGTTATTTGCAAAATGTTTGTCATTATTTATCTGTGTGAATTCTGTTTGTTTGTGTGTGTTTGCCGTGTTTTAATGTTTATTTTGTTTAAGTTTTTGTTTGTTTTTTACCTAAGTTTGCCTAATGCAATTCATTATGAATTACATTTGTATTTGTTCATTAATTAATAACTAATCAAATATTTATATTTATATTGTATATGTAATTTTGAGAGCTTCCTTTTTTGATATGCTACATTTGGGTTTTTATTTTAATCGTTTTTCCTTTGGATTAAGTTAATGTTGGTATTTTAATTTTGTTGTTAACATTAAGCTTGTAATTTTTTTGTTTGTTATTTGAGTTGATTTCTTTTTTGTATTTTTATTTATATATGTATTCTCTTTTTGTTTCTCACAACAACTAAGCAAGCTCATCAGAAAATATGTTGCATCCAAAAAATACACGTATTTTTATACTCTGTTCCCTAAGGGAGAAGAGAGTATATTGGGTTTGCGAAATGTCCGTCTGTCCGTATGAACGCAACCCTTGAAGGTAGAGCAACCAAACTTGGTTGACATGTTGGTGTATATCCTCAATTTATAAAGTGTCAAGATTGACCCCCCATAATTTGGAGAAACCTGTATCTTCCACATTTTAAAAGCTATAGTCAGCAAATTTGGTATACACACTAATGTTGAGATTCCTGACAGATCTGCATCAAAAATTTGTTGACACCCCCACCCTCTTCCCCGAAAATCGACACATGCTATACCCAAAAACACATTTTTCACAGGGGTATATCTCTTACAGTTTCATAGCTAGAGTCACTAAATTTGGTATACACACTAATGTTGAGATTCCTGACAGATCTGCATTAAAAATTTGTTGACACCCCCACCTTCCCACCAAAATGCCCCGGAACATGCTATCCCCCGGTACATGCTATACCCAAAACACGTTTTTCACAAGGCAAAATCTCCTACAGTTTAATAGCTAGAGTCACCAAATTTGGTATACAGACTAAAGTTCACCCCCTGGACAAATCTGCATTAAAAATTTGTTGACACCCCCACCCCCTCCCCCGTAAATGAGCAAAATCCATATCTCCCACCCCAGTACAGGTAGAGTCATCAAATTTGACATACAGACTATTGTTTTTCTTCGAGTCTCTTTCCGAACCAAATTATATTGGACTGGGAACAGAGTATACTGCAGTCGGGTGCGTCCGACTGCCACGTTTTAACTTGTAATTTTTTTTTTTTGGTTTTTTTGTTTTATTGCGTAATGTCTAATAAAAAATAAATCTTGCATAATGATGTACTAAATTGTATATTTGATAATAATTTAATTGTTTAACTAAAACCACAATTAATTCGCTGCTGATATAAACACACACATACATATACATACGTATGTAAGTAATATGTATATGTATTCGTATGTAATTAAGTATCTATGTGTATGTGTATTTGCATATGTTACGCTCAGGCACAAAGTGTAAATTACAAATATTTCAATATTTTGTTTTCAACATTTATTATATGATAATAAAAACAGAAACTAGTCAAAATCGAACGGCATTTTTGTTTGTTTGTTTGTCAATTACTAAGTATTATTTAATTCATTTGTATATTGTTTAAGAAACATAAGTACATATCTCGTGTAGGTAGCGGTGTTTTTTGTTTTTTGTTTATTTTTCACTTTTTTTTTCAACTTTTATTTATTTTGAATTTGTCTCTTGGAGCGCGGCTCGGCTAAAGTCTACATTCAGGCGCCGCTTGGCTGCTCTGGTCACACTGTCGCTGTTGCTGTTGCTTTTGGCGGCTAAAGCTTTGCTTGAGTTGGCGGCTGAGGCTGCTGCTGCTGCGCTGTTGCTGCTGCTGCTTCTGTTGATGCTGTCTGTGTATGTGTTTGAGTGTGTTTTTTTTTGGTATTTTATACGTAGTTTATAACAACAATAACAGTGTGTAGTATGTGTCTGTGTGTCGTCTCTTTCTCTCTTTTGTTAGTTTATGTGTGTGTGTGTGTGTGTGTGTATGTGTTGGATTTAACAATCTAGGAGCTAATCGGCTCGGGCAGTGGATTCTCAGTGATGCGTATTTTGTTGCTTTGTGTGCCATAGTAGAGCGTGCCGGATGTATCAGTTGTGACGTAGGCTCGATTCCCATTCCCATTGCCATTCTCCACATCCTGATCATCTTCGCTTGTCGGATCATGCGCGTTGTTGTTGTCAACGCCAACGCCGCTGTTGTTGGTGCTGCTGCAGTTAATGGCCGTCTCTCGCAGCCGATTGCCGACGCGCAGGCTCAGCTGTCGCTGACGCTCCCTCTCTCGCTCCTGAGCGGCCTGCAATTGTTGCTCGCGAAAGTTGGCAAAGAATATCGATGAGTAGGTGTGATATTTGGTGCCGCAAGGAGAGCTAGCTGGCGTTGACAGCGGCGTTGCTGTATTTGCAGTGTTGTTGTTGTTGTTGTTGTAGTTGTAGTTGTAGTATATATTTTTTGTGGAGGGGGGGAAGGTAGTAGTAGTTTTGCTTTTGTTATTTACGTTACGTTACTTTTGAGCATGTTAGTTGTAGTAGTAGTATTGTTGTTGTTATTGTTGTTCTTTTTTTGATGGGTGTTCTTTATACACTTTCTAAGGATTTGCTGCTGTTTTTTTGATGTGTTTATATGTATGTGTGATTGTGTGGGTGTGTGTTGGTGCATTGATGATGTTGCTTGGCCATTGTTTTGTCACTGGATGTTGCTGCGATTTGTTGCTGTTGTTGTTGGTATTATTACTGTTCTTGTTGTTGTTCTAGCTGCGTATGAGCTTTTGATGATGATGACGAGGCGTTTATGAGAGAGATGCTGATGATGATTGAGCGCTGCATGCACTTATTTGTTTTTGGTGGGTAGAGGGCGCCACCTGTACTCAGCTGCTGTGGAGAAACGGAAACTCGAAACCACAAAAGAAAATAACGAAGAGCGAATTTGTGCCATTTTGTTTTCTTGCCCAGGTCAAATCAAGGTGGATTTACTATAAGGTGACGTACTCAACACAGCTGCTCTCTTTCGAGGGTCCTTATTTTTGACAGTATGAATGCAAACATCGTCGAGGAAGGTTGTGTAGCGCTCGATTTCCTTGGCTTCTTCTTCTTTTATTTAATTTCTTGTACTACTTTGATTAATTATGAATTAAACTATTATAATTTACGTCACCTTATATTAAATCCACCTTGGGTCAAATGATATTGGAAATTTTTGGAAATCGTTGAGTTTGTTCCTTTTATTTAGAATTCAAATACACAACAAAAGCTTACAATTTGTGAAATTTTTGCATAGCTTTATATAAGATAGTATATATATCTTTATATATGTATATTGGTATTTTACTTCAATTTTCGTATATAGCATTGTCATGTTTGTATGTATGTATATTTGTATGTTATGTATAAATATAAACTTATTGCTTTTAATACATTAACGCCTTGTATGTGGTGTAAAGGTGGGAACTCACTTCAATCATGATCGCGATCCATGCGTGTACGTGTATTCAATAGAAAAGCAACAACACATACGACTTTGAGCGCGTTCCATATGAAGTGCATGCAAAAAACTACCACCAAATATGTTAATGAGCGTAATTTGGCAACAACAAAGCTTATGTTGATATTCCTCTCCGATCAAGAAACTTTCGGTTGAGAGGAGTGCGCTCTTTAGTTTCTGTGATCGCGCTCATCTTGATCGTCGATCATAGACAAAGCTCACACGGACGACGCACACATGCATACTTTCGCTCAACTCAATGATGCTGGATCGCGATCAAGATTGAAGTGAGTTCCCACCTTAAAAGCAACGAGCCCAAATAAAGCTCAACTCTCGAGGCATGATAAACAAATAAGGAATAGTACAAACCTACAAACAATAAAGTAATGTGTGTAAGCAATGCTTTTATTTAAACAATTGCATTTGTTGTTAAATGAATACAAACACAAGTTAATACTTACATATACATACATATTTATGTAGCTAAACTAATACAAAAATCGTAATAACTTAATTTAATAAAATGTTGATAACTTAATACACAGTGGGAAGCAACAAACAAAATGGAAAAGAAAACAGAAAATCACAGTAAATCAAAATACATACAAATGCGCCGAAAAAGCGAAAAGCTCCAACTTGTTGCTGTTCCTATATATGTATATATATATATATGTATGTGTATATACGAGTGTGTGTATATGTATGCATGTGTATTGGTCTCAGCGTGCTGTGCTCTCATCTCTCTCTGTCTCTGTGTCTTCCAATTTCTCTCACTCGTTTACCCAAAGCTTTCGTTCGCGCTCTCGCCCACGCCCATTCGAACTCCAGTTGGGCGGCGCAAGGCTCTCACTGCACGCAAAGCTCAATTTGCGTGGAGCTGCTCCGACTGGCTGCTGAGATTTTGCGTGCCAGCTTTTGGAGTGTGCCAACAGCTACGCATTGTTAAACGTTATTAAAACGTTTTATTTCATTTCAAATATTGCGTGTAAATAAACAAAACAAATAAAACATCAAATAAATTATATGTATGCATGTATATATGTGTATTATGAGCAAAAGATAAGTGCTTTGTGTGTGTGGGAAATAAATGAAATACTAGCATAATAAGTAAGCTTCAAGTGCAGTTGGCCAGCTCACCAAGAAGAGAGAGTTTTATTGCCGTACTTTGTTCAGGGAATTATAGTATAAAACTCATAAGCAAACTCTACATACGTAACATTGTGTTTGTCATTTGCTGCGGAAAGCTTTCACACATATGGACAACACGCACGTGTCAAGGCTGCTGCTTGCGCGCCGCATTGTAGGCAACATTTTGAAAGCTCACCAATACTTGTGCAGCTAAATGACAAACAACAGTGTGTGTGTGTGTGTGTGGTGGTGTGAGTGTTAAGCAATTACTACATGTTTTTATATATTTATATGAATTATTGTATTGTATTGTATAAATTAGCTAAATGCATGTCAACTATATTCTTTTTTCTTGTAGCCAATTTTTACTGAGGTTTCTCGGAAACTATTTGACATGTGGGTTTTGTAACATTGTGTGTGTGTGTGTTTGTTTGTGTTTACAAATATACATACCATATATTAATATAGTTAATTATTGTTGCGCATTGTTGCAATATAAATTTGTAAGAGAAAATCATTTTGAGAAACGAAATGAAAAGAATTCGAATTTTTATGATGCATCAAATTCGACATCGTTGTTTCGGATAGGAAATCAATTGAATTTTAATGCGTTTCAAGTTGAGATTAAGGTCAAAGGTTAGTATCGGCGCCCAAGGTCGTGTGCATATTATGGTTTTTAGATGGATGCATGAGGCAGGCGAGGGGATGGGCGGCCAGGCGTTATACAATATTATTTGATTTTTGATTTCGTATGTATTGCGTGTCATGTTTTTTGAGGGGAGGTTTTATTTTGTTGTTGTTTTTGTTGTTGTGTATGTTGTTTAGCAAAAAACAAGCAGTTTGGAGAAAGGAAAAAGAAATGAAAAACAAAGTAATGAACATATTGAAATATTTTGTTGTCGTTTTTGTTGTTGTTGTCGATACGAAAATGCATTTGGTTCGTTTTGATTTTTAAATTTTTTTTTAAATTTTGATTTAGAATTTTGCAGTTTTTGTGTGTTTTCTGGGGCCTTGACTATGTAGAGAAACGCCTTGGCTAAAACTCTCTAACTAAAAGTTTGGTGGGGGGTATATAAGAAAGTAAACGCTTGATTTTCAACAACTTTTTATTTTGAATTTTCAATTTAAATTTATTTCAATTATCTTTTAATGCGTACAAATATTTTTTGGCTAACAACATAAATAGAATATTTTGGATTTTGATTTCATTTTCGCCAATTTATAATACTATATATATATAAAATGTTGCACAATTTTGATGACATTTGTTCAATTGTTCTTTCATCTTTCGTGTGTCGATTGCTTGTTAAAAGCGGTTGAAAAGCTTTTATCGTAACTAATTTGATCTTCAATATGCAAGCATGAGGCTTTAAGCTAGTTAGTAATAGTATTAGTGGGAAGAAAGGCGGTTCTGTGGTACTCTATAAGGTCTATGCTCTAGTGTTAGGTGTTAGGAAACTTGTGTCTAGTCTCTATTTGAGGCTTCAGCTGCTTATTTGATTGTGATGGATTGTATTATTGGTGAGGTTCAGATGCACTGCTTGGAGTATGGATCTGGGGCAGTCTTGATAAGTACGTCTGGAATACTGCATTGAATTGAGTTTAGATTGAACTGAACTGAACTAAACTGATTTAGAGGGCACTGATTTAGAGCTATCTTAAGGTTTAACATTTCAATTGTTTTGTTTTTTTGCTCATTCGAATGTGTTCCAATTGATGGGTGGTAATTGAAATTTGACTAAAGTAGTAGCAGGTAGATTGTAATAGGTGGTAAGTTGTTTAGTAGATTTTTGTAGAGTTGTAGCATAGAAGTTGAGGTTCAGTTGTTCAGTGTGTGCTGTGTTCTAACACTTACCATAGCCCTCGCCCTGCAAGAACAGCCGAAAGGCTTCGGCCAGCTTGGCCGGTTGCTCCTCCAGCACCATGGCGCAATCGGATATCTAAAAGAAATGAATATTTAGTATCTTCATGGCTATAATTGAAAAGTTTCTATGAGAACCTTCATCCAGGATGAGTTTGTTGGATCCAAGCGACCATTGAATGTCACCGTATCGTCCACATGTGGTGACAGCGAGCCTGTTATATTAATAACCGGCATTTTCAGCGTGGTGGCTGCCGTCTCTGCTCCAGGTGTGCCCGGCGGTGTGCGCGCCAAATGCAAATCGTTGCGATGAATGTACGCATTGATCAGCATGGCCAGGTTAGTGGGATTGACGCCACGCTCGAAATGCTGCTTGTACATCTGCACCAGATCGTGATTGCGCTCCTCCGGATTGCGTCCAAAATGATGCCACATCAGATAATCAATGACGCCCTGTGTCATGCCCTTGGTGCGCAGAAAGCGTGCATTAAAGCTCTGATAGCCCCACTCAATCCAGCCAGATTGCGTCGACACACAGTTAATCAGGCACAGGGCGCCCACCTTGTCTGGATTGCCATGGGCGAAACGTGCCAGGATATTGGCGCCAGCACCAACGCCAAACCCAATCACCGACTTCAGGCCAAAGTGCGACAGCACAAACAGCAGTTGTGCGGCCAGCTCGTCCATGGTTGGATAGACGTAGCTAGAGGAGATAAGAGAAAAAACGTGGATTAGATAAGATTAAGACATGACAATGTACAGGATTGTATCAAATCGAAAGATCTTTATTGATTTCTACACTTTACCAGCTCGTTTGTGCTACTTACTCCTCTGGCAATGTGGGCGCGCCCTCCTCCTGACCCGGTGCAGTCACATGATACACACAAAAGTTCTCCAGCAGTCCGCGCATGACCGGGTAATTAAAGAAGCCAGCAAAACTGGTGGCATCTGTGTAAAATATGAAATTATCTCAGTTATGGGTTTCAATTCAAAGGCTGATTACTTACAGTTGAGGCCCAAGTCGTGGTAGGTCACTATGGCCGGCTTCGAGGTGTCACCCTGTATGGCCACGTGTATGTCACCCTTGTCTGTGGGCACACGTCGCTGGTCGCAGGCCTCCAAAATGGAGCCGCGTGCATTGGGGAATTGCAGCTGCACGGAGCGCAGTTCGATGTCATCCATGGGATCAACGGGCATAGTGCTACAGAGATAGATACAAACGCTGTTTAGACAAGAGCTCAATGGTTGCTTAAGCTAAACTATATATATATAGTAGTATTATATGATTCTTTGGTGTTCTTTTTAAGTGGGTCACTCCATTAACTTGCATCCGGCGGGCTGCTGTACGGTGCTGGGCATCCTTTTAGTTTAACTTTAACGATTTGTTGGGGCTCTAAGGCTACAAAAATGATGTATTGTTCTCGTTACGCGTCTAAAGGCTAATTACTAAATTACAGTTGCAATAAAGGAACTCAGGTTGGTAAATGATATATATATATAACATTGTTTAAGAGTACTTATATGCAAGAGTATGTATTTCAACATTCAAGTTATGTACGAGATGCGTTTGAGATTCGGGCGGATGCTTTGTTTGGTTTTCATAGTAGTATTTGTTGTTAGGTTTTTGTAAACAAACTCAAAGTTTCTCTATGCTTACAATTACTTAAAAATCAAGATAGTATTGGCAACAAGTCTAAAGTGTGAGTTATGAGTAAGTTATAAATTATATTGTAAAACAAAATTATATATCTAAATGAAAACTTGTGTAACTTGAGTTTCGTGTAGAAGAGTGTGTGGGGGAGGGTCGTACGCGGCATATAGTACATATATATCTTACATGGAACGGATAAGGTGGGGGGGTACGATGTGGGTTACAGTACGGATCGTATCGGTAACGTTTAGCTGTTGTTGTTGCTCTTACGAGTAGTTCTGTTGGCTTACCCTAGCAGATGTGCCTCCTCGGCAGTGTGTGTTGGTGCTGATGGCATCTTGGTGTTCAGTGTCTTACCAGTTTTGTCCCGGTCTCTGAAATAAATACTATGAGCATGCAAGCAAAAAACCGAAAACACAAAAATCGAGAGGCAATTTGCTTATATAGATACAAAATGTAAACGGCCCAAAACTCGTTTGTTTTTCCTTTCTTTCTTTAATTTTCCGATTTCCTGTGCCAGTCTGCACAAACAAATCGAAGAAAGAAAGAAAAATTGGATAGAAAAAGAAATAATAATAATATATATGGTTGTATATATATCAACTAAATACACACTAAGTATGTATGTTTATAATATGTACGAGGTACGAGTACGAGTTTTTATATGTATACAGAATTGGGTAATAGATTTCCCAGAGAGATTGAGAGTTAAGTTGAGCTTGAGGTTTGGTAATGATAGATATACGACAGACAGCCCCGAAAATGTATGAAATGCCATTGATGTGGATTGGTATGAGCTATGATGAGGTATGAGGATGGCTAAAACGACTGTACAATACGCCACACAGCAAACAGCAAACAGTAAACAGTTTCCACGTTACGTAAACCTCTATATAAATGAGTCACGCAATGTCATTTGGGGTAAATGTCGATGTCGACGTCGACGACAACAAACTGGCGCCAGAAATATGAGCCTGCTAACCGTCCTTCAACCCCGCGCTACCCACAACAACAACACCAGCTAACTAATTTACCCAGCTAATCTTCGGTGAGGCAGACCATGTGTCTAGTAGGTAATTTGGCCAACACAGCTTTTGGACAACCCACGCAATTTGCGGAGGAAAACTCAATTATTTGCTGCCCTTATGAGCCATTTGGTTCAGTTTGGTCCTAATTATGCACACACTGCGTATACATAATTCCTAATTATCACCTTTAAATTGACTACGTGTTTATCTCTCTCTGCTCGAAATAATTACTTTATGGAGTTTAACACAACTTTTTAGGATAATTTTCGAATGTTCTAAGCTTTCAAGTTTGAACCTGTAATATACATTTTAAGTATTTGCCATGAAAATTGAATTGTAGTGCGACCCACTTATGAATTATATATAATGGGGTTACCAACTAATTGGTATGGCGTTGCCAACGCTTTTTATGGTTCACTATAGTAAGGATGATACACAGTAAGCTTATCTTTGCAATAGGTTTAATGAATCTTGTAGGGGTAAGGATGAAAAAACTCATCCCAATTTATCTACAGAGTAAGCTTATCTTTTCTTTACAATAGGTTTAATGAATCTTGTGGGGGTAAGGATGAAAAAAGTCATCCCAATTTATCTAAACAATAAGTTTATCTTATCTTTGCAAAAGGTTCAATGAATCTTGTGGGGGTAAGGATGAAAAAAGTCATCCCAATTTATCTACACAATAAGATTATCTTTACAATAGGTTTAATGAATCTTGTGGGGGTAAGAATGAAAAAACTCATCCCAATTTATCTACAGAGTAAGCTTATCTTCTAGCTTGAATAGAGTGTAATAAGAATCTTGTGGGAAACCCAGAAAAAACCAATATCAGGGTAACTGCCTGGACTACTGTATTGGTAAAAATGATATAGGGTAATTTATCAAAGAACCTCCTGGTTCCTTAAAATTGTACCCTTTCAAATTCATAGGAAAATCTATCTAGTTAGATTAGTCGTTTTGACCTCTGTACTTTTTGGATGTGATAGATTAGAAAGTCATACAAGCTCTAAAGTACTATATCCTATATACAGACGTATGTTTATATGTTAGGTTAGATCTAATTCCTTAACTTAGGAACAGAAAAAAGAAAACTTTCTTGCATAAGTTTTAGTTTTTCGAAAGGCAATTATAAGCCTTGAATTGTGTACCTTGTGGAACATACAATTATAGGACTATAAATAGCACCCCTACCCCTACCCCCTACCATACACAACACAGTTTAAAGCCATTAAACTCTTGTGTTGTATTTAGCCCACGTTTGCGGTTTCTAACCTAACACGCATGGCACCACCCACATAGCCGAAACAGAGGGGAGGTTGAGGGCGGGGCGGGGCGTGGCGGAGCATTTCAATGGAAACATACCGTTAATCAGCAGTTGTCGTTGTATTTGTTGTTCTTCTTTTGCTTTCTTCAGCTGTTTGTGCACATACACTCGTATTATTTCCTTTATGCTGTTGCTCTGAGCGCACGGCGCCAGACTTTGAAACGGTCAACAATGAACCGGTTAGGACCGGTGAGACCCAAACAGAACTTGAGAAGCGAATCGGTGTTAAGCGTGAAGTGCAATGACTGAAGACCAGAGAGAGCTTCACTTTTTGATGAGCTTTAGTCGCTCACACACATTTGGACATGTATGTATGTACATATGTATGTGTATTAATTGAGCCAAACAACAAATCTGTTTCTGTTTCTGTGACTGTGTCTGTGTTTGTGTGTGGGCTGTGTCAGCGTAACGGAAATATTAATTAAAGCACTTGATGGACGGGTAATCAACATAAATAATAAGTAATTCCAAGTATCTCTCACTGACAGAAATAGTAGAACAAATATGGAACACAGTTAGCAGTTGACTAAATTGAGGTTTTCTCCGTCGTCGTCGTCTTCGTCGTTATTGTTGTTGTCGTCCGACTGTCTGTCTGAGTTTACATTGCACTTTAGCGCTCGTTGGCATGTTGTACTATTGACAAAACTGCAGGCGGGTTTTGACCTTGAGCTAGGCCCTAAACTCAGCAATAAATATAAAGAAAGTTTGCAGCGTGTTTTGATGTCGAAACGGTGATGTAACTGAGAGCGAAATGTGAGCAATGTGGGCAATATATACACTATATCAAATACATATGCTGCAAAACTATCGGCGGCACTATCGATAGTATCGGTTATCGATAGTTTCTTTATCGACCTTGATTTTCAGCTATTATCAAACATTGCTGGATATTTTATATTCTTTGAGTTTTTAGTTCAATATGCAATATGGCAATATTCAGAATCTATCGATGGTGCCGACTATAGTATATTATAGATAGTATCGGTTATCGATAGTTTCTAAATCGAGCTATCTTTTGCACTATTATCAAACATTGCTGGATATTCATATTCTTTGAGTTTTCAGTTTAACTGGCAATATTCAGAATCTGTAATTGATGCCGACTATCGACCATCAAAACTATCGGTGATACTATCGATATTATCGGTTATCGATAGTTTCTTAATCGATCTGACTTTTACGCTAATATCAAACATTGCTGGATATTTTATATTCTTTGAGTTTCCAGTTTAACTGGCAATATTCAGAATCTATCGATCAAAACTATCGATTGGTGTTACTATCGACAGTTTTGCAGCACTAATACACATACACATGTAGATATGTGCACATGAAGGCACTTTGTTCCAAATTAAAAATAAATCAAATGCGTAAAACAAACACAAAAAGCTCTCACGCAAACATGCAAACTTAATTAAAAAGTTGTGCCTTTGGGTAAAAACTGTTAAGTGTGAGTAATGTTAAAGTAAATTCTTGCATTTGGATTTCGCAGGGCAGCAAACAATGATCACACATCAATATAACAGCAATAAAAAACGGAGATGAAAAAAGGTTTCTTTTGTGCTCTTCCTTTTGCACTTACCTGGCACCACCAACAACAATCACCGCTTGACGCTGCTCCATGCGCACCAGCTCCTCGCTATCACCGGGAGAGGATTTGATCGCCTGACCAATCGCACGCTTAACACTCTCAAATACGGAGGTCGGCGACGCTGCCTGTGGTTCTGTGGTGGACTGATAGATGGCGCTGCCATTGCCATTGCCATTCATCGCCGGCAGCGAGACATAGCCGCCCTCTGATTGCGGCATAATTCGGTTTCTTTCTATCTCTCTCTTTTTATGCTTACTTTCTTTCGTGTTCTATGTGCGCTCGGGTTCGGGCTGTCACTCCCACTCTCTCCCAATACTTAGCCTGCTCAGTGTGTTCGTATTTGGATTTTATATGCCGATAAAACTTTCAGTGCGCTGTGTGTTGTGTGTGTGAATTTGTTGTGTGTGTGTGTGTGAAGTGCATGCAATTTGCGCGTTGTGTATGTGTGTGAGTGCATTTGATTTTTTGTTATTATTATTGTTGAGTTAAATTATAATAACAATGCGTTTGTTTGTTTGTTGAATTTGTCACGTGATTCATCAGCAGGCAGCAGTTGTCACAGAATATACATATGTATGTACACATATTATATACATACATACATATACATATGTATGCGATATATACAATATATTTAATCCATTCGTCAGTAGCAGCAGCGGGCACAATAAACATAAATCAAATAAATAAAAAAAAGAGAAATAAATTATAATATAAATCAACAAATCACAATGAAAATGTACGACATGGTACAGAAGTCAACCAAATCGTGTCATGAAGGCTGATTTTGGTTGCACCGAATACCCTTTGAATACCCTGCACCAAGAGAAATGATTCATTAACTAAATTCTACTGAAGTTCTGTTAACATCAATGTTAGCAGTGGAGCCTTAACATACTGTTTTTAACATAAGCGGTAAGTGTTTAGTAACAGCGCGCCACTGAACATCAATGTTATCAGTGCAGCCTTAACATACTGTTTTTTACATAAGCTATAAACGTTAGTAACAGCGCGCCACTTAACACCTCTTAAGGTTACAGTTAGTATCAACGTAAGCAGTGGAGCCTTAACATACTGGTTTTAACATAAGCAATAAACGTTCGTAACAACGCGCCACTCAATACCTGTTAAAGTTCTTTTAACACCAATGTTAGTTAGCAGTGTAGCCTTAACATACTGTTTTTAACATAAACGTTAGTAACAGCGCGCCACTGAACAGCTGTTAAAGCTAACATAAGGCAGCTGTCCTGTATTTTCTAATAAAATTTAATGTTTGCTCACTTTTATTTAAGTTCTACAACTGCAGAGCAAATTAAACAAGAGTCGTCGTATGAAGGGCATAATGAATACATTATGAATGACAAAAGCAAACACCACATTTGGTGGAAAAAAGCGTGGGGCAAGCTAGGTGCATGAGCAGCAGCAGCAGCAGTAGCAACAACAACAGCAATAGCAACAACTACAAGCATAAAATGTTTTTCTGGCGTCAAAGTTCGTACTTGAAACAAGATATGCAGGGCACACACACACAGACACAGACACACCTATACATATAGAGAGACAACCACAGCACTTAGCAGCTCCCCTCTCTGGTTTGTACGCCCTTCTCTCACGCTTACATGTGCATTACATTAACCCAGTTCCAGTCTAATGCGGCTCTACGGCTCATCTAAGGGTCTCTCATTCTAGGGTTGCCCTGAGGCACGTGGCCCAGTCCCAAGCTCTGGCCACATGGTATCTAGCCCAGTTAGCACTTCAGCGAGCGGGGTGAAGCTGATTAACTGCGTCAACGAAATTTCAACACTTCATTTTGGAATAGAACAATTAAAAGCAACAGCGACAGCGACAGCAAATCAAAACGATGACGATGAACGATGACGCGAACATATAGATATGAAATAAAAAACCAAATGACAAGGAAAAAAAAACTGGTTATGACTATTTTGCGTCTCAGCTGAAAGACTCGTTAAAATTCTAGTAGGCAAAATTGAGCGCATTTGGCAGGTCAGCCCAGGCCCAGGCCACGGGGCGTATGTGGAATAAAGCCATAAAGCCAACTAAAAGGGCTGGGCAAGTGTCCAAACTGTGTATATAACATACATATATCATCCACCGTTCATAACTCTGTCAAACAGAAACACATTTCAAGCGGAAAATATCAAAAGTGGAATAAAACGCTATTAGAAAACTTATTTTCAGTCAAAAATTCAAAACAAAAGGACTTGAAAAGTTTTCAACTCTTTTTCTAGTTTTCCAACTACCATTAACTTTGTCAAAACTCACCCGAATTTCCTGCCGACTGTCGATTGCTCTTTAAACTAATCTTTATACAACTTTTATTCGATGAAAATGTGGGCTATTTTTCCTTGTCTGCCAGTTATATTTTACTATATCCAGTTTTTCAACATGTTATAGGCTTGGTTCAAAGTTCGGGATTCTCTATATGATATGCCATCATTTTACAGTTCGTTATCTATTTATTATGCAAAACTAACGACGTCGTTTCTTATTGAGCTCACACTGCTGCGCTTAGCAAGTGCTGCATAAATTTGTAAGAATCGCAATAAAAGCAAACTTTTTTCCATAAAGTCAAAGCGAAACGCAGATTAAACTAAAGCAAATAAAGCGCAAATGTTGTTGATAATACCTTGAGCACTCGGACAACGAGTCGTGCTGGCGTCTTAATAAATAAATGAATAAATAAAACTAGAATTACCGAATTGGGGATACCCCGTGCCACGTTCTATGTTTATACAATGAATCTCTATAAATATAAGTAACTGCATACCAAATTTGCTGACTTTAGCTCTAATGGTCTCTGAGTTCGAATAGTTTTTATGGACTGTCTGTAAGGTCCAGACAAACATGACTGTTTAAGATTATTACGTTCTTTGTTTATGCAAGGAATCTCTATAAATATGAGTACCTGCATACCAAATTTTCTGACTTTAGCTCTAATGGTCTCTGAGTTCGAATAGTTTATATGAACTGTCTGTAAGGTCCAGACGGACTGGTTAAGACTTTTACTTTCTATGTTTATACAACGAATCTCTATAAATATGAGTTACTGCATACCAAATTTGAGGACTTTAGCTCTAGTGGTCTCTAAGTTCGAATAGTTTATATGGACTGTCCAGACAAACATGATTGGTTAAGATTTGTACAACTTCTTTATACCCTTTCTATCCATAACATAGCTACAGTATGAGTCGCTTAGCTGTTTTAAACGCAGCTTGACTTAGTAATTAAGTTTATCAACTTTGATATTGAAAGAATTGAGTAAATGCAAGCCGGTTTCTTAAAAGTTATAAAACTGTTTGTATAAACTATAAGTGCTTGAAAGCTGAAAGTTTTACAATATTTTTCTTTTGTGATGAAAACCACTTTGGAAAATGCCAAATGCCACCCACAAGAGATGCAATCTTTAAGTTGTATGGGCGAAAGTTTAATTTTCCAGAGAACGCGCTTCAAAATCACTTTCAAAGATAAACAAAACTTTAATCAGCACGTATTTCATCAGAAGATAGAGTTTAATGAAAATACATGCTATATCAGTTATCACTCTTTCAATGAATAATCATAAAATGTTCCTCTTTACCGAGAATTACACTTTATAAATCAAATGGAGAAAACTTTCCCCAGGAACTTAACGGCGTTGTTGAACTTTTGACCTTTTAGCTGAACTGAATTATGGACGCTGATATTGTGCACATTTACATATAATGCATTTAGGAACAATAAATCGATGATATAATGCCGGTGCTCGGCGCTCTTCGGCCTAAGGTGTGCACAGCTGCCCATAAGGAGCGACTTCTGAGTGGAACCATTTGCATACATATAGTAATTGCTATATATACTATGTATGCACACAAATAACTGGCCAACTGGGCAACTGGGCCAAGCCTGCGGGCTCGTTTCAATGCCAATTCCGATAATTGCCCAAGCAGCAACGGAGTGTGCCATTTATGGCAAATTATTCATAATTACAATTGCATGCGCGGTCGGACGAAGAACGCTGTGAAAAATTAGCAATTGCCAACTGAAGGAGCTATAAAGAGCTCCCAAAGACAAGAAGGTGGACTGTGCACTGAGAGAAAAGACGGTTCAAATTCTTAAAACCAGGGATCACAAATAAAACTTATGAGTTTAAAAAAATCAAACCTCAAAAAAAAAAAAATACCTAGAAAATTTTTGAACTACTTTTTTTGAATGGGGTATCCTGGAAACAGGATAAACTTTTTTTTTCAATTTTTATTATTACAAAAATGTAAAAATATTCTTGATCTATGATTCAATACCTTTTATATGTGTATCACATGTCCTTCAATGACGAATATTAGGGATCACACTATTTTCTTCATATATTTCGAAATCGTTTATCGGAATTCAGAACCGATAATAGTTTCAATTCCATATTGTTTGATTGAAATCGGAATTCAGAGCCGCTTATAATTTCCATTCCATATTGATTGATTGAAATCGGAAATGGGAACAGCCTTGTTTAACTTTTTGTGTTCAGTTAACTCCGCCACCTTCAAATCAGCAATAGCATTGTATTTTTTATCGTTTTCAATTATATGGTACAAGTATTTTCATTGCCTAGGTATTACAAATTCACAAACTCACAAATTTTCGCAAATTTGTGTATGTAATTTCTGTATTATGAATCGATATCGAGCTAAGAAGTGCCCCATAAGAACAGATTCCTATAATTGTTTATCTGTTTCTCATCCTAGTGCTTTAAATTAGGAATACTTTGAGTATTCCAATAAAAATCCACCAGATTTTTTTACACATAAACAAATTGATTTCTATAAGTTCAAAGTCTGTCAATTTTTAGGCTAGGTTGATAAGATTTGATACAGATAGTTTGATAGATTGCTAAAGATCTATCAAAAAACTGATACTTACTATATAGAGAAATGGTTTCTATAAACTTTTAGAGACTGTTGAAGATTTGCTTGCCATTCATCTTATAGACTGTCACCAGAAAGTTCATTTGTTTTAAGTGCCTTCCTTCTACGTGATTGCCTTCTACGTGGTCATCGTCTTGCCTTGAGCTCAATTTACGCTGCAGTATGCCAGAGTTTTCTCGCAGTGTAATTGCGCAAAATATCGACAATTTGGCAGGTCGTCCTGGCAACCGTTGGCAGGACAACGGCAATGGCAACAAAGCGGAATGCGTGTGCAGTGCCATAGAATGTTGAGGTTCCTGCCTGACCTAACGGTACTTTGCTGGCGGCCTGTGGCAATTTTGTAATTTGTAATTGACCAAAGAGGCCACCAAATATTTTAACATAATTTATCAATAAATTCAAGGATCTCTCTTGTGTCATGTCCTTTGCTGGAACAAATTGCAACACACACGGACACACACTGTGAAATTATTCAAATAAGTGCGTCGTTGCCGGAAAAGGAGGAAGAGTGCAGGTGGAGGAGGTGCCAGGCAGCAAAGATGGCGACAAATCCAAATAAAGGAAATGTCACGCTATATGCCAGAAGCCGCGGGGGGAGGTGTGCACAGCACGAACGTCACTCTCTCTCACACACACACACACATGGCGAGCGGAGGAAGAGCGGAAGAGAACGTCAACAACAACGCAGTTGTTGTAGTTCCTGCCTTGTAGTTGTTGGCGGCACGGATGTAACTGGTCGGTACGGGGAGAGGGGGGGCGCAGAGCGAGGGCGTCGCGCAGGTTGCTTTACTGTTACGTGTTTGCAATCGATTTGAGAGTTACATAAAAACAGAACAAAAGCAGAGAAGGAGCGTGAAGTTCACAGAGAGCGAGAGAGAGAGAGAGCACCTGGCAATTGAGGCGAAAAGCAATTTGGCAATTTGTGATGGACTCCCAACAAAAAGTTAGGTTAACTGACCTACGCGCAATATTAAATATGCAGACAAGTTAAACAACAATGTCAAATAAAAAAGCCAACCTTTGTTTGCCCTGGCGCCGCACTTCTAAAAGCGCACAGTGGGACTAAGCCTATATTGAAAGAAGTATAATTTCAATTACGCGGACATTTTAATTGACTTTGAAATTCTTTGAAATTTCTTGTTTATTTTCCTATTATTTTCTAGTTTCCGCCTAATTATTGCAAAAATTCTATGTGTTTAATTGTTAACTCATATCAATATTTAAATATTTATTTAAGATAATATATCAAAAAATCCTCCTAGAATCAAAATCCCCGCTAATTTGTTAAATTTTGTCCCACTGTGCAAAGTCGCCCAATGGAGCCGCAGGAGCAATAAAATTGAAACAAACAAAGGCACCAAAGCGTAGCGTTGTTGAATGGAGGTCGTTACAAAGGGGGGCTGTGTAGGAGAGGAGAGGTAGAGCTTTTTGGTCTGTGCTAGTTACGTCAGAGTCATTTGGGGCTTGTCAAAATTAACAGCATAAAGCAAATCAACAAAATAAGAAAAGCAAAAACAAGAAAGGTATAAAAATTAGATGCATTAGTGGCAGGCAACTAGAACAACAACAACTACAACAAGAACAACATTAATAACATGCAGTGTAAAGTTTAACAGACAACTGCTAAAAGCTCAAAGTTCAGCTGTGTGTGTGTGTGTGAGAGAGAGAAAGAGAGCTACATAATTAAAAATGGATGCAAATGATAAAATATATGATGCAGCGCGTTTGAGGTTTGATGAGCGTAGAAAGAGAATCAGCGGGGGTGGGTAGGGGGGCTCATAGTAATATAGTAGTCGGTAGTAGTAGTAGTAGTAGTAGTGTTAAAGTGAAGAAATGCAACAAACAGCAGCAAGGCAACACTGGCAGGCAGAGGCACGCGCTAGAACGTTGCGTGAGAGTGCAGGTGAGTGTGAGTGTGAGTGTGCGTGTGATTTGCCTCTGCCTGTCATTGCTTGCGTTGTTGTTGTTGTCTTTTTGATAATATCACTTTTGTCTCTGCTCTTTTTGCATGTGTCGGTGTGCGTACGTACATATGTGCGTGTAATTGTGTTTGTGTGTGTGCTAGCTGGACACCAAGACTCACCTGACGCTCGTTGTGCCTATGTTTTTCTTTGACCAACTTTCAACAGCAACAAGAACAAGAACAAGAACAGCAACTGTAGTTGGCGCGGCGGGGTAGACGGGGTCTGTGGGCAGCTGATTTAATATAACAAATTTTGCGCGTTTGTTGTCGTTGTTTTTTTTTTTGTAAATTTTCCTGGCAGTTCTCTTGCTTCACATAAAAAACTATGGCTACTATGTGTGCATATGTGGATTACTAGCGCGCACAACAGCAACAACAACAATAAAAACTCTCGCGCTGCCTTTTTTCTATGAAAAAATCAATATTTGTTTTGGGTCTTCAAATTTTTTCTTGTGTAATTTATTTCACATACGCGCACGCTCACACACACAGACACAGTCACTATGCTGCATTGGGTTACTTATAGCTGTTAACTGAACACTAATTCGTTGTTGTTTCTCACAATATTAATTAATTGGGCATATATTTAAATGTATTTCATTAAATATGAACAATCACGCGTCTTTCTCGTTCGCTGCCACCAGCACGAATGTGCGACTTTACACCAACGACTGGGTCCGCTAAATTGAGAGCGCATGCCACTCTCATGCGTTCGTTCGATCGTTCATTTGAGTCAAGTGAACCTCAAAGTCGTTCCACAACAAAAAACAATGACGTAGGCGGAACCAGGAACAGCGTTTGCAAAATAATATTTCGTTTTTGTTGTGGCGATTTTGCTTTAAAATACCGAAAATAAATAATACTTTTAAACCAACTTGTTTTCTTGGCTGGCAATAAAAGCTGTAGCAGCCTCGAATTTGAAATAAACAGCTGCTAACGTTAAGGGGCAAGACAGCTGGTATTTTATACTTATCGAATATAACATTTGGCCAGATATGGAATATGGAAACCATAAAATAACAAAGAATTTATTTATTTATACAAATTATGGCCTTTATAACGCCACAAAGTGTTACAAAGTGTAATAAATAAAATTGTACATTAAAGTGTGGTGGTTGGTCGATTAACGGATGCAGTGTTGGCAAAGCTCACAAAGTTTTGCCCGGCCCATCATTAACATGTATTGCCGCTGCTGTTAAGCATTACTGTTACGACTGGACTCGGTTCATTTCTTGAGTTGGGATTTTTAGTTTAATCTGTTTGATTCGTGAACTAAAATCAGCCGTATTGTTTTGTTCATACGTTCATTTTTACTTGGATACTTTTTCTATAAATATAGCCGAATATTTGAGCGAGCATAATGCCTGAATGGTTATCTAAGGTGATCTTTCTTAATAAATGCTTAAATTAGCGACTTAAGTGTACCTTAAATTTGTAAATAAAAATATATAAAGAATGTTAATAGACGTGTTTTTCTTTTTCAAAGATAATAACATTGCTATTTTTTTTAAAAACAACTTCATTTTTTTTTCAAAAAAGTTGCAAATTTGTATGAAAAATCGAGCTATCGATGTTGAGTTTTTCGATGTATCGATGTATCGATTATTTCGAAGCGATATTCCAATCCGATTTCTAAATCGATGTTCACTCGGACTCGCATCACTAGTATGTATGTAGTTGTAAATCTGCCGCATGCTCTCAATATTGTTTGTTGATTTTACTCAGCTCATTCGAAGCAGACGTCTCGACTAAGCAGCATCGAACAGTAAATTTAAAAACCAGTGAAATAAAATAAGTTACAGTTGCGGAAAAGGCAAGTAAATATTCATTTATAATATAAGATATATATGTACATATATGCCGTCTGGCCAATACAAAATGCAATACTAATAAACACACACACATTTGAACAAACTTATAGAGAGGCCTGATCCCACAGCATTTGGCTAGAATATGGGCCGGTATGATAAAAAGTTGGCTCAGGAGAGGCTCAGCGCAACGTTAGCGGCCAACAAGCAGCGCAACGAACGACGCAGCCAGGACAGGAGCGGTTCAGACCCGTCCGACAGCGATTCGGATAACGATGCAGATCTTACGCAGGCTAAAAACGACGGGGAGCAGCCATTGCTTTACCTACTTACCTCCACGTCACACTCTTCGCATCCAGAGCTGAATCAAGGACTCGGACAGAACGCTGTCGCAGATCGTACCTTGAACTTGTATCCCAGCTGTGCGCTGACAGTGCCCCTGCCCCTGTATGTGGCCAGTGCAACGACACCAATTCTGGAGCCCTGCTTGCGGCGTCCAGCCGAGTACGATGACTGGTTCCATAAGCTGAACTTCGCGAAGACCAAATACATCAAGGATACCAAACGGCAAACGCAGCGCGAGGCGAAACACAAACAGCACATATACAATTCCTGGCTATTCGATGCGGCAGAGCACATTGCCACGCAGGAGAATACATACTTTCGTGATAGCTACGATTACTACTATACGGGTGGCAATCTCAATTTCATGCAGTATGCCGTTGGAGGCAAGAGGGCCAAAACGCTGGCACTGCACGTATCCGGCAAGAATCTGGACCAGCTGCATTTAACACAAATGGGCGACGATGCGGAGCTGTGGCAACCGCTGCACACTGAGTCGCTGGCGGGCATGTCCAGTGAGATCTTCGAACTGCTGCCCGTGAACAGCGTACGCGTCAATCACGGCAACATGTTCCTGACACGCCAACTCAACGATATTGGCATCTACGAGCTAAAGCAGACGGCGGCAAGCCATGCGGAGGAATCGGTGGAGTCGACGGAGGAGTCGGAGGAGGAGTCTGCGGAGGAGCGGCCTAGCTATGAGCTTCGCTGCCACAGCAAGTACACCAGCACGGAGGGACCATTCATCAGCGCTGCCCAGGCCGTGCATAATCCAACTATCTTCGCCATTGCCTGCCAGGATCGCAGCGTGCGTTTTCGGGACCTGGAGACGGAACATAACTTTTCCAAGCACAATGTGTGCTTACTGAAAGGCGTCGAGAGGGGCAACACCTGGGCGCAGCTGTATGCGCGTCAGGATCACTGCTTCTACTATGCCTGCCAGTCCGTGCTGATCACCATCGACATGCGTTGCGCCAACGAGGCAATCAATCCGATCTTTGCCAGCAGCGTGCACTCGCGTTTTTGCGAGACCTTCTCCTGTTTGGGACGGAGCGTGAATCCCAATCTGCTGTATGTGGCCAGCAATCACAAGCTGCACTGCCTGGACATGCGGTGTATGGGCAAGAAGCTATCGGATCGTTCTGTTGTCACCTGGACGCATCAGATGTTATATCCGCCCACGTTTATGGACACCATCGCGCACGAGGGCAGCGAGTTTGTGGCCCTGGGCGGACCCTTGCCCAGCGATCAACGCATTTGCGAATTGAAAGGCGTGCTGGCGCAGAGTCTGACTGAGATGAGCTCACCCTCGTTGCCCTATGCGCCCACCCAGCTGGAGGAGGCCTTGATAGAAGCGCAACTGCACGGATGTGGCGTCGATATATATGCCGATTTAGCGGAACGCATCAAATGCTGCAAGACGGGCCTCAAATTCCACAGATTGGAGGATCCCATCGATGGCGCCGTTGCCCAGCTGCTGACTGCCAACAGCATTGGCGATATCTTCTGCCAGCGGGTGACCTATCAGCCCGACCTGGTACAGCAGCAGAAGGAGCCCACGGGAGCGCACACAAATGCCGCCATACTCTACTATGCCAAGCTGGTGAAGTCGATAGCACCCAAAAAACTGTCTTGCACTGAAGTGCAGCCCATGGCAGTATTGCGTGATATTATGAAAACTGAGGCGGAACTTGATATGGAGCAGGAGAAGCCACTGGTTATCGAAGATGTTAACATCGACTATGGCTTAACTGAGACCGAGCCAGAGTCGGCCGAGGAAAGTGACGTGTCCACCGAAGAGCAGCCTGCAGCTACCCAAGAGGCAGCAGTCACGGAACCAACTCCAGCCAAACAAGCGCCAGACAAAGTAAAGAAACGTAAAGCCGTAAATCGAGGTCCCTGGCAAAAGTCCGCCTATTGTCTAAGCCATTTCACGGATGTCATTAGCACACGTATGCTGAGCATTTGGGATATCGATGAGTTTGAGCTAACACGCGATGTCCACATCGATATGATTGATGAAAAGCTGAAGGTAGAGGATAAGCATGTGGCTGCCAAGGATCGCACAGCTGCCTGGCTGCAGCAGTTGACCGATAACATCGAGCCGGCCAATTTGGCGGAAGAAAAGAGCGATCTTGTACCGGGCACCAATTTACCCAAGCTATTCGAAGCCAAAAATGCTGACTATAGAGAAGTGCGTATTGAAGCTGCGGATAATACAATGATGGACAAGGTCAAAGTCGACCTGAATAGGAGTTTCAATGAAACTGAATTTGATACGAATCCCAGGCCAGCTAAACGGGCCAAAACCAAATATACCAAGGGATTTTAAGTATTTATGGTTCCTAGCATTAAGAAGAAGCGCCTGTTACACTTAAGAAAATAAAACGTTTTTACAAATGGAAACTTTAAATGTTCTAATCGTAAACTATAAAGTATTTTACAGGTTCTAGCTTCACCAGGCAACTCCATTCGACAGTGCGAGCGATGAATGATGAAACTATGTGATAGGTTTTAAAGGATATACAAAACACTTACGCTCACACATAATACTCTATTCCAAATAAGAACTCTAATTTGCTAATCATAAACGTATTTTACAGGTACTACAAACTAATCAGCAATCAAAATGACTTCACGCAAACGTTTGAGCTATTTTACGCCGGATGAAGTTGTTGTCCTTAGAAAGCTAACTCTAAAACATCGCAATGTGATTGATGCCAAGCCATCGAATAATCGTGCCGATCGCCACAAACTTACCAAACTCTGGCATACTATATCGGAAGAGTATGTTAAGTAAGCGCAAATGGGGGGAGTTTTAAAAACTTTTTGATTAATTGTTTACCACTTTAGGATTACGCAGGTTCCACGTACGGGACCGTCACTACGTCTAAAATACGAGACATTGAAACGAAAATCTTCTGTCAAGCAAAAATCAACTAACAAGAATGTGTTGGAAAATGCTCAATCAAGGGATGCACCAATTGCTGCAGCCAGCTCGACTGCTGCTCTGAATAATACCCTTGTTAAGGTGGATACGGATCCCTTAGAGGAAATTGAGCCCGATATCTTAGTGCCAGAGCCTGAGCCTGAGCCTGAGCCAGAGCCAGAGCCAGTCGTAACCCCTTCAGCTGAGAATTTGCCGCCTAATGCCAATGATATGCTCCTAATTCAGGAGTTTGTTGATCAGCTTAGGCTGCTCCGCAATGTGAGTTTATCTATAAAGTAGGATTAGGTCAAGCTCTATATATTCAATATATTGCAGGGTGGTTATCGTGCTTTTCTAACTAATAATCCTGCTGCTGCTAACAGTACAGAAACTGATTCATCAATGTCAGAAACTGATCAAAATGGCACCCTTGATATGGTAAGCTCCCAGGCATAGTTTCCTTCATAATTTATAAAGATACTCTCTATATATCGTATTTCATGCAGAATCAGGAATTCACTATAGAGCAACTGCATAAATTTCAAACGATTCATTATCGCAATTTGGAAATCCGTGCTCGGGAGAAACATAATGCTGAAATGCAGAATGTAGACCTCAAGCGTCGGATTCTCGAGCTGGAACTTCAAATCAAGCAAAAGGAGCTTGAAAAATATAATTAAGTAATACTGTAATATTACTTTAGAATATGTTTATAATTAACAATCATATAGTTGACAATCAAATAAACCAAGGCAGCGCCGAATGCAAGTTTATATGTGATTCTTAACTGTTATTTCTTATAGATATAGGTTTAGGTTTAATGGTGTGAATATATTATGAATATCTTATAAAAAGGTATGTACATGTATTGGGAATATTCGTACATTTATAAGTATATGTATAACGAATAGTATGTTAAGGTGCGGTCACACGATATGGCATTTATTGCCACATATGTGTCAGTCGGCAGTTACCATAGCGTGTGCGTGCGGTATGGCAGGCTGCCATATAAATTTTGTGATTGATATACCTGTTCATACGATATAGCAAATCAAAGATTTCTATGGTAGCAACGTGCCATATAAGTTTATATGTGAAAATATTTAACATATATTCTTAGCTATTTGCCATATAACAATTTTTGAGGGTTGATTTCGATAACGATATTACATATATGTGGCAAAATGCCATATCGTGTGACCGCACCTTTAGATCTCTTATTTTGTTTTAGGATACTATATTGATATTTTTATCCAGCCTGTTCTTATTTCCGATTACTTTTCATTCCGAATCTTTATCGATTTTATGTTTCTGACTGAAATAGCTTTAGTTTTTATTCCACTTAGTCAAAGGCCAAGATTTTGAAATCGCTTAGTCAAGAGTTTTTCGGAATTCAAAACAGCGAGGAATTTCGATTTCAAATTATTTGATCGGAATCAGTATTGGCAACAGACGCATTTTTACTCCCTGTACCCATAAAATGGGTCAAAAAGGGGGTATTGGATCTATGCAAATGTATGTAACAGGCACAAGGAGACATCTCCGACCCTATGAAAAGTATGAAAAGAGATTTTGATTTGGCCATGTCCGTCTGTCTGTCTGTCCGTCCGTATGTATGAACGTGTCAATCTCAGCAACTATAAGAGCTAGAGACACCAAATTTGGAATGTAGGTTCGTGTATAGCGGGCGCAGGTCAAGTTTATTTCCAATTTGTCAGATATCTCGCCCCGTTCCCCCGCAATTCAATAAAAACGTTTTATACCAACAATTTTAAAGATATAGCTTTGGGATTTGGCATGTACAATACTTTAAGCACTCCAAATCTACTGTTTAAATTTTAAGACGATCGGATAATAAACACTGAAGTTATTGACGAAAGAAGATTCAGTGCTGGAGCAAGAGGGGAAGAAGAAGCACAACTGCCTCGCTTATGCAGTGGCTCGTGTGTGTGCGGCTTTGTGTATGTGTGTAAGTGAACGAAAATGTGATTGGAAGTTCTAGACCTGGGTACAGGGAGTTCGGTAGTCAGGTATACTCGACTATAGCATTCTTACTTGTTATTTCTGATTCCGCTAGCAAAAATATTGCTCAATATCAACATAGATATAGGAATAAAAGGTTGCTATTTCATTGGATAACAATACCGAATTAGAATGATCGTAGCACGGAAACAGTTGTGAATATATAATATAACTATTTTGGACTATCTCTAGTCGTATACTCGCCATTTTGATTGGCCATTGCGTTGATTGGCCAGCGATTTGACATCCCCACCCAAGTCGGGCTCATAGGCAGGATTAACAATTCCCTCGATGGGCTCGACCACGAATCTGTGATCCCTGCGTTTAAGCGCATATCCTTGCAGGCGCAGCTGCATTTCAGGACGATTTTGTAGCTCTTGCAGCATTTTATTTCGTGTTTTAAATATATTTTAATCCGTTAAATTGAAGTGAACCAACGCGTACGGTTTTAGCTAACAACTGAGCCTAATTCAATTGAGGCTCGCATTTCTAATTGATTAGCATTAGCAATCGCATCCATTGGGGCGTAAAATGACCCCTAGGGTAATGGGTTTTATATATATATATTTTGTCTAAATTTGTGGGTGCGCCATTTGTTGTTTGTTCAAATTGACAGCTAAATAGTATACGTTAATCTAATAAAACTAACTGATGTACACAAAATGATAAAAAGCTAAAAAGTTACATACAAAAATTGGAGCAACTCTTGAGGGAATACCAAAGATTACTTGACTTATTTTATAAACACAAATTAAACAATTTGTTTTTAGCTCCACCCTCGAGATTTGTGGGCGCATGCGCCATTTGGGGGCGTGGCTACGTTCAGAGCTTAGCAACATTCAATTGTTGCCAGCAACATGCAGCATCCTTGTGGCTAAAGGACACTCCAGTCAACAGTTAACATTGTAACAACGGACGAGCAGGTTGTGTGTCTCATCTCTCTCCTCATTTTAAACGTTATCATTTTTGTTTCCGGTTTGTTCGAAACTTAAATATTTTTTAAACAAATATTTTTAATTGTCAAATCCAAACAGATTTAAACGTAAGTTTCTAAAATATATTCAACGTTTTTAAACAGAGTTTTCAATATTTAAACTAAGTACCTAACCTAACTTTTAGTTAAAAAAAACTCCCGTAAAATTTATTACGCAAATTATTAAGCGTAAAGTGATATTTTCATGTAAGATTTTGACATATTTAAAAGTCGGACATTATTTCACTTAAATATAGGAGATAAAGGGACCAACAGTTATAAAATTTATTATAAAGATTTATAAAATGATCATGTATCGTCGTTTTTCGCTTGGGTGTTACGAAAACTTAAGGATTTTGGATATAGTTTATTGGGTTTTCTAAAATTCTGTTTGATTAAGACTTTCAGCAACTTATTTCAAAGGAATTTTTAAAAATCTTATCCTTAGTATATAATTTTGTCAGTGTTAAATATGAAATTTTATCAGGCTCGCTATTTGATTGGTTTTTTTGTTTATCAGGAAACAGTTGGATTCCGTTTTTATAAAATTATATCAATTATTTAATAGGTAGAGCAATTGATTCTCACTCTTCAAATTGGCTCATTGAGTATCCTCTGCTTCTCAACTTATAAACTTATACAAGAAAGAGTTTTTTTAATTTCGTCTCATCTAATATCACTCAATTCATGCGCCGCCCCCTAATTAACACCGCCTAACTCTGCTCTCTAGCCTGAACCGCTCGCGTGCTGCGCGAGTAACTTTTTGATTACGTGGACAAGTGTTTGACTGCGCTCTCTAAGCCTATATCAGTGTGTGAGTGTGCTCGTGTGTTGGCTGCTGCCTGTGCAGCTGTATTGGTGCTGACGCTGACTGCCCCCAGTCTACACGCTCGCCGCTCCACGCTGAACGTTGTTTAGTAAACCGCCGCCGCTGCCGTCAATTCCATCAGTTGCCTTGCGCACGTCGATCGTAGCAGTTGTACCGTTGCTTGCGCCGCTCTGCCGCCGTGTTTGTACCCGTGATCAGTTGTGTGGAATACCAAGTAGAGAAAAAACAGAAAAAGGTATAAACAAACTTGGCATTAAAATACACATGTAACATACACATAACAATAATAAACAAAGTGTGCATACAGAAATAAAGTTAATTAAGAGTAGATATACAGAAGCAAGTGGATATAAAATGAAAGCGTGTACTTTGACTGCTGCTGGCGTGTCTCTTTCATTCATATTCACATCGTGTTTTACACATCAGCGAATGCGGCACACAGCGAACAGCGAACAGCGAAAGAGAGCGCAACAGCGATCCTCCATGCTCAGGGTCGTTCCAGAAGATGATAACTCAACTAATCTGTTGAACTGAACGAAACGCAACGAAACGAAGTTCCTCATTATACAGCAATGGGGTCGTTCCACCAGTTGAAAACGCAGCTTTAAACGAAACCCAATTGTGAAACGTGAATTCAAACGCTTATCACCCGGCCGGCCGACAAAATGTTGCCGGGCGTTCAGGGCGGCGGGCGGAGAAGATTAACGTCTTGTCGTGATTAGCTAATCCACAATTGGTTTGCTTAGTTTCTTTGTTTTTAGTGCGTTTAGTTTCACATGTCTCTTGGGAAAACTCATGACGTGTACGAAAAGCCTAAGCAAACTTTTCATTTCATTAACGTTTAGCTGCAAATTACAAAGTCAAGTCATTGCAATGGGCCAAAGTCGTGGCCTAACGGCACAGGCAGGCGACAGTTCATTGAACCAGGCTCTAAATGAGATCTCGAATCAAACAAACCAAATAAAAAAAGGCACAAGAGCAAAACAACAAAGACAAGGTGGTGGTAACACGCAACTGGTTTGCTGTATACGCCCAAAAAAAAGAAGATAAAAAAAAACATAGCCAAAGAGCAGGAAAGTTATCTTCAATATGACGAAGATTCAATACGCTTGTAGACTTCCCGGAGACCTTCCGAAGAGGAGCATTTTATAGTGGAAGCCTATGCAAACACTTTTTGACTCTTAAGGAATTAAGAAATAATATAGATAAATATATAGCTTTATAGTCTATTCTTCGACTGATTCCTATGGTTTCAACTAAGGGAGAACTTTTACAACAAAAAATTGAAGATGTTGTATTTATATGACACGTACTATAGCCATATATAGTCCATACTTCGACTGATTTCTAACATTTTAACTAAAGGAGAACTTTTACAACAAGAAATTTATATTTTCCTTTTATATGATACGTGTTATAATCATATAAAGTCCATACTTCGACTGAATGCTATGATTTTAACTAAGGGAGATTTTTTACAACAAAAAGTTATATATAGTCCATATTTTGACTGATTCCTATGATTTTAACTAAGAGAGAACTTTAAAAACAAAAAATTGAAGATCTTGTTTTTATATCATACTTACGAACTATAATCATATATAGTCCATACTTCGACTGATTCCTATGATTTTGACTAAGAGAAAACTTTTACAAGAAAAAATTTAAAATGTTGTTTTATTATGATACGTACTATAGTCTATACTACGACTGATTCCAAACTAAGGGAGAACTTTAAAAACAAACAATTGAAGATCGTGTTTTTATATGAAACGTACTGAAACCAAAATTGTTATGGCTTAAAATAGTATTACATATGTATGTAGTTAGCTATAGTTTAGTTTAGTTAGTTAATATTGTTTTTTAGTTCAGGTTTTCGCTTCCTTTTAACTAGGTTATACTATAAGTTTTTCTGGATGTTTTTCAACTATTTTTTTGTTCTTACTTATATGATATCTTGACTTGGAAAATGGATAAGAAACGCATTAGAAAATAAATGAGACTAGAAAATGCTAAATATTTTTAGAAACCTAAGAGTTATGTTTATTTTAAAATTAATATTTTTTCGAACGTATTGGCTAAAGGCATATAATATAAAAACCAAAGTCATGTGGGTAATACTTGATTTTATACGAATTATTCAATCTTCTGTAATGAGAAATGAGATCGCCTAAAAAAACCAGAATGATCAAAGAATATGAATCTTTATAAATACTAAGGGTGTGAATATAATCATAAACTGCAGAGTTGCTTATATAAAAACCAGTTTAACAGCAATATTATATGCGTGCGAGTATAATATATGATATAATAAGCTTCTTTACGAAGTTTTATTGAAATAAGTACATATTTGGTAACAAGATCGAGTTGGAAAAGAAGGAGATCAGAGAGTTGAAAGCTATTTAAATGCATTTCATGAAAAGTGATATAACCCAACTCTAAAGTTTTACAAAATGAAGATGATACAATTATTGGTAGAGTGAACGGGGGAAGAGAAGCAGCAGGGAGCAGCAAAAAGCCAAGATGTTAATGTTGTTTTCACGTAATTGTACCGTTACCAATTGTATTTACAATATTGTAAGGTGCCATCCCCACCCCGCCACCGCCACATCCGCTCCCCCACATTGCCATCTTTGATGAGTGAAAGTTTTGTGTGTTTTTTTGTTGTTGCTGTCATTTGTTCATATTTAAGTTAACTTATTGCAAATCATTTTCTTGAATCGCTTTCTTTCCAACGCATAAATCTTTCGAATAGCCCATTGAAAATGCCCAAGATGTCCAATTCCGAACTTTCATTTGCAATTTCAAAACACCTACACACAAAAGCCAAAAAACCAACAACAACAACAACAAAGCTAAACTATTTTTTGAAATAATTATCATGAAGAGTTTTCGAAACGCGAACCCAAAAGCTGCCCCCAAGATGGTCATCGTCACCTTTTGTGTGTACGGACATTACGCATACGCCCCATAACACACACACACTCGCACACACACACGCACACCCCACGTACAGAGCTGCAATAATTTGCAATTTTTGCATTGCATAATCCTCTCTGCAGATGGATAAAACCTGAAGTCAGCGACTCGCAAATGAATTGTACATTTGCATAATAATCAATTTTTCACTCTTTACACGTCTTTTTTTTATTGAATTTTTAATTATTAGTTAAACTTTGCACTTTGCACCGCTTCTTTAATTTGCTTTCAGTTTTCATTTTTCATATGTGTTTCTTATTTTCTACAAACTTTCCTTGGTTAATTAGTTTTTTGCCTAGTCAGAGTTTTATGCTAGATGCATTTGGTTGCAGGCAATGCAACTTGTCCAATTTAGAGCTTTAATGCGCTTTTGAAGTGTGTTGACTTTGCATCAATAGAAGTAAATAGCACTAGTTCAAGCTTTGATCACCCTTCAAAGCCCATTTGGCTTCTTTATTACATTCTAAGCTTTAATGCGCTTTCGAAGTCTGTTGCCTTTGCATTAATAGAGGTACATAATAGCAGTTCAAGCTTTGATCAACTTTCAAAGCTCATTCTGGCTTCCTAATTGCATTCTTAACTTTAATGCGCTTTCGAAGTCTGTTGCCTTTTCATCAATAGAAGTATATAATAACAGTTCAAGCTATGATAACCTTTCAAAGCTCATTTTGGCTTCTTAATTACAGTCTTAGCTTTAATGAGCTTTCAAAGCTCTTTTGCTGTTAAACGATAAGCTGAAACAAACCAAAACTTAAGCTTTAATGAGCTTTCAAAGAACCTTATTCTATATTATAATATAATTCCTTAGATTAATTTAACATTCTCATTCTTACTTGCAGCCATGTTGAAATCAATGATCGTTTCCTTCTGCCTCCTGGTGGCCTTCAGCAGCGTTCACTGCGATGATCTCAAGGTGGATGTGATCAGCACTCCCGAGATATGTGACCAGAAAACAAAGAACGGCGACTCGCTCACAATGCACTATACGGGCACACTGCAGGCCGATGGCAAGAAGTTCGATTCGAGGTAAGTTTAACACTTTTCATGTCAACATTAAAGCTGATAGCTGAAATGCTATTCCACATACAGGGTCATATTTGCATACACACATACAGTACACACACACACACACACACACATGTACAGAATGGGGATTAAACATGTGGCGCATAGGCCTCCACGGCGGCTCATTGTCGTAAATTAGACGCCAACTGATAACAGATCTCAATTGTTGGCCCAGCATTTTCCATTCTTCTCTTTTTTGTGTGCTGCCTCTCTCTTGTTGTGGCATATTGTTGTTTTTGTTGTTGGCAATGCAGCCACGTCAATTGTTCCACATGCTGTTATTACAGCTGCTTCAGTTTTACCCATTAAGCCAAGAATTAATATGCAATCATGTAATGTATTTGATAGACACATGTTGAAATATACTTGGCAAACATCAACACGCTCTCTTACTCTCTCGAGAGAGCATTCGATTGCTCAATTCTGCTTTGTGCCACATACTTAAAGGTTTGAAGGTCTCTAAATTCATTTGTAATACAATTTCATAGTTTCAAACATGATTTATCAAAATTACTCTCTCGAGAGAGCGCATTTGGTTTCTCAATTCTGCTTTGTGCCACATACTTAAAGGTTTCAAGGTCTGCAAATTCATTTCTAATACAATTTCATTGTTTCAAAAATGAAATTTCACATTTACTCTCTCGAGAGCGCATTTGATTGCTCAATTCTGCTTTGTGCCACATACTTAAAGGTTTGAAGGTCTCTAAATTCATTTGTAATACAATTTCATAGTTTCAAACATTTACTCTCTCGAGAGCGTATTTGGTTTCTCAATTCTGCTTTGTGCCACATACTTAAAAGTTTGAAGGTCTCTAAATTCGTTTGTAATACAATTTCATGGTTTCAAACATGAAATTTCACATTTACTCTCTCTGGAGGTCGCATTTGATTGCTCAATTCTGCTTTGTGCCACATACTTAAAGGTTTTGAAGTCTCTCGAGAGCGCATTTGGTTTCTCAATTTTGCTTTTGGCCACATACTTAAACGTTTTAAGGTCTCTAAATTCGATTGTAATTCAATTTCATGATTTATCACATTTACTCTCTCTGGAGAGCGCATTTGGTTTCTCAATTCTGCTTTGTGGCACATACTTAAAGGTTTCACAGGCTGCTCTGAATACATTTGTAATACAAATTATAAACAATGATTTCAAATATGAATTTTGTGTTATTTTGTATGTCACAAATTATCGGATTTATTATTTTGCATGACGTTAACTTTTGCAAACAAATCTTAACCAAAACTGCAAAGATTTTTATTTAAAAAATAAACTATAATAATATTTTGTTCAACTTCTTGCACAAAGTTCGTTATTTTTAATGGCTATAAAGTAGCTCCCAAAGCTGCTTAGCCCATTTTAAAAAGAGCTCAATTTCTGTACCCTTTACAAGCCCCAGGCAAAAGCCAATTAAAGCCCCCAACTTGTTGTAAAGTATTAAATTTCGGACATGCCGTATGGTTGTCAATCCACCTCCCTCCTACGTTTCCCCCCAACTGTGAATTCTAAATTTGGAATGTAATCAAATCGCTGCATTATCAATTTCAGTGTTATCGCTATAAACAACAACAATATCAACATGTATTTAACTTTATACATATATATTGTTTGCCTAAGTACAACATGGACAGAGATAGCCATAAGCGGAGCTCCAAACTTGGTGACAATTTGCTTATAAAACCAACCACATTGCAAATATGCATACAAAGTTGGTTAAAAGGTAAAAGATATTGTTACTCAGGGCCCCCTAATATGATTTACAAACAGATTGCAAATTGATGACATATTTGTTGACTCTTATTTTGAATTCAATGACGAATCCATTTATTTGTCTAACTATACAACTTAGAGTTACTAAATTTGGTATGTGGGCTATCGAATACCATACCAAGGCCAAGTTCATTTCAAATTGTGAATAACTTTCTCCCGGAAAATGATAATAAGGAATTTAATTTGCCTACTTGTTCATTTTGATAGGATCCTTTGTTTGTTTCAGGCATTTGTGTTTTGTTATAGAAATGGTTTCGCTTCCAAATTTTGGATAATTGTCTAATTTTAAGGTATTTATCTAACTATACCAGTTAGAGTTACTAAATTTGGTATGTGGGCTATCGAATACCATACAAAGTACAAGTTCATTTCAAATTGTATATAACTTTCTCCCGGAAAATGATAATAAGGAATTTAATTTGCCTACTTGTTCATTTTGATACGATCCTTTGTTTGTTTCAGGCATTTATGTTTATAGACATTGTTTCTCTTACAAATTTTGGATTTCTTCCACAAAATGGAGAGTTCAACTAACTTTTTCACTTTGATGTAATAGTTCATTTGAGGCTTTATCAATTCATTTCAGGCTTATCGTAATATTTATGGCTTTAAATTTGTATTTGATTTATGCCTTAATATTATTTATTTTGATTGCATAACAAGGCCATAACTAAATTGAGTCTCTTGTGCAGGAAATCGTTTTTATAATACAATTTTTGGCGCATATGCTAAACAAAACTCTACCTGTACTGGCTTGTCCTTACGTGTCCTTACACACATTTTGGGTTGGAGCGAGAGAGGAGAGTCACAAATTATCTGAAAGTTTGTGCTGAAAGTTTGCAATTGCTGTTTAATTTAGCGTGCTGCCAACGTTGTGACAAAACCCAACCTGAACTAGACCTGAGCTCTAACTCAATCAGTGCGTCAGGGCAGGCCAAAGATGTCCTTCCTTGCACACACCCCCGCCTTCCCCGCGGCGCTCTGTTAGCAGCCACTTGTTGCTTGTGGTTGTTGGAATGCTGAAAGTCAACGTTGCTTAATGCTCCCATTCTCTGGGCCATGTGGCTTAAATGCCTGGCCGCACTTAACCCAAGCGACGGGCACTTTGCCAGCCCCAAGTGCAGCGAAGGATGCTTTTGCCAGGACGACAGCGACAGGACGAGACGACAGCTTCCAGTTGTGTATGCAAAAATCTTTAGGAATTCTCAGCCTTAAGCGCTCTGTATACGGTGCTTAACTTTGAGTTTCTTTATTTCTGTGCGAATTTTTGTTAAGGCAACGGCGCCGGAAATTAGCTACCTGGCTACAGTTTTTTTTCCTCCTACTAATTAAGCTGCAGATATCAAAATGAAAAAGGCTTAACTGCAGGTAGGGGGAGCCCGGAGCAGAAGCACGAGCAGGAGCAACAGCAGGAACACTCTTTGTGCATTTGACAAGCTTTTAAATGGCAGCTCAATTGCCTATTGAAGTGCCACTGGCAGACAGCTTCTTTGCTCCTTGTATATCATAACATTTTGCCAAGGATGATAGCTAAAACTGCTTTAAAGTGTGCCACGACTAAGAGATACTCTAAGATTAACTGATGCTCATACATACCAAGTTTCAGCTTGATAGCTCAAATACTTGCTGAGTTATGGCATTGCTACAGCCAGTTTATCGACTTGAAACCTCATTTAAATTGAATATTAAGGGTTAAATGTACTGCTCGACTAAGAGACCATCCTTCACCTATGTGAGCAGAGTGTACATACCAAATTTCAGCTTGATTGCTCACATATTTTTGAAATAACAGCTCTGAAGCACTTGGTCATCCTTTTACAGATGTCAAACTTGATTTATATTGCTAACAGACTTGAAAATGAACTGAAAACTGAACTGAACACACACAGTGTTAAATAATTAAAAATATATTCAATTAGAATGTCTTCAATATGGAAAATAATTGTAGCGTGCAGTTTGCTGCCTTATTGCATACGTGCCTCATTGAACACAAAAAGGATTACAAGCAGGTCCTGGCCAATAACTAATTTCATTTCGCGTGGTACACAGAGAGTTTCAAGGTATTTCAGCTTTTTCTCTGGTTTCTACAATTAAATTGCGAGGGTGGAGCAAGGCAGGTGCAGAAGGGGGGGTCCAGGCTACTCAATAAGTTATTCAATAATGAGCGCGGAGCGAGTCCTGTCACGTGCCTGGCTCCTTTTATTTTCATTGTTGTGGCTTGACATTCAGCTTGGAGTCCAGGAGCTACATTCGTCCACCTGTCATTGCCACTGCCTTGTCACGTGCGCCCACACTTTGTCCTGGTCCTGGTTGTTGCTTCTGCTCCTGCTCCTGTTTCTGCTCCTGTTCTGTTTTCTCTCAACCGGCAGACAGCTACAGCGACCAGCCTTTGACCCGCAAACCTTCATTTGGCTGGCATAAATAATTCAGACGTTCCGCTATATTCTAATCAGCCTGACGCGCAACATGAGCAGCTCGAGACCCTCCCTCCCTCCCTCCTCCTTCTGGCCTCCTATTTCGCCTTATGATATATGCGCTATATGTGGAAGCGGCTGGGAGGGGCTGTGGGGGGCGTAAGGGGTCGCACACTCGAGACTGTTGTCATTGTGCACGAAAAATTAATTTGTTAGCTGCTGCATGAAAAATTTGATACTTTCTTAAAGTTCTCCTAACTAAGTCTCAGTTAAAAGCTTGTTAGCTGAAATTTTGTATACGCTTTATATCAGGAAAGATTGAAAGGGATAACCTTAAAGTATCTGGTTGGTACAGTTTGAAATATTAGATATTGTAATGCTGGACTTAGACTTTGAAGTTCCCTCTTGAAGCTTCTTCGTTTAGTTTCTGTTTGTAAGAAAAGGATGAAGTTTTGTGGGCGACTCTACTTTACTTCTTTCCTAGAAACAGAAAGGTTTAGGAAGAAAATTCATGATACCAACTTCATTGTCCATGCAGTCTTAGACGATGAGGATCCATCCTGATGTTTATACGTTACGTTTTTCATATAAACAGAAAGTTATTTCTAAGGCAAAGTTCATTATCTAATTTCAATCTATCCCTTAAATCAAGCTTTAAGCTTAACGTGAGCTTATTTCGTTACTGCCAATAGACTTAATCTAGCCTGAAGCTTTCATAAGCTTTTAAAACAATTGGTTCATTCTCTAATTTCAATTTATCACTTAAATCAAGCTTTAAGCTTAACGTGAGCTTATTTAACGTTACTGTCAATAGACTTAATCTAGCCTGAAGCTTTCATAAGCTTTTAAAACAACTTTTTCAGCTTGTTGGCTAAATTTATGATTTCTGTAGAAAGTTATACTCTGTAAAGTGTAATATAAATATTTATGGGCGCTAAAAATACAGTTTTTAATGCCTCAAAGAACTCTATATCCTCCATGGTCAGTTTAAGCTTAGTTTTTTTCTTAAATGACGAAATATCTGTAGAAGTACTACAGCATAGAGAAAAGTTATGAAAGCAAACTGAAAGTAAGAAATATGCGATAGGCGCATTCTTAACGTTTTTATTTGGAAATTTATTACGCATACGCCGCGTTGCCACTTAAGAGGAGAGAGTGAGCGAGGCAGGGAGAGGTTCCACTTGAACTTTTGCAGTGCCTTTCGGCAGCTTGTTGCCCATTAAAACTGCAATTTGCAACTGGCAAAGGGTATGCGAGACAGAAGTACAACGGAAGCTTGCCAAACTTGCAACATGTTTCACGTACATTTTTTGACAACACAGGCAGGCAGACAGTCCCTGCACCCGCCTCATCTCTCTTATAGTCATATCTTACGCGTTGTCATCGTTGGCTTCGCATGATTTGTATGTGGCAGCAACGTTGACTGCGTCAAGTGCAATTTAATGTCCAAAAGCAGAGCGCGTAAAAAACAAGAAAGAAAAAAACGCTACAAAGTGAAAGTTTTAGGCGAAGCAGCCATTAGCCAAGGCAGACAACCTTGACTGTCACCAGTTGCAGTTAAGTTTTTGGGTAGGTAGTAATATTTCTGTTGCTTGAAGCCAGCACAATTAGTGTGGCTGCAACAGGAAAGGGAAGAGGCGAGAAGAGATGGCCCTGACAAGTTCGCACAATGCGCTGTTTGGCTGTTGTCAGGCCTCAGTGGAGTTGATCTGCGCCTTGGCCCTATTTGCGGAGGAAACAGTTATGAGTGCTTAATGATCAGCTTCAATCAAAGACGGAGGCAGCGAGGTGCGAGTAACGACTTCAACTACATGCCACTAAATCTAAAGCTCATTACCATATGAAGCAATCAGTTAAAGTTGCTCTGCAGCACACCAAGAGTCGAGGTACAGTGGGTTGAAAACATATTTAAACTGTGCATTTAGTGTAAAGTAGTATACAGTATAAAGTTCTCATTGTAAAAGCTTTATTTCAGTCTTATTTTGAGCAGACAATACATTTAGCAAGCTTAAAGCTTCCATGTGCTTTCAACATTGCAGTTCTCTGCTGTACTTGTAAGCATCAGTTGATGTAGTTGTAAAAAACTAGCTTAAAGCTTTCATGTGCTTTCAAAATTGCAGTTGCCAGCTGTAGTTGTAAGAATCATTTGATGTTGTTGTAAAAAGCTAGCTTGGAGTGGGTTGCAAACATATTTAGTTGTCTCACATAAACTGTGCATTTAGTGTAAATTAGTATAAAGTATAAAGTTCTCATTGTAAAAGCTTTATTTCAGTCTTATTTGAAAGAAATAATTTAGAAGTAAAGTTAATGTGTTAATATTGGGTATGGTATTGTAAGAGTTGTGTAGTTGTAAAAATAGTTGGTGGGTTGAAATTTTTTAGTTAAAGACTCATTGTAAAAGCTTTATTTCAGTCTTAGCTTAAAGCTTTCATGTGCTTTCAAAATTGCAATTGTCTGCTGTAGTTGTAAGCATCAGTAGATGTAGTTGTAAAAAACTAGCTTGGAGCTTTTATGTGCTTTATTAAAATGCAATAATTTTAAAACACATAAGCTTTTATTTATTTTTGACAATCAATTTTGCCTGAAATCGAATCGCAGAGCATCATAATTGTTGTAGAAAAGTGGTAAATATCAATTTAAATAATTTATTAATTAACAATGCACACTTAGAGCTTTAATGTGCTTTCAAAGCCGTGCTGAGACATTTTAAGTGATTGTTTATTCAATTTAATTAATTTATTAAATAACAATGCACGCTTAAAGCTTTAATGTGCTTTCAAAGCCGTTTTCAGACTTTTTAAGTGATTGTTGATTCCGCACAATGTAGAAAGCAAGCAATAAGTTGCAAGTTGCAAGCGTTGAACTTCAATCTACTTAAATTGTATCAAGTCAAAGCTAAAAGCTTTCATGTGCTTTCAAAGCAGTGCTTGGAATAATCGATAGAGTAGGTTGAAAATTGCCTGTTCTGAACCACAGTACCACATGAACCTCCAGACCAAGTGTCTGGAGGGGCATTTGACTGCTCAGCTCCGTTTTAAACAAATTGCAAAACGTCTTCAGTTGCTGCGCACATTCGTAGATAGTTTAAATAATTAATGTGCTTTGCTGCAAAAATAATTTTTTGTTTTTTTTTGACTTGCTTTAAATTTACTGGCAGGCTGCAACAATTCTTGGTACTTGGTACGTGATGTTGGCGCGCAGCAGGGGCATAAATTGCGGCACAGGACTTTGCCAGCTGTGAATTGTTCGCACGTTGACCAGGGAGGGAGTCCAAGGACTCGTCTACCAAAACTGCGCCTTGATGCACGTTAATCGCAGGGGGGTTTTTGTGTTTTGGGTTGCTTGAAGCAACTTGTCGCTTCGATTCCGTTGAGGTTTTGTGGTTTGAAGAGGACGCATATTTGATTTTATAACTTCGGACAACGACGCACATAAAACGAGGTCATCAATGGGGCCAGACAGCAGGCAAAGGATTCAATTTGATTGGATTGAAAGTCGAATGTGTAGCAAGTGGCGTGGTATGATTTACCGGGAATACTCACCCGCCGGGTACGCCAAGCCACCCCCCGTCGAGTTGTGGCGGGAGGGGAGGTGCCTGAAAATCGGATTGGGAATCACGTAATGGGCAACGGGTAAAACGGATGTTTTTCTCCTTTTTTTCGCCCATTGAGCTGCATTTTAAATGCGTTGAATGCATAAAAATTCCAATGGCATTGCCTGGGCGCAGCCGAATGAAATCGAAACTTATTAAATATTTAGTGATGGCTGGCTTGGGGTTGCCAGTCAAACAAAAAGATGAGTTTACATTTCTTGTTTGACTTTATGATAATGTGCAGCGCATAAAAAAACCCCAAACGCGATGCGAATACACGCAAAACGCTACGCCAAACCTCCGTAGGAGTTGTACTCCGTAGTTCAATTGGAGGATTAAATGTGTGTACTAGTTTGTAATCGATCATTTAGTTGCTTTGCTTCTTTGATAGTTTGTTTAGTTCGTTATATAATATCGGATTCAAATACAGTACTCAAACAGCTTTAACAAATGAACAAAGTACTTAGTTGAATACCTTACATTCAGTTTCGATCGTACTTAAACTGAACGTTTTGATCCAACTCTGTTGAATTGCACAAGATCTTGTCGCATTTTAAGCGCCTGTTTGTCCAGCTTGTAAAACACCTGTGCAATCTGTTGGCACATCAACAAATCCCCAACCAGCTCCACTGTCCACCGGTTTGTCCAGCTGACCTTTTGTTTCCGCTCATGCTGATGCTGTTGCTGTTGCGTCATCCGAGGCGCTTCATCAATATTTCATGCTCGGGGACAGTGTGCAGCGGATTCGGCGACGGATACGAACATGGACATGGACCTGCTTGTATAGTTGACTGAAACAATCAACACATTTAAACGATTTTATTAATTAATTCAACGCATTGCGCGTTTTTAAACGTTCCTTAAAGCACTTTAATTGAAGCCTAATGGCTTGTAAAGCGAAACGTGACAGATTTAAAGCGGTTCAAAGGGATAGCTCGAAGAAAATTTAAAAAAAAATGTTGTTATGTAGCTGAAATTTCGTATGTAGACGTCTTAAGTTGTTATATTGTAAAGTTAGTTATATTTTTGGTTGAAAGCCGATTGAAAGGTTCTTTAAAATAGTGTATTTAAGACGAAATGGTTTGTAATATGGTGGATAACTCAAGAAATATTGGAGTTCCAAAGCTGAAATTTGGTATGTAGGTGCGTTCTGTAAGTTTATTCCTATTTTAGACTGAAAATCTCCTTGAAATTACTTAGATCCTGAGAAAATTACCAAAAAATAAAATATATGGATGTGTTTGTACGCTTACTAAGTAAGTTCTGGCATTAACACCGCAGCGTAAAATGAAACCCATGAAGCGTTTGATTCCAAAATAAAACCTACTTTTCTTTCACATCTGCCACACATAACAATTAACATTGATCAAGGACATAAATAAGGACAAGCGGCTTTATTTTCGTAACAGTTATTGCTGTAAATCGCATAAATTAGCAGGATACACTGCAGCGCGCCCCCCAAATCCGCCAATCCCCTCAATTACCTGTGCGTGCTGGGAACTGGCAAAGTCAGACAGACAGACAGGCAGACAGACAGACGTACACACATGTGAGGTGCTATAAAATTTTCACATATTACTAGAAATTCATGGAAAATAATGCAATAAAAATTCACAGCCAGCAGTCGAGCCGCGACTCCATCTTAAAGGTCGTAATCCCCGACAAACACACACGTGAAGTGCCCGGCTTGTTGTGTTTGCTGCTTGACATTTGTTTTCCCCTTTATACCCTAACAGAGGGTATTATACATATCTCACACAGTTTGTAACGCAATGGAAAATAACATTTTCGAACTTATAAATTGTATAGAAGATTATATATTCCTTATAAGGTATCTGTCTTTATATGTCTTAGCTAATTTATCTCTTAGTTTTGAAGTTGTTGTTATGTTCTTAAGACTTGAGAAAGATTTGTCTTCCTGGGCAGTATATATGTCGGAAACAGATTGATCTTTTTCATTGCATAGTTGCCAAGGTTTGCTTGGTTTTAGAGATGCTTTTAGATCATTTTATACAAGTTTGATCAAAATTGCATTGACTTACTAGAAACTTCATTTAAATCTAGTAAAACTCCAGTTCTACTAAGGTTAAGTGTATTATAAAATTGAATTTCTGTCTAGCAAAGACTGAAAAGGCAAGTACTCCAAATATGGGAAACTCTGAAACCAACAAGAAATTCCTGAATTTGTGCAGGAAATCAGGATTGATGAATAAGTTTCAGAATCAGAAGGAGCTTGGAAAGGATAGGCGTTAAATTGATTATTAGTTTATAAGGTAAAATTCAGCACATATATGTTGAATTTTCTTCATCCCTAACTATCTTTTTCTACAACAGTTTTTGTTTAAAATCAAGTTTACTATATTTTCCATTAAGTTCATTTGCAAAGACTGAAAAGGCAAGTTCTCCAAATAGTAAATATGGGAACTCTGGAACCAACAAGATATTCTTGGATTTTTGCAGGAAATCAGGATTGATGAACAAGTTTTAGACTCAGGAAAGGATTAAGACGTTAAATTGATTATTAGTTTATAGGGTGAATTTCAGCATATATTATTATTGGTTTCCTTTCAACAAAACTATCTTTTTCTACAACAGATTAAGTTTAAAAGCAAGTTTACCACATTTCCCATTTAGTTAATTTGCAAGGGTATTCAATCTTCGCCACATTGCAGTTGGCTGTTGTTTCCTTTTTGTTTGCCAGACAAATTTTGTAGGTTTTTTTATTTCATCAAGAGATTTGCAGCACTTGAACAGGCAAAGCCACAACGAGGAGTAGGCGGACGAGGACGACGACACTTTGGTTACGCTCCAACTCCTTGGAGCACTTGAGGTAGCACTTTTTCGGTTGGTTGGATTATCCTGCGGGCAATGGCAATTCGCGTGCCATCATCATGAGCTGGCACAAACAAAAAAATAAATACAAACAAAAAACACAGGGCAAAACATGTAAAAATGTTTGCAAAATGCCCAAGAGATGCACATAAAATATTTAACAGACGCCGCGGAATAAGCAAACAACTAGAGATGCTGGGGAGACGAAAGGAGTGGGGGGTGGGGGGTGGGGGGTTGGGGCACAACTTTTGTCAGCCCAAAAGTGTCGTCAAAAGGCGCTTCATGTGGGTGTCCTGCGTCGCCTTGTTAATCATTTGTTTCGCTTGTTGCAATAATCTGTAAGCCTCTGCAGCTCTTTGGCTCATTAAAAAATGATCGCCAACGTGGGAGGGACGTCTAGGGGCGGGCGGGCTGACGAAGTTTCAACAAACATCTCAAGTCGAAAGTCGAAAAGTTTTCTCAAATACAAACAACAACAGCAACAATGTCTTGGAAGTTTCCTAGGCATGCCCAAGTGACACATTTCCAATTGCAAGTTCCATTTCACAGGGGAATCCCTCGGCGGGGCACAAACATTTATTATTGACTTACAAGCACAAAAAAAATCAAAGTTGAAGTTTTTGAGCATATGCTAAATATGCAAGCGACTGATTTCTCTATTACTAACTTGAAAACATACATTTTATTTATCTACAATGCATCTCAGGTGAATCCTTGATTTCGGAAGATGAATTTGTTGAGTTGAATCCCAGGAATTCCTTCCTAATTTATTTCGTTTATGCAAAGACTAAGTTTTTCAGATTAAAGCTAGACAAGTTTTATGAAGTTTCAGTCTTTTATATTAATAATTCTTTGTACCAAAAATGACTTTTCCTAAAGGTAACCTGAGGGGTTTCTTATCCGAAGTTTCATTTATATACTTATTATGAAAGAAACTGCAAATTTTGTACGTCAAAAAAGGAAATACATTTTCAACTCTTTCTAGAATTGATAGGTGTATATTGTATAACAAAATATACAATTAAAGCACTTAAAATTTTGAATGTAAGAATTGGTAATGAGTATTAGTAATCGTAGTACTATAAAGTCTATCCAGGCCCTACAATATTACAGGTTTTTCACCAAAAGCAAACGCATTTTTCTAGTGCAGCTTTCTATATACTATAACTTCCGATAGTTACTTATTTTATGGAAGAACTCAACCTTTCTAAATGTCAGCTCACATCCTTTCAGAAATCTTCTCATATCGAGCGCTTCTCATCTATTTCTTTTAAGATACTCGTATGTGTGTGCCATAAAAAACTTTAATCATAGACTTTACCTCCTTTTCATGGGAAAAGACCTTTCCTTTCAGCAATTTACTCTCCTCATACTACCATTCTTTGCAATTTTTAATGTTCCATTTTAAAACCCATTCATATTGCTAGCAGAATCGTAAACCATATATAATAATCATCAAATTATGTGCCTACCTCATTGCAACTGTGCCACATCATACATCATGCTCAAGTCGCAACACGACGGGGCTTCATGCATACCTGAACAGCTGAGTGGCGAGGGGGCGTGCTTCCAGGGTGTCCTGTTCCGTCCCTGATCCCCCTTGAAATGTCGTCTTATATTTGCACGTTACAAATTAAAGTAATTCGCTTAACTTAAGCATCGCCAAGAACAAGGCCATCAAACAAACAATATCGCGGGTGTTTACAGCTTTTTACAACCCCCGCCTCCCAACTCCCGGGCAACAACTCCAAACTCATCCCTAAATCCTGCCCGCCCCCTTCCAAGCAGACATAAAAAATGATGTATTGTTTTAAAATGTTCTTTTTTTGTGGCTTGTCTCTTGATTATGTGCGAACTGCAGCCAGTTGGCGGTGTGTGTGTAATAAATGTGCTGTTGTGTGTCCATCAACCCCCGCCCACTCCACCACCCCTCTGGGAACACCTCTCACAACACACGCTGCACTTGAAACTTTGCGACTAACAAGCGTCTAACAACTCACCCGCAACTCATCTCCTCTCTCTCTTCTCTTTTTTGCAGCTTCGACAGGGACCAGCCCTTCACATTCCAATTGGGCGCCGGCCAGGTGAGTTAAACTGTCCTATTCATAAGGTCTAAGCCTGTGAGCATTTAAGGATTAAAGGGGGACTGTAAAAGAGATAAATAAGATTAGGATGCAAAGCCAAAGAGTTAACCAAGTGCAAGTTTCAATCAAGTATTGATTATCCTAAACTATAATATAGAAAGATCATCCTAAAATAAGGAAGGATATTTGATGATCAGTTGTAAAATTAGTATTTTCCCAAATCAATCAAATTAAGATGACGAATAAGTCCAGAGGATAGTAGACCATTGATAACTATAATATAGAAAGATCATCCTAAAATAAGGAAGGATATTTGATGATCAATTTTAAAATTAGTATTTTCCCAAATCAATCAAATTAAGATGACGAATAAGTCCAGAGGATAGTAGACCATTGATATAAAATTGAGTTTTGACACAGTTATCTGGAAAGATTTACTGATAATACTATTTCCTGAGTTGGTTAAAATGTTTAAGTAAAATTTTAATCTATTATTTACACGGTTAAGTCTAGTAGATCATTCATCTAAAACTAAGTTGATTTTTGACGAAACTTATAAGGAAATATTTCCTAGTAATGTATCCTCAGTTCACTATGGTTAATTTGGTTAAACAATGTGTTAGCTTAAGTATTTACTTGATAAGTTTTGATTTTAATACTTCATCAACTTTCCAGGTGATTAAAGGCTGGGACCAGGGTCTGCTCAACATGTGCGTGGGTAAGTTTTGGCATGAACTATACCTCTGAAGAGTTCCCCTATATATATGTATGTTTATCCTTGAACAGGTGAGAAACGTAAGCTGACAATTCCACCACAGTTGGGCTATGGCGACCAGGGAGCCGGCAATGTGATTCCACCCAAGGCAACTCTCTTGTTCGATGTGGAGCTGATCAACATTGGCAATGCTCCACCCACCACAAACGTGTTCAAGGAGATCGATGAGAATGCCGACAAGCAGCTGAGCCGCGAAGAGGTAATCCTTTATGTATGGATCGCACTTTTATCAAATATTTTCCTACACTCTATGTGAAGTATCCGTGGGTCTCGGTTTGTTACTAACATCGTTTTTCAAATCACAATTTTATCCTAAATGTTGTAACTAATTGTATCTTTGTGTTATCCTTATTGTTGTTTGTATCCTTAGGTCAGTGAGTATCTGAAGAAGCAAATGACAGCCGTCGAGGGTCAGGACTCTGATGAGCTGAAGAATATGCTGCAGGAGAACGACAAGCTTGTCGAGGAGATCTTCCAGCATGAGGACAAGGACAAGAACGGCTTCATCTCTCACGATGAGTTCTCCGGTCCCAAGCACGACGAGCTGTAAAGCGCCGTAGGCCTAGGACAAGTGCTTAAGTTATAACTATCTATAACTATCTTATGTATAAATACAATAAACAGACAAACAAAGAAAAACCAACAGCAACACGCGACACATCAAACAGACAACATCAACATATTCCAAACTAGATCTATAAAGAACGAGTGGACTGACGCCCCCCTTAAACCAAGGGGCGCTTTTAGTGTTCCCCCCAACATCCCCATCTTATTGCCACTATCATTCATATTTGTATATACATATGTATGCATATATATATAGTATGTTAAGCAACAACTGTAACAACTCATCAAATCCACTTCAGTTCTGTGTCCCAGTTAACCTGGATGCTCATTTCCCTTCTAGGTGTAGTTTAAATTATATAAAGTACCAGCAAATGAGGGAGAAATATGCGTTATATATCTTTTTTATATACATTTATAGGTTGTTATATTAAAGTTTGTAACTTATTTGTGTTGTGTCTGCCAACGGAAACATTTTTTGAATTGTGTGCTAGTGGAACAGTAAAATTAATAAACAATTATCACAATAATTTAACAATGAAAATTGCATTACTTTTGTTTCATTTATGGAAAGGATTGAGGCATATGAGGAAGGGTTTTAAAAGTGCACAAAATCATATTTCAGATAACTAATCCCAACAAAAGTTATAAACATTGATTTAACAGTTATATAGTCGTAATTTATATTCAAATTGAAAATATACAGGGTTATAATAAAGAACATCACATACAATTATATATTTTTGTTGTTGTTGCAAATCGAAAAACAATATTATAAAACGTTGACAATTAACAATACGAAATTGGGAAAACGTTTTCAAATTGAATTTTCAAGCAAAAGGCGCTAAAAGATTAAATATATATAAACATTAAAATTACAAAATGTTTGCGTCGTTTGCTAAACAAAATTAAAAGGACAATCGGGAATAGAATAAACAAACAAGACACCGATATTATTATCATGTACTACTTATATACAGTAACTGCGCCATTATCTGCTCCCGGACAGAATATAATATAATATATATAACGATAACTGGGCGCGCTGCCTTCCTTCATCACTTTATAGGCTTACAAGCTAGGCGTGGTTAGAAAGTTATGAAAGTATTCTCTGCTTGTATTGTATATTGTTTTTCGGTTTTCTTTAGCGGGATAGCAGGGTGTCCATAAAGTACGTTTACCAGCAATTGCACTAAGTTCGCAGCGAGCGGATTGCAGCATTAGACATTTAGTATGTAGAAAACCAGCTCCAATATAATGGGATCCTGAATGCCCGAGGATTCGCCGTGCAGCGTAGCAATCAAATGATTATCGAGCGCGTTCATATAAATCGTTGGCAGCTTCAAACCCCGTGCGCCGGCCTCATAGCACACCTAAGTAGACAAATAGTATGAATAAGCAACTGAACTAAACAACACAACTGTTGAACATTACGTTCTCCTGGTCCAGTGTGGCTCGCAGTGCCAGCTTGTTAATGCCCGCAACGGCTAGTAGGTCCAGGAATGGTAGCAGAGCCATCGAAGCGCTTCTGGCCAGTTGCTCCGCAATGCGCGTTATGTCAGCATAGTTGGTGCCATTTGTGGCATACCAATCCTCACACTGTAAGGCAAGAAGGTACTCAAATCAGTACAGGTAAAAGCAAAAGTAATCATTAACGAATGTATTACGCACCTTGATAATGAAAATATCGCTCAGACGAATTGTGTAATTGGTATTGGAATAGTTGAAGCTGGCGTGTACACGCATATTGGCCACACCATCCATGGGCTTATCATCAATGGGCGATTTAACGCTACAAGGCATATAAGAAACGAGTATTAAAGATGTTGGTAGAGAAAACAATGGGCGCATTTAGCAGAACTAATCGCTGACTGTTTGTCGCTGCTTTTTGTCTATTAAACTATGAAATTTCACTAGAGCTGCTTTCTAATAAATCGTTTAGAAAACAGTCAGCGGAAAGCAGTAAGCGCTTAGTTCTGCTGAACGCGGTCCAACGCTTTATAGACTTACCCCACATTGATGTCGCGATCAGCGTCCACCCATTTGATGCTAACAATTTCGCTCTGCTCATCGCTGGCCGCGATGGGGCCGCAAATGATGTCAACATCCGTTTGATTGCGCAGAGCCTGGCGCACTTCCTCCATCTTGGCGGGCATTATTTGCACCATGAGGCCATCCTCGACAATGCTGCACTTGCCGGAGAGGCCGCTGCTGCTTTTGAGCGCCTCGTTGAGCACAAAAAAGCTTGCGCCGGTTATCTTTCTGGGCTGGCCCTGTATATTGATCGCCTGCGTGGAGTACGCATACATCTCGGAGCGATCGTCGTTGATGTTCTGCATGCAAACCAAGTGACCATCGGCGACTTTGGAGAAGTTGCCGGCAAATGCGAGAATGTGATCGGTGGCATTATTAATTGCCTTGATGACATCGTTCTGGCGATAGCGCGGTATGATCACCGTCGTCTGTCGATCCTCCATGTGGATGTATAGGCCGCGTATGGCGGGCAACGAGTACGTGTAGTTACGAAAATCGACCAGAAAGTTGATAATCGTTTGCGCTATCTCACCGTAGACAGACTCACGATTGCGCACCGAGATCAGCGGGCAAGGATAATAGCGATACTGTGCGCCCAGGCGGAGTATCAAGCGCAGCGGCAGCACCTTGGCCCAGGGCACCTCATGGCGATGTATGAGCACGCCCACCAGATACGGATTATCTGGCACAATGACGCCCTGCAGGCATTGATACGTTGGCCTAATGTAGATGAAGCCGCCATGCTCACGGGAGCCCAAAAAGTTGGCACTGCGCGGACTGGTGAAGGCCAGCTCCTGTGTACTGGAGCGTGCATGCTCCGCCTCCACATAGATCTCATACAAATGCTGGAATATATCACGAGGCACTGTCGGACCGCCGCTCGCCGGTGGCGGCTTGATTTCCAGCAAGATGATTAGCTCATCATTGCCCACATGATGCAGACCCGCTGTGGTAAAGTTAAGCACCCAACGATTCATGCAACAGCTCACTGAAAAGATTCACAAGGATTAGCACTAGTTGGAATTCCAGAAGCTACATTTGTTACTCACTGTTGACCACCTTGACCAGCACATAGAAATTGTTCTTTACAATAAACTTGAGCGTTTCGCGCTGCAGACGCTCCAATAGCTCCGCATCGTTGCGCACCACCTTGTACTCCACATCACAGTTGCTGCTGCTGCCCTCGCGTCCTGCCACACAAATAGGGGGCAGCGCATGCTCCTCCTGGGGTATAAAGCAGCCCTGTGCATCGCTGGGCGGCAATTTGCGAGCGCGCTGCGGCTCCACCTTGCGACGCGGCGAAGTCTGCGCCGTATTCCGACCAGCTGAAGTAGAATCATAAAGAAAAGTTATGGGAGTTTGTAATCTAGGGAGTAAAAGTCGCGGCAGGATTTCAGTTCTGAACTTACCGTTTTGGTCCTGGCTGCCCTGGGCGACCGCCGCAAGCGTCGCAGCCGCTGCACTGGGCGGTATGGAGCCACGGAATAGCTGGGCCACCAGGCCCATTGTGGTGCTAGTGTCCATGCTGCTGCCACTGCCGCTGCTGCCACTGCCGTTGGCGCCGGGCGTGGGCGGCTTTTGGCCAGCGCCGCTGTTGCTGCGCTGCAGGCCGCGACGCGCCTGCTTGGCCTCGCCCCACTGCTGCTCCATGGTGCTGGCCAGCTCGCTGCCGGGCGCAATGCCATCGCTGAACATGACGCTCTTGCGCTTGCGTCCCTTCTTGCCATCCGAGCTGGAGGAGTTCGAGGAGCTGCCATCCGTTTTCTTCAGCACACCGACGGGCACAATGACGCTGGGCGGCGGCGCGCCAGCGGCAGCCACCTGACAATGTGGCGGTATGGTCGAGCAATACTCCATGGGATTGTTGGGATTGGGTGAGCGCATGGGCGTCGGCGGCAGTGCTGACGGCGGTGCACCAGCATAGACATCAGAGACGCCGCCGTTAACCTCCCGCTCGGTGAGTATCATGAAGCACTGGACACAGACACGCGACTCGGACTCATTGGCGAACTGCAAATGGAAACGCTGCGAGCAGCAGACAGAGCATAACACCTTGCCACAGGCGCGGCAATGATGCCGTCGCTTGATCATGGTGAACTTCTGCTGGCACTGCATGCACTGCCCGGCCATGTTATCGGGCACCCAGATGGGCGGCACTTTGCCCAGATTCGCATGCGGATCGCTGTAGCCCACGGCCTCATAGATGGGGCTATCATCGTCCCCATCCTCGGCCTCAGCTTGAGTTGGCGTGGCGGCGCCTTCAGCCTGCGGCTCCACTGATAGCTCGCTCTCAGCTGGAGGCTGCTCTGCAGTCGGCGGCGGCGTTTGCCCCGCATTGCCCGCCTGGTAGCCGCCATTTAGGTCCAAGGTTTGTGGACGCTGCGGACGCTGCTCCTGCGTATCCAATGCATCCGTTGCCACACTCTCCACCTCCTCATCTTCGTCCAGCTTGCGGCCAGACAATGAGTCCGTATCGCTGTCGTTGCTGCTGTAGGACGAGGCCAGCTCCTCAGCGCCCCTGGCGCTGACTTGAGTCGCCTCGTGGGCGCGCAACTCCGCGAATTCCACGGTAGACGCCTGCGAGAAATTGTCTACGTTCATTTGATCCGCCGAGTTGGTCTCCTGTTCCGACAATATGCGCACGGATTCCTCCTCGGTGGCTGGTGATGCCGAGGAGTCGTCAAACATCATGGCGCATGCCTGACGCTGCCCGGAGACGCTCGCAACTGCAGACACGGCCGGCTGCTCCTGCTCCTCCTCTATGTCCGCTTCAACCTCCTGCAACATGCTGTCCAGCTCCGTGTCTGAAATTTCATCCATGGTGGAGCAGAAGGTCAGCGGCTGACTACGCTTGGGCGCCGCTGCCTGCTCCTCCCGCTGTTGCTGCTGCTGCTGCTCCGCCTTTGGCTGCTGCTGCAGCTGCTGAGCTCTGGCCAGCGTGGGTGCAGGTTCCTGGGATTAGAAGGTTTAAGATATAGTTCAATGTGAGTTCAATTAAAGGAGTAAGTACAATCGTTTAACATTGGAAGAGAATCGAATCTTTGAACTTGCTATTAACATCGCTCGTTCGTTCTTTTAGTTCGTTTTAAGTTCCTTTCTCGGTTCTTTTGTTTGTTTACTTCTATATTTCCTTTCTCGGAGCCTTTCTTGTTTCTTTTGTTTGTTCTTTTGCATATTTCTTTTCTGTTCGATCTGTTTATTTAGTCTCTTACGATTCTTTTAGTTCTTTTCGTTCGTTTTGTGCCCTTAACTTCCTTTTTGGTTCGTTTGAATTCAACTCTAGTTCGGTAGAGTTAGTGAACTAGTTGGAACAATACAAACGAACAAGAATATGGAACTCAAATGAACAGAATGAACCAGTGTGGAACTTAAACGAACTAGAATGGGAATGGGAAACGAACAGAGCGAACGAGAATATGGAACAGAACGAACCAGTGTGGAACTTAAACGAACAAGAATGGAATAGAACGAACGAGAAAAGAACTGTACGAACCAGAACGAATAAAAGAAACGATCGAGGAAGAGACTCAAACGAACAAAATGAACGAACGACAATCGTAGTTCATTCCGCAAGTCGTTCAATTGAACTTATTCTGAAACATTCCAACTCACCGCTGGCAAAATGTCCGTGTCATCGTCCAGATCCTGGTCAGCGGCACGCTGTGGCTGACTTTGGGTATCCAGCTCCGTGCTGGTCTCCTCGGACAGCTCGTTGAGCACCTTGCCCAAGGCCGAGGATGCAGTTACCTCACAGGGCAAAATTGACTGCGATTCCGTGGAGTTTGTATTGGTATTGGTATTCGTATTGGTAATGGATATGGAGGAGAGGCCCACGGCCAAATCCTCCACAGCAACTACTGCCCTGGGCTGCTGCGACGGCTGAGCTGTTGGCTCCACGGCGTTGGGCTTAACGCTTTGGGCTGGCGTGCTGAGCTCCTGATTCTCCTGCTCCTCCGAGTTGCTCACATTGCCGGGCGAGGGCCCGGAGGAGAACGTGGAACACGATGACGTTGTCAGCGACTCCGTGGAGGAGACGGTAATCTCATCGCCAGTTTTCGATTGTTTTGCCTGTGTTTCGCTGAACTTATTGATGTCCTCGTGCGCATCCTCATCTAAATCATTGTGCCTGGTCTCCACCTGCTGCTGCTGCTGTTGCTCCTCCTCCTCCTCCTCTTCCTCCATGCCCTCATCAACCTCTTGACTCCGCTGCGCTGCCTCCGCCGTCCAGTCATAGTTCTCCGGCGTTGCCAGAGATTTCACATTATTGCGATAATCGTTGAGGCTGTTGAACACCTGAGAAACCCCCACAAAACTTTTGGCAGCGGCGCCAGCACTGCTGCCATCGCCAAGTGGGCGTGCCTCGCCGCCCACATTAACCGCTATGCTCGCTGACGCTGGCGCTGTCGCTGTCGCGGCCGTCGCTCTGCTCAGCTGCTCGTCGGCTGCAAGAGTTGGATGTTTAGCAAACAATTGGATACCGTTAGGCACTGTCTGTGTGATTTGTTGTTACCTTTAAGCTCCGCTTCCAGATTGTCCAGGACCTGATCGATGTCCACCAGATCCATAGTTAACTAGGCGGCTTGCATTAAGCCTGCAACGAAAGACGTAATAGGCGCTGAGCAGAGCTTTGTAAGAAAATAAAAATTTTCACATTGCGGGGGTGTGTTGGGAGGGTTGGCAGGGGGTATATGGGGTAACGAACGTTCCAAAGAGACGCAAAAACAAGACAACAAAGCAAATTATGATTCATAGCGTTTTTGTTGGCTGCCTCTGCGGCCTGACAATCAATTTGCTTATCAGCGTCTATACTGCACTCCGATTTTCGTTCGTAAATTATCGAAATTACCTTATTTACCCAATTCTTTTTGTTTAATTTCTTGCAAAATATGTTCGAAATGGGTATGCGGTGTGACCGTATTGAGGTAATGCTAAAATCACGTACCGTTAGAGCTGTGTCGTTTCGTTCATCATCAGCTTAATTAAGCGGCTCATTTAAATAAGCGATGTGAACTTGTTCAGCGAGTCAGTACACAACCAGTTCAGCCGTCGTACTACTGTTTTTGAACAGATTTAAGGATATAACTCTCATTTTGGCTATAATGACCACAGAAACGAGACGAAACAACGTTTTAAATTATGTTGTTGGTCCATTAACTACCGAACCTCAAAATTGAACTAGTTCATATCTCATACGTTAGCTACTTGCACTGCGTAACCTGCTGCGCTTACGCGAAACGTGGTATTTTTTTGGTCTTTGCTGGTAATACCAAAAGTTAAGTTGTGCGGTCACCCTAATTTCTGCAGACTCTGTTAGTTAACATAGCGCGTTAGCATTAGTCGAAATATAACCGTTGAATGAGTCGGACGCGGAGACCGTGCGCGTTGTAAACTCGAAAGTGTAAAGAAATTTAACAATTTATTACAACGAAATTTGTTGTAATTTGTATTAAGCGCCACACGACGTGCTTTTTAATTAATAAGGTGCCACATTCAATGCAACAAGTGCAATTTATCTAAAATATATATACAACAAAAATATTGTGAAGCAAACGCGAACAAGCAGCCAAAAAGAAAAACATAAAGAAGCCGCCACCGCTACGAACTATCTGTGTGTGCGTGCGTGCGTCGAGCGTGCATGTGTTTGTGTGTGTGCGTGTGTGTAGGTTGTGTGGTGTCTGTTTATGTGGTGGGCGTAAAATCAAGTTAAAGCGCACTGCAGCTAAAAATCATTTTCATTTCATTCATTTAAATGCAAAAGCGTTTGAATCTTAAGCGTTTAGCTGCCCGCTGCTATTGTAATTTTGTATTGCAGTCGCGACTGCCTGCCCACACACACAGCTAAACGCAGTTACACCAACAGCAACACAAACACACACATATACACAAACCATACTACTACACAGACCGCCGCCATTCGCTGGCACCTTTCGGTTGCGCTCTTGTCCGCTCCGCTCTGTCATTTTATCATCATTTTTGTTTTGTTGCGTCTCTCTCTCTCTGTCTGTCTTTGCCGTATGCTTCTTCGTGCAGTAATCTTTTTGTTTATTCTCTTTTGCGCTCTGCCGCCTCTCTCTCTCTGTTAGTTACTTTGATTTTAGCCGCGCGCGCACTAAAAATTGCTGTTAATTATTGAAATTAAATGTATAAATGTGTAATTTCTTATATTCTCGCTCGCACTCTACTATCTCTGTCTCTCTCTCCCCCACACACACATGCACACACGGCGCGCAATTGAATTGTTTTTGTACGCGTTTTGTTTGAAATGTTTTAATTGATAAATTATTGTGAAAATCGGGCTCGTTTAAGTGTTTAAAGTGATTAAATATAATATATATATATATGCATAACAAGCTCAAACACGTGTTTACTTAATCTATTTAATTCCTTAGCGCATTTTTGTGTACCACTTTTTGTATTGCATTTACAAAAGATATATATATTAACAAATTTTAAGAAGATCTAAAAGCTCTTTATGCTGCCAGTCGTTGTTGTTGTATAAACAAAACGGAATCTGGAATCAATTTCTCAACAACTGCTGCATCAACATCAACGTCTCCGTCGCTGTCTCCGTCGCCGTCGCCACCCACGCAACGAAAATGAAATCAAAGCTCAAATCTGCGCTGCTGACGTCGGCGTCGTCGTCGTCTTCGTTCAGTAACGGTAAATGGATGCTGGTATCCATGTGGCTGTTAGTTCTTCTGGTGGCCGCCACCCAAGCAGCTGATGAGGTAAGTGTCCAACGGAACACCATGGAAGTGGATCACAATTGGTAGAATTGCTTCAGATCCCATTTTGCGGTAGTATGGAATGTGGGAAGTGGATCACAATAGACGAAAAGATCTTCGAGTAGAAAGGAATGTTTTGGCTGTGAAACACAATTATCGGAAATATCTTGAGTTCTTATTTTGCAGTTAAATTGAATATTATGGAATGAGAGCATTATTTACAATAAAAGATTCAAGTCTCATATTGTAGTTGATGAATTGATCAAATATCTACTTTGGAATATTTGGAAAATGGAACACAATTGACAAAAGATCTTAAGGTTCCAGTTTGCAGTCTAATTTGTCGAGTAGAAGGAGGAAAATGCAATGATCTTGTCAATCGTATGTTCTTATACTCGTCTTCCAAAAATTTTGGAAAAAGAGTAAGGGAGAATATATCTCTCAAACACCTGTTCAGATAGATTCACCAAATATGAATACAGACTACTGTGTTTTCTCACTTTCCCACCCCACAAATCACCGAAATTAACCTGAAAACCTTACCTTAAAAACGAGTATTCTGCTGTCGGGTACGTCCAACTGCAACGTTCTTACTTGTTTCTTGAAAATCAATGAGGAAGTCAAATAATATATTTAACCCCTATCAAAATTGTTTGTTAACTTTTTATCCCCCTTTTGTAATCCCCTATTTTTTCTTCTAAAGTTCTATAAATATGACTCAGAAACCCAAATTATGAACTATAAATATTGTTAAACTTAAGGAAACATATAATATGTTGTTTCCTTGGCCATCTAATATTTGTAAATCATAAATATGATATATTTTGTAAAAATATCTCAGCTGGGTAGACTTAACTAAGTCTCAACTCTGTAAATACTAAGATAACGCTAGTTTTAAGAAAAATTTTGAATACAAGAATAACAAATCCTGTATTAAAAAAATTAAATTAAAAAATATATGTCTATATATATATTTACGATAACATTTTGGTTTTTGATTATCGCCTTATGAGTTTACATATGTTTGGTAGTTTGAAGTTTGAGATAAGATTTATAATTCTATTCTGATAATTGAAATTGTAACGGAAATTGAAGTTGTAAAGCCGTTTCAGTTGATTATTGCTGGTATTCCTATGTTTTTTACCTAACTTGTTCAAAATTGATTCGATGTGCTACACTGAAACGAATCAAATTAAAAGGATTCTAAAGAAATATTTAATGCAATTCTTTCCGGCAAACATTTACTTAATGTTTACTATAAAGCGAGCTTCCCTTCATGTTTTCATTCACAACTAAAGTGAATAAATCTGTTTCCTAACTTCCTAGAAAACGGATAGGTTTTCTGGGAAAACCACGCTTTGAAAAGCTGGGCAGTCTGTAAAGTTGCAAACATCTTGGGAGAACTTTTGTTCACTCGGGCACATTGAGAGCATTATTTAAATTTTTATTTTGATGCGAGGCTCATAAATAATATATTCAGGCGATTTCATATTTTAGAACATTTTATATTTAGAGGTCGCTTTATTATACCCTAGCAGAGGATATTATAATTTTGTCTTGAAGTGTGTAATGGACAGAAGGAGACGTTTCCGACCCAACAAAGTATATATAGTATATCAGCATGATTAGCCGAGTCGATATAGTGACGTCCGTCTGTTTCTATGCGAACTTGTCCTTCAGTTTTAAAGCTATCGTAATGAAACTTGGTATAGACCCTTCTTTTTGCTGCAGGCAGTACATATGTCGGAACCGGACGGATCGGACCACTATAACATATAGCCGCCATAGGAATATTCTAACGAAGTCTATGTTTTGTGTGAAAAACTTTTCTAGGATATATCCTAACCAAAATCACCCAAATCAAGTCTCTGACCACATGGTTCGAATCGGACTACTATATCACATAGCTACCATAGGATCGGGTGAAAAATGAGTTTCTGTATGAAAAACTTGTATTACATTCAAACTAATTGATAGTTTTACTTCAAATAGTTTCCTATAATTTTATCAAAAATCGGACCAAATAGGAACAATCAGACGAAAAGTTTGGTATAATATCATTGCTGCTAGGGTATATAGCTTCGACACTTCGAAGATATCCGTTCTATCTTGTTTTAATACTTGATTGTTTTGAAACTCTCTCATAGTCATGGATTTAATTCAATTTTAAAGAGATTATGAACTGATTTAACCTCAAGCTATCCACTTATCGCACCTGCAATTGCATTCCACACCCCTATCCCCCCTCTCTAACTATCTATCATAGCTCAACCCCAATAAGTTGTTGTTTGCGGCTTGAGGTTTTCCATTGCTGTCGTCGCTCTTCCGTTTCACTTCCCCTCTGGGTTAGTGTCAGAATCTGCTACTTAATATTCAAAATAAACGAGAGAAGCCTGAACTCTGCTTGCAAACTAATCAATATGTATGCATACATGCGTGTGTGTGTGTCGTAGTAGTAGTAGTAGAGTTGCATCGAATAGTTTTGGGTTAGGTTCGATCGAACGACTTGGTAAACTGAACGAATGAACTTTTTATGATCGCTCATCGTTCGTTCAGGTTCGTTTAAGTTCTTTTCAAGTTCATTTTTAAATGTTACAAAAAAAAATAATGTGGAATTCAAAACAGGTTAAAGTTATAAATTCATTTTTGTTTCCTATTTAAGACTAGTTTTTCAATTTGTGGTTAGCTCAGCCAATCAGGCCTGTTCCGACTTCCACTCGTTTTCAAAAAGTAAAAACGACTTTAATCGTATTTTTCAGGAACTATGCCTTTAATAAAACGATAAGGTAAGTTTAATGTTCAACTTAAATGAAGAATTGTGTTGAGATTCGAAGATCGGAATATGCGGAACAGGCCTCGTTTTCAAAAAGAAAAAATCGCTCGTTTTGACTTGTGGAACTAACGAATATATTTCACTTATGAAATTTTAAATTATGGAATTGGGAACAGTTGTATCTTGATTTATATATATCTATATAACTTCATATTTCTATAATAAGAACGCCGATTTAAATAAGGATGTATGTTAGTTGAGATCTGAAAAAACAGGCTAATAGTAAAAAAATAAGTCTTAATTAACTTTATTTTACCTTCTACTGCAAAAATGTTCTTTAATGTTCCTTTTACAAGATATACAAAAAACCCCGCACTCTATGAAAATATTGGCAAAGCTTACATACTTTTCGTATCTCTTAAAAATGTCAATTCCTTTTTGATTTTCTAATAAATAAATATAAGATTTGTCAGCAAAAAACATACAAATTAATATGAAATTAACAAAATGAACGAAGAATCAATTTTACTAAGCAAAGAGAACAAACGTTTTGAACGAAGGAACAAATTGAACGAATGAACTATTTGATCGATTCGTTTGTTGAACTTATTCGTTTAATTGAACTAGATTGAACAGTTCCAGTGTGAAGTAGTTGCAATTTGTAACAATGAAAACTTTACTGTCTGGCAACGTTGCATTCCGATGTTGTTGTTGTTGTTGTTATTGACGACACGATAATGAAGAGGAAAGATGCTGTAAAAAGACATTAAAAACGTCTGCATTGCCGGAGCGCATAAATATGGCAACAAGAATATATGTATGAATGTGTGTGTGTGTGTGTGTGTGGAGAAGGCAACTTGTGATGAATGTTGTTGCACTCGCATACGCATTGCCCATAACCAACATCTGCTGCTTCTTCTTCTTCGTCTTCTTTACTTTGTGGCCGTTGATCGTTTGCCAAAGTGATGGAAAAAGGCATCCGGCTGTTGCCAATTTCAGTAGCCAGTTTGTTTGCTTGTTTGCCTGTTTGTGACTTATTGGCCCAAAATGTGTGCACACACACACGCACACACATACACACACATAAATAGTACATTGGCCCGTTTTAACTTCCATCACTAGTCGCTGTTGTTGTTTTTGTTTTTGTAGTTTGTAGTCTTGTTTATCGTTCCGGTCAAGTCCAGTCCAGTCCGATCCATTCCATTCCGTCCTTCTTGTCTGTTTGTCACTTGTTTTTGCCAAAATTGGCTTTGCTCTGCTCAGTTGTGGTTATGGCTACTGTTGTTGTTGTTATTGCTGCTGCTCCTGCTCGCCAAAAACATTTTAAGAACGTGCACAGCAAACTGATGATGAGCTCCAAAAGGCAAAAGGAGGAGGAGAGAGAGACAGAGAGATTGAGAAGTGTGTGGCCACAGTTTTGAGAGTGCAGATTAATGTAATGATTGGTGTGAGAGAACGAACAGACAGGCATATGCACGGGGTGTAGTGGGTGTGGTTGGGTGGTATGAGAGGGGAGATGCTGTGCTATTGCCGCCTGCTGCTTTCCACACCCACTCTTCAAGTTTTGTTTTTGGCTCGTTTACGCATTTTGCGCTCATTAGCATTATTGGCATGTGTCGTGTTCGTGACATTGAGCAGAGCAGCAAAGAGAGTGAGGCAGAGGCGGCGGCGGCGGCAGCGGGCCGAAAGAGAGTTAGAGTCCGTTTAAAGGTGACCAGGCGCGCGTAATGCGAACTCAGCTCATCTTTGCCTCATCTTCACGTGCTGTGCAATGGGCTGTTTATATTTATAGATTTCCGGGAAGGCATTTGTTATTTTGGCCAGAAACAGCCGCACAGCAATAGACTCAAATATTGTCAATATTGTGGGTTTTTCTTGTCGTTGTGGTTGTTGTTATTGTTGTTGTTATCTTGGCCTACCTAACGCCTAGGCAGCTCGGAGGGGGGGCCAAGTGACAGCACGCAGGTAACGAAATCAGCTGTTAAGCATGCTGACGTCATAAGCGAATTTAGCATTTTTCTATGGAATGTAGCATTAAAATAACACTTTTCTTATAGCGAACAATGCGTCAAAATCAAAACTCATTTCAATCTTATCCATTACATACCTTCTTTCTCTTCCGCACGCGAGTTTTAGTTTTTCTTCTTCTTTTCAATTACATATTTAAGTATGTATGTATGTATGTGTTTGTCTGTTGCTATGCCTTGCATTTAATGAGTCGCTTTTGGTTGTTGTTCTTGCTCTTGCTCTCACCTTAACAGGCGTCTCGCTCATTGACGTCGAAATCGTAAACGCAACAGTCGCTACCGTCGACGTCGCCGTTGCCGTCGCTGTTAATGTCAAGATGTTATCAACAGTTTGTGTTTAATGTCTTTTGCAAATGTCAACGTCTCTACAAACAGCAAATATACTCTGTATATGTATATATTGCCCTCTAATCGGAGTTCAATTGAAAATCACCACAGATAATCATCATTATAAAATGCAATGAGGGAAATATTTATGCACATGAGCTTAATGCAAACAGCGTAGTAAGCACTTACATACAGACAAACCTACATACTAACAAATAAAAACAAGATCACGTTGCAAATGTCAGTCAACGAGAGCGAGAGCGCGTGACAGCAAAAGAGAGAGAGAGAGGAGGGAGAGCGAGAGAGTAAGCGAACGCGCATCAATTACACATGTTGTCTGACATGTGCATAAAAACAAAATCCAATTAGTAAATTTTTACATGTCAAGACAACATAAAAGCAAAGGCAATTGCAACAAAACCCAAAGGGTTGCCACAAATAAACCAAAAGCAAAAACATTTGCGAGACCCGCAGCAGCGGCAGGCAGGCAGGCAACAGCCAACAGTCAAAATGCGAGGGCGCGATTACAAGAGCGAAAGAGTAAGCGGGAGAGCGAGTTGTAAGAGAGTAAGCACAGCATAAAAATGTGTGTGCAGGCGGCGAAATAACAACAACAACAACAGCAAACGAGCATAAAATGTTAATGTGTGTGTGTGTGTGTGTGTGGTGTGTCTGTGTTTGTAGGCAGCAGACAAAGTTGAAGAAAAGAAGACAGCGACAAACGAAGTAGACGTCGACGGCACGTCGCGACATGGAGTTCGTAAGCTCCAACAGTAGGCAGCGACGCTAGCAGCAAAGCTGGCTATCATTGAGGGCTGATGTTTGTTGTTGCTTGGTTGGTTGGTTGGCTCGTTTGCTTTGCTTGAATTTCAGTTTCTGCTGAGGTAAACAAGACGCACACACACACAGACAGAGGCAGGGCAGGCCGAGAGTAGACAGGCCAAACAAGCAGATTGAACTGCCGCCGCTAGAGTTGTACTTTTCAGTTCAATTCACTGAAGTAGTTCAGTAGTTCAATGTAACGAACTAACTAATGTTTATTTAAATTGATTGGGTTTGATTTGATGCGAGCTTTAAAATCAATTGAACGAATAGTAGACTTAAATAAGTCAAAGGAACGCTAAACGTGAACGTAGTTCATTCAACGACTAAGCAGCTTAGTTCAATTGAACTGACTCTGAACGAATCGATACAACTCTAAAACGCCGCTGCCGCTGCCTGCAAGAAGGGTAACGCAATGTCAATAATCATGCGTTGTTGCCGCTTTTCATAGTCGTCATTGTTGTTGTTGTTGCTGTTTCATATGTTCGACTTGGGCTTGTTTTATTTGCGGTTTGCTTGCGACAAGTTGTATCTCTGCTCGCGTGCTCTTCCTCTCTTCCTCGCCCACTCTCTCTTTCTTTCGCTTGTAATATGCGTGCGTGCTTGTATTTTTTTTTGTCTTTTTTAAATTTTTGTTTTCGTTGTCCCACTGCTGACTTTGGCCTCTGTTTCCTCTTATTTACGCGCTGTGCTGATTCAGTTTAGCCTACATGTGTGTGTGTGTGTGTGTGTGCGTGTGTTTTTTATTTTTTGTTAATATTAACTGCAATGTTCTTTGTTCTAAGTGGGGAGCATATGGCTAATGTACAATATTCCTTTGCTGGCACTTCTTTATAATTTACACTTGATTTGTTTACTGCGCCTTCAGTTTATTTCTGTTTTAATTGCAAAAAATAACAGCACACACACATACACACACACAGGCACTTATGCGCATCCGCCCCCACTCCCCCTCCGCTTCCACCCTTGCAGCCAACACAATTGCGTTTGTCTCTGTGGGCTTTTTTTCCCATTGACGCAAATCGCGCGCAAAATTTTGTTGATTTCTATTGCTTCCTTTCTGTCTCTGTTGCTCTCACTGCCCTTTATGGCGCGTGTTTCCTGTGCCGTTATTGTTGTTGTTGTTGTTGTGCTTTCTCGCATTTTGACTTTTTGGCTTTTTGGCTGTGGCTTTGTGTTTGTGTTTGCATATCATTAACATGAAAAATATAAGCCGCAAACCCACAAACAACAAAAAGAGTTAGCAGCCCACGCAGCACCTGAGACAGTTGCAGTTTCAACGCTCTCTCCCTCTCTGACACACAAACACATACAAACGCTTCAACTTAACCCCACGCAATTGCATACTTTTGTAATTATGAAGTAAAATATGTTTTTTCACACTTGTTATACCCTGTACAAATTTAAAACGGGGGTGAATTTTAACTAACGGAACTTGACATATATTAAAGTTATTCAGGAAACTATATTCCATGGTGCAGTGCTTTGAACTGCCTGAAGTGCAAGCAGTGCACTGCTTGAAGATCTTAGAACTACATACAGGATATCTGCTGAACGAGCACGCTCGAGTGCTGCATTCCTGCTTATTACTCCCTGTACCCACAAAATGGGTGAAATGGGGGTATTAAATCTGTGCAAATGTATGTAACAGGCAGAAGGAGACATCTCCGACCCTATAAAGTATATATATTCTTGATCATTATCAAAAGAGATTTCGATTTGGCCATGTCCGTCTGTCTGTCCGTCTGTTCGTCTCATCTCGATCTCAGCAACTATAAGACCTAGAGACACCAAATTTGGAATGTAGGTTCCTGTATACCATACGCAGATCAAGTTTGTTTCTGATCTCAGATATCTAACCCCGTTCCCCCGCAATTCGATCAAAACGTTTTACAGCCACAATTTTAAAGATATAGCTTTGGGATTTGGCATGTATAATACCTTAGTCACTCTTGATATACTGTCCAAAGTTCAAGTCGATCGGATAATAAACACAGAAGTTATTTAACAAACAAGATTCAGTACTGCTTCAGCGAGGGGGAAGAAGCAGCACAGCCGCCACTTAAGATGCCTCGCTTGCGCTGTCGCTTGTGCTGTCTAGATATGTGTGTTTGTGTAAGTGTACGAAGATGCGATCGGAAATTTTTGACCTGGGTACAGGGAGTTTCGTAGTCGGGTATACTCGACTATAGCATTCTTGCTTATTTTTTGATGTTTTCGATAGTTTTCCAATAAATTTTACACACACATTTTTTCAGCTGCTGCTCATTTGGAGTTTTTGTTTGTTTCTCGCTTTTCGCTTCTCGCTTCCAGTTTCCTTTTGTATTTGTTGTTTGCTGCACATTTTATGGCGTTTTCTCTTATGCCTCACATGTATTTTTAATATCCACGCAAACACCCACGCAAATTCTTCAACACACACACATTCACACACATTCACACATACGTTGCGCCCCCTCATGCAATTTGTTTACACATTCAAATTTATACATTATTGTAAAAAGCAATATCTTCCATTTTGGAATTTTCCGTATTTGAGGCTTTTCTTTTTGGTGGATGCCTGTGGATTTTCCTCGATTTTTCCCCCGTCCCAGGTATTAAACAAAAATTTATTTGCCTATTTTTAATGTACTGTGCAATATTTGTTTAAAACATATTATCAAGTAATATTTTTGTCGGAATTTTCGTTGAATCATTTCGTTTTGGCTAAAAATATATACAAGATCATTAATATTTTTCTATATAGTATGTATGAGCAATACACAATATCGAAATACCGAAATTCTCATTTAATTATGGGGATTATATTGTTCCTAAAAAAAAACCTGAATAATTAAACTCAAACCACATATCCAGACTTAGAAGTGAATGACAATATTCAAATGCAAAATACAAAAGAAAAAAATATAATAATATATTCTAAGAAATTTATAATCACAGTTTAAGGTCACTTGGTCAAATGAACTCATTATGGCGTATTGAATAAAACAAAGAAATCAGCGAATATAATGTTATTAAAACAGCATTACTTATATAAAATGATTAATTAGCTGTTTGTCCAAGTAAAATGAGATCATTTCTGTTTCAATAATCTGTTGTGTTTTGCTGATAGAAGTCTGTATTATAAATTATCAGCATGCACTGAGAGAAATTTTGATGAATATTACCAAGGTAGGTTTACAAAGGGTTACCTAATGTTAATCCCTATTATTTCTCAGAACTACTGGGAATTGCAATTCCGTTTAAAATTGAATTGAAATTTGAATTCGTAATTTATTGCGGTTTTGAAAACCGCAAATTGGTTGTCGGAATCAAAAGATATTGCCGGATGACACAATAAAATTTCTCCTAAATATTAATCTGCATTTCTAACAAGAATTCAATTAGTTGTGGGAATTTAAATACTTTAAATATTGTAGAGTTTATTAAAAAGTTTCAGTTCACGAATGTAAAACAATTTCGTCCGGAATTCGGAAAGATATTTTTACTCGCAATATCGAGAAAGCTTCGAGGATAGAGAATGCACACTTTTTTTTTATCCCATTTGAAATCCGTTTTGTTCATTGCTCTTAAAATACCTGAAAATTCTTGCAAACGGTGTTGCATTTCTGAAACTGGCTGAGAGACGAGCTGCCACTGCTCCTTGTTTGCTATTTCCGATTCACAGTCAACTTCCGATTGACACACACATACACACACATACTGGCACTGGCATCACACACACACACACACTCCAATTGGAAATTTGCAATTTTTGCTATTTCAATATCGCGCGCAGCTGAAAACGCCCACAAAACGCGTGTAGGTCGAGCTCTCCGCTTGGACTCGGGTAAAACTCCCGGACTATGGGAAGTAGGTGAACGTGCGGATAGCGGGGGAGGAGAAGAATGAGTGGGCTCTGTTGCCAGTTGCGACCCCAGCGTGTTTGCATGTGGAGAGGAATGTTCTTGTCATTCCCGTAGTTCGGAGCATTGTTTGCTTGATGACGATAATGAAGTTGGGGCCCTGCCCATTAAGGAACGTTGTCCTCATCAGCATTATCATCATCGTCTTTCTCCTCATCATCTGCTTTGCTGCTCTTTTAGCAACGCATCGGGAAACCAAATACTCATTACGGTCAAACAGTAAGGAAAAAACTAACGTTTTCATTGGGAGTTCTTGACTGGAATATACCGTGTAAAGTAGCTTTACTTCAATCTTATATAATTGTTATAACTGTAGGTTCCATTCCCTTAAGTTGTATTTTCGTGGCCGTGGGAGGACTCTCTACAAATTTGAATTAAATCTATTTTGGGTAAAGTAATTGAGAACCTACATACTAAATTTTCTGACTCTATGTCGTATAGTTCCTGAGATCGAAGCGCGTATGTAGAGAGACGAGCTTAGAGTCTCTGCGTGTGATTACATATTATACCCCTTATACGCTTTGTTTGGTTATAGGGTATAGGAGAAACACAAAAAACAATTACCATGCTGCGCGGTGGCATTGGGATAGGGGGAGCTAGCTGGAGGCGCAAACAAAGTCTGCAACAGATTGCAGGCCAAAGTTTGGCTTTTGTTGCAAGTGTTGCCTGCTCCGGTGGCCTTCGTTGCATGCAACGTGACAGCGTGGCAGCTGTTGTATCTTCGTCCTCTTCTGCCCCTGAAGCTGTTGCTCATTTTTTTGGGCAACCAGTTTATTGACATTTACGCACTCGCCTCGAACTTGAACTCGACTCAAATTTCATGTTCATCTTTCTTTTTGATGGTAAATTTCTTTTAAGTTTCATTGGTAGGATGCTGTGAAGAGAAACAATGTTTCTCAAATTGAATTTGATGAGCTTACAAATCCATACAAATCTTTGAATATATCTTTTTATCTAATTTGATTTAAATCTGATCTGTTTGCCGTAAGAATACCGTATGAAAATTAAGTTTTTGTATGGAAAACATATTATATGCAAGGGTGCATAGATTCAATACCTCGAAGATAGCAGTTTCTTCTGGTTTCCATTCCCATTTTATTCACCTCAGACAATTGTTAAGACTTAAAAATTGACAGAGTTATGTGAAATTTATCAACATTTTATAAATATGTAATGTGAATTGTACTGTGAAACTCAATACGATATATTAAACAAGTAAGAATGCTATCGTTGAGCACACCCAACTACAAAACTCCCTGTACCCAGGTCAAAAATTTCCGATCGCATCTTCGTACACTTACAGATACACATTCACAAAGACACATACATACACAGCACAAGCGACAGCGCAAGCGAGGCATCTTAAGTGGCGGCTGTTCTGCTTCTTTCCCCACCTCGCTGCAGTACTGAATCTTGTTCGTTGAATAACTTGCGTGTTTATTATCCGATCGACTTGAAATTTGGACAGTAGATCAATAGTAACTAAAGTATTGTACATGCCAAATTTCAAAGCTATATCTTGAAAATTGTTTCTGCAAAACGGTTTTTATCGAATAGCGGGGGAATGGGGAGCAATATACTTCGGATCCAAAATACAACTTGATCTGCAATTGACCCCACTATACACGAACCTACATTCCAAATTTGGTGTCTCTAGCTCTTATAGTTTCTGAGATCGACGCGTTCTATAGATACGGACGGACAGAGGAGGAGGAGGAGGAGGACAGACAGACGGACATGGCCAAATCGAAATCTCTTCTGATACTGATCAAGAATATATATACTTTATAGGTTCGAAGATGTTTCCTTCTGCCTGTTACATACATTTGCACAGATTTAGTACACCCTTTTTACCATTTTATGGATACAGGGAGTAAAAATGTTAAAATACTTTATTAAATTTCATCGCAAATAAACAAAACTGTTTGAAAATATGCATTTGTTAGATTTGTGTGAGATTTCAATTGATAGTGTTATTTGTCTTTAATGTTTGGTCACTTTTCTGTGGAGGCGCACGTGCTAAATATTTCAAATGTCGCATTTTTCAAAAGTTTGCTATAATATGTGTGGTGTGTGTGTGTGTGTCATAACTTAATGTCTATCTTGTTGTTGTTATGTATATTGTTATTGTTGCTTTAGCCACGCCTCTGTGTGCCATCATCGTCATAAATTTTTGTGCAAATCCGTTGAAATTTATGCATAATTCGTTTTCCACTTTTGTGGCTGGGTTTTTTGTTGTTGCCTCGACATTGAGGCCTTAATTGTTAGCAACAAAAAAAAACGCAACATTTATGTAAATATTTGCATAAAATTATGCTTATACCTACATATATCATATTAAATAATTTTTGTATAATAATTCCCCCTCCAACCGCTGTATTGAGCTTTCAATATGTCACGTATTCAGCTTTGGGGCTGTCTTGAAACGGTTTTGAGTTTCCGTTCGCTGACTCAGAGAAACTGACTAAGAGAGAGAGAGAGAGGAGGGAGCTGAGATTGACATTATAGAATATATATATATATATGCTCGTAATATGCTCTTGGCTGCAGATACTTGAGATACATCAATAAATAGCCGGCGGAATTATGACTCAGTCGAAAGTTATTGGCCTTCTGGGAGAGCACTACGAGTTGGGAACGACCTGAAAAATGTAAATTGTGTTGCGCATAAATTTCTCACTCGTAAAAATATCGCAACATCGTAAACAATGCACAAAATCTTATTAATTGGCAATCTTGAAAAGTCGTTAAATGCTATAGCTTCTTTTTTTTTTTTGGTATTTAGAGATATGTATCTTATGTTGTTTGAAATGTTTCCATCGTAAAATAATGTTGTGCATTATAAAAATTTGTATATATACATTTTGTTTCCCAAGTCTTTTGTAATTTTCTATGATTTGTCATATACTTAAAACGAATCAGAGCTGTGATTATTATAAATTAGTTCACAATGATGACTTAGAAGGCTTTGTTGAATCATCATTTCGCTTTCTTTTCTTCTTTAAAGTACATTTTAATGTGATATTTTTAAATCATTCTACTGTGATTTAAAGCACATTTAAACTACTGTGATGCATTTTTTAATACGACAAATTACGTAATTGCTTTTACTTTTCAAGCTAACAATGAATCACGCACATTTTTGCTGTGATTAATCAAAACTATTGTTTATTAGGCTAGTGTATAATAAAAAAGGTTATGTTTTTCCGGTAAATGTCAACCTAAATTGCAGTTTTTTGATTTATCAATGATGTTGCATACAAATATTTTTATTTTTATGAATTATAAATGATTGCTTATGACTGGGTTTCGAACCTATCACTATCACTCAATCAATTAGGCTATGCCGTTTTTTTATACCCTAGCAGAGGGTATTATAATATTGTTCCGAAATGTGTAATGGAGACGTTTCCGATCCAACAAAGTATATATATTCTGAATCAGCATGAATAGCCGAGTCGATATAGCATTGTCCGTCTGTCCGTCTGTTTCTATGCGAACTAGTCGTAACTATCGTAATGAAACTTGGTATAGACCCTTCTTTTTGCTGCAGGCAGTACATATGTTGGAACCGGCCGAATCGGACCACTATAACATATATGTAGCTACCATAGGAATGATCGGTCGACAACTTTGTTTTTGTATGAAAAACTTTTATGATTATGAAGATATCCTCAGGAAACTCACCCAAGCCAAGTCTCTAGAGAGTTTACACAATCTGACCAAATTTGCTTAAAATCTGACCAATATAACATATAGCTGCCATAGGAATGATCGGTCGTCAACTATGTTTTTGTATGAGAAACTTTTTTGTTTATAAATGTATTCTCACCAAACTTTCCCAAACAGAATCTCTAGAGAGTTTATACAATCTGATCAAATTTAGTCAAAATCGAACCACTATATCGCTATATCAAACTATTTGTTTATACAAATATTTCATCCAAACTAAGTGAGAGTTTTATTATGCTTCAAATTGTTTCCTACGATTTTATCAAAATAAAAAATTTGTATAAAAATGAATTCCTGCTAGGGTATATACTATATAGCTTTGACACTTCAAAGATAGCCGTCCTAGCTTGTTAAAAGATATTTTTGTAATCATTTTTATTTTAAATGCATATTGATTCCACCAAATCGAGTTGATATACTACTAAAATGGTATTTTTATTGAGAAATATTGTAATTTTATAAGATTTGTCAATCACTTTGAAGCTGAAACGAATAATGATTGGAATAAATTAGATCACAATGATGAGAAATGTTCCTTTCATTGAAACTTTTATGAAAACTACATTTAAATTAACACGTAATTTATGTGCTATTTTGATGAGTGCATTTTAATTAATGATCATTTAGTCATCGATTATTTTGTAAGGGGTATTCAGGCTAAAAACAACAACATTTTTAATTATTCTGAGAACATATTTCAATCAAATTATAGTCTTATTTTGAGCTCATTAGCAAATGACCTTGCCACACTGTGCAACTTGAAATTTGTTTGTCCATTTGGTTATCATATATATATATATTTTTTTTGAAATTACTTCCGTTGCTTTTGAGAACTTTTAGCTAGGAATACTATATAAAAACAAGTGTGTACATAAGAAACATTCCAGTTGGAATAGTTTTTAGTGCGGTCTTAGCCCCCCGCCACCCTGCGTCACCCTGCCCCTAGGCCACCCTCGAATCTCCTTGACTGCGCGCCTTTAAGCGAATTTACATTTTCATTTACGCCTGAAATGAGCACGAGATTTGCCTTCAATGTTCTCTCTGTGTGTGTGTGTGTGGGTGTGTGTGTATGCTGTGTGTGTGTGTGTCTGTCTGTATGTGTGTGTAGAGAGACCTCTCGCAGTGCTTTGGCATTTGCTGTTGTATTATTTACACACCAACTACATGGCAACCGCCTCTGCAGCAACCCAACCGCCCAACCGCCCAGCCACCCATTGGAACGCCGTTAGCGCCATGGGGTTCGTTCTTTTGCCCCCTCTAAATTCTGTATGCCGCGCCCCCCTCTCGTTTCCCCTATGCGCCGCATCATATGCAAATACTCGTAATATTTTTCAAATGTTGTTTGCTTTTGCCCGGCACAAACAATTTTTGCTTGGGCTGCCAGCGTGCCCGCCTTTTCACATTTTTCAATTTTCCACGTTCGCTTTGTTGTCGTCGCTGATGATACTACACACACACACGCACACACACGCACACACACATACTTACTTTACACTAGGCTACATGCATATATTTTTGTATTGAGGCTTTGTGTTGCTTACATTTTCATTATTTTTTTCTTTTCTCTTTTTTTTCTCTTTTTTCTTAACAATTCTCACTTGGCTCTTCAGGCTCTGCGCGCCTGCCAGAAAGGAAGTTGTCCTCTATACTCCGCCACAGCACCCCCCTGCCCCCCTGCTCCCCTGTTTGCATTCTAAATTACCCATGGGCCAATGGACTGTATTGCCCCTCGTTTTTTTTGCTGCTTTGGCTTCTCGACTTCTTGGTTTCTTGGTTTCCGTTTCGTGTATAATTTTTCTTTTTTTTTAAATACATTTTTTTTTTGTTATAATATTTTTTATTTTGCATATGGTATATGGTCGCCTGGCAATTGGCAACGCGACGTTGACAGTTTTATGCCGCAGCTAATTAGATTTGATAAAGATTGAAGTCCACAGTCGAACAAACAGAGCAAACGAGCAAACAACAAACAAAGTAACACATGTTGATTCGAAATGCTTCAATAAACAAAAAGGAAACGAAAAATAAAACAATATCAATTCAAATTCAATTCAAAACGGTTTTCAGTTTCGTTTCGCTCGTAGAATACATAAAAGAAGAAGTATATAACAACAGAACAAAAATGATATAGGGGCCCAGTTTTTGAAAACCCATTGAAAACATTTGAAATCACATTTGTTAGCTGTTCTGAATTCCGAAAAATTATGGGAAACTGAATTTTTACAACTTTTGATTGTTGAGTAAAGAAAAATGAATCAACAGAAAAGAAAGAAAGAATTTAGAAAAAAAGCAAATCATTTGAAAGCTAAAACAAATAAGAATGCTTTAGTTGAGTATACCCGACTACAAAACTCCCTGTACCCAGGTCAAAAATTTCCGAACGCATCTTCGTACACTTACAGATGTTGAATAACTTCCGTGTTTATTATGCGATCGATTTGAATTTTGGACAGTAGATTAAGAGTGATAAGCGCATTGTACATGTCAAATATCAAAGCTATATCCTGAAAATTGATAATGTAAAACGGTTATCGAATAGCGGGTGAATGGGGGGAAAACTCGGATCCAAAATAAACTTGGTGTGCGCCCACTTCATACATAAGGACGGATAAACGGACGGATAAACGGACGGACAGACAGAGGTACTTGGCCAAATCGAAATCTCTTTTGATACTGATCAGGAATTTATATACTTTATAGGTTCGGAGTTGTCTACTTCTGCCTGTTACATACATTTGCACAGATTTAGTACCCCCTTTTTTCCTATTTTTATGGGTACAGGGAGTAAAAATGTAAAATGTAAACATTAAATCTAAATGAATTTCCAGCCTTATTAAATTGTTGTCAATTCAAATTGTCTCCATATCGTTTCGTACATTTGAATGTCCTGTATAGGTAAACAAAACCAGGACACAGCCAAGTGTTAGGATGTTGTACTTTGAAACAAGATCTGTGTTCAAAAGTTTTCTTTCTCCTAAAATATCAATGTGAAAAATAAACTAATTAAATAAAAACATTTTGTTTTCTCTGAATAATCTCTTGAATGTTAGGCAACAATCCACAATTTAAACGAATTTCCAGCAGAATTGAATTCTTGTCTGTTTATTTTCCAAGCTTCATATCTACTAACAGCTGCCTCCCCCTGTGGCGCCACCCTAAAATTGAGGCCAAGCTGCTGCGTATTTTGTATAAGGCTCTCAAATGTTTGACAAAATTGAAATTACAAAGAACACTCGGCTACAAAATTAATGGCAAATGCGCTGCATTTGTTGTTACAGCTGTTGAAATTAGATGGGACAGCCTGCGTTGTATCTATCTTTTCTATCAATCTATCCATCTATCTATCTGTAACTCTGATAGTCAGCACACTTTGATTGATGACAGGGTCAAATTAAAACTCCATTGGCTGCTCTCTCGGAGTCAATTGCAGCGATTGGGATCGACACAGAGTTCTGTGCATTCCACATACTAAATATTGTAAGCTGGAAAAACCCCTTGAATCCCCATTTGATACCCCAACTAATTACATATTTAAATACATGCAAGCGCAGACAACAGAGAGCGAGTGGGAACAGTGGGGCCATAGTATAGAGTGTGGGGTCTTTCAGTCAAAGTGCATAACAAATGTGAACCCGAGACTGTATATGTGTGTCTGTGTCTCTGTGTGTGTGTGTGTGTGCTTGCGTGTGTATATGTTTGCATACTTTGTGGCCAGTCCAGCCAGTGCCCAAAACCTACCTACCACCCCTATCCCTACCCCACCCCACCCCGCTGTGTATTGCCCACAGAGGCTGATGAAAAATTTACATAAATTACTGCAGACTGGACGAGTGCAGGAACAGGGCCAAAACAACATGCGAGAGCCGTAAGCCGAGGCTAAAATAAAACATGAAGAAAAGCTATACTTGAGCTAACGAAGATATAATACCCTTGCTGAGAGCTCAATAATATATACAACTACACTTTCGCCCATACAACCTTGAGACCCCCATTCTCCGCCCATGGGGGGTGGATTTTCCAAAATCGGTGAAATATGTGTCAAATCAATTTTTGTGTAGATCTTTAAAAATGAGTTTGAAACCGGTTGGATGTGACCCTTTGAGACCTCCATTCTCCGCCCATGGGGGGTGGATTTTCCAAAATCTGTGAAATATGTGCCAAATGAATTTTTGTGTAGATCTTTGAAAATGGGTTTGAAACCGATTGGATGAGACCCCCATTTTCCGGCATGGGGGGTGGATTTTCCAAAATCTGTAAAATATGTGTCAAATGAATTTTTGTGTAGATCTTTAAAATTGAGATTGAAACCGATTGGACGGCAAATAAAAAAGTTGCATACAACAGTTTTCCACTATTTTTCACGCTTGTGGGTGGAATTTTCCAAAATCCCGCTTAGTGTGCTCTTTCATCATAGATGGAACCTACTGTATAGGTTCGTAGCTCTTACTGTTTGGGATGTGCGATGATTGCCAATCAGTCAGCACGAACTCTTCTATATATATAGATAACAACGATCCTTCCCAAAGCAATTATATAATGAAGTCATCATATTTCATCATCATGTCAAACTCTGTCAATATCTAAAGAGATGGAAACTTAGAACTGCTGAGTTTGATTGTGATATCTGGAAAAATAAAAAAAGTTGCCCATGCAACAGCTCTGTTTTCTACCGATCTGTTCTATGGCAGTTATAACATATAGGGGTGCGATTCTGCATAAAATTGAAGAGATTATTTGAAGCATTATGCTTCTTCAATTTGGTGAGTTTGAAAAACAAAAAAGTTTCCTAAACTTTTCTAGAGGATGAACTGGTCTGTTGATGGGGATCACGACTGTACTTTGAGGAAAGATGTTTCTTTCAATGTCCCATTTCCTGACAATATTACTATACTCCTTGCTAGGGTATAGAAAAACTAAATAAAAGAGAGAAGCTACCAGGGAGGAGGGAGCGAGTAGGGAGAGCCGAGCAGGGAAAGTGAGGGACGACGTTGACGATGACGACAACGACAACGAAATTAGCATAAATGTGTTGGAGTTTCATTTTGGCACAGTATATATAATAAGCATTATGCATTTGCGTGTTTGTTGTTGTTGTTGTTGTTGTTGGTTTTGTTTGGGTATAGTTTTGAGCAGGGCTCCCCAAGCGTGCGACATGAAATGTTTTCAAACAGAGCTGAAGGCCAAGTAATAAAAAATAACCAGCAAGGAAAAATATATATTTGTGTTGAAGCGTAATTTTTATACGCTCGTAGTTCCTTTGAGGCATCAACAAAAAACGAGCCTTTTGAGAATTATATAATATAATAATGTAGTATATATATATTATGTTTTTAATATGAGGTGGCATTTAAATTAAATGAAAACAAAACCATATTTAAATGAATAGAAAATATATATAAATGGCACATTTCTTTTTGTGTAGATTTCTTGCTCACTTTCTGCAATTTCAAGTTTTAGTTTCCTGAATCAAGAAATAGTTCAACATATTGCAAAGTTAATGCCACTAGGAATTTAAATAATTGTAAACTAATCTTAATAGTTAGTGCGATCTTTATCGACCGCTTTTTGATTAATCGGCTCAAGAAAATCGATTAATCAATGTTTCAAAGACAAAAATGTATTGTTATACTCTGTTCCCAGAGGGAAAACGAGTATATTGGACTTGCAAAATGTCCATCCGTCTGTCTGTCTGATTCGTATGAACGAACCCAAACTTGGTACACATGTTGGTAGTATATCCTCAATTTATGAAGTTGCAAGATCACCCCCACAATTTGGGGAAGCCTGTATCTTCCACATTTTTAAAGCTATAGTCACTAAATTTGGCATACATACTAATGTTGAGATTCCTGACAGATCTGTATTAAAAATTTGTTGACAGTCCCAACCCCTCCCCCGCAAATGGCACATGCTATCCCCAAAACACGTTTTTCACAGGGGTATATCTTTTTTAGTTTCATAGCTAGGGTCACCTTATTTGTCATACGGACTAATGTTGACCTCCTGGACAAATCTGCATAAAAAGATCATATTGTATAAAACAAAGTTGATTGGTGATCCTAGCAACCCTACAAACATCGATTACAGTACGTTTTCATAGTGAAAAGTCGATTATAATCGATAAATTGATGAGTATTTTTACACTTCTAGCTCTCACTTAAGTAATATAATATATAATAATAAAATACAATGAAAAATAACTATTTGGATTTGATTACGTTTGATTTGATTTACATTTGTTGTAGTATATATAATCTATAATCTATGAAGTTCTGTTGGATATATTGTTGCTTATGAATTACAGTACACACCCCAAAGGCAAACATATTTAGTGCTATTAAAGGGGTTTATCTTCTGATAGATATGAAATTCCATTGGCACTTTAAAATTCTCTATCGGATCGAATTTGACAGTTTTTTGATGAATTGCATTTTCAATTACTGTGCGGCTTTAGATTACAGCAATTTGGCGCTCTGGCGTTCTATACAAATGCGAATTTCTCCAAGTCGCTGGCCCTGCACCCCACCCACTTCGCCACCCCTCGGCATTCCGTTGGCTTCCTCCATGCCGTGCGTTGTCACGCCGTTTGCCTCTGTCCGAGTTTAATGACCAGGCCCCAAGTTTCGTATTCGTGTTCGACATGGCAAACTGGCAATTTGCAAAGCCCCAATGAAGGCGTCCATTGCAGCTATGTTTGAATGTCTGTCCAACTGTCCATCTGTCCAACTGCTCCATCTGTGTGTGTATGTGTGTGTGTGTGTGTGTGTGTGTGTGCATTTTTAATCATGTGCTTGCCTACTTATATAGCGTCCAATGGTGTTATAGGCCAGGCCCATTTGGGAATAGCGCAATGTGCCACGTACTTAGTTGCTAATTCTTTATGTGCACACGAGCATTTTTATAGCCCTCGACAGTCGGGCATTACGAATTTGGCATGTATTACGCAACATTGAGCGTAAATTTTGTGGAATTATAAGTATGATATATGTAAGTACTATCGATAACTCAAGGAAGCTACAATCTAATTTGGTTGCATCATCTTGATTTATGTATGTGCATATGTAGGTCATGTAAAAGTATATTTCAAAGTACATTCAAAACGTTTAAGAAGGAAGAAGAAGAAGAAATAACTTTATATAGGATATAAAGATCAAAGGAAAGGATGTCTCAGAAAGAAACGACAAAACAGAATTGTCAATTATTAAGCTTATGAGAGAGAAAGAGAGAAAGAGTATACAAAGGCTAAGCATATGATTTGTCAGTAAATCGATTAAGGATGCCGCACAAAAGAGAATTGAGGAGAATTTATCAAAATGTTGATGAGCGAGTAAACTCAAAAGGAGACAGGTAGAGAACATGCATATACTATGCCTGTACTCCACTTTACTCCCTATATACTATCCTATCCTATCCTATCCTATCCTATCCTATCCTATCCTATCCTATCCTATCCTATCCTATCCTATCCTATCCTATCCTATCCTATCCTATCCTATCCTATCCTATCCCATCCTATCCTATCCTATCCTATCCTCTCCTATCCTATCTCTATTCTATCCTATCCTATCCTATCCTATCCTATCCTATCCTATCCTATCCTATCCTATCCTATCCTATCCTATCCTGTCCTATCCTATCCTGTCCTATCCTATCCTATATAACTGTCTTCCTACAAAAGCTTTAGATTGTGGTACGTTCTTAACCGTTGTGAATGGACTGAAGTAGTCAAGAACAGTTATAGCATATTTGTGGCAGGCTAAGCTGCTTCCAGTCTGTAAACTCTGTAAGGGTATACAAATGTTGCTGCTAGGCTAAATTATAATTCCAAGCTCTCGTTTAATGTGCAGAGTGCGCCCCCGAAGCGTTGCTTTGAAAGTCCATTGCCATGCGAAGCACATAAAGATTGCCTTATACGAGTACATAAATGTGTGTATGAGTGAGTGTGTGTGTGTGAGTGTGTGTGGTAAAACGGAAGTGCAGGTACAGTAAAGGCTCGTAAAAATGTGCAAATTTGACACTTGGAATTCAATGTCAACTGCTGTCCCATTGAAGGTAAATCGATTGTTTGTTCAATTAAAAGCACTTGGAACTGTAGCTAAGAGTGTGTGTGTGTGTGTGTGGTGTGTGTGAGCATTGGCATTGCATAGTTTTAGGCATTGTCATAGCCATATGCTATCTGGTTGTTCCTTTGTGTGTGTGTGTGTGTGTGTGTGTGTGCATTGCATTTCACTATATTTCACTTTTAGCACGTACTGTGCCACTTTTGCTGCTTGGTCGAGTTATTTACTTTTATTGTTATTGTTGTTGTTTTATGTATGCAAAATTGCAAACTCACAAATGTCACTGCATAGTTTTAGGCGTTTAGAAAGGGCGTTGGCTTTGGACTACACACATACTGTATACTGTATACTGTATTTGTTGTGCCACAGCACGCCCTCTCTTGGATAAACAAAATGGAAGTAAATTCATATGCGAGCATATATACTATAGTATATCTGTGTAAATATGTACATAGAATACGTGTTTGAATATCATCGCATTGCTGTGTGTTTGTCTGTCTCTCTGTCTGTCTGTCTGTCTGTCTGTTTGTTTTTTCCTCTATTTTCATAAATTGCGTCGTGTGTGTTCTTTGTTTAAGCTCAAGACGCAATATGATATAACAGTTAGACAAGCATTAATCAAATTTACTTATGATTCATTTTCTTAAATTGTCGTTATTCAAATGTTTTGTTATGTGTCATATATTGAAGAGATCTATCAAATTGGTAGCGATATTGATCTTTCAGCTTTTATTTCTGAACCTTGAGATCTTGAGATCATCCCTAACCTCAACATTTCTATACGATTTGAAGCTTTTTCATTGGTTTGAAGGTTTCTAAGATGTCCTGAGTGAAAGAAGTGTTGCAATGTACTGAAATCGAAGATAGTTACGTATATATATTGAATGTTAAGAACGCGATCTTCCTAAAAAACAAGCACAACAAGTAAGAATGCTATAGTCGAGTATACCCGACTACATAACTCTCTGTACCCAGGTTTAAAACTTCCAATCATTTCTTCGTCCACTTACACATACATACACACATACACAAAGCCGCACACACACAAGCCACTGCGTAAACAAGGCATTTTAAGTGGTGGCTGTGCTTCTTCTTCCCCCCTACTGAATCTTCTTTCGTCAATAACTTCCGTGTTTATTATGCGATCGACTTGAAATTGGGACTGTCGATTAAAAGTGACTGAAGTATTATGCATGCCGAATTCCAAAGCTATATCTTTAAAATTATTGATGTAAAACGTTTTTATCGAATTGCGGGGGAACGGGGAGAGATATCTGAAATTGAAAACAAATTGTCTCTAGCTCTTATAGTTGCTGAGATCGACGCGTACATACAGACGGACAGACAGACGGACATGACCAAATTGAAATCTCTTTTGATACTGATCAAGAATATATAAACCTTATAGGGTCGGAGATGCCTCGTTCTGCCTGTTACATACATTTGCACAGATTTGCACAGAAAATATTATATTGTTATAGTTTTTCTCCTGTTTTTGCCTGCTGTCATACAGTTATTAAAGAAATGTATTTAAATGCTCTCAACTATATATTCTCATCCACATTCATTATAATTTTCATATATTTACCCTTTTAATCTTTGGGGGAATTAGTTTTGCATTAAGCTTTGATCCTGTTACGTTTCAGCAGACTTTTCCATTACATTATCAGCTCTTCTCGGTCTCTTGCTCTCTCTGGCATTCCTTCACTGCATATGCTATTTGACATTCCGTTTCATATGAACCGTTAACCCCTTTTGACAGTCGTACAACAAGGACATGTGCTATATCATGCTAAAACAAATATGAACATTCCTTTGCACACTTCCTGTCAAGCTGTGGCTCTCAAAGCTTTGAGACATTTTGCCTTTGACTTTGGACTTTGGACTTTGTGCTTTTGAGCGGAACTTCAAAGCTCCGCTAAAAGTCACCCTGCCTTTGAGCTGCAGCGCCCTGAGAACTTTGACTGAAAACAATGGCAGGACTCAAAATTTAATAGTTATAATGAAAATTTTTGAGTTGGTGCCCACATCCTGGCTAAGGGCTTGCAAGAGTGAAATGAGTGAAGAGTGGGGGACGAAAGAGAGGAAGTGCGGCTGTAAGAGTGAAACAAAAGCCTGTGCAGCAGTTAATTCCCGTTGCTTATCAGCAGTTGGCAAACTTTGCATTGACTGACACACTCACACACACACAAACACGCACAAACACACACACACATACCGGCACACATAATGACAGAATGTGAATACAATGAATATCCACAAACATCTGGACAACCGACTGTGAATATCTAGCGGATGCGGATACGAATGCGAATGTGAATGCTTTGGATGCCTGCCCTTCTTTTCATACCCTGTAACTATTAAACATTTTGAAAAAGCAGGCATATTAAACTAAAGATCCTAGAAACTATATATTACTGATCAGCATAAAGATCAATATTCGATAGATCATATTTCCATAATACACTAGACACAATACTAAAAACGTAGGTAGAAGTGGTAGAAGTAGAAGTAGAAGTGCTATAAGGACTCTATAAACTATATATTCCTGATCAGCATATAGATCTATATTTGAGAAATCATATTTCCATAATATTACACTGTACACTATACTAAAAAGGAAGGTATATTAAAGTAAAGTTATATAAGGGCTCTATAATCTATTTATACCTGTTCAGCATATAGATCAATATTCTAGAAATCATATTTTCATAATACACTATACACAATACAAAAAAAGTAGGTATATTAAAGTAAAGTTCTATAAGGAAGGTATATTAAAGTAAAGTTGTATAAGGACTCTATAAACTATTTATTCCTGATCAGCATAAAGATCAATTTTCGAGAGATCATATCTCCATAATATTACACTGTACGAAATACTAAATAAATATCAAAATTATTATAGGTTAGTTTTATAACAAAAAACCTTCCGCAAGGAGCAGATTTGCGGAATCTATACATATATCCCATATACAAAAGTGAATGTTCTGTTCCTTCTCAAACTATTGAACCGATTTCTTATAAGTGTTGGGACCGGATAGGTACTACTCTTAAAATTTCAAACACTTATAAACCAACTATAGTACAGTGAAAGTGTGTCGGGGAATTCTTAATCGGAAGGTAATCTGGAGTTATATTTTGAAGAATTAAGTTGAACTTATGAATGTATAGATAGTGCGCCCAAAATTTCAAACACATATAAACCAACTGCAGTACAGTGAAAGTGTGTAGGGGTATCTTAACCGGGAGGTAATCAGGAGTTATTTTTTGAAGTATTAAGTTGAACTGATGATATTTCCCAAAGTGTGTAGGGGGGATCTTAATCGGGAGGTAATCAGGAGATATTTTTTTGAAGAATTAAGTTGAACTGACTATATTTTCCATAAAAATCAATTGAGTATGTTTGTTAGGGGACTTCAGAGCTGAGGGTATCTGCTAGTCGAGCACATGAGACTGGGTCCTTGATTCTTGCTTGTTGGGTCTGTTTAAGTCTGGTCTGCTGCTGACATCATTGTCTTGCAATGCGCTGAGCTCATTTTGAGGCGGCTGCATAACTGTAAAAATGGGCGCCAAATGCCGCCCACTTTTCAACGCCTCACGATACGTGCATGTGTGTGTGTGTGTGTGTGTGTGTGTGTTCTTTACCCTTTTCCTCCTTTCAGCTATATGTTCTGCCTCTGAACGTTCCACATTTTCCTTATTTTACACATTTTTTTTCCAGCCCGGTTTTTGCCCTTTTTTTTTTTTTTTTGTTGCGACAGCTTTTGTGCTTGTGCCTTTAATTGAAGATTTTTTGACAGCAAACGTCGTCGTTGTTGTCCGACTTCATGTTGTTGTTGCTGTTGTTGTTGTTTCAGCTGTTTTTGTTGGCTGGGCCCATAGAAAGTCAAGAGAGATGTAGAACAGTCAAAGAGTTCGTAGAACTTTTGCAGCAGCTGCCACGGCTGCCAGCGCAGCGATAGCGGCTGTCAGGCAACTCTCTGCTTTGCCAGCAGCGTTGGCAACTCTGGCATGCAATGTCTGCGGTTTACTTTATGCCCAGGACCTTTCACTATCGACATCAGGCATTGTTTTCCACTGCTTATGTGGCCTGTATAAACACACACACAAACACACACACACCCTCACCTAGCCACTACATTATTACATGCACACATATGTTCGTATATTTGTTTGTGAAATTGCCTTGAAAGCAGAAATTTTCACTTGGCTAGAAAAAAACGTATATAAAATTATGATTTTCAGCTTTAACCTGCTTAAAGCAACCTTTGCTAAGCTTATTATTGACAGATTTTATGTCAAAACACAAGCGATCATAGGGCTAGGATTGCCTTATAAACCCTAAAAGTACTGACTTAACCTCACTTTTTGGTATTGTTTGTTTTTTGAGTAACTGGGTTTCGAACCGAGCAGTCATTTATCCGGAAACAACATCCAATTGACATAATATTTTTCTTGACACTACTCTTATGAGAGAATGCATTTAAACTTCAATTTTTGGTATTGTTTGTTTTTTTTTTAGCAACTGGGATTCGAACCGCGAACCTATTTATCCGGGCAGAACATCCAATTGAATAATATTTTCCTTGGAATTACTCTTGTGAGAGAATGCATTTAAACATTTTGGTATTGTTTGTTTTTTTAGCAACTGGGATTCGAACCGCGAACCTATTTATCCGGGCAGAACATCCAATTGAATAATATTTTCCTTGACATTACTCTTGTGAGATAATGCATTTAAACCTCACTTTTTGGTATTTTTTTTTTTCTTTGAGCAACTGGGATTCGAACCGAGAACCTATTTAACCGGGCAGAACATCCAATTGAATAATATTTTCCTTGGCATTACTCTTCTGATAGAATGCAAAACTTCTACGCTTTCTCATGCAACTTTCCATGTGCTTTATCTAAACACAAACTAATCTAGCGTGCCACTTTTGGCGCAACTTGCGCAGAAAAACACCTTCCTTTGCGGAACAAGCAATAACGCAACATTTGTTATAAAAAATGATCTAAAATTGCTTGCAGAATAAATTGTTCTTTTAAGAGTTTGTCAGAGTCAAGCAACCTTTTCGTTTTTTTCCGTTTTCTTTTTGATTTCCTTAAAAAATAAGCTTGAGATCTGTAAAAACATGTAACATCGTTTTGGTAATACACTCAGAGTAAGTACCTGCTGAACTCGCGTTCCAGGAACATTTGTATGCCACAGTGCCGCAAAAGTTTTCAATTTCACACACAACAAATTCATTTGCAAGATGGCACGTGCTGCAACTGGCGCCGTAGACGGAGTCGACTCGGATATGAGTTGGAGCTCACGTGTCTGTTGGGTTATCAGGTTTTTATTATAAATTTGTTTGTTTATGCTTACCAGTAAAACAGGTTGAAAAAGTTATTGCTCTCGGATTTGAGCTGTAAATGTTTTGTGGAATTTTCAATGCCAATTCAATATTCGTTGGCGAAAATAATCAAAATTAGTTGCATGTTGTTGACTTGGTCAAATGCATTTTCGCTTGCCTGCAAAATCACATTGCCTCACATTTATTGCATATTCATGGACATTGCCGCAGCAACAGCAACAGCAACAGCAATCATGAATATTGATAAAGCAAATTGTTTGTTTGCATTTGGGGTTTATTATTTCGTTGGCGCTGACAGAAAATGCTGTAAAATTGCAGAAATTGCACGAAAAACGACTGCAAAATAATTTCAATGCTGTAATTGGGGAGTACAAATTTACATTTTACTCTATAAGCAGTTTTACTGTAATTGTAGTTGGTTTAAAATTGCTTTTAAATATTTCAAACAGCTTTGAAAGCACATTGAAAGCTATGAGGGTGAATAATTTAAGCTTGTGGTAATCTCTTAGCAGTTTAATAGTATTTGTTATTGGTTTCCAATTTAAAAGCAAGTGTGAAAAGCAATTGAAAGCTTCGAGTTGAGCAAGTTTATAGTCATTGTAATTACTTGAAAATTGACTTTATTTATTTATATAACTTCTAGTTAAAACTATGAGTTAATATTAAATTCTTAGCCATGGCTGCCAGGGCCTTCAGCTGGGAAAATCGACTTTAAATATTTCTAACAGCTTTGAAAGCACCTGAAAGCTTCATGTGAGTTAAATACAGTCAAGCTCACTAAAACCTTGTTACAAATCTTTGCATAAAATAATTTTCAATTGTAATTAACTTGAAAATTGACTTAAATATTTATAACAGTTTTGAAAGAACCTGAAAGCTTCATGAGAAATTAAGTATAAAGTTAAACACAGTCAAGCTCACTAAAACCTTGTTACAAATCTTTGCATAAAATAAAAACTTACAAAAAAAGTTGTTTTTTTTATTCGGAAATAGGAACACGAAATCAAAATCGCATCGGAAGGAAAACGACTCGGAAATAAAAATAGGCCTGATAATTTTCTTCCTATTTGTAATTTATAAATGCTGTTTGGGGCTCAAATAATGAAATTTGTTTGCCGGGCAGCCTTTTGTTTAATATTTAAAAGGCATTTTTTATTGAAACAACATTTATCAATCTGCTTTTTAATTACAGCAGCTGGCAAAAAAATATGAAAATTTGCACAAAATGTTTTCGGTTTTCGCCAATTAAGCGGCGCGTGTCAAATAATTTATTTTGTAACCCTTTGAAGAATAATTTAACAAGCGACTTGTTTGTCTTTCATGTGTTTTTATTACCATACAAATTTTCCAATGATTCGATTTCCGTTAGCTTGTATCAGGAAAAACCAGTGAAAAACGGTCGAAAAGCCGCTCGAAAGGTGCAAAAAATCGATGTTGTTGGCTTTTCCCCAGTTCATATCGTGCGTTGCACACATTAAGGATTGTTAAGAGGCCAAGAGTGGGTGCAAGGGGAGGGTTTGTGGATATTCCCATTGAGTGTTGTGGCGTTGTATATATTATATATACATATATATATATATATATATACCCAAATTATACATTGCGCAAAATAATAAAAATTTACGATTGTGGCCGGGCATCATCAATAGCTGACCCACTTTTGGGAATTTCCTTTTTGTTTTTCTTTTTTTTTCTTCATGTGATTGAAGAAATTTGATTTTTGGCAGCAAATAGTATTTCTGAACTCGTTTTGTAAATGCACGAAAGTCTTTGATATGGCATATTCTTTGATAGTTTTTGTTTTTGATGCTCAATTTGTGGGAGATTGATGGAATTGTTATTTGGAATGTACAAGTTTTATAATAAAAAACTTTGTTTTATTTTGAGCTATAGTTATATTTAAAATTGAATTCATCATGTGTTATTTTCGAAGCTGTTTCATAACTAGCTCAAAAGTGCTTCCTATCATAACTCAGAAACTGTTTGAGCTATATTGCTGAAATTTGGGATGTGGATTACTGTGATAAAGTTCAATGTATATACGAACTAAGGTTTGTTTTTATAAGGTTTAAGTTTAGTTTGGATTTGATTTAAAACCGTTTGTTGATAAACCTCTACTAGCTCAAAAGTGGTTCCTATCATAACTCAGAAACTGTTTGAGCTTTATTGCTGAAATTTGGGATGTGGATTACTGGCATAAAAATAAATGTATATAGGGACTAAGGTTTGTTTTTATAAGTCTTAAGTTTAGAGTGGAAGGGATTTAAAAATTTGTTAGAACGTTTGTTGATAAACCTCTACTAGCTCAAAAGTGATTCCTATCATAACTCAGAAACTGTTTGAGCTTTATTGCTGAAATTTGGTATGTGGATTACTGCGATAAAGTTCAGTGTATATACGGACAAAGGTTTGTTTTTATAAGATTTAAGTTTAGTTTGGAAATGATTTAAAAATATGTCAGACTGTTGATAAACCTCTCCATTCCACAGTATTTAGTTTTGTAATTGAATTTTATGACACATATTGACACATCTGTTTTAAAAAATATTGCATACCTTAAAGCGCTCACAAAATACCTAAATAAATATTTGCTGAACTGTGTATTTGATTATGATTTCTGTATGTTTTATTTATTTGATTTAACACAACATATTTTTATTTATTATTATTTTTTGTATTTTTGTTGTTGTTCGTTCAATTATTTGTCGATAATTTCAAGCAGCTGCTGAATGTGAATTTGGATTTTTATTTAAACATAATTTACGCCACACAAATGGCGTGCACAATTGTTGTACGTGCGGCAACCTCGGAGAGCAATTTAAATTTAAGGTAAACAAATTAAACACGTCGAATAATGAGAAAAAACAACATTTTAATTGTGCGTGGGCGACTAAATGAAACTCGAAAAAGAGGCCAGAAAAATGAGGAGGCAAAATGCCAGGCAGCCAGGAAAACGTAGATGATAAAAAAACCAAATGCTAAAGAAATGTGCAAAATGTTGCCGTGACGTGCAACCATCCCCTCCTAACCCACTGCCACGTAACCACTGCCACGTAACTACTTCCCTTCGTCCACCCGTCCATCGCTCAGTAGTCGCTCAGTTTCGTCCCCGAGCGTCAGTTAGAGCGCCAGACTGACTTGTGGCATATGCTAATGAGCCCAGTGCGGCGCGCTCAGTGTCTGTAATTCGGTATCTCTGTCTCTCCGACTGTCGTGTCTACCTCCCTCCCTCTCTCAGCACACGCCAACGCGCCCCCCTCAGCCTGTCCTGTGGCGCATAATTCCCAGCGTTCTCTGGAGGAAAAATAGTGAAAAGCAACTGCTCGTGCATTTTAAGCTGCTTGTTAGAAGAGCTTTGCTTTAACTATGCTGCACCACTATCGCGTGTGTCATAATTTTTACATTTTATACCCTGTAATGTCCAAGAGTATGGGGTATATTGCGCCAGAGCACAGCTTGTAACAGCTTAATTGCTTTTCAATGTCTACTTGGGTTGCCCAACTTCACGTAATAGTCAAATCAATGATCAATGAATGTGTTCTATGTATACCCTGTAATTATGAGTGCAAAGGGGTGTATTATCAAAATATATATGAATAGTCTAAATCTACAAAGTATCATACTATTTGTAGTATCAAAATTTGTGTAATCACAAATCAAAGCATTCAGCAGGTAAAATCAGGAATCATTGATAGAAATTCTCTTCATCCTTATTCTGAATACTTAACTGAATACTTTTCACGTTATTTTTATAAAAGGATCGTTTTTGTAGGGTATCTCTTAAGTGTGCTTAAACTTCTTAGTTATATTTCTTTTTTAGTTTTCTCATTGCCTCGCAAGCGCACTGACCATGAAAAATGCAGTCAAACTGCGACGCACAAAATAAAAAAAAACTGTGTCCAAGATTACAGCAGAGCCAAAGACATTTGTGCAACATCTCTTGAGTTTTTGCGCCCCCAAGTTAATGAGGAAATAAGCTTAGATAATGCGACAGACATTATGTTGCCCAGCCCCCTGGAGAGGAGAACTTGGGGCTCTCGTCTCATATTCTCATGTTTGCGGTTGTGTCATTTAAGCATTTTGTAAATGGTTTGTTTTGTCTTGCAATTAGTTTGAAAGGGTTGCCCGGACCCTGCCAGATACATATACTCAGCCAGATTCGGTGAGAGAACGTTGGACAATGAACAGCTTTGTGTGGCTTGTGTGGGATCTTAAAGGAAGGGCACGGGGGAGGGCTATAATAATATCCATATCTCTTGCATACCAGAAGTGGAAGCTATAATTGCAGCGATGACTCAATTTTTTGTGCCAATTGATAAGTTTTTTACAAGCTAAAGAGCATGAGTAATATTGCGGATAAACCCTTATTTTTTCAGATAAACCATTTTGTGGTTTTTGTAGTAAAAGATATGAGGAGGGCTTCAGTTTTCTTGACTTACATTTGAGGGGGAAAAATTGTGCGGTAAGTTTCGAAATAATGAAATAGTTAGGAATGTAGTAGATTGAAATAAAAGATATATGGATTCTTCTAGAAACAGATTTAGGTATTGGAAATATACACATGTATACAATTATTATGATAACAGTCTTCAATATCATATTCAGCATCATATTATGTACTTCAATATGCAATTGTGATGAATATAATGATATTCCTAGAATGATGATATTCCTTCCACTTTCTTTTTAATCCCTTACAGCGTTGGCACCTTTTGAAAAACTTGAGATACTGATATTTTTTTTATTTTTATTTTTTTTATTATTTTTATTATTATTTTTATTATTATTTTTTTTATTATTTTTTTTATTATTTTTTTATTATTTTTTTATTATTATTTTTATTATTTTTTTTTTATATTATTTTTTTATTATTATTATTATTATTTTTTATTTATTTTTATATTTTTATTTTTTTTATTTTTGATTTTAGATGTATTTATTTATAATAGTAATCAGCCTTATGAAAGCTATAAAAATATTATTATTGCTGCTAAAGATTAGGCGTTATGTAGTTTTAAACATATGAATATGGAGAATAGTAGTAATTATAGGAATTCGAAAATATTATAGTAATTTAGAAAGCCAAAAGCAAACATAATTGAGAATTATAACAGTCTTTCCCGAAGGTCGACGGGGTGGTAGATACTAATATAGACTCTATAAACACATATATTTAAATTTTTACATAGTACAAAGAGTTGCCAGATAATTTAATATTAAACTTGCTGAAATATTAAAGTGCATGCGACATTTTAGTGAGTTTTTCTGCGGTAAACATCAAATGTAAAACGCACTAAAAATTAATTTTGATTGCTTTATATGGAAAACCCATTTGATACAATAACAAGATATGAGTTTGGGCGCTGCCAGACCAAACAGACTGACATTAATTATGCAATAAATTATAATTTTTACGCATGCAGCAAAATAATAATAATAATAAATGTTTGTAATGCTGCCGAGCAGCGTTGAATTTAATTAAAATACCAAAGGCATCATAAATATTTCATTTATTTGAGTGCCTCGAGTGTTTTCCCACATGAGGCTCAACTCTGTGTGTTAAATGCAATAATATCAAACTTTAAAGTGTTTCACATTTTGGTTGGAGTTGTTCTTTTTCGTTCGACAATTACGAATAATCAACTTTGGACTAAATTCATAGGCTTCATTTAAATAATGCCCAAGGACAATGACAAATGAGCAGCTTTTGTTTTACGGTTCAGCAAAAGGATCAAGTTCGGTAAATGTGATAACAATGGACACAATGTGTGGAGTTGTTGTCTTTGTGTGTGTGTTCATTTGAGGCTTTGTTTTTCTGCCCTTTAACCACATCAATTTGTCTAAAACAATGCTGTCTTCTGGTCTGCCTGCCCGTTGTGCATTACCTTTATTTGCATAAAAGAACTCAATAATATTAATAAACGAACGGCGCCCCCCATATTAGCTTGATGTATTGAATACATTTTCTGGGGTTGTGGGCTTTAAAATCGAATTGTATTTGATTAGCTAATGAATATCTCTCCCACGTTTTCCTTTGTTGACGGAGCATTTCAGTTGTGGGTCTTCTTTGCAGCGCATTCTTAAACGTTGTATTCACAGAAATTGAGTTTCTTTGATAAATGTTCCAACATAATCTTCCTCTTAATCTCGCTATTCCTCTTTGTGTCCCATTCTTGAACGTTTTACGCACAATAAATGCGATATAGTCCTACATTATTTAGGATTAGCTTATGAATATCTCTCCCACGTTTTCCTTTGTTGACAGAGTATTTCATTTGCGGGTCTTCCTTGCACCGCATTCTTAAACGTTGTACTCACAGAAGTTGAGTTTCTTTGTTCTATCTCTCCCACGTTTTCCTTTGTTCACAGAGCATTTCAGTTGCGGCTCTTATTTACATCGCATTCTTAAACGTTGTAATAACACAAATTGAGTTTCTTTGCTCTAACAGAATCTTCTTAATCTTGCTGTTCCTCTTTGTGTTCTTTGCATCGCATTCTTAAACGTTGTACTCACAGAAATTACGTTTCTTTGTTCTACCATGATATTCTTAATCTCTCTGTTCCTCTTTGTGTCGCATTCTTGAACGTTTTACGCACAATAAATGAGATCTAGTCTTACATTATTTAGGATTTAGTTTTGCCTTTCCTCTTTGCGCCGCCTTCTTAAACGTTTTACTCACAGCAAATATGAATTTCTTTAACATGTACTCTAATATTCATTCTTCTTCTTATTTTCAGGTACGTACGCAGTTTAAAATATGCAAAAATGTGTTCTTTATCCAACGACTTAATTGTCTGCATATTCGATATACGAAGCCATAGGCCAAAGCCTTTAAGTAAGTCATGTAAAAATATTTCAGCCTAGTTGTAGCAAAAATATATGTTTGTGGAATGCACTAAACGCACATGTCAATATATGTATGGATAATTTATGGAATTTACGCTCAAGGCCAATATAATATATACGTTATACGCTCTGCTCCGTTGTTGTTCTAATTGTGGGCGTTCTCCGCAGAAACAAAAACAAAATCGAATAAAAACAAAAAGCAAATTACAAATATTGCCAGATGAAAAATGTATGGGCTTCCATGCTCAAACAACGTCTCGTCAAAAATTTTCAACGAGCCATAATTTTATGGCATCCATATGAGTGCAAATACCAGCATGGAAAATACGTAAAATACAGTCAACTTTATTGTGGTTGCCTAGATAAATCTAAGCAGGCTTTTTTTTTGGGGAGGGGGCGGCACAGTGGTGAGAAAATAAATAAATTAATGAAATTTAGCCAAAAGATTACTCTAGATTACATGGGGGAAGGGTCCTTGGCATATGATTACGTAATCTATTTAAGAGCCTTCTTTCACCAAATTTTGTTTTCAAATTTGGGAAGAAAATAATTTTGAATGATTACGTAATCATAGGGGGAGGTCAGCCTAAAGATTACTCGTGATTACTTGGGGGGAGGGTTGCTGGCATATGATTACGTAATCTATTTAAGAGCCTTCTTCCACCAAATTTTGTTTTTAAATTTGGGAATAAAATAATTTTAAATGATTACGTAATCATTGGGAAGAAATTGTCTTTGAATGATTACGTAATCATTGGGAGGAGGTCAGCCAAAAGATTACTCTTGGTTACATGGGGGAGGATCCTTGGCATATGATTACGTAATCTATTTAAGAGCCTTCTTTCACCAAATTTTATTTTCAAATTTGGGAAGAAAATAATTTTGAATGATTACGTAATCATAGTGGGAGGTCAGCCAAATGATTACGCTTGATTACTTAGGGGGAGAGTCCTTAGCATATGATTACGTAATCTTTTAAGAGCTTTTACCAAATTTTGTTTTCGAATTTCAGAAGAAATTATTTTTGAATGATTACGTAATCATAGGGGGAGGTCAGCCAAATGATTACGCTTGATTAAATTGGGGTGGGGGAGGGTATTAAAAAGGGAAAAATCTGTTTTTCGTAATATGGACGACCCTTTAGTAGTAAGGCAACTGGTTTAGCACTAAGTTGTTCAAATAGTTTTCTGATGAGAAGGGTCTTTCAAACATGAACTTGGGACAAAGCTTTACAGTTAAGCAGGCTTGAAAGATGAGCTTTAAGTAGAGCTTTTCAATCAACAACAAATAAGTAGCTGACCACTGTGCATAAGCTACAATGTAAATGCAAACGGTGCAGACGTTGGTTTGATGAACACGAACCGGATATACTATACTCGGCTGTTACTCATCCTATACATATGCATGTCAGGATGAATGGATGTTTTTATGACCACAAAAATAATTTCGTTTTTACTGTGCAAACATTAGATAATCATTTTGCGGCTACCTCTCTATCTCAGCCCTGCCCCCCTGCGGTTTTGTGTGTACGAGTATGTAAAATTGTTACATGCATGTGTACAACCTTAATGTCATTTGCACAACCTCTTTTTTTTCTTCCTTTTTCCCCCCGTTTTTTTTGTTTTATTTTTATATTTTTGTTGCAGAACCTGCGGCGCGTCCTGTGCAAGGTAATAAATGTTCAGTGTGTGCGTGTGTATAATGACATTCTGAATATGTTTTAGTCATTTATTATGCAAAATTAAATTTCATTTGACTTTGCAAAACTAACACGCGTCCATTCTTAGCATGCCTTTGTTAACCAGATTGCCGTAGTTACCACCCGAGTTCAACTTCAACTTCAAACTCTCAAACTCTCAACTCTTAACTTCAGCTGCCAACAACAACATTGGCAACACTTGACGCGCTTTTTATTATTTCCTTGCAGGATATGTGAGCCAAGGAGTGCAGCAGCATTCAAGCTGGTTGCACTCGTCGTTCTTAACGTGTCTTTATACGTTTTTACAGCCATAAACTTCCGGTTGGTTGCCTGCGCCCCCCACCAATACCATCCTCGTCATCATCACCGTCATCTCGAATTTTTCTTTCGACCTTTTGCTTCCGTCCCAGGCTCTTCTGGTACCAGCGTCTGGGCGTTCATTTCATTTCAATGCTCTGCGCACTTTTCCATCTTTTACTTTGTTAATGAATCCTTTTGTTCGCAATTGCTTCACATGCTCACTCGTACATTATTGTTTTATACATTTTTTTTTCCTTCTTGGTTTTTCACCCTATGTACGGAGGGTATATTACGTTCATCGCAACTGAAAAACCAAACTAAAAAAGAAAAGAACGTGCTAGTATAAAGGATGTGGGCTTAATTTAGCATTTAAGACTGACTGTAGTTCAAATTAAATCAAAAAGTGACCAAGGAGGACTCGTTCGGGTATATCAATGTAGAAATATGATTAGGGTTTTGATATTTGACTAAGAAAGTATTAAATATGTCATTATTTAATCATAAATTTATTTGTATACAAACTTGGTTTAAAAAGGTGAAAGTGGAGGACATCTAAATGAGGAGAGAATCTTTGGTATAAAAGAAATTGTAACTATATGATTATATTATATAAATATCTTATAAATATCCTCCAGATTATATATAACAGACTGGGTTTGATTCTCCATGTTCTCCATAGTCACTTTATTTAAAAGACGATACCATTGTGACCATAAGGATAATTTAAATTCTACTAAGATCAATTTTTCACATCGTCCACAAAAGATCTTTTTTAATTTTCCTTGTCCTCCATAGTCACTTTATTTCATAAAAAATACCATATTTGGTATGATAGAAATTTGATCTTTATTAGTCCAAGTATCCTTCTATACCTTTAAATTAATTACTTGAGTTCACGTCCTCCATAGTCACTTTATTTCATAAAAAATACCATATTTGCTATGATAAAATTGGATCTTCATAAGTCGAAGTATCCTCCCATACTATTCAATTAATGGCTTGATTTTTCCATGTCCTCCATAGTCACTTTAATTCATAAAAAATACCATATTTGCTATGATAAAAATTGGATCTTCATAAGTCGAAGTATCCTCCCATACTATTCAATTAATTGCTTGATTTTTCCATGTCCTCCATTGTTACTTTATTAAATTAAAAAATACCATATTTGGGATGATAAAAATAGGATCTTTTTTAGTCTAAGTATCCTCCCAGACCATTCAATTGGATCTTCATAAGTCCAAGTATCCTCCACATACCATTCAATTAATTGCTTGAGTTCTCCATGTCCTCCACTGTCACTTTATTTGCTATTTTGTTGAATGTAGATTATCTGTTGCAATTTATGAAGTTTACCTAAACTAAGTACGCAGTATCCTTCGCGTCAAGAAGCAGCCTCTTCAACAGAGCTCCTAGCTTTCTATGCTCCCACTCAGTGAGGGGGATGGGCGGGCTCCCAAGTGGCAAACCGTTCATCAAGGACACTTTGCACGACTCAATTTTTTTGCATTTCGTCCTTCCCTTTTTCTTTGTCGCCTTTTCAATTGTGTCGCGCTTTTTGCGTTGCCCAATTGCAAAATATGTTGCTGATTGCGTTTTAGCCTTGCAATTTGGCAAATGCATTGCGCATACGCACTGTGAACTCGCGGCAAGAACTTGGCAAGAACTTGGCAAGTCAACAGTTAAAGCCTGCTTGCTTGCTCCAAACGTATTTTCTTAACAAATATTTAGACAGCGTTTGCTGCTGCGGCTTAGCCACCAAAACCAAAACCAAAACCAAATTGCAAATCTAATCCTTTTAACTGGCATTTGTTTAGCTGCTAAAAATGTTGCTAGGCACTTGCCAAATTTCGCCAAAATTGAAAAGCAACTAACTCTCTTTGCTTTTGCTCGAATGCAAATTTGTCTTGAGTTGGCTTATCTGGCTAACAGAGAGTTTTATGTGGACATTTGATGAATGGCCCGCAACGGGTCCAAAACTGATATCAAAGACCGAGCACTGGCCCCGTTGCAGACCGTATAAATCTATAAGCTGGCAACACCCAATTATTTGCAGAGCACTCACACATAAATCTCAAATCCGGCGATATTCGCTTGACATTTATCGCAAATGTCTGCGGCCTCCACTCGAGCAACTCCAGCGGCGGTTCAGCTTGAGTTGGGGGCGGGGGTAGGGTTGGAGGTGTTTTGGGTGTGGGCCATATTGCTATTTATATCTATTTTATGTAGCAACAACAACGCCATGCAAACAGCTTTGGTACACTGAGAAAAATAAGTGCAATTCTTTTTCAAAAATCGTTGTCAATCATCTGGCATACCACAGCTTCATCATCTTCCCTGAAGAGTGTATTGAGAATACTGCTAAAGAAAGTCCTAAAGTGCGTAAAATTTATTCTTTCGTTAACTAAGGAGGACATTGTTTTATGAAGCAGAAACGGAGCTTAAAAAGCTCGAGAATACTGCTAAAAACAAGTCCTAAAGTGCGCAAAACATTATTCTTCCTTAACTAAGGAGGACATTGTTTTATAAAGCTCGAGCACTGCTTATATATTGCCTAACCCGACTAGTAAAAAATAAACCCATTGTTAAGAGAAGTCAAATTTACAAAACTCCCCGAAACTCTACTTCATATATGTTAACGGGTGTATGAGATGAGATGATATATATATGAGAATTTCACCAGATTATATTTGAGATGTTGAAATGACCAACTCGTTAGGCAACTATGTATATCAATAGGAATAATTGGGTTCTTCCATTAATCGCAATAAAAGATGTGAAATTTGGAATTTATACGATCAGTGCTGTCTATACATACAAAGGTATATCTATTTCATTGAAGTGAACTAAATAAAACCAAAACTTTCGTAAAATCGTGGTTGAAATCTGTTAACAAAGGGTTCGTTAATTCGCAAGGTCTTGATTACTTCTTTAAAGTTTCAAAATAAGAACGAGTGTTCTTAAAATAACAGCGAATGTGCTTGAACTGAGGTTTGGCGAAGTCAGAATCCCATTTACAATAAACACTATATTTTATTGTACCAACGAATGGTAACAGTGTGGTAGTTTGTTTTTCTGAGTGTAACTCCTGGCTTTCTCTTCAGGACACGCTATGCTAGTGCCCAAGTTAAGCTTCTACAAATTTGCTGCTGTTGCTGGAGGGCAACACATGTTGCTAATGTGCCCGTTGAGACTTGTATCGAAATTACAGAGGTCGCAACTGCCGCTCGGTCAGTTTATGCAGTAGTCTTTGCTGCTGCTGTTGTTATTGTTGTTTGTAGCCAAAAGTTTGTGCCGTTTTATTGATTTTGTGACAGTTGTTCGACTGTCTTACCATGTTCGGCCTACGTTTGTTCCTTCCACTCTTGGCCAGTTGTTATTGCTGTTATCGTTTAGGCCTTGTACAATTCAATTCAATCAAGCAAAACAGTTTTCCAAGTGTGTCTCCAGTGTAACGTGTACTTGATTGTTGCCGTTGTTTTTGCTTGTTGCCACTAACTTGAGCGCCTTTCTCAAAGCCAACTGTCAAACTGATACGCTGTCTACACACAATTTCATTGTCTGACACTCGCTTCTGGCCCTCCGCTTTCTTTTTCCCACTTCTATCTGTATCTCTATTCCAAACATCCTCTCCGTATGTGTATGTATGTGTGTGTGTGTGCCATATTTGCATGTTTCTTGCCACGCGCTTATGTTATGAACCAAAAACAGTTCCTGACTTTGCCTCAAATTAAAGTGACAACAGCAGCTGACGTTCATATTGTCTAGAGATGGAACAGTCACTGGATTGCAGTCACACTTTCCGGACATAAAGTCGTGTAGATAAGAAAAATCCAAATTCACTTCAATTCCTTAAAAAACACATGAAGTTTTCTACATAAACAACTATTAGTTCTGTCCCATTGATCATCAACTTACAATGCAACAGCCTTTAAATTCAGTTTCAAAGATTTCGGTTATCCACCCCACTTGGGTGGAAGATGGGATTACAATGTCGTATGGGCTAAAGTTAGCTTCTCATTAATTATCAACTTACAATGCAGCCGCCTTTAAATTCAGTTTCTAAGATTTCGTTTATCCACCCCTCTTGGGTGGAAAATGGGATTACAATATCGTAGGGGCTAAAGTTAGCTTTGCACAACTTGAAACTGATTTTCAAATCGTTTAACAAATAATAATTTCTTTCGTATTTCAATGGTTTAAGGTAACTCTTGCCAAGTTCTTCAAATAGTTGAAAAACTGTAGCATGGAATTTGATTTATTTCATTTTTCCTGGGATAGGCTTCAAAGCTGTACCCAACACAAACTTAATGGACATTAACTAACCAATGTGGGCGGAAAAACGAGTGAAAGGCTTTAAGTGGGCTAAATGTGTGTAGGCGAAATCAACATAATAGAACAGAATTTGTGAAGAAGATTTGTGCCCAGCAACGCTGGCTAACCTCAGCTCGTTTTATTATAAGTTCTGACAGAAGCTTTCAAAATGGTTTTCCTTAGCATTCGACTCCCCCACTTATACAACGAGCTGTGAGCAACCCACATCTGAGTTACTGAAATGAAATCCCTCTTGACTTTTCTAATCATCCTTCAGTACGGAATCACTTTTAGTGATTCCCAGCGCATCCCTGCGCCCCATATAGTGGGTTGGCTGTCATAAATTGCCTAAGCTTTTGCTGCACCCACTCATACCACTCATTCATTCACCCACTTATTCATTCACCCACTCATTCACTCACTCACTCACTCACTCAGTTACCGGCTGTCTTCAGTTTTCTGATTCTTCATCTCTCCGTTTGTTCGTTTGTGCCTCTCTTCCTTTCTCGCTCACTCGTTTTGAATGTGGGCAGAACGTGCGCCTGTCGTGTCGCCATTTTTTATTTTAGTTTTTTTTCCCCCCATTTTTGCTGATGATGATTTCCGTCTCACACACACACACACACACACATGCACACCCATTGAGTCCGCCGCACGTGCAGCTGACATCAAAATAAATAAGAGCGACTGTCTCTAAATGACAGTTTTGCATTAGATTTTTGTTACAAAACTTGGCGACCGGCTGCCAAAAGTTTCCAAGAATTTAAGTTTGTCATTTTTCCCCCCATTTTTATTTTTCATCCTTCAATTCACTTTCGTGCAATTGTTGTTATTGCTGTTGTTGTTTGCAGAGTCGCATTGCATTTAAGCTTACACTTTTCCTTGGAATCTACTTTTTTTTCCCTTATTGATATCAAAAGTTTAAGTGCAGCTTTGGCAGTGCTTACATTTTGCTTTGGCTTTGCTCAGTGCGCTTATCCCCTGCTTACAAACTTGAAGATACACTCTCACTCACACAAACACACTCACACGCACACGCACAGCAAGCGGGAGACAAAAGTGAGTGCGTAAGATAGGAAGATAAAACTTAAAAAGCTCGAGCGAAAAGTGGGTTGAGTGAATCGTGAGGGCGAAACTTTTGAGCCTCCTCGTAGAGATTTTGCGTAAATAGCTTAAATAGTATGCTAAACAATAAAACTGAGAGACTGGAAGGGGGCTGAGCGTTTATGATATGTCTATTCTCTCCCCCCCTCTCAGAGCCCTGTAATTTGAAGTCAAATTGTAAGGAAGGGGAAACAAATAAATTTCATTTTATTCGAGTGTTTTTGCATCCGACATGTCGAAGCTTTGATTGTATTGAGGAACAAGTTTTCCGCTTTGTTGCCCTGTTTATATTCTGAGCCTACATATTTACATACACACATATGTATATAGATATATATATATATGCCAGGCACGTTCATATGTGTGTGTGTGTGTGTGTGTGTTGCCATTGCTGGCAAGCTACCAACCAGCATTTATGCCTTTTCAAGTTTGACTAAATTGATTTTCTGTTACAATTTCAATACGTGTGTGTAGAAGAACGATTCGCTGTGTTTCATTGTTTTACTTGGCCTTTTGTTTGGCCTTATTTCATACCCTGTAAAAAGTTGTAGGTGACTGTTTTAAATTCCACTGGCGAAAAATTAAATGAACTTATCCACAAAAGTGAATATTTTAGTTCCATCCTGCTCCAAAAAGTAGGCTACGTAGTTTTTTCCGGAGAATTACGTTTTTTATTTATTTTTTTTATATATTTTTTTTTTTATATATTTTTTTTTTTTTTTTTAAATTTTTTTTTTTTTTTAAAAAGAAAAAAATTTATTTTACAAAGGATGAGTGTTCTGCTACCTTACAGGCAACTTAAAATAATCAGAAATTAAACTAAAAATAATAACAAAGTTATTTATGATAGAACATAAAAATGAATTAGATATAACTTTTAAAGGGGAAGTTAAGGGGTGATACTGGGGAGATCGTCTAAATTTTGGTAGGAGATCATCATGTCAAGACCCGGTTCAGGAGGTCTTAAGGGTGGTATCGCTTGAGGGGAAAGATTACGTGGATTACGTTTTTGATATACAATTTTGACCCACCCTATTATATATATATATATTCAAGATCAGCATCAACGATATACATATATTCTAGGTCAGCCTCAACAATAGTCAATCGAAAATTTCTAGGAAGTTATTCATTTACCTTCTTACCATCGAATAAATCAACTTACGACTGCATTTTTGAACATATGTTTTTGATCTTAGGTATACGTACGTATATGTTAAACTGTCATCTTAATTTCCTGAAAATTTCAAAACAATCGGATAAGAATCTTAGAGTATATTAAGGAATCCATAGTTAGAATAAATGACGGAGAAACCAAGCGCTGTGTTTGAAGCCCCCAGTTAAAGGGTATTTTGCAGTCGATCAGTCTCGATGACAGCTTTCTGGCTTGTTTTTATATTTGTAAATACTAAGTGTATATACAAACATATATGGGTTTCTTGTATTTGCTGAAACGCGTCTGGCATAAAATCTTTTTTAATTTTGCAAATGCTCCAAAATGTTCGAAGCAGCAGCCTCAGTTTCAGCTCTCAGCCTCAGCCATAGGCATTTACGAGGGTCATTTACTAAGTAATAAGTTCATTTATGCTCTAGCACTCGTACTACTTGAATAAATTATGGTAAATTAATGTTCTTGTTTTTCGGATGCCATATCCATAGCAATCTGCAAGCAAACAAAAATAAGATATCTAATACACTCTGACTCGATATTAATTAATTAGCTTTAAATTATATTACTTGAGTTCTGTTCGCCGATTCCTAAACAATTTGCATTATTTAGAGAGCATTTACCAGAGAATTAGCTTAGCTTAGAATATGCAAATATGAGAATTTGATAATGGGATTTGAGTGAATATGAAAAAAATCGAAATTTTTCATGAAATTCTTAATTCATTTTAAAAAGATCGATTGTGTTTTATGTTTATTAGCATTATCATATATATGTAAGAGGCAGCGTATAGTTTTCTTTATCTATGATAAAATGTTATTTTTAAAAAAGGCGTAGCGAGTCGCTATGTTCCGTCTATCACGTGTCACTTCTCCAAATTGACTGTAGCCGGTCAACCTCAACACGCAGAACCCTTGCGCCACACTCAGTCCATATAGCCTATTCGCTCGGATCTCGCCTTTTCGCATATGCAAGACTACGAATGTACAAGAAACACTCTCTCTTTATCTCTTTCTTGGATTAATCATATCTTACTCAACACTAACAATGTTCTTAACATAGTACATGCACGTGGTGCCGTTAATAACATAGCTCATAATTCCAAATTAACATTTATTCTTTTAAGTCTACGGCATATATATAATCTTCTTAGCATTTGGTAATGTTTAAAAAATAATTGGTAATTGATCTAATCGATCAACATGAATTATCAGAAAAAATATTTGAATCTATTTTTCTTGTATATTTTTCATCCGAATGGGATGAAAGAAAGGGATGCTAGAGTATGATCTTTCTAGACTTTCAACTCGCATAGCTTAGTTTCCCTCTAGTTCTGCTGGTATGGATACGTATTTTTCCAAGCTGAATTCATGGCTTACTATTCACGTACGCATTACTTCGACAAGCGACGTTGCATTACCATTCACCTATGAATTCATAGCTGAATGGTAATGCATGAATTCACGTATGAAACTAGCCACATATAATTTAATCAAGAAAAGTAATTGTTGATCAATTTTACTTACGTATTTGATTTGAGATCAGTATTCAGTCCTAAAGGATGACAAATACTCGGGGAACGAAAAGGCTGTAAAATAGTGTAATAGATTAAGCTTGGGCAAAGCTACAGGTATGAAAAATATACAATTTTGTGGACTAGATTCCGCAACGGAATTCAGTTAAATCTTTTTATCAGTTATTGTTTTGCAGTTTCGTTTAGCTCGACCCTCGTATCCTTTTAAGCTGTCGGATTTTAGGATGCTGCCCTTACAGGGCTTCCTTGTTTACTTCCTTGCAGCGTGTGCTGATATTTGCCCAAAAAGTTTTTCAACGTTGCAACGCGGCGGCTAAAAGGCAAAAATCTACAACTTGACAGCAGCAAGAGAGGGGGCGAGCCAAAGGATACGCAGCAGCAGGACCAAGCAGCTAAAATCTGTTTTAGTTTGCTTTTGCTTTTGTTGTTGTTGTGTGTTGGTGCCACATTTATTTGCCAATGTTGCTCGCCCGCTCTAACTGCCCCCCTGCTCTCTGTCTCTTTCACTTTGATGGCTCGTAGTTTTCTTTGGCTGCTGGTTTTTGCCCGCATATAAATATTTGATTTGATTGTTTCTAGGCTCTACGTGTTTGTGTGCTCTGCCATTCATTGTTGCAAGTTTTTCTGCACGGCAAGGTGAAAATGTCCGAGCTGTGTAATCATAAAAAATAATTTCCATTTTGTTTTATAAATGATTTTTTGAAAATTTTATTATTCAATTTTAGGGCTAGACTGGGAATCATTTTATCAATCAATTTATGGCTTTGAAATATTTAGATGCCTTGATAAAGTAGCAAATAGGATTTCTAAGAAATAAGTTCGCTTTGACAAAATTTGTGAAAGTATGAAGAATATTTAAAATGGACTAGGATACTTTACAAATTAACATTTTTGTAATTTTTACCAAGAAATGAAAGATGTTCAATAAATTAAAAATTGATGCTGGTTCGGCCGGCTCCAGGTCCAGTTTTAATAAATAAAACAGGATAAGTAATAAAGGATAGACGTGTAAAACTACCACACTGAAGACAGTTACCGTGGTGTAACTGAAACAGCATCTAAAAATTAAAAAAGGTCGCCAAACCATACTTATAAATTAAAAATATAGATAAAAGTAGTTATGAGATATTAAAAATAGAGAATAGACCTAAGTGCATATAGCATAAGGACTAGGTTGATTAAAAAGTTTCGTAGAAAATGGGATTTTACACTCTTGGGGAGAAATTGCAACTAAAAAGGCATTTAACTTTAAGATCTGGCTAGATTGAAGTGGGATTATATTTATTTATATTTATCAGAACTGTTTCAAATTCTACTTTCAAGATAATTCCACAAAAAATCTATCTCTGTCATGTTTTAACATAGTTATTTATTGATATTTATTTATCATTATTTTATATTTATTTGTCATTATTTTATATTTATTTATCATTATTTTATATTTATTTATCATTATTTTATATTTATTTATCATTATTTTATATTGTTTTATTGTAGCAAAATATGTGCTAGTAATTATACTAATTTAAATGTCAACTGAATAATGTAAAAACAGAATGTGACCGCACTTCGTATTCTCAGCAACTCTGTTAATCGATATTATATGTACACACTTTTGATCGATAAGAAGAAAGAAGAAGAATAAAAGCGGGCATTCATTTGGATTGACTCGATAGAGAAACAAGGCTGTTTATATTAAAATATATTTCTGCAACCAGACAAAAGTAATTTGGTTCTACATTATCATTATTTTATATGTTTTATCATTATATTATTATTTTTCATTATTTATATTCATTTATCATTATTTATTTATATTTATCAGACCTGTTTCAATTTCCACTTTCGAATTAATTCCACAGAAAATCAACCTCTTTAATGTTCTATTTATCATTATTTATATTTATTATATATCTTTCTGCCTACTACTCACATCTGACTTAAAAGCTTTGCTAGCTAAAATATTTACAATTCCAAATTCCAGTTATTTATTTAACTTTCTTTTTTTTTTGGCAAAATTTTTGTTGCGTGCTTTTAGGAGTTCGCTTTGTGTGCCCGGAATTGTATGCTATAAAGAATTCATCGAACTTGAAACTATGGCGCTACACAAAATCAAAGCAAATTTGTGCAGAAAGTATAATAAACCAAATGGAAATAAATGACTTTGGCTGCTGTTGAAGGTCAAACACACACGCACACACACTCAAACACACACACACACACTGCGAGAAATGCTATACATATTTAATTTGGTAAAAATCAAAACACAATGCGGATTTTAAGTGCTCCATTTAATTGGATTTATTTTAGCTTTTGTGATAGATATATATATATTTATATATCTATGGTTTTCTCTATATAGTATTTGCTATTGGTAAATTGGTTTTTGTTGTGCACTAGAAAATCGTAAAGCGTTAACAGCGCCTTTGTTATTGCAGTTGTTGGTCACATTGTTGACTCTTGTTGTTGTTGTTATTGTTGTTGTTGATGTTGCTCTCGTGACTGTTGCCATTTTCATTGTTTGCGCCTGACAGTGGGTCAGGCTGACCTGAACCAACGAGCTGCTGCTCGCTGGCCTGTAGCATGCAACTGGTGCAAGTGGCACCGGGTTCAAGTATTGTTGTCTATTGTGTCTATTGTCAACGCAACTGTGCCACAAATATGCTGCCAAGAATATCAAAATGGCAAACACAATAGACGTACCACACTGCGTATGCATAATTATAATTGGTATATATTATTATTATGTTTATTTATTTATTTTTTTTTTGAATTTTTTTTGTTGTGTTGTTAGCTAATCTGCAATTTGTCGCAGTGGCAACAACAGCAGCAGCAGCAGCTCTTAATGAAATTTATGGACAGAAGGGGCGAGTTCATGAACCCGCATAACGATTTTGCAGCATTCGACTCTAGGGCCAAATGGCAGCCAGGCAACCTCTGGCATCCTGGCATCCTGGCAGCCATGTTGGCTGCCTGACAACCTGGAAAATTTGCCACCTGTGCGACGCGCACTGCAAAATGACAGCAACAGCAGCCAACAACAACAGCAACAGCAACAACAACAAGCAACATTGCCTGTTACAATCACAATGCTTGGCCGAATAAATTCTCATTTATGACACTTAAAAGCCGACGCCAGACAGCACAGGACTAAGAGGACTTGTGTTGTTCGTGTATCCTTGTGGATTGCCATTGCCGTTGCTGCTGCTGTTGCTCGTTAGCTGCTGAGTGTGTAGAAGCAGCATTTGGCCTGGCATTGCTTTCATTACAAAACTCTGCAGTGGCAGCAACAACAACAACTTGCGGTACGTTGCAATGCCTGCGGCTGAGCATCAAGCTGTGCATTGGCCCCTCTCACATGCAACGGCAACAGTCAGAAATCGTATGCATTGCGACAATTGATAAGAAAATGCGTTACAAATTAGCAACAACAACAGCAGCAGCAACAGCAGCAGCAGCAGCTACAACTTTGTGCAACATCAGTTTCGACAGTTACAGCGCCAGCTTAGCTTCATATTGCCACAAAGGCAGATGATATTGTATACCTGTCAGACAGCCTGTATCTGGGGTATATTACATCCTTGAGGTTATTTAAGCGGAAGCTAATTGCCATATTGTTAAACTCTAGATATCACAGTACTTCCTTCAAGCAGTTTAAGTTTTAATTATACTTTTACCTAACTTTGTGCTTTAAATTCGTGGCAATAAGCGTGGCGTGGAAAAACTGTTGTGAATATTAAACAGGAAAACTTTTAAGTGTGTATACTTAAAATAACATAAATTCCATATTATTTGAATTGAAATAGTGTCGTAGGATAAATACATAAACACTCACATACTTGATATACATTATGATCGTAAATTAGTAATGGTCACACTGACAGTATATTCTGTAATTAACATAACATTATGTTAACTTTAAGCGCGGACTGTAATGTAAAAAATATCGAAGCGTCATTGCTTTAGCAATAGATAGAACAAAGTAAAAGTCTGTATTTAAATAAAAGCTGCTCACAATTATGTCAAAAATATATCGATAAGTGTAAAAGAGTGTATCGATAAGTGATAAGTGTAAAGATCGCCACGACACGTTGTGGTATGTCGACAGTTTTCTATGATAGCTCGTACTACTTAAAAGCTAGGAAAAACGATGTGAAAAGTATAGAATCTTTGCTTCTTATCGATGTGAGAAGCATACGAACTTTGCTTCACATATTTCTATTTTTATATTTGTTACTCATATAATGATAACTGTTAGTTTAAACTAAGAGTTAACATAGTATTCTTAGCCATGGTGCAGGGCGTTCAGCTGGAGTTACATTTTATGGTTTTTTTTCATTTGGGGGAGGTGGGGTTGGGGATAATTGTTTGGGGAGGTGTTTTTTCCTTTTTTTATCTTCTGACATTTCATCTCATATTTCTTCAAATTTTGCTTCTTTAATTCTCGCGTCTTATACTATGGTATCCTGTAATATATATATAGCTCTCGCTTTGTTCCTACCTGTAATCTAATTAAGTATTCTAACTTTTCACCAAAATATTTCAGAACTCGTAATCAGAAAGAAAGAAAGAGGTATAAAGAGGTATAAATAGTTATTAAGAGGTATTAAGAGGTATAAAGAGATATAAAGAGGTATAAATAGGTTTAAATAGGTATAAATAGGTATAAAGAGGTATGAAGAGGATAAAGACGATAAAGGTTTGGGAAAGGTATTTTGTATTATTAATTATATAAATAGGTATAAATTGGTATAAATAAGTATAAAGAGGTTTAAAGAGGTATAAAGAGGTATAAAGACGTATAAAGGTCTTGCAAGTCTATCGATACTATCGATAAAATGCCTTAGGCTGTTGCCAAAGACTTTGTGCTTTATCGATAGCTTTGAATCATATTTATAATATGTATAAATAGGTTTAAATAGGTTTAAATAGGTATAAATAGGTATAAAGAGGTATAAAGAGGTATAAAGACGTATAAAGACGTATAAAGGTCTTGCAAGTCTATCGATACTATCGATGAAATGCCTTAGGCTGTTACCAAAGACTTTGTTGCTCTATTGATAGTTTTGAATCAAACTGTTTCTGTTATTACAAAAGACAGATTACGAGAAGAGGACTTAAGCTACGAAATTAAGATTTAAATGCTATAAAATAAACCTTGATAACTATCGATATTATCGATTGCATCGCCTATTGAAACTATCTAGCATTGGCATATAACCCTTTTGAGTCTATAGTGCAGGGTATTTTGAACTTTAGTTCAATCAACTTTAATTTTTTCACTTGTGTGCATTTCCCTTTCCCCTCTCGTTTTTTGTCCCTCTTGCGTCTCTTTAACAGGATTAAAGGTGATTAAAATTGCGCACCGTAAAAGTTAAATCGACTTTTTACCAGTTCAAAAATGCAACAATATGCCACAATTTTTCATTTTTTTGCGTTTATTAATAATTTTATTTTTACATTTCAAGTGCGTTGATTTTTTAACGCTTGATTATTATTCATATTTATTGCGTTTCATTTGGCAAGAAGTCGCCAGACATTTTTGTATTTGACATATAATAAATTTAATTGGGTTTTCATGCGGCTTCTGTCTTTTTGTGTTTTTTGTTTTTCTTTTTTTGACTTCTGCAGCAAATGAAACGAATCAATTAACAATTAACCAAACAATTCATTCATTGAACGCATCTTTTGCTGACACAGTTTTCAAATTTGAAAATTGAGGCTTGCAGATTGAGATTGATGTGTTTTTATAAACTTTTCAATAAGATAAATTTAAGTTTTATGAGTTGGTCCGACTAAGCAAGAAGAAACCCCAAGCGCTTCATCTGCTATGTAAATGAATTCGTTAACTAGACCAATTTCTTGTCCAAAGAAACCAATCTAAAATCCTCAGTATTAAGAGCAACCAACCAGACCCAAAGCCCAAAGCCGAAAGCCCTGAAATGTTGTCGGGCTTAAGTAATTGTAAAATGCTAAAGCGATTTGCGTATGTTTTAGTTGCGAAAAGCCAAGTGGTTGAGGGGGGAGGGGGCTGACTCAAAGAGTGAGAGGTGGGTGTGGGAGGGGAGCGTGGTAGAGGCATGTACAACCAAACTGTATAGTTTTTCATGCCCAGCCCCCAACCTTAACAGAATTCATTTGCATGTGCTACAGCATTTTTTTTTCATTGCCTCTTCTTCCTATGCTTCCTTTTGCATTTGATTTTTCATTTAATCCGTGCGTTTACATGAAATAAAATCCCACACCCCACTACCCCGCTCTACTAAATCCCCCCCACCACCACCACCTACGGCCTGTGCATTGACTGAGCAAGCGAGTGAGTAACTCAGCGAGTGTGTGAGTGAGTATATAACTATTAGGTTTACTTTTTTTCTGCTCTTTTTAATGCTCTGTTCTCAGCAGGAAAAAGGAGTATATAGGGTACGTCCGGGACGTACGGGAATAACTAGAGCAACTAAATTTGGTATACATGTTGTTTTATACCCAACTCCACATCCATCAATTGGCCTCTGTAGTCTATATCTTACACAATTTTATAGTTAGAGTTAGCAAATTTGGTATGTGGATCACTAATGGTGTATTGAAAAGATTGGTTTTCAAATATTTCTGTCACGCCCTCCAACGCCTCCGAAAATTAGAAAATTGTAGAGTCAGGAGTCAGGAAATTTAATATGAGGAACACTTATAAACTTCCTTAAAGGTGAGCCCGCAAATAGGTCAAAAACAGACTTTAAAGAGAGTATACCGTAGTTGGGAACTTTTCATCCTATTTTCGCCTCCTTTTTTTTTTTAGGAAGGACTCTCTTTTATATCAAAATGGCTGCGCATAGTTCGTTTAGCATGTGTGTGTGTGTGAACAGCTCAGAAATTTCAAAATGGGTGAAAGCCAATTTTCACACTCAACTAAATTGGGTTAGTTGGGTTGTGCGGGTGTGCGCTTGTGTGTGTCTGTGTGTAGAGGCTGCAGGTGCACGTTGAACGTTGCAAGTTGCGAAAACGCTAAAAATAGATTTTTTTTTCCTTTACTTTTTACCTTTGTCGATTCCATGCGCATTTCAATATGATTTATGACGTGCAAATTGTATGCAGCTATATTTGGGTTTTCATTTTCTTGATATCTTCATTTTTGCTGCTGCTTTCCTTTGCTATTTCTCTCTTTTGATCTGTTTTGCTTGCTTCATTGACACGCATGCAGATAGGCATGAGTTATGAGCACTTTTGGAACGTGCCAATGTGAGAAATCAAAGATGCTTTATTGCGATTTCTAAATGTCTTTGACTTGAAACTGGCCATTAAGTTAATTTATGATGCTTTTCCATATATGGCCTTAAAGTGTTTTGTGTGTTTAAATATGTTAAGAATTTACGATTATAACTTGGAATATGTTTGCGTAATTTAGTTGAAATTAGGTGTTATAAATTTAATTCGATACATGTTGTGAAATCATTTTAAATTCCCTTTAATCAACGTTATAATTTCATTTATGCTTACAAAATTGTAAATTGAGCGCTTACCAATAAATTGAAATCTTTTCTCCTTCTTCTACTTGCAGGTAAATAAATCAACTCATGTATAGACGAATTCGGTTGAAACTTGTGAGTAAAAAGACAACAATTTTGGCAAATGGCCAACTTGTGGTTCAATTAACTCTTGAAAGTAGAAACGTTTTTTATGGCAGGACCGGAGTCGGAGCCGTAGGGTCCAGCTGGGGCCTATTGTGGGCTAGATTTACTTAAAGAGAATGGCCCATTATGGCAACACTTTTCGAATGGCAATGCCCAAAACGAAACTGAGGCTGAGAGGGCTAGCCAAAAAGCCGTTAAGGCAAAAAGGGTCTTATGTAGCAATTTGCCGGGCACATCCTCGAGCTATGGTCAACAAACCGGAACGTTACGGGGACGCGTAATGAAAATTAATGCTGACGATCCGTAAACGGAAAGTATGAGAAAAGCACCAAAACAAAAGTGAAAGTCGACAACGAGTCCGCCGTGTTGTTGTTACATTTGTTGTTGTTGTTGTTGTTGGTTGTTTAGTCCAACGCGATATGTCGGTAAAACGGGCGAAAATTTAACGAACCGTAAAGTGATTCAACCTTGACGCTTGTCGCACACATTCCACAGGCCCATTAATATACACCAGGCGAGCGAGATGAAAGTTGCTAGAATGAGACAGGCATAATATATATATATATATATACATATATGTATGTGGAAAAAGTTGTTGCCTCGTGCTCTTGATGAATAAATTATATGTTGGCAATAAATTAAAATTTAACAAAGTTTAACAAATGTTTGCCACTGCTGCATGCGTTGGGCTTAAAGCCCCCTTAGTAACTGGGGCCTGGTGCATTTTTAATGCCCCGAAATGTATGCTATGGCATAATGAAATTTCATTGCCTTTGCTAAAAGCACCTTTCACACACCCCGCAAAGCCATAAAACTCTTTTGCAGCGGGTTATTTTATCAACTACTTGGTAATAATGCATGAGATTATACGCTTGCAGGGAGTTGTAAATTAATCTAGTAATAAAACAGTTGTGCCTTGGGTAAGGACTTAACATATTTTAGATAATGTATGCAGGAATGCATAAGAGGAAATAGTATAAAATCAACAATTCTTTGCTACTCTATTAGATCTCGCAGAAGACGGCTAAAACGGCTGCCACCTGAATGACCTATGGATTCATGGCCGATGTCCTGAAAGGCTGTCTTTTATAAAACCCAATATATATGATTTATTTAAATAGGCTCGACGTCAACAATTCAGGGTGAATATAGAAAGGTTTTTTTTTTTTTTTTTTTTTTTTTTTTTTTTTTTTGATAAACATATTTATTTATTTTTTATGCTACGTGATAATAAAATCGCTTTCATAAATTTCTCGAGCAAGGAACAGAAAGATGCAGGAGTATATATAGAAAGGTATATATGAAAAGTATTGGCTGGTCATATAGCGCTATTTCGGATGCTGCCAAGCATCCTCATCAGTGAACTTTATTGTTAGAAATTTTTATCCAAACTTGTCCGTATATGAGTAGTAGTCGGCTTGATTCGAACCCGAGTGCTCCCGTCTGTAAGGCGGATGCCTTAACCTCTGACCCACTTGCTGTCCGATCCCGGCTTGAACTAATTACTGTCATCAACAGGTCCATTTGAAATTCTAAGTCCGCACCAAAGCTTAATCCCTTTATCCAAGTTTCTAACCCTTACAGTTCTATTTATTATTATTAGAACCACTTGTTTTGAACTTTGTTATCACTTTTGTAAAAGCTTCGCTTTTTTATCCAAGTGTAAGTTCGGTACTAGCTGATCTTATGTAGGTCAGTTAGTTGGGTTTCGTTTGATTGATACAATGAAGTTAGTTTGTCATAATGAATGGGAGTGCCGTTCCTTATTGATAGAATGTGTGTTTTAGCGACGTGTAATTTTGTAAATGAAATATTTAATAGGCTCGACGTCAACAATTCAGGTGAATATACAAATTATAAACACACCTTACACACCCAGTCAAATATTCACCCTTACACGATCATTATTATATTTATTAAGTTATATGCTCAATCTTTAAAAAAACCTTATATAAAGAAATGTATATTAGATCTAGAGCTAGGTAGTGTTAAGCTTTATGAAAGTAGAAATACACACAGTATGCTCAAGTCTTGTCAATCTCAAATGGTTAAAGCAATTTCTTAGAATTTCCTAAAATTTGTTGCCTGGCTTGAAAATTAAACCTAATTTTTGAAAAGAGTTGAATGTGCCTCATGAGTTTCTTAATTCAGCATAATTTTTAAACAAATAATGAACAATTTGTGCTGTTATTAAGTATGCATAATGCATTAAGCTATTAAGTAAGAATCGTACTTAATGCACGCATTTTTGAACAGCTGTTTGGCTAATACAATAAAAATCAAGTCAAAAGCATGTCTCTGATATGCCTCAAAGCTGCCGACTGTTAGCGGGGGGAGGTGTTTACATCAAGGGGATGGGGGAGTGTTATAAACTTTTTTTCCGTTTGCTATTCGGGCATTGCCGGTTGATTTAACTTGAAACTTGGCTCATTTGTATTAAGTTCGCCACTCGCTGCGGCTAAGGCCGCTAAAAGCAAATGAGTGCGTTGGCCAAAAGTTTCGCTCTTGATGCGGCTGTGGCTAAGAGGCAGGCCAATGGGGCTACGAGGGGCCCCGCAGGGTCGTTCTTCTTCTTCTTCTTGCTTTGCTGCAGGCAGCTCTGATCAAATAATCTTGTTTGATGATGAGTTTGCCCACACACACACACACACACACACACTTACACTCACACACAGCTGGCGTTGCAGATAAAACGCCAAAGTTTTCATTCTATTTTCTACTTTGGAGGATTTGTGTTACATTTTGTTAGGAGAAAAAATAAAACACGAAGAAAAGTTGAAACTTCTGTTTGAAGTTTCACTGTCTGTCTGCCTGTTTGTTTTTCAGTGTGTGTTTGTGCATTTTGATTTTTGTACTTGAAATTGGTTTGCCATAAACCATTTTTGGGCATAAGTATTATCAGTGGCGCTTCAAACTTTTTTCGCCGAACTTTGTCTCAAGTTATAAACAAATTAAAATTGTATTAAAATGTCAGTGCATGTACATGCGATTGTAGATGTTGACTGAAATTGTGCTGCCACATGCCACACGCCACTTGCCACTTACCACATGCCAGCGCGCCACAAACACCACCGGCTAGACGTATTCAACGCTTGCAGCAAGCCCTCAAAAGCTGCAGTTCGTATTGTGATACCCTGTATAATGCAATTTGGTTAATCTTAACGTAATATCCTTAATACGTTTTTATTTGATACTAGCTTATACCCGCGGCGTTGCTCGCATTTCCTAACTATATTTATTTAAATTTTGATTCTTATAAATATTTATTATGTCGATCGAGGGCACGGTAAAAAAATTGCTATGAAACTTCCTTCCCCACACACTTACACACTTACACACACTAACACTCGTGGATATTATAGTTTTTATTTAATGTAAAATTATACTCATGAATATTATCATTTTTCGTTTATGAGTGGGTTGTTGTGTGGGGGTGGGATGACACAACAAACTATAGCTATAAACATTCCCTGGACTTCAAGGAATATATTATAAAAGATTTCATCAAGATCCTTTAAACGGTTTTCAAGTTTATCGCGAACATACAGACAGACATTCACTTTTATATATATAGATATAAATTTACTAACTATATAAATCTCAATCTCTCAATGCTGTAAACTATAAGCTTTTGAGCTCAGGGACCAAGTGTAAGGATAAAACACAATCACAATGATCATTTGTTTGTCCAAATAAGTTTTTATACTTTATTATTTTTGTCAATTTTGTATTTTTTGTAATTTCATTTCATTTCATTTATTCACAGTAAAGTAATTATGTGTATTTGTGTGTGTCCTAATATTAATTACAATAAGGAGTTCAGACTTCATAGCCTTTTCTGCCTAAGTATATACATAGAACTTTTAATCAAAAAATTATAGCTATTAAAAATATTAAAGTGTTGGGAAATTTTTTTTTACAAAAACCCATGAAATGTGGTGCTTAAAAACTAAGGTGTGGTGCTCTAAAATTTAAAGAGTGTCTGCTATAACATTAATGTGTGAATATGTTGAATATATATGTACATCTATTTCTAAAATTAAGGTGCAAACAAGCGAGTCTATCCACAACTAAACTCAATATTAGCTTGTTATTTTTTTGTAATTTTGTGATCTGTTTTTTTTCTTTTGAATCGGTCTCGTAGTGACGCTTGCTCTTCTTCTTATGCCTGTGGCGTTGCCAGACTGTTAGCTTACAAGTTGTATTATGGGTAGTCTTGTTGGCTTACACTTATGTACATATATCTTTAATTCAATACTTATTCTAATATTTACAATTGCATACTCGTATGATATTTATATATATCTTACACAAGGAAGTAAATATTTAGTGAACATTTGCCTAAATGCTCGCCAAAGTGCTCAAAAACGAGCGTTTAGCGAGCAAAGAAGCGAGCGTGATCTTCAAAATGTACACTGTGTTTAGAAACGGGCTTTTGGGATGATTTTTCTACTGTGTTTCTATTCTTGACTCACCTGATTATTTCCAAAATAATTTACCATGGTGTTTGGCCTCTGATGAATACGTGTGCTTCGAATTTCAATCAAGGTGATGTTTTAGAAGCATATACTTGTATATCTTGCAGAGGAGTGAGTATAGCAAATCTTTGGATATATACTAGAGTTGCACTTTCTAGTTCAATTCACTGGTTAAGTTCAGTAGTGAATTTTTCACTGAACGAACTAATCTTTCATTTGAGTCATTTGAGTCCCATTTTGGTGATGTTTTAGAGTTCTTGTTTCTTACGAGGAGTAGTTAGCATCTTTGGATTTACGAGTTGCCTTTCTGTTCTTCCTGATTTAGTTCGTGTTATTTTTCCTGACGACTTCTTTCATTTGTCTCGTTCAGTTGCTTATAGCTCATTCTAGTCATTTGAGTCCGATTCTCGTTCAACTGATTTGCATCCCAAAATCGTTCAGTCGATCATTTAAGTCATATCTCGTCCCATTGTTTTGAATGTACAAAGTAGTTTTATCTAATATTTAAATTGTTATACCTAATTCTGTATTTTGTTAAAAAATAATATATCATATTTCATTACATTCGTATTCATTTTCTTATTTATATTTAACAGTTACTATTTCAAATTCTTATGATCTAAGAGATTTTATTGAAAGCACATTTTCTTATGTACATACATATGTATAACGAACAATTCGAACGAAAGAATCTAATGATCGACTGAACGATTTTGGGATTCAAATCAGTTGAACTAGAATGGGACTCAAATGACTAGAATGAACGATAAGCAACCGAACGAGATTGGGACTCAAATGACTCGAATAACTAGAATGAACTAAAATCAGGGATTTAGTTCAGTCGTTCAGTTTGAAGATTAGTTCAATCGAACTAAGTCTGAACGATTCGGTACAACTTTAATATATACCATTACGCTCGATCTTTTCACCTGTTGCAAACTCAGTCACCAATTGAACATACCCTTTTTAGTCACACTGCTAGATAAATATTATAAAAATGAGTCTGGGTAATTGCAGTGCATGTCTGCGGTAAGAAGCCCTCAGGTTCAGCGTACAGCATTCAGTGCTGGGCTGTGCCGTGTGCTAACTTTATTATGAAAATTTCATTTTAATTGAGCGAGCTGGTGTCGCTTGCTGTTGATATCCTTTTTGTTATTTTTGTTGCTCTCGTTGTCCACGCCAAACTCCACATTGTATATTCATTGCAGTTATTTTGGTTGCGTTGCCCTCTGCAAACTCGTTATTTGCATTTTTTTTTCTTTCTCTTATATATATATATATATATATTTTTTTTGGGGGCGGATCTGTTTGTATTATGCATTATATTTACATTTAAGCATGTTTGTTTGCATGGAGTTGACAAAATGACAGTACAATTAATTACAGCTCTGTTCGGTGTTTGTTTTTCTTTTCTATATGTTTTTTTTTTTTGGCTGTCAGCGCTTCCGCTCAGTCTTTGTTACCTGGAGTTTCCTGGAAAGAGCTAAAAAAAATATCGATAGTTCATTTTGAGCCATTATCGAGGATTTTTCATCTGAGGGGTGATACTGAAATTTAAATTAATTAAGCCGCAAAATTGACGTGTCTAAATGGACAGTTATGTAAATTAATTTTTTGTTTAAAAAAGAAAAAATGAAACAATTTTCTATGTGCATAATCTAATTTTAACAAAATTATAATACCCTCTGTTAGGGTATAAAAATGCGCTTTAATTTAGTTTTACTTTTTTCAAACTTTGTCAAAACGTTATATGTTAGCATCGATTATCTAACTATAAATGTCGAAGGATGGCCTGTTTTTAAAATCGAATGTTTAGTGAAAGCAACATAAATCACATGGAAGAAACATCCTTGAGAGTGTAAAAATGAAGAGGATGAATAATGGAAAGTATGGATGACAAATAAAGTTAAGGTATGTATGGGAAAAAAGTGCACCGCGAAAAGATCCGAAAGCTTCAAAGATATAAGGATGACCTGGAAAAATCATCCGGAATAAAGGTATGAAGATCATCCTTTATCTTCTTTGTATGCTTATTGAGTCACAGGGAAAAATCCAGACCTATTAACGTTACCTTCTAAAGCATCCTTTTTGCTGGCTGCTTTTTTTCTCTTCTAATTCCCAAGCGGTTTTAGCTCAACGCTCAATATGTTCAGTGCGTACCTAATTCTTCATATACTCATATAATTTTTTGTGGTATTAGAAAGCAGCATTGGGATAATGCACTTGTTTAAGCTGTAATTGAGCCCTGCCTGGCATTGAGGGTTCAGACAGTTTCTATGCATGAAAATTCATTGAACAGAAAGAAATGGCAAATGTTTTGCATATGGAATTTGCTTTGTACACTGAAATGCTGTTGAGCTTTACAACTTGTCGGATCTCTGGCATAGCATAAATAAACAAAATAGAAATAAGAGCATTTTCAAATGCCACTTGACACCATATGGCGTCTGCTAGTTGTCAGGCACTTTGCAGCTGCCCCCGTTGTCTGTACCCGCAACAAGCACTGCTGCTCTTGTCATTGTCAGTTGCACGCATTAAAATGCAATGATAACAAGCTGATGGGAGCAACAGCAACAAAAACTTTGGCTCAATAGTTTTGCCAGTAAAAGTTCTTTGTTGTTTTGATTTAACTGAAGATGCAGTTGAATATTAGGCGAAAGTGGCTTGCAGAATTCTAAAAGCCGCAACAACAAGCGCTCGTTCAAGTGCGGCAGCTTCAACTTCAACTGCAGCTCCAGCCTCGGGGGCAGCTCCACTTGTGATGTCAACGCCATCAGCAGCTGTTGGTTGTGTTGAAGTTGCTTGTCGCCCCACCAGCGACAACAACAACAAACACTTGTATATTTCATTAATTTTGCATCAAAATTGCAACAAAATTGTTGTTGCTACAACTTTTTTTATTATACTTTTCTTTTTTTTGGTTTACTGCGTGCTCAAGTGGCAGATTGTCCAATTGGTAAGCTTTGGGCTTTGGTTTTGCTGTCAAAAAAGTGCAGAAATATACACGCACATATAAAATGAATATATATAGTATACAAAATACAAAATTCTGTGTAAATAAATTGAATTGAAACTGCAAAATTGCTGAAGTGCCACTAAACAAGCTCTGTTCTGTTCTCTATGCTCTGTTCTATGCGGCTCTTTGAATTGTTTGCCAGTCAACTAATCAATTGAATTAGTGCTACGCTTCCTTTCTCCCTCTCTCTCTCTATCTCTTCTTATACTTCTCTCTCTCTAATCAACACAAGCCAAATAAACTCAATATTGGAATGTGGCTTTGGCGTTTATACGTGCAACGATTTGATAAAAAAAAGTAAGTTAAATAAGTCAAAGAAATTCATCGATTATGTTCGGTTAAAAGCTAAATGGTGCTGCCAACTTGTTTAGAAATGTGCTTTTTAAGTAATTAGTAGTATTTAAGAAGCAAGAGGTCTTTTCTGCCTGTCCTGTCAAGGTCGTTCCTATCATCTTTTCACCACCATTACCCCGACATATTATTCATCTCCGATCATTACCTAACGCGAGTAAAGTCTCTGATGCCTTTAAGACTATGAATAATATGTATAACATAATATGGAAATCATGGGAGTACTCAAAACTCTAATCAAGACACGAAAGAAATACATGTATTTCCCAGAATGAAGGGTTAAGCACTCATGAGACTCAACCAGCTGAGGACCCTTTATAGAATAGGGAACCTGGTATTCCCTACCATCTGAGGACCCTTTATAGAATAGGGAATACCAGGTTCTCTATTCTATAATACCGGTGCCGTGGAGGTAGGTCAGGATCCTCTAAGGGAACAGTCTCATGAAACTAAAGCATCTGAGGACCCTTTATAGAATAGGGAACCTGGTATTCCCTACCATCTGAGGACCCTTTATAGAATAGGGAATACCAGGTTCTCTATTCTATAATACCAGGTTCTCTACCGGTCTAACGGCTCTTCTATAATACCGGTGCCGTAGAGGTAGGTCAGGATCCTCTAAGGGAACTGTCTCATGAAATTAAAGCATCTGAGGACCCTTTATAGAATAGGGAACCTGGTATTCCCTACCATCTGAGGACCCTTTATAGAATAGGGAATACCAGGTTCTTAGGACCCCTTATAGAATTGGGAATACCAGGTTCTCTATTCTATAATACCAGGTTCTCTCTGCTATAATACCAGATTTTCTATTCTATAAAGGGTCCTCAGGTGGTTGAGTTTCATGACACTGTTCCCTTAGAGGATCCTGAACTACCTCCACGGCACCTTACTAAACTCCTCCATCACTTTGATTACTATAATACAAAATTAAGTACAACATTTTTTGGAACTCAATTTTTCATATTTTTTTATTTCTTTCTCCATTTATTTTAATTAATATCTCTCTTATAGAAATAGAAATTTTGAACAGTTTAACTGATATATGAAGATGAAGACTGTCGTATGAACAATCTATGTGCTTTAACTGATTAGATTTGTGGTTAAAGTGCTGCCAATTCGTTGAAGTTCATTCCACACAAAATATTCCGAAATGTCTGTATAAATTGTGATTTTGAGCTTATTAAATCTTAAATAGAAAATATGAATTGATGGCAATGTACCAAGGATATCAATTAATGCCACTTGACGGCTTAGCTGTGTACGTGTATAAGTATGGAGTAAGCAGCTAGCTTTACAACCTTTTTGTTTGCCTTTTCTTTTTTTTTGGTCTTCTGAACAAATAAAATGCTGTTAACGTAAACGTAAACGTAATGCTGCGCTACCAAACAAAGCCGAAAGAAAAGAAATTCAGACTGGCTGTCAAGTGGCAGCCAGCTCAGGCATATAAAGAAAGGCGACATGGCAATTGCCTGGCAGGCGGCAGCTGCTGCTGCTGCTGGAGGTGAGGGGTTGTAATCGGGGGTGGGGGGAGGGCCGACGCGTCAAATCGATAACAAGCGGAAATGGGGTCAGTGCACCCAAATGGCCAGGCAAAAGCAATCAAAACTCATTGCCAAAACGAGCAAAAATACAAAAAACGGAACAGCAAAGAAAAGAAAAGTTGCTGGCCAGTTGTTGGGATGGTTTGTGCCGCTTACAATTTCAATGCAACAAACGGTACAAAGGGTGTTCCCCAACCCCATTCCCTTTGGCATCCTTCAACCAAGCCAAGCAAGTGCTTCAATTTTCCGCCCTGCCAACTTGCTGCTAACAGAAGCTGCCAAGCGTTTTCTCAATTGCTGCCCAGGCACAAAATCTTGTGCATTATCAACGTTTAACTGCAATATCAGTGCTGTAGTCGCTGCTGCTGCCCGTGTGCACTTAATCAATATTCGATTACAAATGCTGCTCCACTCACCCACACACACACACACACACACAGACTCAGACAATCACACACTCACACACACAGTTGGCAGCACCACGCGGCCACTCATACACACAGTTGGCAAGGCCAGTTCAGACCAGTTCGAACAAACAAACTCACACACACGCATTAATACCCTAGCAGAGGATATTGTAATGTTTTTGAGAAATGTGTAACGCATTGAAGGAGACATTTCTTACCCTAGAAGATATATACTACAATATATAGTATTGATCCTGAGCCTTGTCCATCTAATTTTATACAAACCATCGCAGCATTAAAGCTAACTTATTGAAACTTGGCACAGATGCTTCTTTTTGTTGTACGCAGTATATATATAAAAGCGAGTCGGATCGGATCACTATATTACATAGCTACCATATGAACGATCAGTCGAAATTCAATAAAGTATGTTTTTTTAAGATATTTTAACCAAACTTACCAGTTGTAGATTTATTTATATGCATAATACAAGTTGATGAAATTTTAATTTAAATCGATCGACTATATCATACTGAACCACAGGCAGAATCTGTCGAAAAATGTGTTTCTCTAGCAAAACCTTTTTGTTTTATTTCAATATCTCAATTAAACTAAGTAACTGCATACTAAATTACATTGGAATTTGGTTAAATTTAATCGATATTGGATAACTATGTGATATATTCAGTTTTTGTATGAAAAACCCTTTAATTTAGTATATTTCCAATCGCAGCAAGGGTATTAGATGTTCGGAATTCCACAGTTCGCTTTACTTTCTTGTTTTATAGTAACAAACATACATATTGGCAATTGAATCATGTTCGGTGGCACCCCTTGGCCGTACCTCCGTACCTGCTCCTGCACTCAGGCAATCTATGCGCCTTTTGTGCGTTTACCAATGCACTTTTTGCCTCAGCCAGTTAGTAGTAACCAAACTCCACCCCAGACCGCCTTCTGGCATTTGCTGGTGCTGTTGGGGCTTCTGTTGGTGCTTCTAGTGCGGTTCGGTTGATCTGCACAGCTGCCAATTACAGTTTTGGCCCCGGCCGAAAGTCAAATGCCAAGCAGACCATTACGTGTAACAGCAGTCGAGGGTGTGGCAAGTGGGAAGCGGGCAAAGTGGGGAGGTAGAGTGCCACAGCAACACTTTATTGGCCACTGGCCCCCGGCATGTGTACTACTCGGCGTATGAGTGTTGTGCAATTTATTTATGCCTGTTAAGCTTTTGCACATCGACTTTGCTTTTTTGTCTCGTAACGAACTGCATTTCATTTGAATGCTCAGCAAACTGCTAAAGGGATTTCAGGACTTACGTGACATGCGACATGTCATAACAACCATTTGGCCAAAGGATTGCATTTCGGGACTTATGATTGCGGAAAATCCAACAAAAGTGATGATCTGCGATGAAAAATCAATGATAATTGATTAAGCAGAAGAATTTGATACATTGTTTTCAATATTTAATTACTTCTAATTACTCAAGTTGTATTTAATTACAAAGGATAGTATTTGATTCAATAACAATTACTTGAGTGTAATTGAAGATAAAGAAAGAATGATTATTGAGCATTTAAAATGTGCTAATGTCCAGAATTACTTATATAATTTGGAAATTTAAAGGTAATTAAACATGGCACCTCTGCTTTTAATTACTTCTTACTTCTGGCATTACTTAGGAAGTTTATCCTAAGTTATTTTGTAATGAAAGTAAATTTACTTGTTAAATAAATAACTCAATTATCTGTTATTCTCTCGAAATTTGTTCAAGTTAAGAATAATTGAGAGTAATATGTTTAATTACAAGTAATTAAAATTTAATTACGCTTAGAATTAAATAAATTATTTGTGATTTCCTAGCAGTCATTGAAAATTGCAGCTCCGGCTAACTGCAAGTTATTTGATTTATCTCTATTATATTGTCATTTAAATCAATTCTCCACTCGTTTAATATATATTTTCAGTGATTATCATTTGTAACATTCATTTAACTTCTTAAAATTGACTGTCCTGTGGCTTTGTCAGCCTCATATCAAATTTTCAAGTCTGACATTTGACAATTTTGTGGCTTGTTCAGTTCAGTTTGGCTTTAGGCAGCAATAATCATTTGTTGTTGTTTATTTGTTGCAATGGCAATATGCCATTAATTTATACTAAATTATCAACCATATTTGTTGTTCATTAAATTGCATTTCAATTATACTCGTCGTACTATGTATGAGGCAAGGCAAATGTGTTGCTGCAAGTAGCCCTAATCACTGGCCAATGTTCTGTGTGGTCTGGCAAGTATTTGTCATTGTCTGTATGTGTGAGTGTGTGTGTGTGTGTGTGTATGTGTATGTGTGTGTACATTTTACATAATAAATCACGTAATGTTTCAAAATGCTGTCATGTTTCGTTGGTTAGCCAGGCAAATGCCTGAACGGGCAGGCATTAAAGACAACTGTAGATGGCCAAATATGGCCAAAAGGGGTTGTTGGTTTAGTAGCTGCTGTTGCTCCCTGTATAGGGTATAGCTGGAGTATATCAGTTTGTTGTACAATCTAAAAATAAGAGACTTACAACGATATCACATATAATTGGAAGGGTTTTTTTGAGCTAAAGCACGCTTCTTAGGATTTATTCGCTTGTCTTGCCTAGGAAATTTTCCTTACAGTGGACGTATTAGCTGCGAAGTTCGATACCCAGTTAGGAAATTAGTTTTATTTATAACTTCAATAATAACACTTTTGAATTCGTCCTTTTTATACTATGCGAGGGAAAATATTGGGTTATAGCTGAAATGTCCGTCTGTCCGTATGAATGCAATTTTTTTGCCTTTATCTTTGAGCTAGAGCAACCAAATTTGGTACACATGTTGGTGTATATCGTCAATTTATAAAGTGTCAAGATCAGAAATCAAATAACCATATTATATAGGTCTGGGAACATCGTATTCTGCAGTCGGGTGCGTCCGCCGTCGGTTCTGGCACCTTGCGATCTTAGCCCAACATATAAAGAGTTTAATAATTCAGAATCTATATATTTACAGATGTGGAAGATGTTAACTGAAGACTAACTTAATACATAAGTGTGGGATAGAGAAGAAAAATTAAGAAAAGAAGTAATAATAATAATAGATATGATGTCTGTATACAAATAGTGATGTATATTCTTAGGATTCGCATTCTCCTACTGGCGTGGTCCCTTTATATCTGTTTAGATTCCTTTTACCATACTTTTGCGAATTGCAGGGTATCTTATGTTATTATATTGTGTAGATGTTAGCTTTCTTACGTGCTGTCCGCATGTCTTGCATGCAATTTAAATGAAATTGTCAGCTTGCAATGTGTAACATGCGGCCAGGCCACAAATTACGTTGCATACAATGGCTGACACACACACACACACACTCGCACACCCGCATACACACTCACACTATATACATATGTGAATGACACACAAATTTAACTCTTCTTCTGCTCGGATTGTTTCGCAATTTAATTTTATGACTTGTTTATTTCGGATGCCCACATAAGGTTAAATATAACACGCACATTTCCTACATATGTATCTATATAAATTATATAGAAAATTTGCAATTATTATGCCAGGCTGAGATACTTTTGATGCATGCTCGTACTCTTTGGAGCCTAATTAAGCAGTTGAACGCTGTGCACAGACTTTGAACCCATAATTACTCAAAAGCGCGCAGATAAAGCACGAACTTCAAGCCAATTGCTATTAGAGAGCACCAGCCCCAAACGCTCCGCTCCGCTCCTCCCTTCTGACGCCTGCCCCATCGCCTCAATGGCCATGTAATTAAACTTTGATTACGGTACTTAGCCAGCGTACTAAGCATATTTTTTCTCTTCTCTACCTCAGACTCTGACTCAAACAGAGACTCAGTGGTAACGGATACAGTGTCCCTCTGCTTAGTCCGCTGTCTTCTTTAGAAGTGTTTCAACTTGGTGGTTGCTGGCGGACAATGTAAGAACACTTGACTGAAAGATATCCTGTAGCTAGCAGACGATTAGTCATGAAAAAGCTTTAGGATGTGTAAATATAACTATTAGCAGGCAAATAAGCGAGCTTTGAGCTTTCAAAGAGCTTTATTATATCACTCGAAGCTTTAAGGTGCTTTCAAAGCTCTTTTAAATGCACATAAACTTTCAACTTGGTGGTTTTTGGGTTTCTTGACTGGAAGATATCCTCTTATTTGAAGTCTAATAAGAAATTCAATTAATCAGGAAGGAAATTGAAACTGTCAAAGCTTTATGATAAAATACAACTCCTTAGAGCAGGAGAAATGTAGTTTGAAGCTGTAAAGAGCTATGAACTTTATTAGATCTTAATCGGATTAAGTCGGTACAAGTAAAACCGCTTTAAGCTTTAAGGTGCTTTCAGAGCTCTTTTAAATGCACATAAGCTTTCAACTTGGTGGTTTTTGAGATCCAAAGTGAGAATACTTGACTGGGATGTATCCTGTTGTTTGAAGTCTAATAAGAAATTCAATTTAGGAAGGAAATTGAAACTGTCCAAGCTGTATGATGAAAAACAACTGCTTAAAGCAGGAGAAATGTAGTTTGAAGCTGTAAAGAGCTATGAACTTTATAAAATCTTAATGGGATTCAGTCGGTACAAGTAAAAGCGCTTTAAGCTTTAAGGTGCTTTCAAAGCTCTTTTGCCAGAGCACCAACTTGAGGGTATACAACATGTCTTGTATTGCTCTGTTGCAACTTTACAGAGCGAGGTCCTTGCTGCGTCCTGTGAGGCTTCAGCTAATGACACTGCATCCAGCGGAAGACGTAAAAACGCAGGCAGCGCATAACATTGTCTACAAGTAGCTGCTATCTATGACAGCTACTTGGGGTTCAGCACTCGCAACTTTTTCCCACAACCTCTCGACACTTTGGGGGGCGTTTTTCTTTCAACACGCAACGCTGCTTCCTTTGTATATACCATATGTACATATACATATATAAAATATATTTATATATATTTTTATTTTTATTTTTATTGCCTGCAATATGCAATTATATTTATGACACTTTTATTTGATTTCCTTCTAAAGATTTCTTGCATTTAGCATAAAAAAAGGGAAGAATAAAACAAACAAAATATTTGTCCAAGAACATTTATCATACGTTGAGCGGCTAAATTGCCCAGATACACATATCGCACATTTTTATGCATACGAGTACAAATATATAAACATTTATATATCCCATATATGCTGAACAACATCATTTGTTGCTGAGGCTGAGGCTGCGGCTCAAGCTGGAACGGGAACTGGAACTGAAACTGTCTGGGAACGGGTCTTGAAGTAAGCCCACAAGCCATATAATGTGCCATAAATATTAAAACGTTTTTGACTTAACGCGCGGCATCGTTGGCCACACGCGCCCGGGGTTAGCCCGGCCTGCAACCCGTACTCAGATCCTGGCGACGGACATGGACAGACTACGGGCTTCGGTTCCAGATCTGGCTCGAGCTTTGGCTCTGGCTCTGGTCCTGAAGCTGGCGCTGGCTCGGGCTGCCGTAAAGCGCCAGCAAATTATTTGCATTTTTTATATGGCTGAGCTGACGTCTCAACAAAAAGATAAAAAACAACAAGTGAGAACGTTAGAGTTGCCAGCTCCCGACTGTATTATGCTCTGTTTGCAATCTGTTGACTAAAAGTGGTTGTCGCATAAAAATATAAATTGTGAAAGACTAGCGTATATGTTACTTAATTTATTTCAAGAGTAGCGTAAATACAAATTTAACTTAAAGTCAGCGAAAATTGCACTTTACTTTTCAAATCGCATGCTCGGGAACGCCCAAATTCAAATCACGAAAATTTTACGGTTTCCAAAGCACCAATTCACTATTTCTTTTATTTATCTAAAATCTTTCCTAACCTAGAACAATCGTTTTGAAGAGTACATACGAAAGTTTTGCCGTTTTAATGAACGGTTGACTTGTTTTCCTTTTGGGAACAGAGTATAAAAAGCAGCTAAAGTCGCTTTGAGCATAAAATGTAAAAGTGCAAAGGAAATTTACTCTGCCTTCCTACCCACACAGTAATACACATACAGACAGGGGCAGATCGGAAATTTTTTATAAAAAATATATATTTTAAGCGCTGCGTTGCTTGATTGGAGGATGAACAGAGACGGATGACGGGCAGGAGGGCAGGCGGGCGGGAGGCAGGGGCTGATGGCACAGACAACTGGCTGAAGTTATCAACATGGGCTCTCTGGTTCTTTGCGGCTGCTTAACGTTGTCACACCGCCAGGCAAATTGCGGTGGGCGGTGGGCGTGTCCGGGTCCGGGTCCGGCGTCGGGGCCGGAAGTGGAAGCCAACAGCAGCCATGAAATGAGCATGTTGCAAATTGAATCAAATACATTGAATAATGAATCTCATTTATTTTGCAATAATTTGCATTTATTTGCCAGCCAGTAGTTGCATAATTCAATGCGACACTCGCCATTATGCAGCATGTCCTGTCCATCCATCGGCTGCAATTAGAACGAGCATGCGGCAAGAAGCATGTCTTAGGCATGTTTTTGACTACAGATACACTTGCGTCACTCCCAATCACTAGGGCAACCAATCAATTGCCCAGAGAGATCCTGGAATAGGCACTTCCAATGCACTTGTTCCCAAAACAACTTTGTTGTGCATTGAAGCAGAAATTTAATTAGTTTTGGCATGTATTGTGCTCTAAATTAAATGCCAGTTCTTTAACCATAATTAAAAATATATATTTAAATTTAAAAGTTATAATAACTGGTTAACTGGTTAAACAAAATTGCATCTTAAGAAAAATAATGTGAAGAAAATGCATCTAATAATGCATATACCTGCATTCTTTTTAAATATAAAGATTTGAGCTAAGGGATTCCAAAGTTTTACATTGCAACTCGGTGTTCTAGCATTTATTTCCTAAAATATACGGGCACACTTGAGAAAAATAATGTGAAGAAAATGCATCTAATAGTGCATATACATGCATTCTTTTTAAATATAAAGATTTGAGCTAAGGGATTCCAAAGTTTTATATTGCAACCCGGTGTTCTAGCATTTATTTCCTAAAATATACGGGCACACTTAATTCAAAATTTCAGATTAAAGAGGTTAAGCTTAATCTTCTGAGCTGCTGAGCAGCAGAACAGCCTCAAACTGTCTTAAAATTACGAAACATAGTACTACACTATATCTCAAATTCACTATTGAGATAGCTGAGATAACTGTCTATATAATTCCCAAGCAGTTTAAACAGCACACAGCTTAATAAATGTAAATGACTTTAATAAAACAAGCTTGTGTTTAGTTTATTACTGCTAGTTTTGCTGTTTTAAGCAACTAAAAAGAACAAATTAACAATCTATTTTAATCACAAATTGTTAATAAAAATGTTAACTTTTTAATTAAGTGGCTGCAAGAGAATTTATATGAGATTTGTTTTTGTTTTCGCTGTGTTATGCATATTGGTGTCCTGCCACACATAGTGCACAAATGTATTGCAACTTTGGATTTCAACTTTTTAATTAAATATTAAGTTTTGTTTTTGGCCAAACACCGCATATAAAAACACCACTCCACTCCACCGCACCGCAACCCGCAACGCTGCCCATTGCCTGTGTTGCCTAGTTGAAAGTTTTGTTCAAAATAATGAGAAATATTTAACAATTAGTTGCAATACAAAGCTGAAAGCAGCAAGTGAGGGGAATTGAGGAAATTACTAGGCTCATTTCATAATCCAACAACATCAAGCATGACAACAACAACAACAACAACAAGCAAGACAGTCAACATTTCGCAATTTGCGGTCACAATTAGCATGGGATGTCCTGCAAGGACTCACTGGACAATTTGGTCAATTGCTTTTGATTTCGGTGCGACACTTGGCCTTGCAGCAGCTGCCATAATTGAGAATCAATAGTTGATCAACCGGAAGCGGATGTGAGCGATGAGAGAGCGACAGGGACAGAGATAGAGACTGTGACAGAGACTGAGACTTGGTATGCCACTGAGAATGCGGATGCTGCTGCGGGCAAGTGTTAAATGCTACTCTGCTGACAGTCCGCCCCCTACGCTCCCGGCACTACTGCTGAGCAATGCAGTCTGCTTGCTAGAGCTGGCAAAATATTAATTAGTGCCAGCACTCGATAGTTTTGATAATGCTAGGCTAAGCTATCGATAAATTTGAGCAGCGCTTAAATGAATAGAAATTAAATGAGCTTTGATACTTGGTTTTGCCTAAATTAACTTGTTTTTCTATAAAATAGTTTAACATTTTCCCAATTAATTGAAGATGTTTGTTAGAAATGGAGGAATGATACTTGATACATTGTTTTCCCTGCTGAATGCAATGATATATTGCTATTAAGCTGGTGATTTTCTAATACCATATTTTTCAACTCTCGTAAAGAATATCTGCTTTCATAAATGTATGTTTTATTCTATTTGTGTGATACTAATTACTGATCTGTGTAAGGAAATCACAAATCAAAGTAAAATATATTATGTATGTAAACGGGTGTATGAGAAAGGGCGACGTTATCGAGTATCAGTTCGGTGGTGGAAGTCGATATCAGCAGAAGTATCGATAAGCAGTTGGAAAAGCAGTCGGAGTGGATCGCCAGCAGAAGCAGTTGCTTGTCAGCAGAAGCAGTTCGTTCGTTGGTGATAATTCGGAGGTCGTCGTCAGTCGAAAGCAGAGCAGTCATTCAAACTTATTATTGTACACTGTATTTAGCAAATAATCATACCATTAGACATAATAAAGTGTTGGTTAATATATATCCAACCTTACATGTATCATGCATCAAATATCAATGATGAATGCGCTGAATTTCCATTTCCATTAAGCTAAGCAAAAATGAAGTAAATTTCTTATTTTTGTCAAGGCTTTTCAGCAAACGAGTCAAAAGATCAGTGCACAGATTGATTAACTCCATTTAACAACAAATTTAGAAATGCGATGAAATAATATCATAGTTTTTGAAACTCCCTTTATAATGTAAGTTAAATTAAGTTAAAGTATATATTGTAGAAGCCATAAATACAGAGATAGGTTCGATCTAGCCGAATATAATGTTATAAGATACAAATTTGTTTGTCAATAATATTAATTGTGTTGTGGCTGATGTTGTAAGTAATCAATCTGTGCACTGACCGGATTATATATCTCCCAAAATCTTTGATAGTGACAACAATTGATAAGCATCGATAGTTTCGATACTGCCAGCTCTAACTGCTTACCGCACATGTCAAAAATGCAAATCCAACATGGCCCAATACCTTGTTGGCTCAATTGGCAAGTTGTCTGCCACAACACGCCCTACACCGCCCCAAAACTGGGCGTGGCTGCGTGGCTGGGTGGCTGTCTGCCTGTTGGCCATATAATGAATGTTTAAATGATTTGGCACGTGAATTATTGTGGATTTAATTGTGCGCTATTAATGACTGTGGCGCTGCTTGGGGATGAGGTGGAGATGGAGGTGGAGATGTAGGCGGAGGCTGAGGCTGAGCCAATGCCAATAAGCGCTCATTAAAATGAAATTTGTTGTGCGTGTACAATGTCGTCGTTGTTGTTGTTGTTGTTGGTTGTAAATGCCGAGTGGCACTTGGCTTAAATGGCAACGCACAACACTCGAAATGCTGCACAGTCTGCTGCAGCTGGTGTTGTTCCTGGCTAGTGTTGTTGTTGTTATTGTTGCTGTTGCTGTTGCAGCTGTCAGTGTCACATAATTTTGCACTTTGAACAGGCCACAAGCACTCGAGGCTTTCGGTTTGCATGTCAAACACACATACACACACACAGAGACACTCACACACAGCAGCCGCCGCATTATTTTTGCGGCCTTGCGTATATATTTTTTGTAGCATACTTTTGTGCGTTTCCATACTACGCAGAATGTTAAAAATAAATTGAAGTTAAAAATAAATAAAAGCGTTGCACGAGCATCGCTCTGATTTAAAATAATATTATGCCATATATTTAAACTGCTGCATATTTATTATTATTATTATTATTATTCTTATACATGATACATCTGCCAAACTGTCGGGCTTGAAAAAATAGTATAAAAAATAAACAAGTGCAATCAAAACAGAAATTAAATGCAGTTGTAATTTAATTTATATACAACTTGTAATTGTACAAGCTTTTGTAATTTATTTTTGTACATTTTCAGGCGGTATTTCAATTATACTCTGTTCCAAAAATAAGCCAATATGTAACTGAACTGAGTAATATATTAAAATATTCATGAAATTGTTAAGAACAGCTGCATGTGTGTTAATAACACTTGAGGAGAGTGTACTATATATATATTTGCGTATATTTGATATCAGTTTTGTATGCTTGGCTTGTCATGCTCAGCATTTTGAAAAATCTTGTGTTTTTTATGGAAGTTTTGAAGAATATAGAAGAAGCTTGTATGTAATGCAATTGCCGCAAAGTGAACAGGGTTTGTTGAAAAGTTTTGCAGCTCAACTTGATGGGGTGGGGGATTGATAAATGTTCTTTCGCCCATTGCCCAAAATCAGGCAACACGCAGCGAACAAAAACACAACAATAACAACAAAAATAACAACGCAGAACGAACAACGAACAAAATATTTGACATAAAACCACAGCACGTAAGTTTCAATATTGGCACTCATGTGTGTGTCTGCCTGATGACTTGTATGGGTGGGTGTGTGTGTGTGTGTGTGTGTGTTGCGTGTGTGTCTTGTGAGAGTTTTCTTCATGTCGTAAACTGAAACTTGAAGGCAAGGACGCGCTCGACTGGCGCGTACGTGTCAGATGCCGCAAATGTCTTGTAAAATGGCAGCATTGGCGCCATTTTATGTGCTATAGTGTGTGCAGTGGCAAGCAAGGGGCTAAAGAGGAGCTGCTGATGCTGAGAGGGAGCGGAGGGTGTGCTGTAAGCGTATGTGAAGTGTTTAGCAGCTGCGATTTGTCAAAAGTCAAAACCAAAATCCAAAATAGCGGCTGTCACATGTGGGCGTGGTGAGCGGGTGGTGGTGTGGGTATGGACTGTGGCAGGCACATAAAACTTGCAACAGCCGCCATTTTTAATTTGCTTGTCGAAACTGATGCATGTCTGTGCGTGTTGTTGTTTATGTGCGTCGCCGCGCGTTGCCTGTTTCCGTTTCCGCTTTGGACAGCAGCCGCTGCTTAACTCTGTGTTGTCGTTGTTGTTGTTGAGTTTGATTTTTTCCTTCAATGTAAATAACAAAATGTATCACTTCCGTTGGTTGCACACACACACAGACACACACATGCTGTCAAACTGCAGTTGTGTTGCATTCTGCAGCATTTGCCACATTTTGCAGCCATTGCAAATGACGTGCGATAACAAAAATGGCCGCTCGCTCAGTTTCCGCTTTGTTTGGCTTGTTGCAGTTCTACAATAACAATTTTTTTGTTTGTGTGTGTGTGTGTGTGTGTGCCGCCTTTTGTTTCCACATTTGGCAATACTGCCTGACTGCAATTGCTAACTTTGTTAACATGTGTAGCAGTTTATCGGCATGTATTGTTGAAAGCAACCTGCCAGCTACTCTTTCCCCTTCCGCACCACCATCACCACCAATACAACATCCTTTGGCAGCACTCACATTCCATCAGGCAGCGCGATTTTGATATGCACACTCAAATATGCAAATATTTGCGCACAAATCCATTTCAGTTTCTATGCTCCTTTGTGCTACTAATTGAAGTCTGTCAGCCAAATATGTCGCATACTTTTCATGCTTGATTTACTCGGCTATTTCGCGTGTGTCCTTTGTGTCCTGCAGAACGCGCAAAGTCATAGTTAGCAACAAACAAAGCAGCTCATAAGCTTTGTAATCTAATTGTGTTAATAAGTAAAGACTTGTCCTGTGATGTTAGTTTGGTTGAGAGAACAAACATAAACTAAAGGTAAAATGTAATTTCAGAAAAATATCATATTATATTTAAATCACACTTTAAATTTGTTGTAGTTTTCCATTTATAGAAAGATGAGAGTAACGAGATGACAAATAACAAGAATATAAAAATAACGAACTATATTCTAACTAACAACTAATAATAACTAACCAATATATAACAATATATCTATATTCGGATGTGAAGCCACAAACAAACGAGTTATTCCAGAGATTGAAAGTGATCTTAAGTCGAAGAGAGAAAGCGCGAGCCGAAACACACAACGCGAGGGCGATCGACAGATAAAGATGATTGACGAGAGAGACAGCAAGACGACGAGAACAAGTTGAGAAGAGAGAGCTAGACGACGAAAACAAGTTGAAAAGAGAGAGTTAGCTAGACAACGAGAACAAGTTGAAGAGAGAGACAGAGTCAGCTAGACGACTAGAACAAGTTGAAGAGAGGCGAGTCAGCTAGAAGACGAGAACAAGCTGAAAAGAGAGAGGGAGAGTTAGCTAGAAGACGAAAACAAGTTGAAAAGAAAGAGTCAGCGAGACGACTAAAACAATATGGGGCAAGTAACTAGACGACGAACAAGCTGAAAAGAGTAAGTCAGCTAGGCGACGAAAACAAGCTAAAAAGAGAGAGTCAGCTAGACGACGAGAAGAAGTTGAAGAGACAGAGAGAGAGCTAGGCGACGAGAACAAGCCGAAGAAAGAGAGAGAGAGTCAGCTAGACGACTTAAGCAAGATAGCGACAGGACACCATAACCTTAAATTGAATAACAATTTAAGGTTAATTTTAGATGAAGTTTTCTGGGCTATAAATTTATAGCCCAGAATGCAATGTAACATCTTCGAGATCTCTATATACATAGATGAAAATCCTACCCTGTTTAGCGTACTTCGTTATTATATGATATTTAGGCATTACTTTAGTTACGGATTCCAATAACAATATCAGACCATCAAAGCCAATCCAATATTGATTATTTAAAGAATAGTTACTCAACAAAATAAAACATAAATTCAGCTAAGTCAGTTAACAAGAATTTTGAAAATAAACAGTTGTCCACAAATTTTCTTTTTTTATATACCAAACATTATCTGCCAAAAAAAGAGAGTAGATAATTTCATGTTCATTTCAATTTATCAACATGTTTTCAAGGCCTTCCTTTGACAGCTGCAAATTTAGCAATTTAGCCAAGAACGAACTTACCTGACATGTACTTTTTGCTGCCACTGTATGCTGTTGGCCAAGGCTCTTGCACAAGCTCGTAATTGACCATTAGTACGAGTAAATTGCTAATTGCATTCACACAGCTGACAATTATAAATTGCTTTTGGCACTTTTCAAGAACGAGTCACAAGAGATAGAGACAGAGGGCTACAAAGAGACATAGAGAGAGCAAGAGTTGTCTTCTCTTGTCCTTTAGATAGAAAGTATTGTAGTTCCAGTTAGAGATGGACGTATACACGACCTCAAACTGGAAAACTGATCAAAAAATATATAATTGTCTTTAAAATAATAAAGAAAACTAGAGAGAAGACTTACGTATCTTCGGGATGCGGAATGTAGCCTTAAAGATAGTTTTTACTATACAAAAAATCAATCTTCGACTGATCTTTCAGTTATAGGATATTCCATTCCATTTTAAAACTTGCTTAGCTTGCATAAAACAGAATAAACCTTCCATTTGGTGAGTTTGGTCAGTATATTTTAGTATATACCTTAGCTTCTACTTTCCTTAAAAGCGTTTACACTTTTCCTGACGTATTTATAATGATCTCAGTCAGGTTATAATATCTATTTTGAATATAAAGCAATCGAAGAATGATATTCATCAATATTTTGTACGTGTTGAGTCCTGTTCGTGTCACGAAATTAGACAGGAAACGCACCCAACTTCTATTTGCAATGTATGTAAGTGTCCGGCAATCAAATCAGCTGACTAATTGAGTTAGCACTGACAATGGAGGGCACCACCTGGGTCACATTATTATGTTTGGCTTGACTGCACAAATTGACAGCCGTTTAAAATCGATTTATCGTTAATTGCAACCGTTGGGCTAATGTGATGCCTCGATTAGTTAAACGGTTCAGTTTTGTTGTTATTATTGCCATTGTTATGGCCAACACGTCTAACCAAATGCACAAATATATATGTATTTATTTCCATATATATATATATAAATATATTTTGGTGTTCATAAAGTGCATTGAGGTTAGTTTTAATTACGGCTAAAGCACATTTTGTGCATTTCTTTTTGATTTCTGAATACAAATTTAAATGCATTTTTAATGTGCGGCATGTGAGTAATGTGTGTGTGTATGTATGTATGTGTATTGTGTAGGTGTGTGTGTGTATGTATGTATGTGTATTGTGTAGGTGTGTGTGTGTGTGCAATGTTAATTGCTCAAATTGTATTGCAGGTTACGTATATGTGGGTGTTCATTATGCAAGTTGGCAGCGCTTGCGGCAATTGACGCGTTGCATGCATTTCAGACTGACTGACCCACGGCACCACCCGCAACCCGCAACCTGCACCCTCACCCTCACCCGCAACACTTTTTCCTGGCAATTTCTGTGTACGCAATTAAAATCATGAACTTTATGATTTTAACCTGTAAAGTTCTCAACTCTATGGTAAATTAACATCCCAGAATTCCAACTCCCATAACTTTGTTACAACTGAAGCGTTTTTGACACGGAACGTATTTTCACTCATGGATTGTCCTCTATGTTTATATCTAATAATTACATTTTGCCCATGTTTTCTACTTTACTCGTCTCTTTGACACATTTTGCAATAGAATGTAGAATGAGAGTGAAAAAGGTAATTCTCAAAATTTCATTGCTAATCTATTGCTGACCGCAGAATTGGTTGAAAACGCTAGCTTAAAGCTTATTCTCAGCTAGTTCATTTTTTGGGTAAAACTCATGCAAAAATGTGAAAAGATTTGATTTTTAAAATTCTCAAAACCATAGATGATGCTCTTCCCAGATATCTAACAATCATAGCTTTGTCAAAAGTCATCCAATTTTCATAGGAAAAGTCTTTTAAATCATGGATTGTCCTTTAGATTGATTTGTCATTTAAATTGTACCCACTTTTTATGTTAATTTATTTATATATATATTTTTTAATATTATTTTTTTACACTATTTTTTTTTAAATTATTTTTTTTTACATTATTTTAAAATTTTTTTTTTAAATTAAAATTTTTTAAAATTTTTATTTTAATATTTTTTTATATTTTTTGATATTTTTTTTATATTTTTTGATATTTTTTTTATATTTTTTTTTATATTTTTTGATATTTTTTTTTTTATTATTTTATATATTTTTTTATTATTTTATATTTTTTTATTATTTTATATTTTTTTATATATTTTTTATATATTTTTTTTATTATTTTTTAATATATTTTTTTTATTATTTTTTATATATTTTTTATATATTTTTTATATATTTTTTTATTTTTTTTTATATATTTATTTTTTTATATTTATTTTTTATATTTATTTTTTATATTTATTTTTTATATTTATTTTTATTTTTATTTTTTTTATATTTATTTTTATTTTTTATATTTATTTTTATTTTTTTTTATATAAAGAATTTGTATTTTGATTACTTTTAAATACTTGTTTTCTCTTATATTTAAAAATTAAGAACATTTTATTTTATATAGAATGCGGTCATTAAAATCAAACCTTTACCTTTTACCCCTTGCTTTTCGCATTACCTCACAATTTGTGCGCACGCAATCAAAAACTTTAACTTTATTAAGCGAGTTGAAGTGCTTCCGCACTTTAAATAGTTATTCAACATTAGCAAAACTTTTCAGTTTCATCAGTGTTTCAACTAAACATTGTGTGTGTTTTTTTGTAATATGGAAAGTTGTTTGTACGAAAGGAATTAGCAGATTATGCAAGCCGTGACCTAAAATCCATTACATGTCCTAATGATTAGAACCGCAAGCAGGGGCTATAATTATGGCATGTCCTGGTAATTATCCTGCAGGCCTGTTCATGTTAAAGCCCAGCAATGATTAATTATGCTGTATTCGTGAGATACTCATTTCGTGTAAATTATGGCCTACGGGCAATGCCATTCATAGACAATTGCATGCTTAACAACAGGTTCCTTTAATGTTCAATTAATGTCCTTTTTTGTGTAAAGATTTTTATATAAATATTCAGACCATTTTCCATAAACGATTCCAATCAAATTCTATCGAAATCTATCTGATCCGAAAATCGGATTTAGTATCATTTATTCGAAATCTTAAACACGTAACAAATATATATAAAGGTCAAAAGGAAATCGTAAAAGCTATATTTGAATATTCCTAAACTATCCAGAGACTTTAAGAGCTAGAGTCAGCAAATTTGGTATGTATGTAGTCAAATAGTCAAGGCAGCTGAAATGTATGTCAAATTGTGGAGATATTTGACCGCTGGCAGGGAAATCGATAAAAATGAATTGCACTTCAGGCAGCTGGAAAGGTATTATTGAAGCACAAAGCAAAGAAACTCAGATGCAATAAGTACTTAAACATTTGAAGAACTTTTTAGGCACTCATTGGGTTTGCAAAGAAAAAAGGGCACTGCAACTGAAACGGCAACAGATTGTTGCAGATTGAATCGCATTGAGCAGGAAATCTGTTGCTGTTTCGATTATAAACAGAGTCTGAAAAAAAGTGATGGGATTTCATTGGGCTACGAGCGTCATCAGTTGCCAACTTGGGGGCATATATAGAGAGCGTCAACTTGGCTAAGAAAAAGCGTACTGAAGCAATCCATTGCATAGTTTCTCATAGACTGGCACTTAATGCTCAGCTCTGCTCTGCTCTGCATGGATTTTCATTTTGTTTCCGTTGCGTTGCGTTGTAACAAAAACAGCAACAGATCTTTTCCATTTTCATTTCCGCTTGAAGTTGCAGCTGCCCATTTTCCACCTTGCCGCGACGAGAGTGAGCGAGTGAGCTAGAGAGTTGTAGCAAATAGAATTTTTCTATTTTTTCAATTCATTTCATTTCCTTTCTTTTATTTCGCTTTTCATTTCATATATATATGTGTGTTTTTTTTCTCTGCTTAGATTTGATGATGTGTGCGCCCTTTGTTTTCACGAATTGAATTGTTCGTAAAGAAGTTTCTGATTTCCTTTCAAGCTGCAAACAACAAAATTGCGAACAATTCCCTGCAGTAGCAACAACAACAAGAACAGGGCAAGGGGCTGGCGGAGGCGAGTCATGTAAATCAGCCTAAAAGCTTTTTTATAATTGAAACATTTTTGGAGCAAATGAAACAATTTAGTTCGGACAGACAGGCAATCTGAAAAGTAATGAAGTTAGCCCTCAACAAAATGTTGTTTGAACTTAATCGCATTCTGCTTGTAATTGGCCATAAACAGTAAGAGTACGTACCTGAAAGTGTAACTGTACAACAAGCTATTGACCCAAAAGCAACTTTAAGTGATTGCAAAATATACTATATAAATAAATAATAATATGTATGGCAGGGAAAATGTCAGCTGGTTGCCAGTTTGAGAATTACAAGATGATTCAGTTAAAAATTATAGCCTTTTCAGCCTTGGCTTGAACCCTTGTTTATATTTTGCTATTTTTTAATGGCCTTTTTTATGGTTTGGCGATTTCCAAGCCCTCAGGAACTTCTATGTCATGCAATATTACGCATACGCCCTGCTGTCAACTGTCAGTTGACATATTTGTCAAGCCAAAAGCCAACTCGACAGCTGGCTGCCAGCACCTATACACAAAAAATGAATAGAACCAGAATGCTCTAGTTGAAGTGAATGACTGTGAAATACCCTGTAAACAGGTAACATTCAAAATAACAACATTTGAGTGAAATTTCGAAACCTTAAGGACATTTATAAAACATGGTAAGATATACAACTGTGTACTTAAGCTCCAGGGTATAGTTTAGACTCGGAGTTGCCTTGCTTCTTCTCTATCTCTCCCATCACACGTATATATATACAGGGTATTTGAATTTCTGCTACTTACCATATATGCTCTGCTGGGCTCTAGAGTTTGCGCAGTGGCATGAGGCTAATCGAAATGTAAAGACAATGAACCATCGGATATACGAACACCTGACCCCGTAATGGGGCACGTGCATTGAACTGGCGTCTCATTTGAAGTGCAGCGCACGTAGAAAGCAGCAAAAACCATATTGGTAAATATTTAAATTATAAAACAATTGCCAACAAATGGCTAAAAGCAGAAAGGTCACTCACTTGTCAGGCTACACGTTTGGCATTGTCAATTATACGAAAACTTTGTTTTTGTTTTTATCCCTAAGCCAGCAAAAAAGAAGAGAAAAATACTAATACTAATACAACAATGGGAATACAGGCGGAAAAGAGTAAAGTACGAATGCTTTGCAATGCAAAAAGCAAAGTTTTAACAAAATGCGACATAAAAGGGCAGAAATAAAAGTAGTCAACTGCTTGGGTCCTCGCAAAGCGGCTTAGAAGGCTTTCCAGTTCACCTGCTGCAGTTAAGGGGAGTCCTGGCCAGGGCTTAGAAAATTGTGCGCACGACGTGGCTAATAAACTGAAAATAAACCAAAATAAAAACAAGATAAAGCGATTAGCTATATTAAACCGAATATTAAACACCCTTATAAGACATTTATCTGGTAGATAAACTAATTCTTAATTGTCTTGTCTAAGAAAATATATATATAAATAAATATAAATATATATAAATAAATAGAAAATACCAATATATATGAATAAAAAATAGTAAAATATATAAATAGAAACCGAATATTTAATACACTTATAAAACATTTATCTGGTAGATAAACTAATAATATAGAAAATATAAATATATATACATATAAAGTATAAATATTATATGTATCTTTATGTATATATCTATATCTATATGTATCTATATCTATATGTATCTATATCTATATGTATCTATATATATCTATATCTATATATATCTATATCTATATGTATCTATATCTATATGTATCTATATCTACATGTATCTATGTATATCTATATGTATCTATATCTATATGTATCTATATCTATATGTATCTATATCTACATGTATCTATATCTATATGTATCTATATCTATATGTATCTATATCTATATGTATCTATATCTATATGTATCTATATCTATATGTATCTATATCTATATGTATCTATATCTATATGTATCTATATCTATATGTATCTATATCTATATGTATCTATATCTATATGTATCTATATCTATATGTATCTATATCTATATGTATCTATATCTATATGTATCTATATCTATATGTATCTATATCTATATGTATCTATATCTATATGTATCTATATCTATATGTATCTATATCTATATGTATCTATATCTATATGTATCTATATCTATATTATCTATATCTATATGTATCCTATAGAGCAGCTGAGTTTCTGATAGATTGTTTCAATAAGAGGCTTTAATACATAGTTTAATCTCCATATAGATCCATACGAATCCAAAATTCTTTTGATTGTGCATCTGTAAAAAGAGTCTGGTGTTTTCTTTTTTTGTGTGTAAATTATTTTCATTGTTGTTTAGCTTCTACCTTTTTGGCAGCTTAAACCAGTTGCAACTACTCAAGAGAATCCACATAATAAGTAGCTTCTTAAGTTGACTGCGCCTCATTATTTCATCAAATGACGTTGAAAACTTTGCTGTGTAAGTTGAATTCATGGAAATAGCCTTAAAACTATAAGACTTCTTTAATTACTAGAGACAAGGCATGGCTATATAGACTCACCATCAAGGCTTTGAGTATATATGTATAGACTTACTTTATCGGTACAGAATTCGTTAAAAGCTGTGAATACCCTTTGCTAGAGTATTAAAAAGGGGTGTTAGAAAGCAATTTACCTTAAAGAAAATGCTTATGCAACAAAACTTGCAAACTGAAAGACTGACAGACTGACAAACTGACTGACAGACAGACAGACAAAAGGCAGTCGGCGAAACACTGCCAGGCATTTATAATTAAAAACGCAAAACCTTAAACAACATTTTACTTGGGGCAACAACGGACGACGACAACTTGCGACTGTCTCAGTTGGGTGGCAATGGTGGGGTGGTTGCGGGTCGGGTGTAAGTTCTGGGGGCAGACAGAAGTCAAACAATAAAGCAGACAACAATAATTTCAACAATAACATGACAAATTGTTTCAGGGCACACAAGACAGTAGTAGCGCTCGCTCGCCTACTGGTTAAATCCCGGGAACGGCTAAAAGCAACCTTACAAAATCTCTTACTTATTTATGTAAGGTGTTGGCAAGCTTTTTTCTTTTCCTACTTTGCCACTAACAAAGCAGCTCAAGTGCGAGTTGGTGGCATGGCAACTGGGTAACAAGCCGGCTAAAACAAGTAGTAAACGTGTTTATTATTGATAAGTTGAAAACTTTAGTTTTTCAACTTGTAGGACACAAGTGATAACTAATTGATATTGAAACATGGAACAAGCTGTTTATACGAGCGAAGGACGAAGGAAATATAATATACAGAATACATGGCAACTTTGGTTTTCTCTATAAGAACTAGTATGGAAATCTGTTAAAGACTCTGTTTAAAACCGATTTTAGCAGACTTTGTGCTTGGTTACTATCTGACTACATAAACTGAGAAAGTATACCAAATATCAGAACTTTAGCCTTAATATTAACCAAGATATCATTATGATTGGTTCAATCCTCAATCATGAATCGCATTACAAATATCTTGGGGTCATTCTGGACAGATACCTTAACTTTGCTCGGCATACGACAATGGTGCAGAAGACCGTACTTTCAAAGACGGCGAAGATGTCGTGGCTATTGTCGCCAAGAAATAAGCTTTCCCTTCAAAATAAGGTTACCATATACAAGGCGATACTAAGCCCAATTTGGAGATATGGTCTACAAGTTTATGGGGTCGCTGCCAAGACCAACATAAACAAAATCCGAGTAGCTCAAAGTAAGATCCTTAGGAGGATATGCAATGCGCCATGGTATATGCGGAATAGTGACATAGAGCGTGACCTGGGTATACCTATGGTTGGTGACGTTTTGCAGCGACAGGCCGAAGACTACCGTCAAAAATTGTCCTCCCACCCAAATGCGCTTGCCCAACGCCTATTGAGGTATAGAGGCAGAAGACGCCTGAAAGGACTGCATCCACACGATCTTCCTGCCAGAAGAATTTCTTAAGTCCTTTTTGTAAATATATAAGTAGCAAAATAATGTAAATAGTTAGTATGTATCACTATATTATAAGATAGTCACATCTCTTTTTATAAATGTATAATTAGGTTAAGTTGCCAAGAAGGTAGCAATATACTAATTTTAAACCAATACTACACATCTTAAAAAAATTGGAATTTTTAGAAAAAGAAAAAAAAAATTCATAATTTCCCAATCGAATAGTACTCGTATTTGACAAGTTGTGAAGTTACAGTTCTTAAACTTGTCTCTTGCCGTTATCAATATGTATTGTAACATCAGTTTTCTTTATAAGAAGTACTTTCTAAAATCCGTTATTTTCTCTGCTTAAAACATATTTGATGAACTTTTGTGTGGGGCTTATATTTAATAGTATAATAGCTGCCTGCATACCAAATTTCAGCAGTGTAACTCAATCAGTTCCTGAACTATCACTCTGCAACTATTTACAACCGTAAAGACATCCTTATTATTAATTTTCCAAGTTTCTGTGCAAGAATCTTGCCCTCTTTTGACTTTTTGATCGTATCTTGAACACGGCAACCTTGAGGCAACTTTTTGTTGTGTGCCCAAATGATAAATTTGATTGCAACATGCGCATGTTGCAGTAGCATTTTGCAACATTAGGCAACGCCCCCAGTCGAGCACACAAATAACTTGGCAAAAATGCTCATAATTTAAGGTTTTTTCGACGCTGGCGACGACATAAATCAAATTGAATGCTAACAAAGAATTGCACGCAAATGCAGCAAACACATGAATTGTGAAATGCGCAGGCAACAAAAACAACTATCAACATTTTATAAATATGAATTTCAATGATTTATAGCAAAGATTCGAGTCAAATTTATAGCAAAGTTCCAGGCAAGCTAAAAATTAAAGTTACGACTTATTACTTTAGTTCATATTGTGGACATCCTTTATAGAGTCCAATCAGGATGAAAAACAAACTCTGCAGCCGACGCTTGATTAAAAACCTTAACCAAACTTAATTTCTATGCAGGCAGGCCATAAAAAGCGTCGGCTTAAGCGTCCATTCTGGCCAACATTTTAAAGCCAAGTTGCTGTCGCTGAGGGTTTTTAGTTTGCTTGAATGTCACTTTCATTCATTTGAAATGCTTTTAGGGCTTTGATTTTTACACCATTTTTGCTAAAAACAAAGCGAAAGTGCTAAGGGAAAGCACAATAATAAAATGTGGGGAAAGTGCTGCGAAGTGTGCAGTGAAGTGTGTGTGACTGTGTCTGTAGCTGTGTGTGTGTGTGTGTGGTCGTGTGTTTCCTGTTTGCGTGGCCGCATGTCGCACATGTTCAGCTTGGCAGAACTGAAGGACATTGAATGGCTGTGCGCATTATGTTAAGCCCTTTTCAAATGACCAGCAGCTCCAACAGCGAGTGACAGTTTGAGCAGAAGCAGCTCTATAGCAGACACAGGCAACGCAGCTCAGTTCAGTTTTCTACACACAAAATTACACACACACGCCAACACACAAATAGTATGAGTGTGCGTGCAAGTTTTTCTTCTAATATCCTGTAAGCTGAATAGCCGGCTACTGCGCATTGTAAACGTGCTAGAACCAATTTGAAATGGCTAATATATCCAAATACATATTGTCAGCCTACATACCAAATTTCAGCTTCATAGCTAATATATTCCCAGAGATATGACGCCAAAGTAAACTTAACCATTTTCCTGCTCCCAAAATAAATATTTATAATTTTATAGCATACTTTTATGCTGTTAGACTGTGAAAGTTGAGACTTATCAATTTTTATGTCGTTTCTTTACTGAGAATCGCTTTATTCTTTCTTTTGTTGAGTTTATTAAATTTCAATTATTTTTACATGGTATTTTCGTAAGATCTTGGTCTTCTGCTGTTGCATTTTTTATTGTATAAATTCATGCTGTTGGTTTTGTGGACTCACAAGTTTATTATAATATCTCGACTTGAAAAACTATTAATTTGGTAATTTATCTAATGTTTTAACTAACTTACAGAGTATCTATATGGGTTAATGTTGCTTTCATACCATTATTCATAGCATAGTTTTGTACTTCAAACTGTTGACACTTAAACATATATGAAATTCATATTTCTTAATATCTTCTTAGTGTCTTCAGTCAATTTTTACTATGCTACAGAGTATCTGACCGTTTAGTATTGCCGAATAGAACACTTTTTACTTGTTCCTATTTTAACTGGCGTGTTTTTAGCAAATGCTCTAAGTGTAAGTGGCTTTCATGCAGCCATTTTGTGCAGCGCTTGAGCAAACAATAAAACATAATGAAAGTGTAAAGCTGTTGGGCCAAAACCAAACCAAACCAAACCCAACCAAACCAAACCAAAGTCTGGGCAACCCCAGAAAAGGGGGTCAATTGCCAACTCGAGTGCCACAAAACTGCACATAAATGTGATAGATGTGTGCAGGGGGAGCAGAGTAAGCTAAAGAAGTTACTATTTTTTATTTTTATTTTCATTTTCATTTGTTTTTTGAAATAAGCAATCACGACTCGCAACAAACATAAAATTTAATGCCAGCTTCTGTCCTGTTGGAACTGCAATTTCAACTTCTACTTCTGTTCCCATTTAGTTGTGTCAGTTGCCAGTTAACGTTTTGGCCACAAAAAAAGCCATTACGAATGCCTGCATTTTGTGGCAAAGTTTGTCATTTGTTGCATGTCTGCGCTTGACGCTTCCGACTCACTGCATGTTGAGTGAATTCAAACATTTAATTATGAACATGTCGTTGCGGTAAGAGGTTTATGAAATGAGCCACAAAATCACAACAGCAACAAACAGGCAGAGAGAAAGAGAGCGAGGGAGGCGAAAAACAACAGCGCATATTTTTACATATTATTATCCTGTTGCCATTAAAAAAAAGGATTGACAGCGCATCATAAAGTTGTCAAGTTGTATTTTAACAAGCGGAATAGGGCATACCCGACGATCTAAAATGCATATCCCGGGTGTGTTCTAAATTCCACTTGTGAATCCATTCCACACAAAAAAGCTTAGCATACTTATTGGCGCAGATTGGAATTGATCTTGGTTTTGTTTTTATTGAACTACCACCTAATTTGTAGGCCATCCTAAAAGTATGCTTAACAAATTTCAGTGGAATTAATCGGAAGTGGAATTGAGAACAGGCTTCTGTACCCAATTCTAATCAATATCAACAGCTGATCAGATTAATTCATTTTTTCTATGGTAAGACCTTGAAAACTTAGCTAAATACCTTAGTTTTTCTCCCTTTTTTCTTCGTCTCTGTGTACTGGGTAGTTGCTAGTCTAGCATAGCCCGCCTAGTTGGTTTTCATTTGCCATTTTAAAAGCCAAATTGTAAAAATAAAATGTCAAGCTTTATGACACAAGCATAAAGTAAGAGCGTGGGTAATTTTAATGGATCTGCATATATCAAAATAAGTGCGCGACGCAGTGGCAATGAACAGGCATTGCTCATACGCCGCATTGTGTTTCAAGGTAATGCCATACACAACCAGGCCAGAAGGCGTGCAGGCAGGGCAACCAGGCCAGCCAGGCCAAACAGTTGGTCCCAAACCGATGCCATTTTTCATGGCATGGCAATCGATAATTCTTTTGTTCATTAAGTAGTTGATAAATCACAGAACCGCTGTGTACGTGCCTTCAAGTTGAGCTAACGACGATATGAAAGGAATTTCATAGTTTAGCTTCGGCCAAATTGCAAAACTCAACATGCTGGACAGTGTAGTGTGTATGTTAGTGTGAGTAGAAGCGTGACTAATGTACTTCAAATAGTCTTTGACACTCAAAACCCACACACACACACAGGAAACTGTAGCACTTCATGCCTCACCTGTTGGTACTTTGTCCAATTGAGCTGGAAATTAACGCATCACTAAAGCAGCAGCCAGCAGGTAAGCTGATTTGCTAGCCACACAAACCACATTAAAGAGTTGCAGCAACGCAATGAACAGTCCTTAGATGAGGTTAAAAGAATGTGCTTTAACGTTTGGAATTTAAAATAAGCGGCAACCGCTGATTTTTGGTTTCTCTCTTACTCTCTCGAGGGAGCATATGATTTAAGTGTTTCCTTTATACGTTATCCTTTAAATTTAAATAAATGAAGTTGCTTACAACTTTAGATAAGCAATAGAGCACTCTTACTCTCTCTCTTGACCTTGCTCTCCCGATTGATTTTAGTGTTTCCTTTGTGCCTTATCCGTAAACGTTTAGTGAGCAAGTACAGTTATAACGTGAGTAGCGACTAACTACTTCTCCTGTGTTTACTCTCTGAAAACTTATTGATTCTTTTTGCTTTGATGCTCACGAGAGTAATGAATGTTTTGCAATTCTTTTTCGTGCGACATTCTTAAACGTTTCAGCTGCTAGTCTTTACAAAATATATAATCTTCAACTTAAGTGCTCGGCTTGTTTTGTATTCTTTGGTGACGTTGGGATTATGTCCTTTAAGTCTTTTTAACTGATTAGATTCCGCGCAACTGCCAAAAAGTTGCTTTCAAAGTTTGTCCATAAATTGTGCGCTAAATACTGGCAGTTGTACACCTGCTGCACAGAGTATTTAAACATTTTAATTGTGTTTTAATGAAATGCCAGGCAGTTCGTGCAGTTCGCCCCCCTGCTGATGCAATAAAATAATGTTTAGCATATATTATGGCGACATTTGTGGCACTTACACTGTGCGCAGACGTTGCACAAATTAATGGGAAATTATACGCCCACCTAGTCACACTCAGACAGGCTGGCAAACCTGCGGGAAAGTGTCAAGAAGGTGGCAAAACTTGAGTAAAATGCGCAATCAACGTACAAATTGTGATTGCACTTGGTAAAGTGGGTTGCATACTCTGATATTGCCATTGGCCTGGCTTTCTATCTTGTACTTTGGATAGCTTTTGTTGTGGTTTAGTTGTTGTTGTTGTTGTTGTTAAGGTATTGGCTTAAGTTAGTTACAAACAGTTTTTGTACACCCTGTGTTTTTTTGGTTGGCTTGTTGCCTTGTGCAAGTTTTGTATTAAAAAACTTTTTATCTTCTTCTCTACTTGCAGGTAAATGACGTAAATTTTTAATTACCAACTGGTAAAAACTTGTCCTCATCGTGGTCGTCATCACTGTTCTGAAAACTTTTCATCATTCAGTTGCTGTCAAGTGTCAAGTGTCTGTCGACCAGGCCGAGACCCAGGCGGCGACTAGCCAAAATTGTGAGCTGCAATGCCCCAAAACAACGAAGGATAAAATTCAAATGTTGCAGAACACAAATTGCACACTCGGAAAAGAGAACGTTCTAATAAGACCATATTGTGTATCTAATATCGAGAACAAACGTTGATTAAAGTAGTGTTGTCCCGCTTTTGTTAAGGTTTAGTTGAAGCTGGGTACTCTCGGTTACGTCCCCAATCTGGTTGGTCTTTTAGAGTCCAAGTAAGATTATTTAATCGTTAAATTATCATGAAGAAGAGATAAAATGAGGAAAGCTATAATATTGCATCTAGATTAAAATATATTTATTTAAATATCGGTTTATTTTAAACTCTTCTCATTTATGTTAAAAAAGAACTGTCTTGCGAAGTCTTGATAAACTTATATTTATTATGTTACGTGGTACGTTAAACCACTTTTATTGACTGGACATTGCCTAGCAGCAGTTCATGCTAAGAAGCTGGGGATACTAACGGAAGACGGCTGCCGGAAATGTAAGAAACCAGGAGTTGTGGAAACATTGGAACATTTTATATGCAGCTGCCCAGCACTCGCAACACTAAGACATCGATACTTCAACAAACACTGGCTGGCATCACTCCCTATGCGCTGTTGGCGTTTGCCAAGCGCACACGAATCCTTCAGGATCAGCAAACCTCCTAACGACCTTCAGTATCCGGCGACACTAAGGACCTGCTCGGTCTTTGTGGTGGTCAACCGGTTCTACCTAACCTAAAACACTTTCATAATGTTAATGTAATGTTACGGAGCAGGGGAAGACAGAATCTAACAGTAGACAGTAGACAGTAGGCAGTAGAGTGAGTATTAGTATGAAGGCAAGCCTTTACCAATGGGTACAGATAATAACTAAGGTTTAAAAGCCTTCCTTTCGACGTCCTGCCATATATTCAGTTATCCGAAGGATATTCGGAGTTTTCAAACGAATTCTGAACCATCAGCTCTATAAAACTGACACAGTTCGTCAATTATTTCTTTGTATATATAGGCTTTTTCTGCTGCCCAAATAGCTTCTGCTCCTAAACTTCTTGAAATTATCATATTATATATATTATTGTAATAACTTGTATTTGGGTTAATAGAATGTTCGTACCAATTTACTTAAGTTGTCAGCAGCTGTCAAGTCCCAATGCTATTGCCATTGTCTGTCAGTCTAAATAGGCTAAGAGACGACGGAACAGAGCGAGGACGAGGATAAATGTCCTTAGGCCTAAAATCACTTACACCTATAACCTTGAGGTTGGAACTTAAATTGGTAATGACGATAACGCTGGTGCTGCTTTTCGAAACGTCATTGTTTTTGTCAGTGTAGTCGCCATTTTGGGGTTAACATGTTGGTTGAGGCCTGCAGTTGGCAGCAAATAATCAAAACTTGTGTACAGAACGAGCTATAAAAGCGCTCCCATATCATTATGGTTAGATTGAAAAGTGTGTGTTTCAGGGGTGTGCAGGGAGTTGCGGCTGACTGTTGAATGTGAGTTGAGATTGAAACATAATGCTTGACCGTGGTGGACCGCAAGAGTTTTACAATCCGAGGAGCAACTGCTGCAAATTAGCATTCAACGCTAATTCTGACTTTGCTTTTGCTTTGCGTTTTGCATTCAAAATCCGAAAAGAAGCAGCAGCCGGAAACGGAAATGTGCTTGCCAGACGAAATTATCATGGGAACCAGCCAGAGTTGCCTCGTTGCCACCCGGCCCCGCCTGGCCGCGCCTTTGCGGCAAAACGTTGCCAGGAAAGGAAGTGTAGCTATACGACTATGCCGAGGCGGAAGATGTAATTAGGGTAAAAGCAAAATGGGAAAATAATTAACACTTGAGCATAATTAATTGCACGACAAATGACAAGTGTCTAGGGGGCTGGACGGGTAAGGTGGGGGGTAAGAACTGGACGAAAACCGCGAAACTATTCACTCTGATCCGCAACTTATACCCCCAGCTGAAATATATTGTTGCCGTCAAAGTAGTTTCGCAAATCGCATTACGTACGCTCCATTTGCCATTGACCAAAACTAAAAAGTTAATTGTGCAAAAACATTTTCAACAGCATGCAACCACATGGCATGCAACACTTAATAGCATTTCTAATCAGATTATACGCAAAATTGATTTCAATTCAAATTGCATAATAAAATTCCACATATTTCTATGAAAGACAGCATCAAAGTTATTCAAATGCACTGCCAAGCTCAATTTGCTAGGATACATCACATGAATGAAGACAATAAGCCAAGCAAACTTTTGCAGCATGTGCTGCATTCTAAAATACCCTGTAAAACATTTGATTGGCTCGCAGCTTGTTAGAGGTGGACATTTGATAGGACTTATACTGAAAATCATTCAGAAACAATTTTGATTAAATAGGTATTGGAAATGGGAACGAGCCCAATAATGTTTAATATATAATTTTTCGTTAGGCAACACTGAAGGTGATATTAAGTATTTTATAATTTATCTTTTGTGATTTTTTTTTACGCTTATAATAATAGTTATTTTATTTAATTTTATTTTTTAAGGTATGCTTTTTTTTGGATTTGAAGTTTATCATAGAAAATAGAGAAATTAATTGATAGTTACACTTTTCACAGGGTATTTTCCTAGTCTACTACCGCAGTAGACATAAATTTTCCCACATTTTTATACATTGACTGTGATTAGTTGTCCCTGGAGATTTGTTGAGCCTGTGAACCAGAAAACACATCGATTGTGACATTGATTGTACTAATTAAAAATAAATTGATTTACTGCTGAATTGAAATGTTGCCCAATGTAACTCTCAACTGTATTTGGGTATAAAAAAGATTCAATTGTGGATTTACAATGCCACATATTTCATTTGAAATTTCTGGCAATAAATTACAATAAACTTTTGCAATTCCCAGCTGTATTTGATGTTCGCACTTCACCATCTCACAATGCCAAAGTCTCAAAGTAACGTTTGCGGGCAATGCTTTTTTGTATTTTCTCCTGCCAAGGGGGAATTGTCTATGGGGTTGAAAGCACTTTCAGTATGGAAATCCTACAACTGGCAAACCATGGCAACCGTTTAGTAAAATATTCCTGCAGGAGCTAGTAAAATGTCTGAGTATGGGTTGCATGCTGCAAGTGTAACACGACTCATCAGTTGAAGTCTTTGATCAACTGGAAAATGGCCAGAACATTGTCCAAAAAATGCGTTGCCTAGAGCCTCGGAGTTGGCTTAAAGCTGAAATGGCTACAAGTTTTTAATTGCACGAGTTCATTGAGCTCTGCAATGTGTGCTTTAAAGTTTTAATTAGGCCCAGGGCGCTCTACGAAAGCATTTCAATGACTGCAGGCCAATGACCTTCAGCCTTTTTTTGGGCCGAAATAATAACTCGCCATCATTTCATTTCCCTCCGAGAGGGGGGGCTGAGTCGGAAATGCTCATAACGCTCAGCCTTTGCCTATTAAGTTGAATAAATGAAACAAATATTTATGTTGGCGCCTGGTTGGGTTTGCTGCTTTTTTAATTAAAAACATACACACAACAATTTGATGATTTTTCGCATTGTCATCAGGACGCGCGCCCAACGTGGGGCCATTTTGTGGGGAGGGGCGCCCAACGTGGGACGGCTGTGTTTGCGTTTGGGGATTTCAATCAGTGCCAAGGCGGCAGCAACAACAAAAGCGATTCTCATTTAATTTAACTGAAACTTCTTTTTCGGTCCGTTGCCGGACAAAAGACACACAACAATAACATGGCGACGTGGCAGCATTTATGTGATTTTCATTTAGCACCGCGCTCCCCATTCATATCTCTCTGGTTATCCCATCTCGGTGTTATCGATTGTGAATGGGAAGTCGTCACCGTCGTCATCGTCGTCGACGTCGACGTCGTCAATCCCAATCAACTGCAACCATCGATGATGATGACTGCTGTCCGGGTGTCTTGATCTGGTTTATGCCCTTGCAGAGAGTATTTTGGTTTTCTCGCAAAATGTGTAACGCTATGAAATTAGAATTGGATAATTGCAATCGTACAGGATATAGGGTTGATGAGTGAGTTTAAGGCTTAGTAGGCGGTATAATGGATCTTATGGGTCGCAGTACAAACGCCCCATCACTAAATAATAATAAATTGGAAATTCCGAACCCATAAAGAATTTATGATATACATATCTACGTTTGAGCCCGTCGGAACGGATTTTCATAACATTTGGATGTCTTAATAGGAACAATCGGATGAAAAATGAGTTCTTACTGCAAGGGTAAACTAATTACCGATTATAACCGATTCCTTTATAATCTTTCCTGTTCCGACCTGGTTATATAATGCAATTTAGCCAGGAACAAATCGGCTATATATATGAAATTAAACTACGAATGATTAGTTCCGATGAAGGCTGATTATAAAGGTTTTGAGTTCAGGAATTATACGTATGAATATGTAGTATTGATTACTTTATCTATACTAATACGCTCTTTGTGTTATATATTATCGAAAAGAGTTGGTTAATAAGCATCTAAAACAAAATTAGTCTTGCTCGATGCTAGAAAACTTTTGGTATCATTTGGCTTATTGTTTATACCAAGTTTAGTTATACCTAAAACATTCCCCAATATGTTAAATAAGAGTAATCTTTTTCGCCTGTGCCTGATATCAGCTTTAATGCTGCAATTTCTCTGTGCTGGTAAGTGATCCTTGGCCTCAGTTAATATTCACTTAATCACCTAACTACTATACTCTAATCCTATACTCTGACTTATCAGCGCAAATGAAATGCCAAGAGCCCTCTCCCGGGAGTGATTACTATTGCAGTGGATGGACGATGGTTTGCTACACCTTTTTAAAAATAATTTTTTGGGAAAATTGTCGTTGCCATGAGGCAACATAAATTACATGTATGACGTATCCTTGACAATGTACCATACAAAATACTAACAAAAAAATAAATGCTAAAGATAAAGGTAGTAACGATGTGTTGTTTTAGAATCAAAATTGCGGCATAACAAACGAATGAAAAATCAGGGTTTGCATGAACAACTTTTTTGTTTTACCAACATTTAAACCAAACTCAGCATCGATCACTATTTGAATATATTTTTGGGAAGGGTATATGCGTGCGGGACACCGTAGAAGCAGGTCCTTCCTGTCTGTTGTTGTGACCGCTTCGATGACCAATGAATGCAATTCTTGTAGGCGGACGTGCCTGTGGTCCACAATGAAATGAACTGAAACGTACTGTATGTCCTTGCATTCGTCGCCGGATTGTGGGCTGCGTATGCAAAGGATAATGCCCGAATATGTGGCCTTATATTATATGCGAAATTGAGTTCAATGAATTAAGCTTTAAATTACAATCAAGATGCAGCAGAAAATGTGTGTGAATTAATAACATGTCGGGAACTCGTCAACGGAATCAAATTAAGTTTCGAGCTAATGGGATTACAGGACAGAATGAAAATGACTGAAAGTAACTGGTTTGATTTTCATTAAAGGACGAGTGCCATAAACTTGTTGTGTACTACTACTATATAGTACAGAATATTTTAATTAATGCCTGTCTTATAAATCACTGACTGGAAGTACATTGGTTGCGTTTCCTGTTTGTTTTCAGTTTAATTTGCATCTGAAACTTTTAAGCCAAGTTGTCTCGTGACTCAACAGACACAAGGCATAAGCCAGGCAATAATTTTGCAAATGACACGGTCAAAGCCTTTAAAATTGTTGTTCTATTCACAAATTTACCAGAAAAGGTGCCGGTTTATTTTTGCACAAATTGTCAAACTGTTTGCAGAGGACACACCAACCCACAACAACAACAACAAGAACACACACAAAACAAACACAACGACACTTTACAACAAAACTATAAAATAAAATAACAATTTTGCAAACAACAAGGAGTAAAAAATAAAAATAAAAAACATAGCCAACAACTTGCATAATTTCTTTGCTTTCATGCCACAAAAAGCCAAAAAATTTGTGTGTTGCAGTCGGGGAAGCCCCCTAGTCCAGCATACTGTGTATGTGTGTGTGTGTGTGTGTGTGTGTTGGTATTTTATTACAAAAGTTTACATGACTATGCAGCCCTTTTGGCCATTGTTGTCATTTTGTGTCTCTCGCTGTTTTTGTCATTTTTATAAGCTTTAAAACTGGTTTCAAAACAGTTTTGCATAAAATTCCATACAAGCTGACTCATTGCATTTGAAATTTATAAGGTGCAGCAAAATGGCATCAACTAGCCATACTAAACTTATAGTAGCATACCGCCCTGCTCCAGAGACCCTCTCAAAGCGAAAGTTCAGCAATTTGTGTGCACACTGTAGTTCTAATGACATTTATGTTGCCTACTTTCGAGCGCCAAGTCAAGAATTTGTCATTGCCTTAGCATCTATTTGGGCCACAAATGCATTGCGGCTGCCAATTGTCAGCAGAAGTTTTTGGCCAACAAACACGCAACAAGCGCGGACAAACTCTACAAAGTATTGAGAAAACAAAAACAAGGACAGTTGGCATTTTGCTGCCGAATATTATATACTCTTTTTGTTATCCTCTCAGCGTTTATTTCTCTCTTTCATTATTAAAGTTTTGCGTTTTTATTTACCTTGTGCACTTCTTTGATTATAAATTATCTGATTTTAGCTATAGCTCTTAGCAGGTACAATCAAGATTGTTACTTTTTAGAGTACGTATTATAGAGTCCTTGAGGTAATGTTAGGCTGACTTTTAAGGCAATTAGCTACGTGCTGTATAATATAATTACATTTCCACAGAGGTATATGAAGTATTCGATTGAGAATGTCTTAAAACTAAATTAACTTTCATTAAAACGAAGATTTTTTTGATTCTTTTCTGCCCCACAAAGTATGCTACACAAAATTTTTTTGTGGATTTAATTCGAAGGTGAAACTCAAAACAGGCCTGAATTGAACCATTTAAGCCAGTTCCAGTATATGTCATATTGTTACACATTTCTTGACAAATTTATAATACCCTCTGCTAGTACTATAAAAAAACAAACCTCATACTATACAAGCAAAATGCATTAGAGGGTGCGAGCTGTGCATCCAAAACTATCGCAGCTAAAATTGAATTAAAGCAAAAAGTTTGCAGATGCTTTTGTTACTGCTTTTTCTGCTCCTTGCGCTATATATATAACACATACTCTATATATATAAGTATGTATCCTTATTTTTTTTTCGCTGTTGCGGCTTTGGCTTGACCACGAGTAATGCATTACAACAGCGTTCAACATGCTCCGGAACATGACCAATGCCCAATGTAATTAAGCAACTTACAAGCAGCTGCCCGCACACAAAACACACACACACATATACACATACACAACACACACACACACTCACATGCCCGATACACACGCATTTATTATTAGTCATGCAGGGCGGCCAGCATACTACATATAGTACCATATTTAATATGCGATTTCTGACACCACTTTTATGGGGCTATTGGACTGCCGTCCGTGCCTGCCACCCAACACACACACACACACACATACATGCACATAAAATGTGGTGTTGTCCATTCGATGGCCAAAAAGATAAAGGACGATGCTCATTTATTTGACTTACGCAAATGGACAGACATGTGTGAGTGTGTGTGTGTGTGTGTTTGTGTTGGTGTGCGTGCGCTGCTCAAATAAATGGCAGCTCATAAGGCCCGTTCGGCACACACACACACATACACACACAAACACACATGCACATGTCATATTTTTAATGAAATGCTGTGTGGACTTTTGGCCAAAATTAAGAGCCAACATTGAATGTCGCTGTGACTCAGAGATTGCTGAACGATTTTAATACGACACGAGTAAAAGATAAAGGCTTAACCTATAAAGCAACAGTCTTATTATAAGGCAATAAAAGTGACCATGGAGGACCTCAAAGGGCTAAGCTTATCAGCAAATACTATATTAGATGAATGACAAAAGTCATTATAAGTTAATCCAACAAAAGTCGTGCTGGGAGGCCATAGAGAGTATAAGTGACAATGGAGGACTTGTGGCTGCTAAATGGCAGCAAGAGATAGAATCTGGCAACGCTTGAAGTTACACAGAAGGAAAGCAAGGATATGAATTACAGGCAAACATGAAATTAGTTAAAGAAATCAAAAGTCGCATATTGAGACAGTAGAGAGAAGTGAACATGGAGGACCTGTTGGAGAAAAACAACCAGGAAAGTGATGTGGAAACAATTCAGAGGTGGGATGAGAATATGATAAGCAAGAAAGAAAATTAATAAGAACCAAAAAACTTAAACCCAAGAATGATCAAATGAATTGAATTTATTTTACTATTTTTTTTTTCAAATATATTTTAAAAAATTTTTTTTTTCAAATATATTTTAAAAAATTTTTAAAAAAATTTTTTTTTTAAATATTTTTTTAAAATATATTTTTTTTAAATATATTTTTTTTAATTTTTTTTTTAAATATATTTTTGAAAATTTAGAAATTTTTTTATTTTTAAAAATTAAAATTTTTTTAAATACATTTTTTTTTATTTATTTATTTTTTTAAAAAATTTTTTTCGAAAATTTAAAATTTTTTTTATTTTTAAAAATTAAAATTTTTTTACAACTTTAATTATATTTACATCTAAAAAAATGAAATGTAATTAATATAAATTACAAGAATTACGTGAACATGGAGCTTAACAATATAACTTCTCTCCATATTCTCCACAGTGTATTAAAAGTAACTTATGAGCTGTCGCACACTATCCACAGTTTCGCAGCTCATTTGGGCAGAAAGCAGCTATCAAATCCCAGAATGGCATCATCATATAGCAAGTCTCATTAACTTTAATTACTCCAACTTTGCACCATAAACAATGCCCCGTTCGTTGTCAATTTTGAAAGTGTATTCAGCGAATGCGAACTGCATTTGATATCCGTTTCCAGTATGCAGCAGAAAGTATACGCAATTGTGGGCTACTCTTTTTGGGGCCCAGTGTAAAAGCAGTTAACATCAATTGCCATGCGGCGCTGTGGTGTTCATGGCAATGGCTGTTGCCCTTTGGCCATTAAATAAGAGTCGACGTTTCATGTTACAATTTTTGGCATTTGCGGTTGTCCGGTAGAGCATTAATGAGGTCCTTTGCAGCGTTAATTTGCCAGTTTGGAGTCTGGCCAATCAATAATTACACACACACGCACACACATGGATTTTGTGCGTGTCTGTGCATTTTATAATTGGCTCTAGCTGACCAAAATGCAGCTTTTGAACTACCAATAATCAGGTGGATGCTGCGGTTCTTTGTCCACTCCCCCCACCCACCAACGCCACCCACTTCAGGCGGCATCCACATGTCATTAAAAACGAGCGCCTGACCAAAAAACACATAATTTTGGCATGGTTAACAATATTTGAAATTTTGAAATGAATGCGCATTGTTGGCCAGCAAAACTGTTGGCTGATATGATTGATGTCAGCTGGAAGCCAAAAGTCGCTACTAAATCTACACATAGTTATGGTGGCTTCCTGCCGCAAGCAGCAGCCGCACAAAATGGCGACAACGATGGCGACAGGAAATGCGCCAGCAAACGACGCCATTTTGTGAAGCTCACGTGCGAAGCTTTGGCGTTAGAAACCATTTTGCGGTGATTTTTAGCTCGTTTATTTATCGAAATGGCGACGACAACACCGAAAGACACAAAACTACACAAAAGAGTGCAGGAGTCGGTGTCGGTGTCGGTGTTGGAGGCGGAGTAGGAGTCGGAGTTAGAATCGTAGTCGAAGTCCTTGCACAATAATGCGCTCTGACTGCCTGCAGGCAATCGGGGCACATCTGAACTGTTCGCGAGGCTGCTAAATGTCAAATATTTTGTCATTCGCATTCAACAAGCAGAAGGCCTTTGGCAAAATGAACCCCTTGCCCTGAACGCGATGGCAATCGCATTTCTGTGACAGTTTGACGAACGATTCTTAGACGTTTCGAAGTATATAAGACAAGAAATAACTCCGGATATTGAATATGTGTGCGCGTGGGTGTGTGGAGGTGTGTGGGTGTGTGTAGGTATGTGTGTGGAGGTGTGGGGGGTAGAAAAAATGACACTCAGCTGCGCTCTTTTGTTAGTTCAATGGAATACAAGCCCGTCCTTATATACTCACCCGTATAAGTGAATGTTGTAGGAGCTGCTCAAGCAGAACTTGTGAATAATAATAATACTTATTATGAGCATGATTCTCAACTTAAGAGTTGCGAGCAAAGAGGAGCTCTTCAGGCAGATCTTGCGCTTAAAATTATTGCACAACTATAAGATACTTGAAATAATTGCACAGCTTTTAAGCTTGAGCTGCAATTTTTGAGATTACAATTCGCTTTCAGCTTATTGCCTACCTGAGTTTTATATACATCGCCATTATTTTGCATATTTATTTAACTGGTTGTACTGCTAACTTTATGGCAGCTTAAACTAGTTATAAATACATTGTGAATATCATTTTTAAGTTAAAAATTACGAGTAAATAAAAATGTTCATGCATGTTCCCAACTTACTTATTTTTATGTTTTTTTATTTTTTATTTTTTATAATTATATATATTATATTTATTATCACAATCAACATGTCAGTATTGTTATAAGTGGTAAGGTGTCTCGCTAAGCGCCGGGTTTATGCATTTTATGCAAAAACAATATTCAGCAGCCAGCTAAGGTCAACTATCTAGGCCTAATCTTAGATAAAAGGCTAACATTCAAGGCCCACATCCAAGCCAAGGTGGCAACGTGCCGGAGCAGGATACGCAGTATGAAGTGGCTCCTTTGCAACAAAAGCAAACTCTCCTTGCGCAACAAGCGCACTATAATCACGTCCATCATCACACCAATCTGGCGTTACGGTATACAAGTCTGGGGCACAGCTTCTATGTCAAACCGACTTATAGTACAAAGGTTGCAGAACATGCGGCAAATAACTGGATGCCCATGGTTTGTCCGCAATTCCACCCTCCATAGAGATCTACTTTTTAGTTGACTTGTAAACAATCTTTCATAGTCTCAAATTTTCGAACAATATCTATCAGATGATACATTTTTCTTATTCAAAGCTAAAACTACACAAACTGTTAAAACTTGTATTGTTAAGCAAAAGATAAGATTACTTTCATCAATATTCTGATCCTTCAAAAAGGAGTAACTTTTCAATTGCACACACATTTTTTGTTGATGAATATGAAAATTTGCAGAGAGTCGATCAATTTGCAGCATTTTTGGCTAAATTATGTAAAAAGCTGCAACACATGCGATTAGAATGATACATTCAGTGTAATTTGAATGCCTCCTTCCGATTGATGTCAACATTCTGGCTGTGGAAACGAAAACCGGCTGCATCATTCAACTAACTTGTCTCAGCCTACAATGCGAGCCAAACAAATTGTTGGCTGTAAATTGTGTGCCGTAGGTAGAATTCAATGCAGACAGCGCCATTTGTTTGCCAGTTGGTTTCAGGCCGTTGTTGTCAGCCAGGTTGAGATAGGAGCGACAGGACGACGAGAGCGGCTGTGACGACACGTGGAGTCAATTTCAGGTGTCGAGCGGACATAAATTACAATTTGAGTGGGCACTTAAAAGACAGGGGGGTTGGGGGCGGGCATAAACAACAGCTGGCCCGTTATAAACTGCACTTGGCTCACATTTTATGAGCTCAAAACTATTTAAATTGCAGTCGCGCGCGTTGTGCGTTGCTCATTTGCATAAAAGTGCCACACACCTACACACACCCACACATCCTTTCATATATCCTGGCCGCTTTCATTTACCTGTCTGAAACTGGTGTAGACCTGGTTATTGCTGCTGGCAGCACGCAATTAACAACTTTTTGATTAGTTGGTCAGCCGCGCAAAAAACTTTTGACATCGTTTTTAGTCATGTTTGGCAAAAGTTGCTTTTAACACTAAGCGTGGAAATTTATTTAAGCCAAAAACTAAGCCACATTCCTTGACTCTCTCTCCTCTCACTCCCACTTCCTCTCAATTTTTGTTACATTTACAGTCAACATTTAAACAGGTGTGTGTTTGTATGTACATATGTACCACACAGTTATTTGTGCAGCTTAAAACTTTGTTATCAACAAATGCGTAAATCCACCCAACCGAAAAAAGCGCAAACTTTTCAATGTAACGAACACTTGAACATGTGTGTGTGTGTGTGTGTGTGCGTGTGTGCGTGTGTGTGTGTATTGTGTGTGTTTATAGAGCTGTCTAACTTTTAGACAAAATATTTATGATAGCCAAGAAATCGTTTAACAACCTGTAAAGTTGAACGTTGTTTGCTGGAATACACAACGCTAAAGGTTGCAATATCTGATTTATCTGATTTAGCTTCGTTTTACGAGTATATTGCCACATCATTTACGTGTATCAATTTGCTTGCAAGTTTTCAATTAATTGTTAAATCCACAGCGAAAAATGTTATACAGTATCAATCATAAATATGCAGCTAGAGTGTTCTATAGTTATGCATTTATTATGCATTACTATTCATAAATTTAAACATACTTAACCTAAAACTGAGATTCTTAATACTATATCAATCAAGGCTTTAATTACCCCTCAATTTTGTGTAGAACTTACCTTTCTGATTTATTATTGAGCATTCTATCTAGTGGTTATTGAACAGTTATGAGACTTCGAAACCTAGGAGAAGGGATTTGGGAAAATGTAAGATTTTAATATGAATGAATACCTCAGGTAAAGTTTGTAAAGAACTAGCAGAAGAGCATAATGTGTTTATCCAAGTTATTCAAAAAGTAAATCAATAGTGGAATCCCTTTCAATAAATTGTAATTTGGGATTTTAGTTTTTGTGTGGTGGGGGAAAATAAAAAAAAAAATGTGGGGGGGAAAATCCCTTCCTATAAATAAAATTGCTTATATTTGTGTTTCCTATCGCGAGTTAATTAGGCCGTTGTTGTTCATATTAATGAGAAAATGTCACATTCTTTATTAAAATTCTCCTCCTACGCGTTTGTTGTTTATTATTTGTTCATAAACATTTTTACTCCCTGTACCCATAAAATAGGTAAAAAGGGGGTACTAAATCTGTGCAAATGTATGTCACAGGCAGAAGGAGACATCTCCGACCCTATAAAGTGTATATATTCTTGATCAGTATCAAAAGAGATTTCGATTTGGCCATGTCCGTCTATCCGGATGAACGCGTCGATCTCAGCAACTATAAGAGCTAGAGACACCAAATTTGGAATGTAGGCTCCTGTATACCATACGCAGATCAAGTTTGTTTCTGATCCCAGATATCTTCCCCCGTTTCCCCGCTATTTGATAATAACGTTTTCTACCAACAATTTTAAAGATATAGCTTAAGGATTTGGCATGTATAATACTTTTGTCGTTCTTAGTCTACTGTCCAAATTTCAAGTCGATCGGATAATAAACACGGAAGTTATTGTCGAAGAAGATTCAGAGCCACCACTTAAAATGCCTCGCTTACCCCGTGGCTCGTGTGTGTGCGGCTTTGTGTATGTGTGTATGTATGTTTAAGTGGACGATTGGAAGTTTTCGTAGTCGGGTATACTCGACATGAGCATTCTTACTTGACTAAGAAATACCTATGTTCAAGGTGGTAAATTTACTCTATAACCATACGATTTACGAGGCCCATCGGGTTCATTATAGGCAAGTTCGACTGTACTTACGGTAGTAGTATTGCCCACATGTCTTTTTCTTTATCTTTCAAAGTAAAATCGATTGCCAAGCGATTTCTTTTTCATTGCCATGAATTGAATCAAAAGGTTTTGATTAATATGACAAATAAAATAAATATATAATGCAGAGACCTGATATTTCTTTGATAATGTTAAAAATTTGTCTATTTGATGACATACAATGGTTTCTTTTGCTTTTCAATATTTATCTTGGTCGCTTGAAGCTTCTCTAAATGGCCAAGAACTTTGTGCCAGTTCATTCGAGGACAGCTAAGTGGCTAGACATTAAGGCAGACAGTAAGGACGAGAAGTGGGGAGTGGAGAGTGCATACACGCAGCTGTAAGCCGCAATTTAAACGTTAAGTTGTCGTCCTTAGTTAAAAGTTGCGCCCACTTAGAGCTGGGCCCCCAAAATGGAGCACAGCGGAGCATGTCATCAAAAAATATTCATTTATTATTTTGAGTGTGAGGGCGAGAAAAGTTTTCAGCCTCAACGAGCGCCTGGGGCATAAGTTGGGGTTTGCCTGGTTGGTTTTTTCGGGTACTTTGTATAATGTGTGGGGCCCCGAAAGTGGCTTGGATACTCGGTACTTATTATCGATTACCCATCAGGTGAAAATGCGACGCTTTTCAACGGTGTGTTTTCAATATGCTGCGCACACGCTAAGCTTTTCTTTTTGTTGAGAAACTTTGTCAATCGAAGGCGACAAAGGATAACAGCGTTGATGTGACAGTTAGGTAGCACACACACCTAAACACACCTATACACACGGCTACACACCGCCACACACAGGGCACACACACACCCTTAACCACTGCCGTTGGTGTGCCATAAAACTTTATCTAAATTGTTAAACCAAGCGCACGCTCATTCACTGAGAACCAGAGGAGCTGCTTGGTTGCTGCAGGACTGCGGTGGGTTCTGAAGGATAATGCGGACTTTCATTACTTTCATTATTTAGTGCTGCACACGCAACACTGCGAAAACTGAGCCATTTAGTTTAATTGAAAGGCATTCTGATGAGATTTTAGTTGGGCACATTTAAGGCTCTTAACTGAGACCAGACAAAAGGCAACTCATAGATTATCTCAGATATTTCAAAGAGTATTATTCAATCTCGCTTGAACAGTAAACTTTATTGCTTTATTACAACAAAGGACAACTACGAATAGATCAACTTAAAATTTCAAAGAATTTCATTCCATTTTGTATATAAAAAGGAAAAATATAGATTTGTTTTATAATGTAGAAGGTAGGTGGGGGGGGGGGGGGGGTCTCGTGTGTTGTGGTGGCGTGCGTGCGTTTTGTGTGTGTGTGTGTGTGTGTGTGTGGTTTTTTTTTGGTGGGGTTTTTGGTTTTTTTATTGTCTGCTTAACACTTCAAGTTCTTATGCATAGTTGTTTCAAAAAAACGAGTATGAATGCTATAGTTGAGAGTGCTCCACAAAGAGATACCCTGTAATAAGTTTTGAGTAAACTAAAACACATAAAAATATTTGTAGGAATAAATTTGAAAGTTTTTTTTCGAATACTTAGAAGACATCCTTAAAATAAGTTGTGCTTGGTTTTAATTGGAAATAATGACTGTAAATAGCTTTTAAGGATTTGTGGGGTCAGCGAGGTTAAATGAACAATATAAAATAAGCTCTCTATTCTTTTCTAGTCGCTGGACAAAGACAAACTTGGCTAGTTTGAGCCTTATTACACACTTTTATGGCTACAGGGTATTAAAAAACGCTTTTAATTTGCATGGCTGGAGCCCCGAAAATTATGCAACACTTTTGCGCTTAATTAGGCAGCAGCAGCGCAAAATGAAACTCAAGAATTCATCAGCTTCAATTTGTCAAGTAACAAAGTGTTGTTGTTGCTGTCTCTGCTTCATTTTTTTTGTTTTTTTGTTTTGTAGGTTAGGAGTTGGGTTGGGCTCAAACTGTCAAGAGAGTGTGGAGGGGGGCTAAATGGATGGTTGGGTTTGTTGCTGTCTATTTTGACACGTTTCGCTGCTCGTTTGTCCACCCCGCCCCGCCCCAAGGGCACCGCACGCGCTGTTTGTCTTGTTAAGACGTCGACGGCATTTTGTGCGTTTTAATTATCAGCTCCTCGACTGGTCACAGGACAACACAAAAAGTGGTTAGCGTTTATGTTTTTTTTTTTTTTTACTTGTTAGAACCCTTAAAAAATAGCTGAAGCCATAGGCAGTAAGGCGGTGCTGAGCTTAGGCAAGTTTTGAGCCGATTTTAAATGGGAATTATCAGCTAAGCATGTTCTGAACTCCATGGAAATCAGCGCAAAATATGAAATGAAAGTACAACAAAACTGAGCTTATACTGCTTCAATATGTATGGCTTATAAGCATATCTATAGAAGAGATTTGGAACTGGACTATCATCATATAAACCAAGTCTCAACTTCATGCTTAATAACTTTTATACGGATGTGTCTCTCTTAACCTAATGTATTGCACACATTTGCATCCTTTTTAATGCGCTTTTCGACAAATATTTAAACTGTTTCGAGGCTGTTTTACATTGGTTTCTATTTCAGCAACCAACATACCAAATTTCAATATCTATTTTAAATCTTGCCTTCTATTCGGGCAGATTTTCAATAAAATTCGATCCACATTGGGGAAAAATTCGAAACCGCTCATTAAGCTAGCTTATTGTAAAGAAAAACATATAAGCTTGAAGCATTTTATATGTTTTATATGCTGAATTTTAAATATATAAATATATATAAATATATAAATAAATATATAAAAACATATAAGCTTGAGGTATTTAGAATGTTTTATTTGCTGCATTTTAAATATATAAAGCTTTACATGGATATAAAAATATAATATCCATATTTTATATAGCCAAAAACAATAATATTGGATTTTAGGAATATTTGTCTAGAAATTTCATTTTAATTTTCAATATTTTGTTTAATTATTTTACTGATCTTAGATGTTAAGTGCGATTGTTTGCAATTTGGATGGCAACATTAGACATTAGAAAGACATAGAAAGTAAATATTTTTCAGGCAGTATTTATTTTTTGCTGGGTTTCGAACCTTTCTAGTTATCACCAAGCTAAATCTCTTGCCACGTTTTTGCACTGCATACTTCTAGGCTATTGTGCTGAAGTGTTTCCTTTTACCACAATCACATACATATTATGTATGCCTATGACTATATACATACACTTTTAGTTGCTTCTATAACTTATAGAGTGTGTACTTAGTCGGTTGCACTCTACAAGTTTGTTGTTTATTGACAACCATTCTGCGTGGAAGCCTCTTTTTAATGAGTTGCGCTTTGCGTGAGCTTCTTAGGCGCCTTCTGGCAGGCGAAAGTTGATGCCGAAAATGCCATTAGCATTTTGCCTTGACCAAGTTAAAGTTTTTAAGCAAATACACTAGAAAAAACATAAACATTGAGTGCTAGCCTGGGCACAACTTTTTGGCAAGAAAATGCCAAATTGGCAGTTGTAGCCTCAGTCTCAGTCTCAGCTTCAGTTTCAGCTTTCGGTTTGCTGGGCCAAAAGTTTTTGCTGTCAGCTTTAATTAAGTAAATTTTCGCAATACGTATATATTTTATGGCTGCCGCGCTGTTTGTAATTATACTGCAACATTGAACCGCCCTCGGTACCACTACCCACTACCCCTCCCCTCGCCCGCAATCAGTCACAGGAATTCGATGTGAAATAAGTTGGTAAAAATAATCGAAGCTGGCAACTCGCAACTGGCAAATAAAATTGTTAAGCAAAGCGACAACGGCAAATGGAATTTTAATTCAATTTGAATGTGTCGAGGCACAACAGCAGATACTTCGTCTCCTTCAGTCCTTATTTTCCAGTCCTTTCTCAGTCCGTGAATGAAGGCATCCTGCGGGCACACAGTTGAAGTTAAAGTCCTGTCTGTGCATTTTTATGTCATTTCGCAGATTTCTTTGTCTTCACTTTGGCACGCAGCGCCATTTTGTATAATGTAATTTCATTAAGTGAGGCGCCAGGACGCAAACAGGACATGCCTCGCATATATGTTTAATGGCAGGCAAATTGCTGGCAATCAGCAGCATTGGAAACAGCTTGAAATGTTTAAATGCCACTAGCCTGGCTCAATAAAGCAGGCAAACAGTTGTTGCAAGCTTCAACTTGCAACCGATGTCTAACCACCTGCTGCTGCTGATGCTGCTGCAAGTGCAACAGCTGCAACTGTAACTGCAACTGCAAACATTTAGAGAAACTGCCACTGCCCAGGCTCCCCCAGGCGCAATTGTGTCGCCCCCCAGGCCGCTTTCAAGGTGTAAATGCATGTGGCTCTGGCACTTGTCTCTTGCTCCACACAGCGGGGGGGTGTTAGGTACAGAGAGGGGCAGCTGTCAATTGTGTGTGGCAGCGAGTCGAGAACTTAAACTCATTAGCTGTCGCCATGGGGCTTAGTTATGCAGCAGAAGCTACGCTTTATGCATTTTTCAGCTGCCTGCTTCTTGCGATGCCAAGTTGCTTGCCACATATTTGGGTCAACTGCAGATGAATTTCAACATTCCGCCGTTACCTGCCACACAGCGTGGCGCTAGAGAGGGTGGTGCGGTGCGGGGCGGGGCAAGCATCATGTTTGTGCGTTGCAGCGCAAAATTGCCTTGTTTCTTGTTATGCCCAGAACACACAACAAAACAACAACAAGGAAAATCGCTTTATTTACCAAGTGAAAGCGCTGAAAACTTCACACACATGTAATTTACCCCCTTACTCTCTCCTCTCCTACACTTCGTATGCGTTGCAACTTTAATGCTGCATACTTTTCAGTTAACCCTCCCCCACACACACACACGCACATATACATAAAAGTCACGCATTAATTCTGATTTAGATTTAAAGCAATTGCTTACGGTTTGTCTCCGTGCTGTAGGAGAATTTCCTGCACGACACTCGTATAATATCCTTAGTCTCCTTTATCCAAATTAATTGTGTTTTATTATTATATCCTGTAGCCATGCAAATGGATAAAAAAAAGCGCAAGTTGTAGTGTTGGCTGGGATTACTATTCAGCATATTTATAGGTAACAGCCGTGTACGTCTGTCTGTCTATATGAGCGCACAGATCTCCGACACTATCAGAGCTTGAGATCTGAAATTTGGTATGCAGCTTTACAAATATCATACATGAATCAAGATTCAATAAAATGTTGAATATTCCCCACCACACCAATGAAAATGGATAAAATTGAAAAGTAGCCACCATTTAAAAACCTCATAACGATACTATAATAAAGAAACTCCGTTTCCAAGACTACTGAAAGCTTTAATCATAAATTATATTCTCTTAAACTAGAATTTTGGATTGAATAAAGCAGGACTATTTACCTCAGAATGGGTTTTTAACCCTTGCAATACTAACTTTGATGACTGCAATCGCTTAAAAGTGCAATTTAGACATTAGTTAGGTCTAATTTTAATTTGAGCATTGTCTGTGCTTTTCCTGAAGCTTACAATTCGCTGTTAAGCTGAGTTCACTGTAGTTTCTTTTCAGCATACATTGTCTGGTCCTTAAAAACACGCTCTGTTTTGTGGACTACAACACGAGTTGGCCTGTGTGCTGTATTTTTGCCTTGTGCCTGGTTGCTGCCACATGCAACGGCTGTAAAATTGACTTTATCGTGTTTTTGTTGTACAGCAGAAAGTGGGCACATTTAAATAAATGTTAAATACGTGTGTGTACACGCAAAGTCGGCACAAATTAATGAGAAATTATACACCCTGGCAACACTGGGCTCGCCTGGCCTGTAGTAGGTAGGTCGGTCTGTGAGTGCACTCGAGCTTGTGCAAATTTATGCAACTAACAAGCGAGTTTCGAGAGAGAGCCAACAAAGCCTTTTTGGGCCAAGTTATGTTGGCATTTAATTGGTTAAGGCATTTGCTTTGACAACTAATTGAAAATGTGAAAACTTGTACAGTTTGCTTTCAAGAGGACAGTTGTTAAATGAAGCGCCTTAGCTTGGCAACACAATATTATAAGCAGCTCTTCTTGCTATTTCAATAAACAAACATTTGGCCAAATCGCAGAGAAATAAACAGCAGCTGCAATGGCAAAAGTCTCCCCAGCCAGACAGACTGGGAAGGCGGCAGACGGGGGAAAGAGTAGAGTCAACAACCCACATTCGGAAATCGAGAAAATCAAATGTAAACACAGTCACACACAAACATACACAAGCATACGTTGACAGCCATGGCACAGAGTGTGTAAACGTGGTAAAACTGCAGCCTGTGGTAGTTGATTAGCAGATACCCTGTAGAAAAGTATGCCACAAAACTATGCTATAAAATATTGTACAATTACAAAATACACGAATTTATCAACATTCAAGCATAAGAACTACCAAAAGACACAAAATTTGACAGTCCGGCTAATTTTATAGGGTATTTGCTTATGATTCTCGAATCAGTTAAAGCGACGACTTTTTTTTAAAAGATTAACAATAATATGAGACTACTAAGACTATCTTCTATAAATGGATAATCCAACAATTTGATAGTCTGGCTATTTTTATACGCTATTTGCTTATAATTCGCAAACAGTTAAAGCGTTGAAGCCTACTAATCTGTACACTAGAACTTGATAACCCAAGAATTTATCAAATGCTTCTACTTATTTGTCTTCTACTTTTAGAATAGTTAAAACAAGTCCTTGTCTTACGCTTCTATTTATGTTTCCTCTGCTAAGCTATTATATATTGTAGAAGAATTTAATTTATAAGTAATTCCTTTAATGCTTGTCATATAATATGGCACTAATGATATGAAGTTTGCTTGGTTATACTGGGTAATCCAAATATTTGGTACATTCGTCTACTTATCTGCTAACCTACTCCATTATTACCTATTCTAAGCCCTTGTCTTATACTTGGACTTTTGTTAGTTCCACTAATCTATCTTCTATTACTGAATAACTTGTTTTATGTATAAGCACTGCTTCAAATACTTGCCAGATATGGCAATAATAACAAAAAGAGTGCCTGTTTTTATAGGATAATGTAAGTGCTTGCCATATGTGTTAGATATATGATACTTTTATCTGGTAATGTACCTCATGCCAGTTGATTGGGTATAACAGTATAACAACATGCCAGTCTAATGGTCTCGGCAAATCCGTTTGCTACTTTTGCCGGCTGTGCGTGGCAAGCATTGTGGGGCATGCAACACGCAGCACTCAGCGGCGTTAGGGCCTGACAAATAGCAAGAAGAAATGCTTATTTTATTTACATATATTGTAACATTTACCAGCGCAGATATAAATATATGCAAGCGTGTGTGTCTGATGTGTGTGTGTGTGTGGAGTATGTTTGTTGTGTGTGTGTGTTGAGCGCACATTAGTGAGAGATGAATGCAGCAGGAAATGTAAGCCGCATATTGAAAGTGTACTTGCATATTTGTGCCAGCATTTGTTTGCCATATCCCCAATACCCAATACACACATCAGCACACACACTCACACACACGCACAACCCTTTTGCTTGGGTATTAATGCTGACATTTTCATGTCAATTAGTTGATATTTTGCAAATGCTGCTTGACATCCAATGATAAGAAACATAAAAATTGTATTGACAGTTTGCTGAGACGCTGAAGCACTAACAAAAACTGATACAAGAGATACTGTTGAGCGCGGGTAGAGGGGAAAAGTGTGTGTGTGTGTGTGTGGGTGTTAATGTGGCTGATATTACATTGAGTGCAACTGCCAACAAATGCAAACAACTTGAGGCAGCTGTTGTGAATTGTTGTTGCAGCCGCTCCTTCTGTTGCTTACTCTTACAAAGGATATTATTATGTTTTTGTCATGAAATGTGTAATTCACTGAAAGAGGCGTTCACAATTCATAGAGTATATAGTATATGTCGGAGAAAAGATGGTTTGTTTGAATTGAGCGCCTTATCGATAGAATGCAGTGTTGGATAAGTCTGTATATCGACAGTGTTGGTTGTTTAGTATCGAGTGAGATGATAGTGGCTACGCTTTTTAATCGATCGTGGCTCCGGGAACGTTGCCGAAAGTCGTTGAAAAAGCACATGGTGAATAGGCAACTACAGAGACTCGCTGCCCTTGACAATAAGTTAATAAATATGAAAAATAATATGAATACCGGTAATCTCTCGCCGATATATACATCTATATATTATCAGGTTGAAGTCTGTTTCCATGCAAAGAAGTCTCTCAGTTTTAAAGTTATTCTAATGATGTTTTGTCAGAGATATTCCTTTTTATGCATACATTGTTACTGCTTTTATATGATCTTAATATCATGTAATTATCATTGCAACGATCGGTCTAAAATTGAGTTGTTGTGGGAATACCTTATATTTTTTCCTTATAGAGAAATTATAACTAAGCTCTATAATTGCAGGCTATATATATTACAGTTTAAATAGTTTACTAAAATTTTATTAAAAGCTGATCTCTTTATCAGATAGTTGCCCTAAAGAACGATCGGTTGAGAATAAGAACGAGGTTCGTGATGTTTGCCAACACTATCATATTAGCGTATGTGTACTTTCCAACACTATCATATTAGCGTATGCGTACTTTCCAACACTAGTCGATTACTAGCACAGAAATAATCGAAAACGCTTGTACGCATTTTATTTAGTGTTTTATTAGTTAATTACGCAAGAAAGTCAAACTTACCCCACCGGAAATACCTTGATTTGTTAATTTTAAGCTGCCTTATCGAATTTTCTTGCCAGAGGGGTATTAAAATCTACGATAAACCAAAGAAAGAAACCACTTTTTTCTCTTGTTGTTGTTTTCTTTGTCACTTTTGTCAATGTCTCTTGTTGACAAATATTATCAACGATGTGTGACAACAATGTTGGAACACATATTCGTCACGGTTGTTGTTGTTGTTGCTGCGCTTGAGAAAAATTTCATAGCATACCTTTGTGCGTAGTCCTTGCAGCTGCACAGTGCATGACCAGGACGTAGGCTCAGCTTGACAGCATGTCCGATTGACTGGCAGCCCAGCTGAACACTTTCTACGCCCCACTCCCTTTACCCCCCTACCACAGGGCTTCCCTTTCAACATGCAACTGCACCTGTGTGCAGCTTTTGGCACACTTTTGGGCTGGCTTTGACTGCAATTAATTTCATTCATTGCACGCACAGCAAGCGCAATTATACACCCATAGTTGTGTGTGTGTGCGTGTCTGTGTGTGTGTGTGTGTGTGTGTGTGTGACATACCTCTGGGCTTCTGCTATTCATTTGCTGTCGCTCCACGCTACACCGCTGGCGCCTTTTGTTACGCAATTGCAAAATATTTGCAAGCTCTTGCAGTAAATTGCAGCAAGGAAACAAAAATGCATTTTCATATGTAAATTTCACAATATGCAGCAAGAAAGTGATGTATGGTGTGTGTGTGTGTGTGTGTGTGTATGTGTGTGTGCTTTAAGTGCTTGCATGCCAGATAAAACTGGCAGGCTAAAGTGGATATTTTTGCTAGCTGCTGGCTGGCACCTGCTTCACACACGAGAGATGATCATCAGTCATGGGTCGGTGTCAGCGTTGTGGTAATCGATCAATATTCAATTACAATTACAATTACCATTACCCTTACCGTTACCGTTACCCTTACCGTTACCAGAGCATTAAACTGCATGAAAAGCGAATGAAATACAACCTTCACATCTGCCTGCCACCTGCACCAACCAGCTGCTGCACCTCTTGCCCCAAAACCAATTGACAAACTGCCAACTGTTCGCGACCTGCCTTAATGCCACTTCACTTGCACAATTTCAATTTGTTTGGGGGTCACGGGGCGTATGTGCATTGCCCAAACTGTGTGCACTTTTGTTTGCCGAGAACACGTGTAATTCACTGCAGTTTTCTTAAAGCACTTTTGCTAAAATATACTTAGACAAAATAGAAAAAGAAAATCAATTTAATTGGATTTACGCATTGCGACATTGCCACAACGTTGCAAGTTTATGGGGCCTTTTAATGCTTTTGTTGGTTGTTCTTGGCCCTTTGGCAGAGTTGTTTTTAATGAAATTTTCGGCTTTGTTAAGCTGAAACCCAGACAGGCTAAAAGACACGGTCACGGTCCATGGCTTATTTATATAGAGAGCGACAGGCCAACTTTGCCATAATTACAAGTGAGTGTAGAACTTTGCACACACACACATTATCTGTGCAGTGTCTGAAAACTTGTGTCTCCGCTCTGAGGTCAACTTTTGTCAACTTTCTTTATACAGAGCATGTCTCTCTCCTCTGCAATTTAAAGATGCTCTGACTTGTATATCAAATAACTCTAGAAATTTGTGCGCAATGCTATCAATTTGTTGTACTTAAAATTTATGATAAAAGCTTGTTGAGAATGTTCTGTTCAAGTCTTCTTTAGTTTGTCAAAGTGTTAAAGGATTTTCACCAAAGATATCATATTAAAAATTCAACTTAATTGAAAGAGAAATTGAAGAAGCTGGATACGATGGATAATCTCAATAAAACTCACTTTTTGGAAGATTTGCTTTTCTTAACGTTTATAGTGAATGAGATTCTTTCTAATATAACAATCAATTGAATCAACCTTTTTCTATATAAATGGGTGCTGTAACTTCGCTATTTTCTGGTCGAAATCTGATAAATGAGTTTCTAAACAATCAATTGGTAAAGGAAGTATTTACTTTAAATGATCCTTTTTATTTAACAAAATCGAGCAAAGTCAACTATTAAGAAAACTTGGAAGAAGCATTAATAGAAAGTGAAGAGTATTTTAGCTACCTAGATTCTGGATATTGCGAATCATTCCCATCCGGAATCTTGATAGACTTATTTTTCCCACAAGGAGTGGAACCCGAGAAATATGTCATATCTATTAAACTAGAGTCCTTTGAAATTGTCAGCCCGCACTAAAGCTTTTACTTGATCTAAGTTTCCAATCGAACAATTCTAGGTTTAGAAATGTCTTCTCCGATTTTGTGTGATTTTATTTGCCGGTGCAGCTTTCCGTACGCCATCTTCGCTTGAGATTCACTCACTCTTCCATCTACAACCGACACTTACCTGCCATCTAACCAATTTTCTGCTAAGACTAACCAACATGGCTTGACTAACTCGGGAACCAGCTGCTAATAAAGGAATACAGCCAATCATTGCCAGTTTTCATCACATGTTTGCAGCTGCCGCACTTTAGTTGCTGCTAATAACAATTTTTCTAAGCTCTGCTTGCCACACGCATAACTTCATTATGCTCGAGTTGCCACATGCAGCGGGGGGGGCTGTGAGGGAGTTATGTGAAGTGCGCCGCACTCGCGTTTTCCGCATCCGCGTTGCTCAATGATCCGTGTAAGCACAGAAAACTGTACGGGAAACCAGAGATAAACATATATAGAAATGTGAAATGCTCGCCCACTGACTATGCAGCCCTCCCCTCAACTCCCCCGCTCTATGTCTGCCCACTTCTCGGCCCGGTTGCAGCGGCTGGTTGGTTGCTGCTCTGGCTCTGGCTCTGGCTGCGGCTGTGGCCATGGCAGAGACAATCGAGCCAAGCTACGCGAACAGGACACGCCAGAATGAAGAGCTGCAGTCGTGTATTGATTGTGATAAATGTCCTTTGGCACGCTTTGGTGGCTCAGCCAGGCACCACAAACAGTTGAAAGGATACAAGCGAATGCTTGAAACTGGTAGCGAAATATTAGTTCACTTTCTAGCTGCGAAATAATTTCAAGACACAACTCATTAAGTATTAAGCGCTTGTTTACCACTCACGCGTAAATTTATACTTGGATTTAATTACATAAGCAATTTATTGGCACACATACACACACACACACGCACACTCATACGCCTTGACGCGCCAACAAGGCAAACAGAACCCAATTTTAATTAATAAAATCCAATAAACCCTTAATATACACACAAACCACACACTTCACTGGCCCGCTGTGCGAATTATACGCGCTAAATGAGCATATAAAATAGTAAAAAAAAAAAGAAATAATAATTGGGGAATAATATAAGGAAGAGTACTTCAATCGATTTGGGTAGACTAAGAGATTACCTGCTTTTACTTGCAAGCTGTATTTATTAGCAAATTGGTTTGAAATTTGTGCATAGTGATAGGAAACCTGTTCAGGCATACTTGTACCAAATTTCAGATGTCTAGTTTAAAATTTGTGATCGTATATAGTTTTTGTTACAATGCTATGTTATAACATACAAGCCTTTTGGCATTTCAAAGTTCGGCATGACTTTGCAGACCAAATTTCGCCTAAGTGTTCTGATTTTCACTTTCGGCAAGAATTTGCGGATTTAAATCACCGTGGAATTAGATTTTAATACAATTAATCAACAAAAACTCTCCCGAATGTATAAGCGAGTACAGTTCTGATTATTATTCTGATGAGGACCTATGTTACCTATAATATCTAGTGTACTACTGTAGAGCCTCTGCCATTAGTCCAATTTCTTAAACATCGGAGGGAAATCAGCTTTTAAAAATTCTTCCCGACTACAAGAATGGAAGCAGGGCTAAATATTATAATGGTGGCGACCTTTCATACTGCAATATTTATAATATCTATTATCCCTTCAAAGCCCAGGGTAAGATTTACAATACTTTCTAAGAGGGCAGAAGTTAAGCTATTATTCTAACCAAAGTATTTGTATTCGGGTGAATTTGTCCAATATCTGTTTCCCAAAAGTCCATTTCTTCTTCCAGCTAAATGATATATCATTATAATAAGCTTGAGTTCAACTTTATGTGAAGCCGCTTACCAAATTGAAGAGCCTCCCACCTTGTTTCATCTTTAATAAATATTTTTGGGCACAGGGTATACAAAATAATATACACACACTTATACGTACACATGAATATTTGCCTTGCGCCTGAAACTTTTCGCATAATTAATGCAAAAATTGTGCAAGCTCAATGCTCATTTCCCAGTAATTTCCACCCCTCACACCACTCTGAATGCTTAATATACCTGCTCAACATATTAATTAGTTTTTTTTTTTCATATATGAGGAAGAAAAAGTTTTTTTTTTTTTTTTTTTTTTGCTTAATGAGGAAAAACTTGCAGCATAACTTTTCAGCTCGCGTTTGACAGTTGACGCTGGACGCCACCAAATCGAGTTCGAACTCCACTTCTATTCCCAGTTCGATCTGGAAATCCCTTAGCCTGTCAACATGTCAAATAAAAATCAAATTTCAAATGAATAAATACCCAAAAGGAAATGCGAACGCAATGAAAATAAATTATAGAAAACTTTTGTAATATAAACTACGACCATACGAACTGAGGAATGAATATGTTGATTATGATGTTTATAATGATGATGATGATCAGCCGCATCGCGCTAAGATGATGACAGCCACTCGAGCATTTCATTTTGCAAGCAAAAATCGCTTGCACAATTCCCGAAACTCCCTGAAATGAATGGCACAGAAATGAAAAGGAATAAAGGAGGAAAAAAACAGAAACGTTACAGTCACCAAGCTCCTGACTGCGGTATACTCTGTTTCCAGATTGTTTTCTATTGCTTATTTATGGGAGAGGAAGTGAAGATGACAGAAATATTTCTAGTTAAGTGATTCAAGGAAGTTATAAGTAGTTCTTATATCAAATTTAGTCACTCCAGCTATAAATACGTAGACTACGCTCATTTTCGTAGCAGGGGATTGGTGTGTCGAAAATTTTTATAGTCAAATACGTCAGGGAAGTCATCAGTAGTCCTCATACCAAATTTAGTCACTCCAAGTATATAAATGTGGATGATCTAGGCTTTGCTTCAAGGAGGCGGACGCAGGCGGACTTCGCAAAAACCCAGTACGCTCATTTTTGGAAAGAGAGTATAAAAATAAAGAAACAATTCCACACTTAAACATTTTTCCAATTTTTGGAATTTTTTATTGTAGTTGCGCTTGCTATTGAATTTGAGTCGGAGTCAAAGTCTGAGGCCGGCGGAGTCCCAGTCTCAGTCGGAGTCTGAACAATTCACTTGTGTTTATTTGGGGTTTCTGTTTGCGCTTATTTTACGGCTTTGGAGCAGACACTTTGGTAGCTGCCAAGAAATATATTTACCATAAATCAACATCAAAATGTTTGATGATGCGATAAATAGCAAAAGAAAGCAAAAGGCGCCAAAAGCAAAGATAATATAATGCCAGGAATTCATCAAATAATACATTCTTATGTATATATATATATGGATATCTCAAGATAAATCCAGTTGATTTGAATGCCATTTAGGCGACTTTAAACAACTAACTTCGTCTCTCTTTTCTCTTTCATTCCATCTCTATTTAGGCTGAACTTGTGAACGTAACTTTTAATTAGTAAAAGTGTCATAATTTACATAAATTTATTATCTCTGACGTAACATTCAAAAAAGCGTATGCTTTAAACTTTTAATTAAATTCCAACTTCGTTTACTTCTTGTTGTTCTATGCCTCCAGCTGAACTTCTCCCCGGGCATCAAAGAGCAACGTTTACACGTCAACAGATAACATGATTAGTGCAGGAAGCTGATAAGTTTTCAGCAGCAGAATGTACAATTTGTATTTCTATGCTACATAAACTTGAATTCTATGTATTGTAATTTATACTCAATTCACAAGAGGAATTGGAAATAAGTCAGTTATGGAGAAAGAGCCATAAACTAGGTTTATACGTCAAATAAAAATGATCACGGTAACACTGATTTAAAAGAACTCAAGTATTTTCTTTAGAAAGGTAATACTGATTTATAAGAACTCAAATATTATCTATAAAAAGTTAATTTTCTATGCAAATTCTTTTCTGAAATGCAGTAATCAGTTATTGTTTTCGTGTCTTTTCTTTTTGCAATTTTAAAATGAGTTAAAAGTTGTTTTTTATTAACGAAAGAAGATATGCGTATAAATAGTAATAGAAAGTTACTTGGGTATACAATTGAACTGTCTTTAAGTTAACTAGAACAATGTTTATGCAACTATTTAAACTTCACTCTCAGTATCAACGCTTGCCTGAATTCGCGTAAATGTCAACGTGTAAACATGGTTAATTTGAGGACAAAAAACTTCTGACTGCCGCTTAAAGCGTTTCTCGTTCTCTAATTAAAATGTAACCCCCTACCGCAGCTGACAAATGTGCGTAGTACGTGTGAGCATGTAGCAGTTGATGTCTTAACACCCTCTACACACAAACACACACACACAAATACACACAACCAAACACACACTTCACACACACATTTCAACCACACAGGCTTTGACATTGGCAGACTATTAATTAGCTCAACGCAAATTCATGACCTTTAGACAAATTGACACTCGCGATAATCAAAGGTGAATTGTGTGTTGGTTAGCATCTTGGCTAAATAACGCTGCCAACTGTGTGTGTGTATTTGTTGTGTATAATAGATGACAAGCACAGACTATATATGTATACTCATATATACAATACATGTGTATTGAAGAAATTCTGACAAATTTATTAGCTTTTTCCATATCAGAAATTTCATGTTCTCTTTTCCAACATCAATCAACTTTTATGAATAATTCAGAACGTGCCATGTAGTCAAAAGCTAATCTTTTACTTTATTAAACAATATGTAGCTCAACAATAGTTAAATTGAACACATATTCCTGTTCCTATGCTCTAAAATGAAATTTACATTTTAGTTCAATTTGGTTGTGTGTTGTTTGCTTTTATCCAAAATAACACACAACAAAAGGTGTAAACTTATCTAATAAAAAGTTAAAAACATCCGGATAAAAGGAAATGCCAGAGTCCAGTCTATACCCTGTTTAATATACGTGATTGAAGCGGGTATAAGCGTTTATAGTTTTAAAATTTAATTCTGAATTTAATTTTCGAATGAAATTGCAATTGTTTTTATAATTTATAGCTAGATTTTATTCAACTATCTTTCAATAATTTTTCGGAATTCAGAACAGCTTACGATATTAATTCCGAATTATTTGATTCACATTGCAATCAAAAACAGGCCCAAATATTACCTTACGCATCTGAAATTTAGTACACTTATATTTTAGTATGTTTCCTATCTACACAAAAACTTTCATAGCATTTGCTGCAGGATATGTGTTATTTGTGCACTTTAGCAGGTTGGTTCTCAGCGATTGGCTTAAATTTTTGCACTGGCAAAATGTGGGCCACTTGTAATTTTCATCTTGTTTTCTAACTATGTGCGTTGCACTATATTTAAGCGTGTCGAGTGTGTGCGTGTATGTGTGTTGTGTGTGTGCATGTGCGTGTGTGTAAACAATAACATATTTTGCATAAAACATTTATGTTGACGGCGCTAAAAAGTTGGGCTGCAGAGCGAAAATGCATTTACAAGTGCAAAACTTTTGAGGTTAAGACGCTTGAAAATAAAACTGTAGATGTACACAAATACATGCACACACACACGCTAAAGCACACGCACACACACACACCGACACACAGTTAAGTTCGACGCGTCAGTTTAACTTTTATGTAGCATACATTTCAGCGCCCGAAAATTTTTTAATATTTTGTTTTTTGCCTGAGATTTGTTTTTGTTGTTGTTATTGCCGCTGTCAAAAAGTTTTAAATATGCAACTTTAAACGTACGCCGTAAACAGACAAACAAACAACGCAAAAATAATATGAAACAAAACCCCGGGAGGGTGGGGCAAATGCAACTAACCGAGGCTCCAATGTGTGTGTGTGTGTGTGTGTGTGTGTGTTGCTGATTGCACCTATAAGTGTGTGTGTGTGTGTGTGTGTGTTTGTGCTGTGATATGCTAATTGCCAACTCATTAAAATAGCTTCGTCTTCATGTACCGACAGCAAACGTTACCACAGAGTTGTACTCTATGCTCGTCATGTTGTTGCCCGCTGTCTCGCTCTCACACAGCCTCTCTCTCTCCCCACTCTGTGTGTGTGTGTGCTATGCATTTACATGCAAATAATGCTTGTGTGCATGTGTGCGTGCGCACTCTAATTTAATCAGTCTGCTAAATAATGAGCCAACACAACACAACACAGCAACAAGAACTATGGCAATGGCAAGAGAAACAGGATGAAGGACTTTTCTCATTCCCAGCTGTCACTGCATTGTCTTGTTTACTAGTTATACCCTGTAAAAGGGACCCAGTGTTGGGGCTGTGTCTCAGATAAGCGACAGACGAACGAAATCATATCAATATACTGCCTTTCGAAAGAAAGTCTGATGAATATTGCTGAAAAGGATTTTTCTTCTACTAGAAATGGACATGGAATAGAAAAATCAATCCCATTTTCAGCAGTATTCATCGGGAAAGCAAATACAATCCGAATTTCATCCCAACTGATACAGTTTTTTTCAAAATGTCCCTAATATCTTTATACTATTTTTGCTTATATTTTAAGTTATCCTTCGAGGTAATAAAATATTAGAAAAGTGAACATATTTTACTGCCAAAATTCAACGAACTTAGATAGTATATTGACTCTTGGGCTAGTCTGCTGGGACTGCTGAGTATATATCCTTATTTTCCTTTACGTTTAGCTTAATCTGCTTTACAGGGCACTCCCCTAGTCGTATACACCCTCTAAGCTGGCAGCTTGTGTCAGTTGTTATTCCTTTTTAGTGTCTCTCGCTGACTGCATTGCATTCTTGCTTAATTAAATGCATTTTGTTGTGGCCAAATATTATTTTACAAGGCACAACTTGGCTGAGAGTGGCCAGGACAGAGCAGTTCCCTTAAAAAACTTGTTGCCAAATAACAACACTGACTAATTTTGTACCTCTCTCTCTCTCTCTCTCATTGCAGGTAAGCTGATGTTGGCCTGGGCCTTGGCGTTGGCATAAAACTTTGTTAACAACAGAAGCGTAAATACCCAAAAGGCTTAGCAGTTACATTATTTATGCCTAAGTCTTATCAACTCACAATGCATGCATACATATATATATATATATATATATATATGTTTATATAAAGCCCGGTTACGTAACCCCCTTCCCTAGTTTGGGAAATCTTCTATAATCGTTTTATAAATTTATGCGTGTGCCCAACAAAAAGTGCTGGGCACATGTTTTGCGGTTGTCTGAAGTTGAACAAACCTTATGGGCCTTAAAGTTGCCTTAATGTTGATTCTGTCCGTGTGTGTGTGTTGTGTGTGTGTCTTGGAGCCACTTTGTAGTGTGTCATTATCACAAAAAAGTAAAGGGACAACGCTCACAGTAAACAGTTATTTACGATTAAAAGTGAAAGCTCTTAACCTTAACAAATGCGTTAAGACATATTTTCCTAGGCAATTTATGCCCAACTTGAATAAAAGCCAGCTAAATTGCCAATGACACTAGCTGCAAATGGCACTTAAGCTCAGATTAAATCTATTTAAAGAGTGTCCAGCTTTTCTTTTGTTAGAGAAACTGTTTTTCTTAACTGCAAGCAATGAAAGCTTGTAAGATGAGCTTTGAATATCAAAATTAAGCTAGTAGCGTTCTTGATTGAACTTACTTTAAGCTCAAAGCTAGCTAAAGCAGTTAGAATTGAACCTTCTGTTCAAATTATTGGACAGAGAGCATCAGTTTCGCTTTTTGTCAACACTACCAAACAGACTAGTCTGTGAGAAGTGCATTGAAAGCACATTAAAGCTTACAGCGAGCATAATATCATCAAATAAAAAGCTATTTCGCTTTTGCGACTTGTCTGAGTACATTTTGGGATAATGAGCTGTGAAAAGCTTCCTCAAAGCACATTAAAGCTTACAGCGAGCATAATATCATCAAATGAAAAGCTATTTCGCTTTTGCCACTTGTTTTAGTACATTTTAGGATAATGAGCTGTGAAAAGCTTCCTTAAAGCACATTAAAGCTTACAGCAAGCATATGGTCATGAAATGAACTTGATTAATAAGCCTAACACAATTCAGGCTCATGCAATATGCTTGAATATGTTTCAAAGTACTTTCAGCAATACTTAGCTTATCTATTTATCAACACTTTAATATGAAGCTAGGTAGGAAGAGCTTTGAAAGCACTTGAAAGCCAAACGTGAGCTTGGTTTGATTAGCTAATTAAAACACTTAAAGCTGCAAGCTCATCAAACCAGCTACAATTGGAGTTAATGCTGCACACGTTTTAACCAATTAAGTTGCTAAGTGGAAAAAACAAATTTTAGCTAATGTCACTAAACGTGTCTGACAAACTGTTAAAAAATGCCGCTTAACAAATGTTGTGTTGGCTGCTGGCCATTTTTGCACACGTGCATTAATTGCCGATCTGTTTACGTGTCAGAGTTTGGGCTTTTTAAAATACACATAACACTGCATATAAGGACACCTAACAGACAGTGGGGAGGGGGTAGGTATGGGTGTGTGTGTGTGCGTGTGTGGGCGTGGCAGTGCGCACATAATGAACTCAAACCAACGAACTAAACAGCGCTTAACTTAATTAAAAATGACATTCTATGCGCGTGGCGTTTATTTCGCATTTGTAACAGGGCAGGACGTAGGACGAAGCACGCAGGCCGCAGGACATCCGACCATAGGCAAGAGGCTTGGCACAACCCACACACACACACATACACACATACACAAATTTCGGCAGCTACAAAGTGAGTGTATGTGTGTGTGTGTGTGGGTGTGTGTAGATACTTCACATATTTTAGCATGAAAATATTTGCAACGCGTTGCAAGTTGTAAAATGTAGCTAGTTGTTTATGCGGCGCCACTTTGTTTGTTCCAACCGACCAAAGCTCGTATTTGGCCACGTATTTTAGCCAAGTTCATTGCAATTGTTATTAAGTTTTGTTTTGGCGCATTGCGCACACATCAATTTCCAATTAGCAGCAAAAATAATTTCAATGAAAAACAGCAGCAGCGAAATGAGACAAAACGCGTTATTAATTACGTGTAATAACACTCGGTTGCATAAGGGCACAGAGCACGATTTATGCATATCAATTTAATTAAATAGCTTACTTATTATACATTTTAATTGGATTTTTGTAATTGCAAAATGCACAGTTTAATCACTTTTATACCCTCTTAACAAATGGTGCAAAAATAAGAGTAGCATAAGAATTTAAAGGACATATTAAGTTTATAGGATTTATAAAAGTAAGAGACAGCAAATTTGGTATAATACCTTTACTAGCTCAACTTCCTTTCGTATTGTGTAGTTTTTGTTTAATCACTTTTATACCCCCTTAACAAATTGTGCAAAAAAAGAGTAGCATAAGAATTTAAAGGGTATATTAAGTTTATAGGATTCATAAAAGCTAGAGACAGCAAATTTGGTATAGGTATTATACTTTTACTTTTACTTCTATTACTAGCTCAACTTCCTTTTGTATTATGTAGTTTCTGCGAAAATCTATAAAAACGAATTCAATTCACCAAGCTTTAAGAACTGATTTTTGATATTTGGTACACATATACTATTCTTAAATTTCCATAAAGATCGTTTAATAGTCTAGGCTAAACAACTAGGATATTTGCTAGTTCACACACTCTTCATTCCTGTTATTAGTTTTTCATAATTCCAACTAATTGTGGTCCACAACGCCGACGAGGAAAAACAACTATGCAACAAATGTGGCAACTAATTAAATGTTGAACTCTGAACTCGGTTTATGACATTAATTTGTGTACAATTGTTTTACCCACTATACTAAAATAAATCGAATGTTGATGAGTTTAAAATTTAACAGGCGAAACTGTGCACATGACAAACTATATTATCAGAAATGTAATTTGATACTGACGAATACCCAAATTGAATTATTTGTTATCAAATAAACAGGAAATTTGAGCTGTAATTAAAAGGACACTTGAAGCTGCAAATGAATTGAAATGCAATGAAAGAAGGTAGAATCTTGTGAAGTCAAAAATACTTACATATCTCAAACTTACAGCTGTAATCAGCTTTCAAATTCTCAGCAAAGGCGCAACAAAGAGCCTTCAATTCAATTAGTTTACAAAGTATTATCGTAATGTGTGGCAAACAAATGTAAAACTGAATTGGGGTCAACTCTAAAGATGTTGCTGCAGTTTAGTTTGCTTTAGATCCACCTGAGATATTGAATTAGTTTACCGTTCAACCTTTGAAATGAAAGGATCTGAATAAATATGAATATTTGGACTGCAAAAGGCAATTTAATCTTTGCTCTTGAAGGCAATCACAAGACAACAAGAGGTTAATTTGCTACCCTGTAAATTGAAAATGTAATGAATGTTTGCTTGAGTTGATGGGAATTTTTGAGATATTGTGAGATTCCCATACTGTATACATAAATTACATTCCCTCAAGGATCGAAGAGTGATCTTTACTCTCAATAGTGGAAATGAGAAGTATAATACTTGAATAAATGAAAGCAAGAACCGCACAATTTAAAAATATTCATAGAACTTGAATAAACATACTGTTATGGTATCGATAAAGTCGAGAAAGAAGTTAAATACTCGCTTCAAAAACTATCGATATTATAGATGTAACTAACTAATATCATTCCCTCAAGGATCGAAGAGTGCATCTTTATTTTCAATAGTGGAAATGAAAGATAATACTTGAATAAATGAAAGCAAGAAACGCGTCACAATTTAAATATGGAGCTTTAAATTAATTCATAGAACTTGAATATACATTATATTATGGTATCGAGAAAGAAGTTCAAACTATCGATATTATAGATGATAGTATCGATAGTTCATATAGTTATGATAGTTTATAGATGATACATAATATCGATATTATGGATGATAGTATCGATAGTTCATATAGTTATGATAGTTTATAGATGATACTATCGATATTATAGATGATAGTATCGATAGTTCATATAGTTATGATAGTTTATAGATGATACTATCGATATTAGAGATGATAGTATCGATAGTTCATATAGTTATGATAGTTTATAGATGATACTATCGATATTATAGATGATAGTATCGATAGTTCATATAGATATGATAGTTTATAGATGATACTATCGATATTATAGATGATAGTATCGATAGTTCATATAGTTATGATAGTTTATAGGTGATACTATCGATAGTTCCCCACGCATCTCAAATATACTTCATATTTTGAACTACTTACATATATCCCGAAAATCATTTAAAACTACAAAACTAATAAGATTATAGCCATGATATTTGGGCCTCGTTTATTTTAGCCTATTTACTCCCTGTATCCATAAAATGGATAAAATGGGGATACTAAATCTGTTTTCCTCTATGTGTGTTTAGTTTTATAGCATTTTGTTAAAGGGAATCTGTGAGTTGAGCTGGTTTAACTTTGCAATACGTTAGCTCTAATAATGTAGAATGATTACCCAAGCGAAACATTTATTATTGTTCATGGTTTATGTGCATGTGTGAGTGAATTGCACACACAGACAGGCATCAAAAGGATGATAACGATAGAGAGGGACAGAGAAGGACAACCCGGAGACTAGTGTCGGTGTAAAGATGTATTTAACTATTTATGGGAAACAGTCTGTGTTTTGGCCAATTGGCATTTGTAACATGATAAAATTGTAGCATTGGAAATTAGTTTTCAGCCGACTCTCAATGTATGCAATTCTCATTCAGCGTGTCTTTTGGACAATTTATGCAGAATTTATGAAAATGCGCGTTGATTGAATTTGGGCGAAACATTTTTGGAAATTCCATTTCGGCTCATTAATTTTGCTTTTGTTTGATAGCTGTAACTGCACAAACAGACACTACTTTGCAGTTGCCCCGTTTTATGGAGTGCACAGTGTCTGGTGTTTTGGATGGCACTCGTATCCCTACTCTACGAGTCCTTGGCTACTTCCTGGCTACTGCCTTTTTTGCCACATTTTCGCCATTTTATTTTGGCCACTTTGCTCTTTGTGCACATTGCACAGCAATTAAAATTGATTTATGCCGTCGAGACAGTACCCGAACGAACAGTCAAATGCACTCCGCCAGTGGTCATATATCTTGGTAAGAGTTATACAGAGTCCACTTTCCCTTTCTTCTTCAGTTGTTGGGCTGGTCAGGAACCACCCCATCCTTCATACATGAGAATTGTGCATTTATCAAGAGCTTTTCGCTGTCTCTGTCGCTGTCGCTGTCGCTGTCCGTCTCAAAGCTCCTGTCAGCGTCCTCTCTGGATGCTAATTAGATGAGAATAATTTATTTTTATTACTTGCCGTTAGGCAAATGTTTTTTAGACCGCAAATTTTATGTATGTTTCGTTGTAACGCTTACTTTGTAATTACAATTAAGTGAACCTAAAGCTTGCCACGGGCATTTGCAGTTTCTTCAAAAGCTCATTAAAGCTGTTCAGCCTTCAGCTGTTGTTTTTGAATTTTTGGCAGAGAGTATAAGCATTTTGTCAGGCAATTTGTAACGCATAGAAGGAGATGTTATCGAGGCCACAAAGTATATATATATACATAACATATGTATTCTGGATCAGCATTAATAGCCGAGTCGAAAAATTCAATTTTTATTTTTTTTTTTTTTTGGATATAGTATATATATATATAGGTATGGAATATGAGAAATCCGTAAGTTTTGGCAGAGTTATTGAAGTTGCAAGTCTTGGAGGTAGAGCTACTGTGATGTTGAAACCTTTGCAAGTCGAAAGTATTTCAATTTTTGCATGAACTTTGCCCAGAAAAATAAACTTTCTAAGAACAAGTTTTAAAATAGGTTCTTATTATTTATTTCTTGTTTAATGTCCGGCAATCGATTAAAAGAAGAAGATTTAATTGAGAATTTAAATTAGAAAATTTCGAGATTTTAATTTGGTTTTATTAAATTCATTTATTTCAAATTCGAATTTTTTTTATTATTTTATTTTTTTATTTTTATTATTTTTTTTTTTTTGAAAAGTGAATAAAACTAAAATGTCAAGTCTATTAAAAGCACAGTACATGCTCAAAAAGATGTTCCGTTTGGAAATAGGATAATTTTCGACAGAATTATGGGAGACTACAAGTCGGATTGGTTTTTTTTTTCCTCCGCAATATAAGTTTTAATAGTTTGGTTTAATTTGATAAACAATCGGATTTCTATGTATATCATATAGCTGTTATAGGGAAAATCGGTCCAAAACTGAGTCCTTGTATGAAAAACAGTGCTGCTAGGGTATTATATATCCTCGACACGCCGTAGTTAGCTGTTCTCTCTTTTTTGTTGTCCTGTCTGTTGTCTGCTCCCCACACACTCCCAATAATGTATGCATAGATTGCCTGTAAAGCCAGTGCCAAAGTTTAAAATATAAAAAGTGGCAAAACACAAAAAAAAAACGAGAGAAAAAAATAGAAGTATCCAGCGGAAAATCATTAAAAAGTATTAAGTAGATGGAAAATGTAATTTATGGCCCAAATTAAACGAAACTAATAGGAAAAGCCAAGCGCAGTCCGACCGGCGCTGAGTTGTCCTGCGCTGTCCTTTTGACAGGCACCTTCCGTTGCCTTGTTTTATGAAGATGGACACTTGTAATTCATTCTGCGTTGTACGACAGGCGCTGAATAAACGGAAATGAGATGGCAACGAGGCAATTCATTTTTTTCTTTCTTTTTGTTTCTTTTTTTTGAGAATTGCTGTTGTTGCTATTGCCAATGTTCATTATATTTTCTTTCCAAAATTCTTGGGCTGCAACTTAAGTTGGCAAGACGTGTGTTAAATTTGTTGGTAATTGCTTTTTTATGTGGCTTTGTGTTTTGTTTTTGATATTTCTAGATAAGAATACGTTTTCCTTTTGATATTAATGGGGATTTCTGTTAATTCACATTAACATTTGCAGAGCGACATCTGCTGTGCTGATTGCGCTGCCACACACCTCTGTTAGTTAACAGTAGGTTTGCTAACAGCTGTCAAAGCGACATCTTCTGGCTTGTTCCGGAGCCACTTAACAGCGGCGCTGCATTTGGTTGTGAACCTGGCTGAAGCTTGCTATAAAGCGCTGGTTTCTGTCTAAACAAAAGCGGAGCTTAACAGCGTTTATAATTCAAAACACACATTAAGCTAACGCTTTTAAGCTTTCCACTTGTAGTTGACTAGAAGTGAAAAGTGAGAAAAAGTTTATCAGCTCTTTGCTAACAATACGCTTTCTATGTGCGAGGATAAGCTCTGCTTCCGCGCTAATCAGCTATGCTATTTCTGTGCTGAGAGTTGAGCTTATTACACTGTTTCAACTTTTGGCTTGCAAAGCTTTAAGGCACTATGCTGGTTTTGTTTAGCCGTGATAAGTTCAGCTACGCTCTGTGCTTGATGCGGGTGCCAGAGAAATTACCTTATAAGCACAGCTCTTAAGTTTTGAAAATTTATGTAATTTAACTGTTAAGCTCAGCTCTGCACTTACCAACTACTTACTCTGTCTCTGTCTAAAGTGCTTGAAATATTAGCTTATAAGAGTAAATCAGCTTTCAAATTGTGAATTTTGTATGTGTGTTTTTCAGCGCTGATAAGCTCAGCTTTCGTTCGCTGTGTGCACTTGCGCCTTAACTTTGCGTAGCGCGCAGCTTTTGTCAAGCCAAAGCGTTTGTTTGCCAGCCCAGACGGAAGCTGCTTGCTTTCGCTGGCAGCTTGCTGGTTTGTGACTTGACTAAATGCTTTTGCATGTTCAGCATGCGCAGTGAGCGGCCATTTTGCAGCCTCCCAAAAACCAAAAACCACAACAACAACAACAACTGCGGCAGCAGAAACGACCCAATTCACACGCCCCGCCCCGCCCCGCCCGCAATAGACTCAAAAGCATTTTCGGCACCCCCAGCATCTGTCTGTGCGAGGCAGCGCGAGTGTGTCGTGTGTGTGTGTGTTTTTATCACAACAGTCGACGCTCTCTTTGGGCCCGCTTCACTCTTTGGCTAGCTGGCGGCTAAAAGATAGCGGCCAACATCAGTTTGAAACCTTCTGGTGAAGTGTGCGGTTGCCAAACGCAGCGCTTGTGCGCGTCCTTTACAGCTACACGGTGACAGTGACAGTGAGAGTTGTTGTGCTTGTTCGATCTGTCTGTATGTGTGTGTAAGTGTGAGTGTGAGTGTGAGTGTGTGTTGTCTTTATTGTTGTGATAAAGGACCCAGAACTTGCAGACATTAAGTACGCATAAAAGGCGCACGGGAAACGTGAAGTGTTGCCTGCTTTTGGGCGCGCACTCGAAAAGCAAACGCTGCGTATACTTAACGTGTAAGTTACAAACATTTTGAATTGCCAGCCAAAAGTTGCACACCTGGCAACTCTGTAGGTCAGTGTTACACTGCACCGCCGTCTGTGTTGCTGTCTCTGTGTGTGTGTGTGTCCTGTGTGCTTCATATTTGTGGCATACTTTTAAGCGTCGTCATTTTTGAGTTTTGCATTGTGCTGTCTGTCTTTCAGGCTGTCTCTTCAGTCGTTTAGCCTGCCAACTGTCAATTCAGCTTTTATTGTGGCAGCTCACACCCCTACCGTCCTACCCCACGCCTGAGTGTGTGTGCACAATTTCCGCCCATGGCTTTGTGTCAAGTCTTGGCAGTCAAACACTCAGGGCCACACACACACACACACACACACATCCTCTTATACCTTTTAGCCTTATTTACATATGAGTGCGTTCTCGTTTAGCGCCACATCCTTCTCCCTTGCCACCTTACCACCTTGCCACCCGCAGCCGCAGCACCACCCGTAGCTCTGCCCTGCTTCCTGACATTTGCCGTTTTCCTATGCCAGCTTCAGATATTTTTGGGCTAATTGCATTGTTTGTCTTGTATTTTAAATATTTGCCGCTCATTAGCAACTGATGCATAAATAAAACATGTTAACATAACAAGTTTGTTGGCCATGTTTATTTGGCCCTCGAGCTATGCAATAATTTTGCAGTTCAATTAGTTTTATGCACAAATTCGTGCGTAAAATGGCCATAAAAATACTTCTTTTTTTTTGGCGCTTGTTGTTGCTTTTATGACTACTATAAACATAAAAGTTTTCCCCAGCGCACGCACACACACGCACAACAATAAAATACGTTGCCAGATTTGCCGCACATGTGTGTGTGTGTGTGCGCAGCATAGTAAGTTTTGATTTGCTTTTATTTGGGCAAGCAGAGAGATCAAGAAAAAAAAAGTAGCCCCAGCACACACTCACACACATAAAACTGCTTGACACCTTAATGGCCAAGACACACGCATGGCTGGGCAGCCCCAAAAACAAAGGGGGCAGCCAGGATATGGAAAGGGAAACGGAGCTGAAATGAAAATGTACAACGAAGTTTGCCAAAGTGTCGACGTTATTTGATATATACTTACTATTTATATATGATTTATGCATATGCGCTGACTTCACTCTGTTTTAGAGCCAGACAAGTTGACGACCTGGTCCATTGTGTGGCTTATTTCATTGCCTCTGGCCTTGGGGCACAACGCTGCGTATACTTGTCGCAACTTGCATCGATTCAATTGCATTGCCTACTTTGTGGCGTGTCCATGTCACGCTCCTTGTCTCCTGGCCAGCCTGCCTGGGACGCTTTTAGCTTTGAATAGCAAAAGCAACTGACAGCTGACACAAACCCTTCCTGCTGCCTCCTCCCTTTAAGCCATAGCCAGGTTTCTAGCCCCAACTCCGCTCTTTCTTCATTGGTTCGACTGTTGCTGACAGTCAATTTACTGTTTTTAGCTATTATTTATTTAATTTTCATGGCATTTTAATTGCTTTTAATTAAACTAATCCGCATTTAATTCTGGCCACATTCTCTCCACTCATTTAATTATAAATGCATGCAAACGGGAATTGTTAAAATGGTCGATTAATTAATTTAAAATGTACATATTTTGGTTTGAATTAAACCGGTTCATTGCCCTTTTTAGAATCTGGGCAAATTAGTTGCAATTTCAAATTGTTGGCAGCGCTAAAATTAGGAAAATAGATTGGAATATTTCACTTTTGCTTTGAAAGTGTGGAATGTAAACTATTTAAACATAATTTATAGAGAGAGAACAGTAACTATTTCATTCGTAAACAGTAAAACCAAATTGTTTCTAAATACAAAAGTACCAAGAAATTGAAACAGGCTCTAAATGGCAGGATAATCATTATTTTCCAACTAAATCTATATGATGCTGCTTCTTTTTGACGAGTTCAACTTCTACTTTGGACTACTTTCTGTGCACCTACTTAAATTTCAGTTTTAATATGTTTTTTAAGCTATCTGGCAACGCCAAAAAGAGCAGTTTGCTTGTTAAGTTGGCTGCGTCACATCAATTCACGAATTGAAGCTTAATTCATTTCGCGATTAACTCGTATTCATGGCAGGAAAGTGTCAAATAAGCTGATTTAAAGTTTTTTTTAAATATATTTTACTTTGCTTATTATAGAAAAACTGAATTGAACAATTCAATTAATCACCTGGCAGCTGCGGCTGCAAATACTGCGTAAATATCCTGAAAAAAGGCCAAAACTGAAAACGTTTTCAAATATTTGTCAATGGCGAAAAAATACGCAAACTACTTCACGGCAAGCAATTTAAGTTTATTTGTTGGTCCGTTAAAAAATATATACATATATATATTCAGATATATTTACGCCCTGCCACGCCCTAAAACGCACAGCTGAAAAACTGTCAATATTTATATTGATTTATCGCTTGGGAGAATTCATTTTTTTGGTTTTGTTATTGCCATAAGTAAAAAGTGTGAAAACTGTTTTTGGTTTTTCCCATTTATTGCAAAGTGCCACACGAAAATTTGTGTTGTTTTTATTGTCCTGCATTTCAGCTAAGCCAGCCCTCCTGTCCCCCTTCCCCATACCTTCTCCTCCTCGCTGACAAATTGTTGTTGACCGTTAAATAATTTATACTATAGTGAAATATATAAAAAGAATATTCGAAATATGTTTGGCAGCACTTCGAAAAGGAATTCCTTTGGGAGAATTCCAACCAAAAAGTAAAAATATAATAACAAAACAAAAATTGTGTCCGTCGAGTGCATAAACATTTGAAATTTCAAATTGTTGACAAATTTTGTTGCTCACAAATGCAGAAAATTACAACGGAGCAGTTACCAAAATTGTTTTCGCTCTTCTTCCTGTTTGTGTGCCACAAACGCTTTTCGTTAGAGCCATGATATATATATTTTTCAATTATAAAATGCAAGCAAACTCATGACATGCTATGTGAGTCGGAGAACTGAGTTTAGCTGTCATATGAAGCCAGAAAATTGACAGGCAAAGCAGGGTATAAATTATTAAATAAATTGCAGGATTGAATTCGACTTAACTACACAGTTAATAGCTGAAGGTCCTGGCAGCCATGGCTTACTTTAACTATTAGTTAACATTATGCAATATAATAAAATTGAAGTTCCAGATTAGGTTAGGTTAGGTAGAACCGGTTGACCACCTCATGGTGGTCCCACATAGACCGAGCAGGTCCTTAGTGTCGCGGGATACTGAGGGTCGTTGGGAGGTTTGTTCATCCTGTAGGATTCGTGTGCGCTGGCCGCTCCTTCTAGTGATGCGACCCAGTGTTTGTAAAGTTCCAGTTTAATCTGGTAACAGTCCTTATAAGAAATATATAAAATAAACACTTTAGTTTGTTGTATGTTTATTTAACTAATTTTTAGAGGACTATAGCTTACCTATTTCTGTAAAATTGCGTCCCGAATGGAATTCGGCATGTGCCTGTAAAGTTCACACTACACTCAGAGAAATAAATGCCCTCAAATGCAGAAAGTCGCCATGCTTTTGTAGCCAAACACAGCTAACCTTATATTTTTCTGAATTTAAGATATATATTTCTCAAATTTAGAAATGATTTCTATTAAACAGAAATTTTTCATGGTTTTTAGGGTGACTTTTATTATGGGAATTCTATGGATTTGAATTCTATGGCATTTATTCTCTAGGTTTAAAAGTATGGGGAATAAGGCAGAAGTGGAAGGAAGATCTTAACACCTGATAATATATCTGGCTTTGAGGGTGACTTTTATTATAGGACGATTTTTTGAATTCTATGGCATTTATATTTCTGGGTGTAGAAATTTTGTTGGTTTTTTTTTAAGACAGTAGTTCTTAAAAGTGAATGAACAATAAAAGTTAGTTAGAACTTTGCTGTCGAAGGCTTGTATACTCTGTTAAGGACGTCAACAGTAGCTCGTATACAAAATTTGGTGACTCTAGGTTGAAAAGTATGGGGGATAGACTAGAAGTGGAAGGGAGATCTTAACACCAAATCAGGCGAAGTTATATACCAAACCGTTTACCAAGTTTGGTTGTCCTAGACTAAAGGATGTTGAAAATAATTGTTTGATTACTTACTTACTCGATTCAATGGAAAAGTTGAAGTGCATCCTTTGATTTGATTTCTCGCTTCTCACTTTAATTCTTGATTCGCTTCTCGTGTTACTTTTGCCTCAGCTTCTTTCATCGCTTTCCACATAAAATGGTCAAAGACATAATCTAACTTAACTGCCGATCAGGCATAAACCTTGTGCTCTGTGCGAAGGACTAAAGTCCTTCTAAATGAATTCAAAGTGCAGTTCGTTAAAGGGCAAAGGTGTGGTAAATGCATTTGCAAGGCATTCAACTTTTGCCCACACACAGGCACACAAAACTTTATAAAAGCCGTCAAGCAACAAGGTTCCATATTAATGCAAAAGATGCCGTCCTGTCTGTCCTCGTCCTGACTGCCTGTCGTGCCGGCTGTCCTGGGCCTGCCACAAATGCAAAACTTGGCAACTCAACCAGAGTCAGCCAGCCACAAAGCTGCAGCAGAAGATGAAGTGTTTATCTGAGGTTTTTACACTGTGCAGCGAGTGCGCGGTTATTCACACCTATGAGCAGAAACTGGAATGAGTGACAATGTCAGTGACTGAGAGAGAGCGAGTGAGAGGAGGAGTCAATGCAGCTCCTTGTCGTGGTTATCCTGGCTGCACAACTCTTCGACTGCTGCTAATCTGCAATGCAGCATGTTTAATGTTTGAGCTGCCAGAAGGGGATTATAAAAATTGGTTTATGGTGTATAAATTCGTTTTTTGGCTCGTAAACTTTGCTCAAGTCGGGACCCTAATGAGGCCTCACAGGACTCGGCCATAACCTGTGATGGCCGGAGCATCCTGCTGCCTGCTGCCCGCTGCCCGCTGCCTTGGGCATTAATTATGCAAGCAGCAGCTGGTAATGTTTTTTCTTTTTATTATGTATACCCTATACTCATAAAACTGTGCAAAAATGGTATTAAAGAGTTGTGTAAAAGGCAGCAATAGACGACCAGTTAATAGATGGAGTAAATAACGATCTACACTCAGAAAAAGAAATGTTCTCGAATTTCAAAAATTGTCCTAAAAGCCAGAAATAATTTGAATATTTAAGGAATTATTTCTGTACGTGGAAAGTAATTTTAGCATTCAATAATTAATAAGGAACATTTATAAATTACTTTCTGACATTTATGAATAAGAACAAGTAAGAATGCTCTAGTCGAGTATACCCGACTACGAAACTCCCTGTACCCAGGTCGAAAATTTCCGATCGCTTCTTCATACATTTACGCATAGGCACACACATATACAACGACAGCGCAAGCAAGGCATTTTAAGTCGTGGATGTGCTTCTTCTTCTCCCCTCGCTCCAGTACTTAATCTTGGTCGTTAAATAACGTCCGTGTTTATTATCCGATCGACTTGAAATTTTGACAGTAGATTAAGAGTGACCGATGTATTGGACATGCCAAATCCCATAGCTATATCTTTAAAAGTGTGGCTGTAAAACGTTTTGATCGAATTGCGGGGGAACGGGGGGAGATATCTGAGATCGGAAACAAACTTGATATACAGGACTTGGTATACAGGAACCTACATTCCAAATTTGGTATCTCTAGCTCTTATAGTTGCTGAGATCGATGCGTTCATACAGACGGATAGACGGACATGGCCAAATTGAAATCTCTTTTGATACTGACCAAGAATATATATACTTTATAGGGTCGGAGATGTCTCTTTCTGCCTGTTACATACATTTGCACAGATCTCACCCTTTTTACCCATTTTACAGGGGTACAGGGAGTAAAAATAAGATGAGCTGCGATTTTCTACACTTTGAGGCATTTATTTTTCAGAGTGTAGAGTAAATCTCTTAAATTAAAGATCTGTTAGTTTTGTATATCAATCTTATTTAGAGGGTACAGCGTATCTGCTAGTCGTTCATGCTTGTTTCCAATATTACTGTCACGTTATGTGCTGGCTGAATTTTAAATATTTCATTGATTTTTGCAGTTGCATCATTAAAGATGCATTTATTGCACAATTGTTGTTGCTGTCGCATTCGCATTCGCACTCGAATTGTTCTTAATTAATTGTTTTATGCGGTCGCATGCAAATTATTTGCGGTCAGCCTGGGGGAAAAATCGCAAAAAACCTGGCAAAAGAAATTCGCAGAAGCCTCCGGTAAATGTAAGGATTAACATATTTATAATAGCCCCAAACAGAATCAACATTCTTGCATTTCTATTCTCTAATTAATGAAATGAAAACATATTTGCATAATGAAAAAAAAAACAAAAAAACAGGAAAAACTTTGCATTTACTGCAAATTAAAAAAGTTTTCGTCGTGTCTGATGTGAATTTCATTTATTTTTATTCTTCTCATTTACTATAGAAATCTTTGAAACCAGTGGCAGCAGCGCCCTCTTCGTCCTCCTCCACATCCGCGAACCGCGATGAAATCTATATCGATGATGACGAAGGCTCTAGCGGACGCGGCGGGGTAAGTTCAAATCTCAAATTCACAATCTCTAAAAATAATATAATTAAATTGAGTATCCTGTGAATGGGGAGCTCCATGACCAGGGTCAATAAATCCGCTGTTTGCTTTGGAGCCAATTTAGCAAATGTATTCAAAGCAATCTATCCTTCTATCTATGATAGCCTAATGATAGTTGGAAGTAGTACATTTGTGGCTCAGTCCCCAGTCCTCTGTCTATATAGAGAACTAATGATAGTTGAAAGGAGTTCATTTAAACTATTTTCTGCTTATTTCAGCTGTTTTCTGCTGTTTTTATGCCATTTGCATATTTCATGGAGTTGTGTGTGCATATTAAAAACCCATTTGTAGACAGGCTCTGAAAAACTTATTGTTATGCAAGTATGCGGTTAGTTTAAGCATGCCAAACACACACACACACGACACACACAAACGCAATATAAACACTTTTATGCTCTCAATTTAATAGCATATTAAATTCGGTGAATCAAAGACAGTGAAAAAGTTATATTTTTTAAGCACTGCTCCTTTTTGATGCTCTTAATAAAATATTCCCAAATTTGCATTTTAACACTGCGAGCCATAAAAAGTTCCCTTTTTTTTGTATCAACCTTAGATCCGCGCCATGAATTACATTAATCATAGAATATTCTATTCATTGATATATTCACAGACATGTAACGTTGCTCACTTTTATATAAAATTCACTATGCTTCTCTTTTTAAACAAATATTTGTCTGCTTTTATTCATTTTGATTATCAAATTTAGCATTTAAATGTTTAAAACGGTTCGCAAATGTCTTTAAAAATAGTTTACATTCATAACTCAGCAACTATTTGAGATATACTGCTGAAATTTAGGATGCTTAATTGTGTTACGTAGTTAAATATATAAATGCATGAAAAGCAATCAAAATAGAACTCTAGTCAGGTAGAAGATGTTAAAATAATTGGTATTATGTTAGTGCAACACAATCTTATGTTAATGTTAAGTCATTTCTAACTTTCTGGCATCCCTGTCATATGATCTAACATGTATGTATGCGTGCGCGTTCGTAAGTTGCTGCCAATGAATAAACAAGCATTATAATTTACTCTCGAATTCAATGGCCTTATTCTGATTCCACGGAAAATTCCCAACAGAAGATTGGTTACAAAATATCCCAAGAGGAGTTATCTTATTTAAAGAGCAACATGATTAAAATTAGCTTAAAAATTGAAAAACAGTCTGTTAAATATAGGTGTATAAAGGCAGATTATATTTATATCTAAGTTATTTTTATACTCTATTCCCGAAGGGAAAAAGAGTATATTGGGTTTGCGAAATGTCCGTCTGTCCTCCTTATGAACGCAATTTTTATCCACACCCTTGAAACTAGAGCAACCAAACTTGGTACACATTTTGGTGTATATCCTCAATTTATGAAGTGTCAAGATTTTTTTAACAAATATAGTCAACTAGTATTCTTGCTACCAATGATATCTAAGTATTAAGATATAGTTTTGAATCCAGTATAACTTGCTTAAACTGCCACTATAGGCAGCAGAAAGCTTGTTTAATTGTTAAAAATTTGTATATGTATTTTATAGAAATTTTGAACAAAAAAAGAAAAGAAATAGAAAATTAAATTTGTATATATTATATATTATTTGCCTCATATTAACTTTAAATGTATTAATTAATATCAAGGCAGACAGTTTAAAAAAATAAACTAACAGGTGTGTTCCCAATATCACTTGCGTGTTAAATCCATCAAAAAAAATGTAGCATACTTTTTGGATGAGGATGCTAACCTCAAAATCGTTGCTTTATTTGTATTTTTATTACTATTGAAAAAGATTTAAGTTTGAAATGTATATAATTGGAATTTGTAACGGGTCAAGTATTCAGAGTTGCTTTCTTTATGCACATTACAAACTTTACAACAAAGTCACTATACTCCTCGCCCAGTTAAACAAACGCAGAAAGAATTCTTCCGTTTAGGCCTGAAATGGCAGCTTATATAATCAAAAGTTGGCGTTGAAACCTCATTTGTTTATGCGCATGAAATGTTAATGTTACACACACACTCGCACACACAGAAACACCTTTTTGTGTTGTTGCATGAGCACAGTCTGCCACTTGTGTTGTGTGAGTGTTAGTGTGAGTGTGTGTGTGTGTGCGCGCGTGGTGTGTTTGGCATGTGAGCGACATTTGTTTGAAAGTTTTTTGACAGCCGCTGCTCGACACACATTGAAAAAACACAACACCACACACACACACACAGTCACCCACAAGGGCGGCATCAATTGTTGGCGCAGACTTTTTGATTTGTTTTTAGCGCACACACACACACACACTTACACACAAAGGCACACTTCAAAAAAACTAATTAAAATGCGTTGCGCTGACTCGTCACACCGCGCGCCCTGTCCTTCATTCCAGCTCATTCCACTGCAAAAAAATAAAGTTTAATTAAATTCTTTTTCGGTTTCCGATTTCTTTTTGCTGCCCGCGTGAATTTAATTAAACATTTTGCCAATGTCGCCGGCGCTTTTTGCAATTTTTATTTGCGCTCCACTCTAAACTCAAAGAAAGGCCCGCAAACACAAATAAAACTTGCTGAAAAAACCGAAAAAAAAAACAGAAAAAGAAGAGAAGTACTACTATATCAAAAAAATAGAAAATAAAATAAAAAGCAGCGCGTAATTCAATCTGTCAGCGATGCGGGGCACGTTGCATATTTCGCTCCTGTTACTAAATCAACACAAATGTCCTGTCTCCTGTCGTCTCCTCGTGCATTTGCATAAGCCAAGGCCCAAAAAGGAGTTGAATGTGTGGCATATTTGGCTATTTGTACTACGCTGAGATTGGGCCCAAAGACCGAAAACGTCCAGAGCTGTTGCCAACTTTTCTGTTGAACTGGCCAAAGCTCTGAAGTCGTCGCCAAAACGTTTCACAGTCCGTCTGTCTGTTTGTCATCTCTTTCTCACACTGTTTGTCCAACTTCTCTCTCTCTCTCTCTCTCTGACTGTTGTAAAACATTTTCGCACTGTGGCATTTTCTAATTTCCCCTCAGCCGCCGACTGCCTTGACGGTTTCTTTATGCGCCATTTCCGCTGCGGCGCTGCATGTCCTGGCCGCGTTGGCATGTCCTGCTCCGTGTGAGTTGGCATTTTTATGCAACTGACAAACGCCAACGTCGCTTCTCATGTCTGTATATGAGCTGTTCCTTCTGTCTCTCCAGTTCCTGTTCCTGCTCCTACTCCTGGTCCTAGTCCTGGTCCTGCTAATGCAATTTATTATACGCTCTGTTGCTCTAATGCGGCCAGCGGCAGCCAACAACTGTTCCGAGCTGCCCGCTTTAAAGTGATTAAACAGAGCTCTCTTATAATGCTCTAACGTAAATATAAATTATGGCAAAAAGCGTCTTTAATGGCCCGGCATTTTCTTGCCTTGGTGTCCTTTAAATCTAAATCAGACTGGCTGCAAGTAGAAAGAAATAAATCTTGTTTTGATTGCAATTTATTACTATCACTACGGTCAACATCAATTGGCAACATAAATCGCAGTATTGACTATACAATAACAGTGCACATAAATATATATTACAAATTATGATTCATGATTGGGTGTCGAACCCGAAGCTTGACCTCAAATACTTGGTGAAGCTCTGCCACAAGTTTAATCTTGAAGTAAAGTATTGCGGAAGTGTTGAGATTGTGAATAGAAACCAGATTTATATTCTAAATCAAAACAAGTTCAATTCGCAAAATCTTCTCAAAGTGAAACTGAGAACACTTAAGGCGAATTCACTTCCGCAAAATGCTGCCAGAAGTAAAAAACTGAACAGAGCTACTTAAGATAATACAGTCGCAGCAGTCTGAGTTTTAGACAGTAGTCAGTAGACAGTGGTCAGTAGACAGTAGTAAGCATTCTTCTAAAAGGATACATTGAAATCCTTTTAGAAACTTTCAGAAGCTTCAAAAGCTCATTGCAAACAAACAAACGTGTCAAATTGAAAGCCATGATGAAAGCTTTGATGATTGAGTCACTTAGCAATGATTACCAGCTGCAGCTTTCAGGAGCTTTCATTTAAAAAGTTGAGCTTTAAGTGCGCTTCATTGCATAAATTGCATTCAATAAATAACAACTGCAGCTTTCAGCAGCTTTCAAATGCTCTGTCAATCTATAAATCTGATGTACTGCCTTTTACTGAAAATTTTGGCCTTTTGCTGCCAAATCTTATTTCAGCTAGTGTCATTTGAAACTCTTAGCAGCAATATTAATGACTTGCCATGAAATGTTTTCTCCTTGTCTTTGGTTTTTGCTGTCTTGCGGCGTCTTGCGTCTGTTTATAAATTATGATAAATTTTCGTACGCCTAATGTGTCATTCTTGTTGTTTTATATTAATCAAGGGGAGTTGAGTTAATCAACGCATATGTCGCATGATTTATGGTTGCCATGTTGCCGCTGTGCCACAGGCACCACACATTCAGTTGGGGCAACTTTGACGACCATTTTTGTGGCACGTCAGCAAATAACGAGATTCTGCTTCTGCAGTTATAGTCGTTGCTGTTGTTGTGCAGCTAAGCAACTATGCAAATGTCTGCATAGTTGCATAACTGTGAATCCAAGCCAGCCGGCAACACAGCGGGGCAGGCTCTCGACCAGGTCCTGCAGCTCCATTGTCCAGTCTGCTGCTGTTGATTGTCGTACGCGTTGTGATTGGTCCTGTTGCCTTTGCTGTTGTCGTAATAAGCCGCATTGCATTGCATTTATGGCCAGAGCAACAACGTTGGCAGCACGTTGCACACAGCAGCAGCAGCAGCTGCACAAAGTCGCCAGCCGCATGCTGCATGTGGCATGTGGCATGCACAACTCGCTGTGTGTCGTCCATGTTGATTAATAACGTGTGCATGGCGCACGTGATTCGGCAAAGGCAGAAACTGTTTGCATAACATACAATTATACTCAAACACCCACGCACACACACACACACACACACACCGACACACACACACACACACACACACACACATACACAGAGAGAGAAACTCAGTTGGTATTTGTGTCACACATTTGGTAAATGCGCATTGGCAATAAATTAACATCGATTGACGTGGCCAACATAGAAGATGGGCGCATTAGCAGTGAATATAGCTGAAGCTGTGTACACTTAGAGAAAAATAATATTGAGTTAAGGGAATACATGTAAACAGAAAACTTAGAATATCAAGCAGACACTTACCTGATCTTGAAGTATAAAATATGTATTTCAACTGATAAAATTGTGTTTATGGTTAGAAAAGCAACAAAAAATATATGAAGTTACAGTATTTTCATCCTGTGTTTCCCTTATTTCCATCTTTAATTGGGAAAAAATATATGAAGTTACAGTATTTTCATCCTGTGTTTCCCTAATTTTCATCTTTAATTGGGAAAATGTTAAAAGACGTTATCGATAACAGACTATCGGTTCTCTTCAAGACAAAACGATCTTTGTATCTTAACAAATTAATTATCAGATCTTATCTTAGTAACCTATAAAGTTCCCAAATCCATAAAAAATAATCTTACTATATTTCAAACTATCAAAAATTTGTCAAAAATAAATCGATTTCAATGCGGAATCTATTTTTTGTCATCTCTACTTTGATTTACCACCTCAATTTTATTTAATTTTGATCAAAAAAAATTTTCGATTTTTTTTTGGAAAATTGGCAAGGGTCCCCCCTTACACATTTTGGATACAAAAATTTAAACATTTAAATACTCGAAATTTTATCCTGATAAGTGGTACTTATTCTTACTTATTCTCGTATATGTTAAGGCAACTTTCACAAAAGTCATAAAAAGGCAGAAAATCTTGCATTAGGAGAGCAATATAATTTTAAAAGCTGAAATTCAAATTGATCTTCCAACTTGACTTAGGATTGTAAGCTGTTCTTTATTTTATAATGCGAGTAGAATATCTAGCAGACATGCTTTAGTTTTACCCACTTGTTTCTCTCAGTGTAAAGCTATATAGCTGTTCGAAGGTATGCAACACACTCTGACACCCACACACCCACACACCCCACACAGCCACACACACGGTAGTGTGTTGACCCAATGTGTTTATGTAAACAGCGGGCATCTGTTTTGTATTGACGGTGCGAATGGGCTCCTGTTTGTGCAGTGTTATACTGAGTCCTGTAAATCCTGTGAATCCTGAATCCTGTGCTTCTGCTTTTAAGTACGTGCATATAATTTTCAACGCCGTCGCTGGCTCTTCTACTCAGGCTGTCAATATCACTTGCTTACATGGGAATTTATTGGTGACAGCGCACATAATACATAATGCATGGCACACCCACCCACACACACACACCCATAACACACACACACACACACACACAGCGTCAGCTGCTGTTTCTGTTGGCATTTTAGAAGCTCTACATTCGATAGACATTGAAATTTATTGTGATTGTAATGTTAACCAAAGCAGCTCAGCAAAAATGAAATGACTTTATGGCAGGCTTCTACCATATGTTAGCTCGCTGTTTGTGTGTGTTGACGTTTTCATACCCTGTAAACATAAATAGGAAGGAAGAGGGTATCATAAGCATGCTGTACATATGCCAGAGGGACAGGTTTTCGAACCTATATAGTATTGAACAGCATTAAAAGTCGAAATCTTTATGGTTCTCTTTATAATGATAAACAATATGACATGTACTCAAGTATATATAAAATTTACCTCTTTTTTTTTGGGAACCCTTTCAAATTTATAAACACAAATTACAGCCACAATATTCAAGTTATGATACTTATATTTGCTAGACATATATCTAGACATGCTGTCTATATAATCCAAAACTTTCATGGTAAAAGCATGAGAAACACAAGAGTTTTTGAAGAAATTATATGTTGTACTACGGAACAGAGCGAAGGATGAGCTTTTCAACACTTGGCAGCCTTTGACTTGAGTGCAGGATATCTGGCAGTCAATCACTGTCGACATTCTGACTTGTTTAGCAATGCCACAGTGAGTTACATGTTGATCTAGACTAGACACTGAGCTGACTGCCCTGCCCTGCCCGACTGCATTCATTCATTACTCAATGTCTCGCTCCGGCTGTGAACAAATGTTAGCTGCATTATATCACAGTCCTGATTCCTTGATACACACACACACACACACATACACACATGGCGTATAATCCAAATGAGACAGCATAGCGACGGATAACATTATAAAAATAACTGAATTTGGGCTGGTTTCCCTACGAGTCCTGGCAGCTGCCTATATGTGTTATCCTGTCCCGGTTCCTCGCACAAAGACAGCGTGTACTTAGATTGAATTAAAGACACAGCAACAACAACAACAACAGCAACTACAATCTCCATATCATTTTTGAAGTCAAGCGAGAAGTCATTGTCAAAGTTGTTGTTGTTGTTGTTGATATCGTTGTCCTTGTTGTCGCCATTTTGTTTTGTGCTTTTTATGCGCATTGTTTTGGGCCCTTTGTTTTTGTTGACTCTCGGCTGGGGGCTTTCTGCTGCATAATTTATGGCAATAAATTCGCTTAACTTTACGACAATTTGTTGCTGCAAAGTGTGCCATAAAATTTCGCAGTCTTGTTTAAAATTCCAACCATAAGCAGCCATAATTTGATTTTGGCATCCGCCAGAAATTGATTCTAGAGTCTTGTATTAACATTGTTGTGGCTGGCGATTAGCATGAAATTTGATTAAAGTACTGAAGCCAGGAGAGATACATAGCTGCTCATTGGCTGGCTTAATTAAAAACAAATGTGGCGCTGTTTATGCTTGGAATACTTGAATCCTTGTATCCTTGGCACTTCAATTAGTGCAACAGCCACTCGAAAGCCAAAGCTCAAATTGCTGCTGCACTTGAAAGGCCAGCAGCGTTTTGAATTGCAAATGGCCAGGCAAACAGGTAACTACCGAGGAGTGGTGTGTGTGTGTGTGTGAGTGCGGAGGAGGGCTAACAGGCAGGACTTCAATTACGCCAATGTGGCTCGCTTGTTGCCAGCACCAACTGACAGCGACTTTGACTTGACTTGACTTGACTTCGCCATCGTCATCGTCTTGGACTTCGACTTGACTTGGAGTGCAGTTCAGTGGAGTTGGCTACACGCTCAGGAAACTTGACTCTGCTCCTGGCCCTGGCAACAATTTGTAAGGTTCACATTTCAACGATTTTTTGTTGCAGCATTTTCGGCCACACCCTATACCAGACAGAGGGGCTGGCCGAGGGGCAGCTGAGTTCTTTGAAACATGTATATTGTGCAAATATTACTTTAATAAAAGTAAACAGCTTGTAACATTCCATTGAGTTTCTTGAATAGCCATGTTTTGAATTTCATCTTTACAACAATTGCAGAAATACTATATTTGTTTTTAAACATGCTTGAAATTCTTAACACACATTTTGTTGTATTTTAGTTACATTTGGAGTGTAATTAAAACGAAATGGAATTGATAGTTTTCAGCAACAAACTATTGCTCTAGTTATTTATTTTGTGATTTATTGTGTATGTAAAATAAAAATATTCATATGAAAAGACATAACAAGTAAGAACGTTGCAGTCGGACGCACCCGACTGCAGAATACTCTGTTCCCAGTCTTGTATAATTTGGTTACTTGTGGGTTCGGAAAGAGGCGGGGAAAAAACTGTATGTCAAATTTGTTGACTCTACCTGTAAAGGTGTGGGAGATATAGATAGGACGCACCCGACTGCAGAATACTCTGTTCCCAGTCTTGTATAATTTGCTTACTTGTGGGTTCGGAAAGAGGCGGGAAAAAACTGTAGTCTGTATGTCAAATTTGATGACTACGTGTAAAGGTTATCTCCCACACCTTTACAGGAATTTGCTCATTTGCGGGGGAGGGGGTGGAGAGGTCAACAAATTTTTAATGCAGAATTGTTCAGGGGGTGAACATTGGTCTGTATACCAAATTTATTGACTCTACCTGCACAGGTGTGGGTGATATAGAATTTGCTCATTTGCGAGGGAGGGGGTGGAGGCGGTCAACCAATTTTTGATGCAGATCTGTCAGGAATCTCAACATTAGTGTGTATGCCACATTTGGTGACTCTAGCTTCAAAAATGTGCAAGATACAGGTTTTCGCCAAATTGTGGGGGTGGGGAGCGATCTTGACACTTCATAAATTAAGGATATACACCAAAATGTGTCTTGATACACATTTGGTTACTCTAGCTTCAAGGGTGTGGAAAAAATTGGTTTCGCAAACCCAATATACTCTTTTTCCCTTCGGAAATAGAGTATAATGTTATATAATGTTATTTATAACATTTTTTGCTACATTTATTTTGTACTCCGATTGTGGAATTCGATTTATATTGCACATTCTGCATTTTTAAACAAGCTCTTGTTTGGGAATTTGTGCAAAAATCTAATAACAAATAATTACTGTTTGTTTATTTTATTTTCTTTTTTTTTTTGACAAAGGCAAAACAGTGTTGCCTCGAAAAAAATATAATTTAATACATACATTTATGGAATATTTTCAAAAACGAAATAACATTTGCATATTAATTGTTTAAAAACCATAAACTCTGTTCCAAACTTCCCTTTTGTATCAATTTCACAGAAAAGCGCTTGGCATATTCTTTGGAGCAGGATGTTATTAAAAACCTTATTATGTTGTGGGTTAATTCTTAGAAAGTCCTCTAGGGGCAGGATGTTATTAAAAACCTTATTTTATTAAGTCTTAGAAATCCTCTAGGAGCAGGATAAAAATCTTATTATATTTTGGGTTAACTCTTAGATTCTTTAAGTATGCCTTACATCTTTTGGACTGATCTGGATCTTCAGTTCTCAACTGATTGGATTTCTTTCTTTAAATCGCTGATCTTATTATAATAAATAAATAAGGTTTTAGGAATTATATTGAAAATAGTTGGAAAGCAAAGAAACATAGATAGATGTTGTGTTTGTGTGTTGGAGTATTTGCTGTTCTATATTCCTTGTGGGAAGAAGCATTGGAAGCTCTGGAAGCAGTGCCTTCTACTTGGATCCCATATGCGAATCAGCATAAATAATATGCGAAAACGGATTTCAAAACAGGCCTGTGTATTTTGTGTGTTAGTTCTACACAAAATGCTTGTTGATTCAGATCTATTTGCATTGAATTAGCTCAATGCTTTGCACAGGGTAGCTCATAGTCTCATACTTAGCTCTTTGCATACTTAGACGTCTCCTTTGCTGGCATTTTAAGCAGTCGCTCGTTATTCAATGCTTCGGCTCGTCCTGCGGCTGTTACTGCCTTCTAGCTTTGGTCCTGTTGCAGGATCTGGCCAAGGGACTCCGTTCCTTTCCCTTGACGACCATTTCTCTGGCTGTTGTAAAATTCCTCTTTATTTCCTTCTTTAGCTGCCATTTGTCGTTTGTGAGCATCGTCAGTTGGCTGCTTGGCCGCTTGGCGCTGCCGCGTTGCAATTTGACTTGCAACCGCACACTTGAGTGTGCTACATGCTTTTAGGCGCAACGTGACGCAGTTTGTTGAACCTGCCTGCGTCTCTGCCTGCTTAAAGGCTGCTGTTGGGTTAAGCAACTCGTCTTAGTGCCATGAATAATTCAGCTCAGTTCGCTCAGCTGCAACATGCCACACACACACACACACACACGAAATGTTGCTGTGGCTTGCAAGTTAATTACATTTGTTGCATACGTGCAGAGAGCGTTGATTGCATGGGGCATGCACCTGCTGTTGCTGTTGCTGTTGCTTCTGCTTCTACTGCTGCTGTGGCATTCCATTTGAATGCAACCACAGAGCATAGTCCAACAGCACACAAGACCATTTATTTTGGTTTCAATTGTACACACACACACACACTAACACACACACATCCGCCACAACAATGCGGCTCACATTCATCAGTCAAACAATGCGCTGTCAAAATAAACGATTGAATAAATGATTTGTGTGGCACATATTAAATGCATCAATACCAATTTCAATTTTAATTATGCATATTTCAATGGCTACATTGTGTGAACTGCAACTGGGTCAGCAGGGAGGGGGGCTGCTTTAGTGTCACTAATGAGCGTCCTTGTTCTCCTGTATTTAATATCTCCAAACCCCAAAACGACACTGAAATGAACTTCAATTCAAAACATGCTCTCTATGCCACACGTGGGGCAGGAAACCAATTGAGGTAAGCAGCAAAATTTCTAACTATTAAGGGAATTTCTATGCTATAAAGTTAAGTGTAGGGTATTTTATTTCGTTGCGAGGGGTATCAGCTTTAAAATCTATCGCATATACATTAAGATAAACATCAGGGAAGTCCTGAATAAATGAGTATAATGTTGATCAAATCTACTCTTAACAGAGATCTTTACCAAGATTCATCTGTGGAATATTATAATATGGGTAATTGAACTGTCTGAGAAGTCATTCTAACACAACTGTACTATTCTGATTGATAGATTGATAGATTTACTATGAAATAGCTGACAAGTAATGAATGAATATATGTAAGTTTAATAGTAATAATAATACAGATAAGTTGAGAAGTCAATAATCTGTATTCCAGGAAAGAAAATGTAACAACTATCGAACCATATGCCTTTTCCTATTGCCTTTCATTCCGAATCTTTTTCGATTTTGTGCTCTCGTTTTCGTTCTTATTACCAATTCGAATAGATTTCATTGGATCAAAGGAAAAGCTTTTGAAACCAGATACTCGATCAGTTTTCGGTATTCCAAGCAGCTGACAATTTTCGGTATTAGAAAGAGGTCCTTCAATACAGTTGAAAGAAATATAAAACAGTTTGTTTACTTAACTTCTAGTATTTTCTATGACTAACTAAAGAATTCAAAATATATAGCAGCTTATCTACCTATAAGAAATCACAGAAGTAGACTAAATTGTATTCACCCTCTCCATAATCTATTCTATTCTATTTTCCATTTCAGTACATTGTCCTTTCAATAAGCTCTAGTAACGAGCAGAGTTGCATTTAAGTCAGTCACTTGTTACACTCCATAGCCAGCAGCTTGTGTCTGTCATTAATTCCAGCTCATCTCACAGTTGATCAGCTGCGACTGAAAGCTGTTTGCTATCCTGCGTGTCCTTTGCTCAATGCAACATTTCTAAACGCTTGCAATTCACTGAGCAGTTTCTAAAGCCACGCCCACAGGGCGGGCTGCGGGGGAGGCATTACAATTTTAATGATGTGCAGCCAAGTTGCCAGGACTCGTTTACACACACGTGCATCCCTTACTCGCTGCCTGTGTGTGTGTGTGTGCGATTGTATTCCTTTTGGCTGCTTTTAGTTGCCTTGAAGTTGCGTCTCTGGTGTCGCAATTAAAATGCAGCAGCGAATTTTCAGCATGCTGCATGTCCTGGCGTCCTGGCAACGCCCAAGTTTATGGCTTGGCTTAGCTCATCAGCGCAGAGAGTGTGTAATAAAAATGTTGTCTTATTAGCTGCAAAGTGTTAAAAGCTAGCTGCAAAGTGTGCACTTTTCCTCAAGATGCCTCAAGCCTGCACATCCCTACCTCCCGCCCTCCCTCACGCACTCACTCACCCCTCGCTCAGCAGCACATGCAAATTGCTTAAGCCGCACTTAACCTCACTCGCGTAAAATTTATCGATTAATTTTGGCGCCTTTGATTATTTTTTGATTAGCAACACGAAAAGGCAACAGGCAACCAAAAAGTCTTAGCTTGTACTTTGTAATTTTATAGTCAGAGGGGTGAGGGTTGGGGATGGCTGGGTGTAACCCTTAAACAGGATTTATTATGCCGTTAGTTGCAGGCCCAGCTGCTGCCTCAATTAGCCAAAGCAGCTAAGAAGCTGAAAGCCATCGAAAAATGCGCCTCATAAATTGCATTTTATGCGCTGCCAGCAATCAACCAACCACGTGGCATACTTTCAGGCGCTGCCCCTAGAATTAGGATGGAGTTGGAGTTGGAGTCGCAGTTGGAGCTGAAGCTGGAACTGGGGACTCGGCTCTGTTTTATTTGCTTTGGCCCTTGTCTACTTTTGCGGCCAGTGAGCCTCGGAGCTTTGGCCCGCTATTTGCGCACATAATTTGCTTTTTTCCCTAATGCCTGACGCACAAAAAAGTAAAATAACTGACAGTCGCTTTGTTCACGGGGCGAGAAGGGGGGCCGGGGCAGGCAGGCAGGCGGAGAGACGTGCGGCGACAGTTAAAATGGGCATTGGGCAATGAGCAAAACAACAGTAAAAACAACAACAACACACAACAAATTACAAGTATTAACATTGCAGTCAAAAGTTACCGACTGACATACACTCTGTTCTCAGTTTTTGTTTCTAGTACAACAGAAACAGGCTAAGAAAATTACACTTTTTAATCAATTCAACAGGCAATTGCGCAGAACAGTCATTGTAACAGTACACTCAGAAAAATAAATGCCATAGAATTCAGAAAACCTCCCCAAAAATTAGTTATGTAAAAACATCGATGTTTTGTATGGAAAACATCGAAGAACATCGATGTTTTCCATCGAAGAACATCGATGTTTTCCATACAAAACATCGATGTTTTTACATCACTACAAAAAATATAGGTCGACCTAAAGACCAGTAATTAGTATTTCTGCTAACTAGAAATAATTTTAGTTATTTCTACCAAATATAAATAATTCTAGAATACTTATTTCTACGAAATATATATATTATAGGGCGATTTTCTGATGCTATGGCATATATTTTTCTGAGCGTTGAAAACATTTCTAAATTCAAGAAATATATATCTTAAATTCGGAAAAAATAATGTTAGCTGCCTTTGACTATAGAAATATGGCGACTTTCTGCACTTTAGGGTATTTATTTTTCCGAGTGTAGACTATATATATTTCTTGATAACCGAATCAAATGTGGAAGACATTTTTGAAGGCGGGCTTATTCGAAATTTAGTCGGCTGATTGCCTTTAATCAGACCTGACGAACTATTACCAAATAAAGACCTTCTCCGCCTTAAACTTTACCAATAATGTCCTGAAAATACGATCACAGACTGTCGGTCTTGCCATTAAACCAATATACACCTCAGCCCTTTGGCAACAGAGTATAAAAAGAAAGGCAACGCCAGCCTGCCTGGGTGCGGTTATTGATTTTCTGTTCACTGATGAGCAGCAACCAACCAACAAGCAGCTCATCATGATGATGACGGTGAGAATGATGATGATGCTGCGTTGGCAATTTTTTGGGTGTGTGCGACAGCAGCGAGGGGGTGGGGAGGGGGCAGGAGCATGGGTAAAGCAACAAAATTTGTGTCAAAAACTCACGTTGGACAAAGTTGCGTGGGGCAACACGGAAAGCGCATTAAAAGCTCAAAGCGGGCGATTAAAGCTGCAAGCTTAAAGACTCTGGCAATAAACCAAATCCAACAGATAGATAAGCAGGCGGACAGACAAACAGTCAGAAGGGGGAAGGGGACAGTTGGGGAGAGAGATAAATTAATTGCAGAGCTCATCAGCAATAAGTCAAAGCCAAATACGCTGGCAAAATGCGGCACGTGATAAAAGTAGAGAAGCGGAGAAGCAGAGTCGCATTGAATGCGCAAATTTGCGTATTTCCGTTTTCCGGTTGACGTGCATGCCAGAATATAATGCAATGGCGTGTGCTTAAATTACCAAGAAGAACGCACAACAACAACAACAATAATAAAAACAACACACAACTGAACAATACAACAAACGGAAATAACAACAGAGCCGAAAAAAGAAGGATGAAGCACGCTGACAGCGTTCCTGAGCTTGATAAATGTGTCGGCAGTGGAGTGGAGTCGAGTGGAGTAAATGCAAATGCAAAGGCAACAAACTGCCAATTAAGTGCCAAATTATGCCAAGGCACACAGCAGCAACAACTATATACTATATCTTCTCCTGAAACACCCAAAATGCAAACTACAATTGCCACTTGACTAAAGGATACCCAGCAAAATTCAACCTCGAGTGCTCAGCATGAGCACAAATCTCACAAACTGCAGCTGCTTTCTAGTTTCTAAACCAATTAAAGGTTAAGCGTTAGAAAGCATTTCCTCATCCTGCTCGGAACCTCATAACTACACTCTTTCCTTATCGAAATATAACAATGAAATGTCCTTAGGACATTGCAGAAGCTGATGGCTTAGATTTCAACCGCATTTCGTGCTAGTTTCGTAAATACTTTTGGAAATGTCACAGTAGTCTCTATTGTTACAAAGTTCGCACAAAGTTCGTACCCCGACCAAGGCAAAAGCACCCAAAAGGCAACATTTCAATCACGTAATCCTAATCCTTTTATCCTTAATTCCTTAGGGTTTCACTTTTTTCATATTTTAAGCATCATATTGTTAAATAAACTATTATTAGTTCCTTTGTGACAAAATCGTTGAAGTTATCAAATTGAAAAGATAATAGATTGAAAAAATTAAAGTTCGTTTCGTTGAAAATTAATACCTTTTCAAGAATTTAATAATCAATTTTGTATTCCAAGTATTTTTAAATTTATTAGGTTAAATGATCAATGTTAAAAGAAATTAAATGCATATCAAAAAAGTATTCAAGCCGATCTGTTCTAAATTCCACCTTTTAAACCATTTCACCGTAAATTATGTAGCATACTTTTTGGAGCTGAATAGAATTAACTTTTTATTAGAGATTTTTACTTAATTTTCTGCTTTTGTGCTAAAGAAGAACCTTCGACTTAATCCTCAATTTCTTTAGATATACAATTTTGTATTAAAAACCAACTGTGTGCCTTTAAAAGCACCTTCTTGAGATATTGCTGTAAGTGTAACCATTTATGTTGAGCCTTTACCAAGTATTTGTATGTAAAAAAGAAAGGTTTTTTACTTGCCTCGGGCTATAAGACATAAACCTCTGGATTATTTATTTTCTTGGCCTGTGGCTTAACGCCGATTAGAAGTTGTTCCTAGTCTTTCATTCATGCAGCTCCAAGAGTCGCCCCCACTTCTGAGAAATCCAGTAAGCCTCTTACAAGAGTACTCGTCTTATAAAGCAGTTAATTGAGTTTGCTTATAGCTTATGCCTTTGGAAAGTACAGGGTATAACCAATTGTAAACTGTGCGCTTAGAAGCATGCCAGCAACTATTGTGGTTGCAAGGAAGCAACAACAGCACTTGGCACAACAAAACACACACACACATATACACTTCTTGGAGTACACATTGTTATCGCGAGTAGGGCAAACTGGAAAGTAAAAGTTTTCTATAGCTGGCCCCGAAAAAGAAGCCCGGACAAGTCTCAACATGCAACCGATATTTAGTAGTATTTCTTGGGTTACAACTTGGTAAAAACTTTTTCAATTTACTGCGCGCATTTTTGAAGCAATTATTTGCATTAGAGAGAGAGAGAGAGAGAGAGGAGGTGGGCTGGGGTTAGCGCCACAGGGTAATGCAAATTTAATGTTAGCCAAATGAGGCAACCAAAAAAAAATAAAAAAAACCATAAAAGTGGACATATATGATATTCTTTCTGGTCATTTGATTGCATTACGCCTCAATCTAAATGTAAATGGGCTATTGGAAAAGGAAAATGCGGAGCAAAGAGAAGAAGAAAAAAAGTGCGCAAAGAGCGAGCAAAAAAAGGGCAAAAGCAATGTTAACTGGGCCAACAACTGAGCTGAACTGAACTGAACTGAACTAAAATGAAATATAAAATCAGTCGGAGCGGAGAAATGTGCAAGAACGCAATTTCGTTGAGCAAATAAGCCCTCAGTTATCCTTGCCGCAAATGCGTTGCAGCTGCAGCACCAACAGTAGCAGCAGCAGCAGCAAAATGCATGTAAATAAATTAGAATTTGATTGCCAACTGGCAACTGGTAACTGGGCTCAGACCTTGGCTATAATTGAACTGCCCAATGCAGCAAATGTCGAATTTAAAGCGTAAACTCACAGCTGACTGCAGCATTTTGAGCAGGCTTGTGGCTTGCATCTTTTTCTGCGTAGAATTTGCTTTGGCAGCTGCGGAAAGGGTGGCAGGGCAGGGCGGGGCAGGCAGGCAGATACCGACTACATTTGCAAAACTGCACAAAATGCACAAAACTTTTGCAAAAAGCATTTCCTGCAACAGCAGGACAACAGGACAACAACAATAACTGACCACTTGGACTGCACAAAACACAAATAGATTAAAAAAGCTACAAGAAAAACCAACCAAAAAAAAGCCAAAGAATGAAAGCTGAAGTCAAGTGATCGACAGTTAAATATCCTACAGTTAAATATACTACTGGTTTTTGGTTTTGGAGTTCTATCTTTTCGATATCAACATTTTGTTAAAGCTTGTGCTCTGAATTTATTTACTATCTCAATTTTACACACTTTCATTTTTTAATCTTAAAAAATGTTGTTTAAGAAATTTACTTAAAAATATTAAAAAATTAGATTTTTAATTATGAAACTATTTTTGATATGAAAATTCGTATAAGGAGATTTTTAAAACATTCTTTCATTCAAAATTCAAGCCGAAAACTCTCCAAATATTGACTTACAAAGTTCCCCCTCTTTGTAGATTTTCAAATTCCATAACTTTATCAAAAATCAACCAATTTCCATGTTAATAAAATCTTCAAGCATATTTATTTCTCTCTAGTTTGATTTGACATTTAAATTGTGAAAATCGAAAACTTAAGATTGTATTTCTTGAAGTCCACACTCTCTGAGATTGCAGACAGGCAGATATCTGCTGATATATAGAATTTATATAGTATGCTTAATAGCTGCACAGTTGTCTGCTGCTGCCTGTTAAACCCCAATTTGCCCAACTTAACAATGCAGGGTATCAAAACAAAAAAAGGGAGAAATTTGTTTGTTGTTTTTAGCTGGCCATTGTTGGAGTTGTTGGTCTAGTTGAATATGCGAGCAGCCAATGCATACGAGTTGCACAAACAAACGGAGAAATGTTGCAACAAGAGGCCCAACAACAATGGCAGCTTGTCAAAGCGACAATTTACTCGTTAGAGAGCAACTGGCAATTCGTAACGTGCAACTTGTTAGTTGTAACTTGCCTCATGCCGCTTTCAACTGCCAACTGACAGCAAAACTTTTCACAGTAACTTTGGGCTCAAGATTTTCATGCGTTTAGAAACAAAACCAGAACCAGAACCAGTTCCAGTCCCAGTACAAATGAAAACGCCTTGTGCTTAGTTTCAATTTATTTTGCAGATCCTTTCATGAGCTTATTAAGGACAGCCCACCCTCGCCCCATGTGTGTATCTATTTATAAGATAGAAGGAGGAGAGAGCAACAAAAAACACACTCAAAATTGAATTTGCATGCATTAATTATGCAGCATCTGAGCAACTTGCCCTTTAACCAAGGGTACGTAGGGGGCTGGAGCTGGGCATATGAGAAGTGCTCTGCCCAAGGCAAGGAAACGTTAAAATAAATCAAGTAAAGAGTATAAAGAGAATAATAAACTATGGCATAAACTGTAGTAAGTTTCGCAAGTTCGTTTTATTATAGGATCATAATGAGATTGTTTAAATAAATAGAAAACTTTTCGAAATACACGTATATACAATTTCATGGCCTTGTGCGTATTTAAGGATAGGTTGGAAATACATTTAAAATTATATATATACTCGATAGTACAAACAATCGTTACTTTGAGAGAAAAATTAAAGAAAATATAAAAAATAAATGAAAAAATTATTTTCTTTGACAGCAAATACCTTTGATTCTTATAAGTTCACTCTATCAAACATATACTGTACATAACTATGCAGCTATTGAGAATCTACATACCAAATTTAATAGCTCTAACTGTTATAGTAACTGAGTTCGATATAGGCATGTCTATAAGGTCGTAGCCCTGACTCTTGCATACCTTAACAGAACTTGATGATATCGTTGCTGTCTTTATGGGTTGTAGAGTATAAAGAAAGACAACACCCGAACATTTGCTGCAGTGGAACTAAAAAAAAATTAAAAAATGAATTTCTTTGACCGCAAATTTCTTTGATTCTTATTAGTTCACTCTATCAAACATATACTGTACATAACTATGCAGCTAATGAGAATCTACATACCAAATTTAATAGCTCTAACTCTTATAGATAACTGAGTTCGATATATGCATGTCTATAAGGTCGTAGCCCTGACTCTTGCCTACCTTAACAGAACTTGATGATATCGTTGCTGTCTTTATGGGTTGTAGAGTATAAAGAAAGACAACACCCGAACATTTGCTGCAGTGGAACTTGTTGTTTATGCATAAGACGAATGCCACACCCCACAAGCCCCCCGGCACCAGGACCCTGCCCTCCTGCCCTCCTGCACTCCTGCCCCCCTGCCCCCCTGTACTGCTGCAAAGTTGAACATCACCGGGCTGACACAATTTTGCGCTCATTATGCTTGAAGGTTGTTGCCTGTTTCTGTGCTCGGCTTTGTTTCATTTGTTACTTTTTGTGCTGCTGCTATTTTCATTAAAGAAAAGAATCTCATTGTTTCTTGCTGTTTTATGTTTCATTTCTTACTTGTAATTTTTTGCCAAGTTTTTCGCTTGACTTGGAAAACTTTGGCTTGCAGCACGTTGAAGTTGAAAGTTGCCAAAAAAAAAATAAGAGTAAAGAATAGAAGAACCTTATAAACACTTTAGCTGCTTGCTTGATATTAACTTTGAAAGTATGTATGGAAACATTTGCATATTTCATATTTGCGGGGGACTCCCATATATCAAGAATGGTGTCAAGCATGCGCCGTGTTGGCCAGCAGTTGCCACAGTTGCAGTTGCAGTTGCAAATGCAAATTTAATGCGCAAAATATTAAAGGCAGAGCCATTAAGCGTGCTAAAAGGAGCAGCTGCTGCTGCTGCTCCTGCTGCTGTGGCAGGTAGCAGCAGCTGCTGGGGCAAGTTGCACGCTCAAATGACATCATTTAAATTCATGCATGACCCATATTGCAGCATCGGGCCGGGCAGCCAGCTGCTCCGCCGCCGCCCCCTGCTCATGTTTTATTAACAAAGCAATTTATTGCATAAAATTCACAGTTGCAGCCTGCGCAAGCTGCCACAGCTTATCGATCGTGCAGCACATTTTGGGGGCAGCGTTTAATGAGGCCAGCTGAAAGCCAAGTGCCACGGCCAGCAGGAGGCGTCTAAGCAGGCGTAACCGCAACTATGAAAGTGCAATTTGGATAGCTTGGCATCGCAACGAGTTCATTTTTAAGGCCAACAGCGCTTAAAAGCTGGCAACGAATGTGGCCCATAGCGCGCAAGCTGGCAACAAGGCAATTAAACTTGCAACAGCCACGTGAGCAACAGCTCAACTGTATGCTTGGCGACTGCAACAAAGGCCAGACCAGACCAGGCCACTCCCTCCCAATCCGCCCCTCTGTTAATTGCTGCATAAATCAAGCGGCAAAAGCGACACAGAAACGATGCGGAGCGGTGCGGTGGGGCGAGGAGCGGCCAGCGGGGCGTGTCAAAGTGCTAGAAAGGGTGTTTTTGGAGAACGCTTTAAATAAACTGTGCTGGCAGCAAGGATGCGAGCCAGGACACCAGGCAGTTAGCCAAAATAATAAATATAACCATGTGGCTAACAGTTTGTTAGACTTTCTAAAAACACTTCTGACCAAATGAATTGTGTATAGAAATGCGCAATTGCAGCTGAGGCTTTGTGTGTGTGTGTCTGTGTGTGTGTGTGTGTTTGTCCTACTCACACACACAATTTATGAGCGCCATTAAAATTGCGGACCGCAGTGCGTATACGCAATCATGAAATTTTTCAAACCAAAAATATATTTTAATTAAATTTTGCTGCAAAATAAAATGAAAAACATTTTAAAAAAAAATACAGGAAACAATTTTTCGCCATAAGCGCATTTAACGAGAATTTTGTATTGTATTTTTTAGTGGACTTTTTGTTTTTAGATTGCCAGAATTGTTGAGCCGCCGGCTTGTGTGCTTTCAATTTGCCGTAAGTGTGTGTACTGTAGGTGTGTGTGTGTTGTTGTGTCGAGTGTGTGTAGAGTGTGTGTGTGTCGAAAACAAATTACAATACATGCGCTCAACTTTGACGCTTGACTGGTCCCCAAAAATAGAAATAAAAAACAACGTGCATTTAATTAAATTCACGCTTTCTATGCTGTTTGATTTGTAATAGCTTTGGGATAATGTTTTATTAATAAGATTCGTGGCAAATGAAGCTGTATCTCTGAGATACAGACCTACATTTTCAATTGAACTCCACAGAAAAGTATGTACTCTAGTTTTTGTAGCAGGAGACAATTCAAAACCTCAATTCCTTTTTAGACCAGCTCGAAAACAGACTTTACATATTTCTGTGAAATTCGGATCAGACCTGATTATCCTCACATGCCAATAACTTTGTAATACTCAACTAATTTCCATAGTAAATGTCCTTTTGATCTAATTTAGGTACTTGAAGTACTTTTGAGAAAATGATTTTTGTAAAATTAATTCCTTTTTTCCCAAGAAATTATGGACATAAATAATCCTAAAATTTCATATTATATAATTCATTTCTGACCACAAATCTTGTATAAAACGCTACTTAAAGTTATTCTTAAAGATTTTATATAAATTTGCTCAACAGTTTTACTTTTAATTGCAATTTCAAAGCATTTCTTTTAGGAAAAATTGTAACTTTGAAGACTTAAGTTTGTCATACAAGGAAAAATGTAACTTTCAAGACTTAAGTTTGTCATACAAGGAAAAATATCAGAACTCAACAAAAGAGAGCTTTACCTGGGCTTTTTAAGTGAAGTGCAGAAGATTTTCGTGGAAAAGCAAGCCAAAATTAAATGAGGAAAACTTGCCTTGGCCTTTTCCAAGAAATTGGGCACAGAGCATGAATTTGAGTTATCCCAGCGGTGGTGCAGCGGTGCAGAGTGGCTCAGAATTGTGAGAAATGTGGTCATTAGTAAAGCAAATGGTTTCAGTTTGTTTTTGCTGCCGCATGGATCGATAAACTTGATGATGATGGTTATGTTTATGATGATGAGGCTGATGGGACCAAAGGTCAACTCTTCAGGTAGAAGAATGCGAAGCATCTTGCCTGAATGTTTGCACAGTTTTGGGCCAAAGAATGTGCTTCATATTAAAGCAGCTGCGACTAACGCGTTTCTATTACCACTTTCTTAATGGCCAAAACGTATGTGAGGGCAGCATGTCTTGCCTGTTGGCTTAGAGTACTGGGTGGAGAGGAGGAGGCGTTGTCGAGGGGTCAACAAGTGTTGGCCATACTCGTATATTGTACATACTTAGTATGAAAATAAACGTAAACATGTTGGCATTTCATAACGCGTGAACAAATTCAATTAAGTTGCTACTGGCAGCTTGTGCGACTTGACTCGTCCTTTTGTCTTGTCCTGTTTTTATGGCTCAAAGCAAATGGCGACAAAATTAAACTAAATAAACAAGCGTCCTATGCGGCAAGCGCTCCTTGGCCAGACAATTGGCTTTGGTCACAGTTTGTTGTGTGTATTTGTTGTTGCCGAAATAAACCACAGAAACCACACTGCCACACTGAAGGCATGAAAGCCACACTCGCAGCAGTCAACCCCTAGCGCTGCTGTCAGACAATGGCCATATAAATGTGTCCCCTGTGTGCCACGCCCCAAAACCAAGACAGCCCACCCACTCAGCTGCCCCCTGTCTCCTGCTCCTGCGACTCCTTGTCGGCCATTGTACGCGATATGCGCTGTCAAGGACATGGCAGTCGCATAATTCTCAATGCAAATGGTTGCCATTTGTTGCGCACAAAAGCAGAGGCAACAGTTCTTAACTTTTATCTCTTCCTCTCTCCCAGAGAGCGCACATTTCTTAACTATTTTATTCAGATATACATCTACATATATGTATATATACAGCTCTGACTGACTGCCTGCCTGGCGACTCACGAGCAGGCCAAACAATAAAAGCTAGAAATCTGCTTTTCTTACAGTAGCTTCCTCTTATATCATAGGTTGGCACTCTGACTCTGACTCATAATTTACGGAAATTCGTGACAAACTTTTGTATGAAACTGTTTTGCTTACCACCCAATCAGCTTCGAACTCATTTTGAAATATCTAATCAAAAAATCGTTGGAGCACTACTCACCACTTTTGGAAAATTCATCCAAACGGTCGGAATTGGTGGAAAAACTATGGCAATCGACATATTTATTGACTTCAAACTCAGTTCCACAAAAAATGAAATGATAACTCCCCCTGAGGGCGGGATTTTGTAGGTTTCAAGATCAGTATAAGTTTAGGTTTCTTTTTTTCAACTCGGCCTTTGAAATTCTGGTTAGCTCCTGCTTAACTCTACTAGGAATGGGATAAATATAAGAAGGTTAATTCTACATAATAAGAACAAACTTTATGAAAAAGATTTAGCTCGGGCGAAGCTGGGCAACACCTTCTACTATATATATATATATGTGAATTTAAAGCAACATCTTGTATCTTTCCCCTTGCAGATACACGATGATCTAGAGAAGGAAACGGACTACTCTGGCTCTGGCTTCGGACCGGATGACGAGGACGCCAATACCGATCATCATCAGAGTTCGCACAATACGCGTGTCCAGAACGCGGGCAATACAAATAGTAAGCATAACTCGAACGACAAGAACAACAACAACAACAACAACGACCTAATCTCGAGTAGAGACAATCATCACAATCAAATCGACATCAACAACAGCAATAATAATAACAACAATATCAATATCAATAATAATAACAATAATCATCAAGCGAATAGTGGCACAATCATTGGTAGTAGCACCAACGCCAATAATCACAACATCAATATCAACAACCACAACAACAACAACAACAACAACAACGGCATCATCAGCAGTGGTAGTGACATCAGCACAATCGGTAAAGATCAAGCTAGTCTAACTACAACTATAGTTAATGCCCACGTTTCAGCTATATCAAATGAATCCATAAACAAGAAACCAAACACCACAACAACCACAACAGCCACAACAACCACCACAACCACTCCAATCAATCAAACCACTCAAACCACCTCAACCACAAACATAACGCCCATTTCAGAGTATACCCAGACCAATACCCATAACAGTACGCATCCCAAAGTAATTATAAGTACGAGCAATTACCAAAGTAATTACAAGCAGAACAACAACAGCAACAGTTACAGCGACAACAGCAACAACAACAACCACTTCAATACCTACTTTAATAATAACTTACACACAACAAACACAACATCTTTATATCCAGCAGCTCATACAACAACACAAGCCACCATCACCACCACCACAGCCAACAACAACTACAACACCACCACTACCACCAACAAAACAACCATTTCCTCAACAACCGAGCAAAGTAGCACCAGCAGCTCAACCACACCAGTGTCCATCAGCTCCACCACCGCCAGCACCACCTTGTCCTTTAATCAGTCCCAACCCAGAACCACACAGCACGAGCACAAACTGCCCGAGCCAGAGGACGAGGATGATCTCGAGGACACGTTGCACGGCAGCGGCGATGGTCATGACGACGACGATGATGATGACGAAGATGACAATGATAATGACAATGATAATCCTGATGCCGATCCAGAGGACGAGGATGATCAGATTGATCCGCATCGCGAAATCGAGCAAACAATACACACCAATCTGGATACCACGCCCATGGGCAGGCCAAACGCTGAGCATGAGAATGAGCATGAGAATAAGGACGAGGATGATGGACATACCATCGATCTGGATGACAATGAGGAGGAGATCTACACTGACATCACCTTGAACAAGGATAACAAGAACACAGCCGACGGATGTCAGTGGCTTTTTCGTTTGTTTATTTCATTTGTTGGCATTCTTATTTTAACTTGTACTCTATCTTTGTTATCGTTGCGTTTCTTTTATCTGTTATATCTGTTTTGTTTTACCATTTATTGTTTCTTGCTTTTGTTTGCTTTCGCTGCTTTGTGTTGTCCTTGCTATGCACATTTCATATTTGTTATTTATGTTTTAAGTTTGCTCTCTGGCATGTTTCATATCGGGCACAAAAATAGTCAGAGGACGACTACACTGCAAGAAATAAGTGGCCTGGTTAAAGTTCACTGTCGAATGATTAATCTACTTTTCGCCCCAATAAGTATGCTACACATTTTCACATTGATTTGAAGTGCATTTTTTTGGTCAAATTTTGAATGAATTTTAACAAGTTTTCTGCTTACTTTGGTGGCAACTCAATCTAGTTTTACTTGAAAGTGAATTTCGGTAACATTTCTATGTGCATCTTTAGCGCATTTATTTGAAAACTGTACACACATTTTCTTGCAGTGCAGCTCGTGTGCATTTCTGATTGGTTTTTGTGGCTTTTTGCTACGCTTTTGGATTTTTGTTATCAATTTTGCCGGCTTTGACGTCAAATGGCCAACTTAATTGCATACTTTAAGGCTTTGCAGCTTTGCAGCTGCTCAACAATGCTCCATTTGATGTTGCATTGTTTGGCTGCTTGATTTGCAAATTGCTATCGGATTTTCAGTCATTTATGTAGCTTAATTAGTTTGTAAAAGTATCTTTTGGCTTTCCATCTATTTTATACTATTAGTTCTGTTTGTGTTTCCCTTTTGTTGTTATGCACTCTTTTAATATGATTAACCTAATGGGCAGCCTTTTCTATTTTATAAGTCGTATATTAAGTGCTTTAATTTGATTGACAATTATTTGAGTACTAGTTGAGTTTAGTTTTAGGCGTCGTCCTGGCTGCTGCAATCTCTCTACCTCGCTCGCTATCGTATCGCTCTCTGTCTCTGTTTCTCTATCGATCTACGCGCGTTTACTCAATGTCTCAGTCCTTGTCTCGGGTCAACTTCCATGCCAAATACCAACCCAACTTCACCCACAACAATATACCCAAAACATAAATAATTTTCAGCAATTTATATAAATCGTTTTCTTCATTTTTCATTCACACAAAAAGCTCTCACCACTCAAATCATTCACAACATTCTGCAGCCTTAAAGCTTAGTGCTCCCAAGTTTAAAATCTAGACAGCCTCAGCTTGTTTTGTGTAAAAACTAGAGATGGCATCGGGATAGGAAATAGTTTTTATCCTTTCCGAACCAGAGCTTAAAACTCTCCAGAGGGTTCCAGAATTAAATTAAATTTGGGTTTTCTTAGAACTTTAACTATTAAAACTAGAAAAATACTACTATATACAATTTAGATTTATAAAAGATGCCACTATGCGAAGTCGGAGAGAAATTGCGTAACAAGTAATAGGAAAGAGATAGAATCCGCAATTTTTAAAGTTATTTTTAGGAGCATCGTGTTTTTCCTCCCCAAACCAACTCAAGCAAGGACAAAGGCTTGTGGGAGGTTAGCAGAGCGGGGGTTTTAATATATAGTATGGATTAATTAATGACTATTGCTGTCATTTGAGTCGATAAGTCCACAAACCAACAAACAAACGAACGAACAAACAATCGATTTAACCCGCCTCCTAAGCCAAAACACACCCCCCTCAATCAATTTCCCCATTGCCAGTTCACGCTGACTTTTGAGCCACACACAAGGTTTGCAATTGTTTGTTGTTCTGGCTGCGGGGCATGCCAGGGTAAGTTCCATTAACACAGGAGCAGGAGCCTCGCACCCCCTTCCGCCCGGGGTTCCTGCTCCTCCGTAAAAGTCACTAAGCTGCGCAGTGATTTGACGCTGGCATCGAGTGGAAAACACTTCACAAGTCACTTCACATGAAAAATCACTGAGTCCTGGCATTGGCAAGGCAACCAAGCCGATCTGCCACCACCACCCCCCCGTCGCGCCAACACCTACCCCTGGCCAGCCCAGTCCGCTTGACTTTGTGGCAGCTGGCACATTGTTTGTCGCACATGCGACGCGACGCGTTGGTGTTTAGTGCCTTTTGCGACTTGGCTCTGACAATCAACATTTTATAGAGCCTCTGTCCACGCCCCCGCATCCCCAAAGCTGCCATATAAAGCGCTTTAAAGCGTAAAGTGTGTGTATTTGCGGGGGGAGGTGTGAGCTGTAGGGCTGTGCAAAGTGCATTTTTCCATCAATATGCTGTCCTCCAACTCCGCAGGACACACAGCTGCTCACAGATCCTATTCCAAAGCAAACATTTATAGGCTCATCTTGAGACAACGCGCCTTGGCCACGCCCACTTCTCGAGGGTCTCTTGTTTGTTGAGACTTAATTTTCCGGGCACTTCTTTAAGTGTACCACACGCAGGCACAACAAACACTTGAAGCTGCTTGTTCTGGTTAAATGTACCTATTGATTGGCTATTTTGGTCCTTGCAGGATATAAATGCCGCTGGCATTGTTTATCCTAATTAATATGCCAAATTAAACTTCAATGAGCGCTGATTTTGCCAGCATTCAGAAGCAGTCGAGTAAACACCAGCAGCATACACACATATGTCCACACATGCGAGGGCAGTTCTATAAGTTTATCACATATTTGAGTAAATTAAGTGATGGGAGAAAGAAGAATATAAGAAATATGACCACAACTCTATTTTTAATCAGAAAAACTCATAGAAGATTGAATTTATGCTATTGAAATTTAGGCTTCATCAAATACCGTCAAATAGTAAAGAACTTTTTAGTTAACTTCCCATTCAAGAAATTTCAATTAACTTTTCCATGATAGATATTACAGAAACTTAGCTCCGTTAACTTGCTTTTAACTTACATGTAGTAAGAAATAAGAAAGAAAGATCGTTTTTCAAAAGATCTTTCACCTTTCTATTCCGATTTATATAAGGAAATGTTAGATGTAGGACAAAGTTTCATTAACAAAGCTTCAGAGCTGAAAGTCTTATAAACTTCAAGGAATTTCTCTGGATTTCCAAAGAACTCTGCAAACTTTAAAGAACTACTTCGGTTTACCGCAGAACTCCAATTCTAATGATACTTAAAGAATTCAAAAACTTGTTGAATTCCTGACTAGTTAAACTATTAACTCCTATGGACCACAGTTAGTTCTTAAACAGCCCTCGCATGAGTATTCACATATTGTATTTATATATTTGTTTGTTTGCTAAGAAAGTACAAGGGCTAAACAAGCAATAAGTTTGGATGTTTGTCTTAAGCTCATTTCAACAGAAACTTGCCCTGCTCCCCGGCAAAGGGTGGGGCGTGGCGGGCTGATAAACAGCAGCTTAACAATTACGCAAGAACAACAACAACAACAAGAACAACAAAACACACACACAAACACACACACCGCCTGCAGGCCGCGGGCGAATGTCAATTATATTAATTAAAAATCATTTGTTTGACTGCTAATTGGCATTAAATTTCCTCAGTCGTCGTGTGTTTACGAGCTTAAAGTACTTTGTACTTATGCAAAAACAATCCACGACAGGGAACTTCAGGTTAAATATGCAAACAAACGCCAAAACCTGGCAACTAGGTCAACAAGTTGACTTGGCCAAGAAGAATGAGCTGCAAATGTGTGGCATAAAGTTTGTTCTTGCCACGTAACTCCCTCTAAGCCCCCCCACGAACATACAAAATTTGTGAGAAAAGTTTTTTCATTATGGCAATAAGAACAGAAAACCAAAAAAAAAAAAGAAAACATCCGAATAGCTGCTCATTAGGCGCGAAATGAGATGCAAATTGAAATTGAACTTAGTTAGACAGTTGCATAAACCGTAGAAGTTGTCAAATGTTGCGGCACGTAGTTAAGAGCAGTATAACTAACAAAATATCACCAGAAAAGCCTTGTAAATGTTGCATTAAAGTAGTTTATTAGAGCTGGAAAACAAACGATGACGCTATCGATTATATCGTAGGTTATTTGTTGGGTCTATCGATACTATCGAAATAAGAATTCTATGATTTGAGTAGTAGTCTTGTTTCTTAACAATAAATAACTAATCAGGTCTGTTTCCATTTCCGATTCAAATCATTCTAAATCGATTGGATGAGCTGTTCTGAATTTCGAAAAATAATTGAAAAATAATTTTGAAAAGAATTTCTTTTGAGCCTATAAAATGAAAACTTTAAGAATAACTTTGAAAAGGAATATTGATTCGGGATGAAAAGTAGTCGGAAATGGAACCTGTCGAACCTGTTATATCATAATATCTATTACGATTTACTGACAAAGTTTTGTTACAAGTTTTATCGATAATATCGATAGTTTTAGCTATCACCTTAGAAACTAATTTTGCGCATATCTATCGATAGTTTTCCAGCACTAATATACTTACACACACACATCAGCTCATTAACACACACACATAACACACACACACTCACAATCACACACAACTGAACTATAATGGACACTGGTATTATATATACATCTAATATTACATATACGTAACTCTTTGTGTTTTGCACGTTGTTACAACACTTGAAGCCTTTTAACACCCAAATTGAACTCGTCTCTGACTCAATATTGCAGCGGGTCGCAGCGGCAGCGGCAACAGCAACGTCCAGGAGTTGGATCCCAACACCAACATCAACAGCCAGCCCACAGACACGAAGATCGTTGAGCACAGCAGGCCCGGCGGCAGCAGTGAGGTGGTCATCATGAGCGACGACGATCGCACGACAAGCTTCTTTGCGCAGCCCGGCATATTGGCTGGTAAGTGCCGCCTAGGGATGGGAAACGACCGATGCCTGTTATCGATACTATCGATGGTTTTCTTTTCGAGTCACTATCGAGCTTTCTTACCTGTTCAAATATACATACACTATCCTTATATTGATATTGGATATAAAAAAGGAAGCTATAATTATACAAATCTGTTTCCATTTAATATTCAATTATTTAATTTCATTTAAAATGTGATTTAAATTGTCTGCTTCGATCATTTTGCTTTTAAAATGGTCAAATCTTTCGGGTTAAAGTATCTAGTTTTCATCTGTCAAGTATTTTTATATCAAATTTTCAACGTTAGAGTTTTAAAAAGTAATTAAAAACGAGAATATCCCCAACAGTTTTCAAAATACAAACTCTTCTACCCATTTCTAAGTTTAGGCAACGATGTTTTTTCTGTTTAAACTCTTACTTTAAACCATCAGTATCGATACTATCGATTGGCAATACTATCGATCGTTTCCAGTCTACTTTTGGCATATTCTAGAGCAAACCCAAAACTTAATCCTTCTACTCTCTATCACATTAATTGCAGCTGTTATTGGTGGCGCCGTTGTGGGCCTTTTGTGTGCCATACTCGTCGTCATGTTCATTGTGTATCGCATGCGGAAAAAGGACGAAGGATCCTATGCGCTGGACGAGCCAAAGCGTTCGCCCGCCAACAATTCCTATGCGAAAAATGCGAACAACCGTGAGTTCTACGCCTGAGATAATGGCACAGCGCGCAGGTATTAAGCTGACCAGGAGCAGCAGGAGCAACGGGAGCAGCAGGAGTGGCAGGAGCAGCAGCAGGATTAACAGCAGCTGCAGGAGTGGCAATCAGTGCGGCGCCGTCATGACAACAACAACAACATTTGACACATTTGGTTGGGGCGTCCGTTTGATTTGGATGATTAACAAGCTCAGCTCAATACACTGCGCGAAATTGCCCAGTTGAGGCAATAAGCAACAACAACATCTACAAAAAAAACAAAACAAAAACAAAAAGAACTAACAACACAACAACAACTTTTGAGATCACACAATTTTTCGTGAGGGGTAAACAAAACAAGAAAAAAAAACAAAAAACAAAGAAATTTTCAAACTTACCTGTAAGTTAAATGTGGCACACACACCCGCACACCACAGGCCGTGTGTGTGTGCGCGTGTGGGTGTTAAACTTTTCTAATTAAGTAAGTTTTAAGCAAATTGTGTAATACAAAAAAACAAAAACAAAACAAACAAAATATCAAATATAAATGCAAAGTAAATCATGCGAAATTTAATATATAAAATAAAATTATATATAAATAGTGAAAAAAAAAACAAAAAAAAACCAATATAAGGGCGGGCAAATTAAGCAAATTAATTATGAATATAATGAGTAGAGCAAATAATAATAATAATAAAAATCACACACACACACATACACACAACTACATAGATGTAAACGCAAAAGTTATAAAAAGCAAGAAGAAAAAAAGAAATCAACTTTTCGTGCATATTGAATATTATTATTATAATATATGTTAGCTGAATACACAACACGATTATGTAATTGGATGTCACCCTATATAATAAACGAACCAACAACAACAACAAGCATAATACTACTATAACTATGAATAGAATCCAAAAGCCAATCGATAAACCACACAAAAATCTAATTGTTCATTTCAAACAAATTCGAATTACCACAAATCCTCCCAATTAAACTGAATTTCTGTGTGGCACATCTAAAATTGAAATTGATGCATAAATGTTTTTAAGTTTATATTATACATAAGCATAACTATGTAATTATTAGTGTAATTCCTAAAAACGAAACAAAAAAAATACACAAAAAAAAACAAAAACAAAACGAAAAAACGAAAACAAGCGTAAAATCAATTTTCCTGACAAAAAAACAAAAAATGAAAATCTGAAAGCAACTAGAGAAAACCACGAAAATTTCTACAATTTTCTAATACAAAAACCAAATCAAGAATCGAAAAACTATTTATTGAACGTGGTATGAAACAAAAAGCAATTTGTATATTTTAATTTTAGTTCTGGCAGCTAACTGAATTATTTGACGTGAGTTATCAATTACTGCGCTTAACTTCTTCAACTTAAACCGCTTTTCTTCCATGGCTAAGAATCAAAATCAATATAACGCATGAACAATTGTGCATTTATTTAGCTTTACGTTCAATTTTCGCTGTCTCTCTTAACAAATTGTTTAGATTTCTTTTTGTTTTTAAACAAGCAATACGAAAGTAAACCACAAATATTTACACGCAATAGTAAAGTTTATTATTGTTAAGTTTACAAACAAATACAAAACAAGGATCACACACAAATACTGTTAAAAACCTACACACCAATACTTACACACACACACACACACATTCGCATTATGAAAATTAGCCGCAATATTTGTTTATCTGTTAGTCAAACCAAACAATAAGAAACTTTCACTTAAACGCTCATATGCCATATTTTCATTATGAAAAGAAAGTTATAATATTAATAATAATAAATATTAATAATAATAGCATACAATTAAGCAAACTAAATCAATTGTGTGTGTAATTATATTGTATAATGCATATATTATTATAATAATATGTAACTAAAAATATATACATATACATACATACATACTACTACAACAAGAACAGCAAACAGCAACAGCATAGAAATGTTTAACAAATAAAACTCTCAAACTTCATAAGAAATCAATACAAACACACCTAACAAAAACAAAAACAACAACAACAACAACTGAATGCATTCTGAATACGAATACAACCTTTTTCTACACTGTAAAAAACGCAACTGCAACTTTTTATATGGTATATGTACGACGTTTGTTTCTCTCTCAATCGAGTACATTTATTTTTCAAAAGTTTACATAATGTGTTTTTTTATTGCTATTATGTAAGCGTTTAGTTTGTTAGTTTTTTAAATGCGCTGAATGTACTGAGAAATTGGTTTTGATTTGCTAAATAAAAACGGTATAAAACTAATTTAAACAAAACACAATGTGTTCTTTTCTGGGAAAGGGACATAACTCACTATTTAATTCACAGCAGACAGGACCTCTCAGCGGGATCCCAATCTCTTCTTTTATGTCATCGCTACTTGTACTCCCAACGAAGCAACACAGGCATTTTGTTGGCACTAGCTTAAGGACCTTAAATAGCCTTTCAACCATAAAAGTTGGCATACTTACTATATGATTTTAACTGGCCATACACGATTAAACTTTGCTAAATAAATGAATAAAATAAATATTGCAATTAACTGGTTTATTTAAAGATATTTATTGAATCAAAATATTAGAAAAAATAAAATAAATTACAATTTATGAATTTTATTGACAACCCACGCAATAATAACAAAACTCATTCATGAATTTCAAGTCATTTTACTATTTACCGCTAAACAACGCCGCTTGCTAAACGGCGGCAGCAAGAGGTCTTCAAATCAACATACAGCATACAGCATCTGATACCAGGCGAACAGAAAAATCAGCAGCACGAAATAACAACAGCACGAAATAAGAGCAGCAAGAAATGACAGAAGCAAGAAATAACAAAAAGAGCGCGCAACTCTCTCAGTATCGTGTGCACTGCTTGTATTGTATGTGGCGGCGTTGTACAACGTGAGAGAGTTTCTCGCTCTTTGTGTTGATTCGTGCTGCTGTTAATTCATGCTGCTCTTTTTTCTGTTCGCCTGGTATCAGATGCTGTGTGCTGTACTGCGAAACATTTGAAGACCACTTTTGTTGTCGTTTTGAATTTTAGCATGAATTTTGGACAAAAGTGATTTTACTCCAAAAAAATTTAATTTTTTTTTGGTTTGTTTTAAAATTTTTCAATTTAATGAAGAAAAAAACGATAAATCATTCTAAATTCATAACTTTTATGTTAAATATTATTATCGTTACGTTCCGTGGTTAGTCGTGATATAAATTATCAATTTTGGACCTTCAATTTTATAAATGCGGTTTATTTTAAAAACAAATTAAACAAACAGGAGCTGACATACTGCTGACAATAAGATCTTGACATATATATTTACAAATTGGCCTTCATGAGAGGCTTCAGATAGGTTTCGAATGATTTCTGCACGGGTTTATGGTTCATGGGACTACGTTTGGCCGCATCGAAGAGTCTCGGATAGACATTGCCATCGTAGCTGCCCAGAACGGAGTTGAGAACGCGATCGTGGAAATCGAAGCTATCACAGATGGCCACAGCATTCGGGCGGAATTTCTCCAGTGAGAGTTCCAAGCGTTTCTGCAGCGATTTCAGATCCGCATCGGTCAGATGAATGAACTACAAATGAAAATATATGGGGTTATAGTTTGGAATTCAGGGGAAATTGTGTATATCGCCTACTCTTAGGATATCGCTTAAATTGTTGAGCGCAGTTTGCACCAGAAACAGTTCCAGCACATTTTCCAGGACATCGTTGAGCGCCCGAGAGCGTTTTTGGGCCTTGGGTCCAGTGATTTGTTCTATGAACGTTTGACACACAAACTGACGGCCGTGCAGCTAAGGAGTGGGTTTTTCCATTTATTAAAAGATGTATTATTAAGTGAGGAAAGGCTTGAGCTTACCTCGGCGGCGCGTGTCAGCTCAATGCCCGTGTTGTTGGCTGCCACAGCCTGCGATTGGCCAGCCGCAAGGCGCTCCGACAAGCTCTCAAAGGCAATGCGGGTCTTGCTGTAAGAAGAGATGGATTAACTTCTATTTAGTTTAGAGTTGTGTGCACTTACTGGGCAGCCGTGAACTGCAGTGCCTTGACAATGCACTCCCAGGAGTTGTCCCATTTGGGAAACTCTCTTGAGCGCATCGAAGTATTAAAGTACTCATAGGACGCGGAGATAGGCTGTCCCTGTGCGTACTTGGCCCAGGCCTTGACAAGAGCGCGTCCAATCTGTAGCAGCAGCACCGTATTCTCGCCCTCATAGGTGTACGCGGCCACCGCGTTGCCGTACATGTTGCCCATATTGGCGGCAGTGTGGTAGCCGTGTCCGCCAGTGGACAGACGGAGACGCTCAATGCCCGCGCAGCCATCGGTGGTGCAGAGGACCTTCAAGGCGCACGAAAGGATGTGCATGTCGGGCAGGCGTTCAAATTTACCGTTGTTGGCATCCAGCACCGTCTGATCGTACAGCTCCCACATATGCTCCGCGGCCAGGTGGTAAGCCATGCCCGTGGCGATCTCGGGAAACAGTTTCAGGCGCTGCGTAACATGATCTATGATCTGTGGCTCCGGCTGGCTGTAAAAGCAAAACCAGATAGAAATGATGGCACAAACTGGAGTATTATTATGCGGAACCTACTTGGGCTCAATTGGACTCTGGCGACGCACGGCTGAGTAGCGTGTGGCAATGGTAGCCGCCTCCAGCAGCAGCAATGAGTTCAGATTGACAATCAGGCAGCGGGTGAAGACCATTGTCAGGTAGTTAACCCTCGAGGCGGGGCTGGCTGTGAAGGTGCCATCACGGTCCACTTTGGCGTACTTCATGAGCATGTTGTTCCGTGGAATGCGCACATTGCTCAGACCCAGGTAGCCCTGATTGACAGCTGGCATGCCCACTTTCTTACCAATCTCGCCAATGTCCACGCCCTTCAGCGGCATATGCGTCTCCGGATCACGCAGCGGCACAATGAACATTTGCACGCCCTTGTGCTTGCCGGAGATGTACATCTGGGCCACCACCATGGCATGGTTGGCCGTGTGACCCACTGTAGAGGTGGAATATTAACATTAAATAGATTTCCGAGACTATGAACTATGTGCTACTTACAGCCGCCGGGCCACCACTTGTAGGCCTCCAAGTTGGGCGTGTTCAGGACAAATTCACCGGCTCTGATATCATAGTCAGCGCGGGTTTCAATGCCGCGCACATTGGTGCCATGGGCCAGCTCGGTTTGTGCATAGGTACCAATTATGTTGCAGTTCTCGGCGGCCTTGCCCCACTTCTCCACCTGCTCGGGTGTGCCCTGGCCCTTGATCACGTCCACAAACATGGTTATGTGCGTGGCCAGCGGGTGATTGGCGGGAAACAGGCCATGGCTCTGCACTCTGTACAGGCAACCACTGTGGAGCAGAAGAGTAGAGGTTATATATAATGATTGGGATAGAATTTAGTTTGACTTACGGCCAAATATCGTTGCCTCCAGGATTGAGCTTGTTCTGGAGGGCCTTCAGCTTGGGCGCTACCTCGGCTACCTTCTTCACAGTGGAGTTGTAGACTTCCTCATGGGACATGTACTCATGATTGAGCCCATAACCCTCCTCCAGATCGCTGAAGATGGCGCGTTCTAAGGAAATATATAATAATACTGTTACTATCTAAAGAAATACTGTATCCACCCAAAATAAACTAAAATTACTCCTGTTATCTGGGCATACTAACTTATAAAGCAAAGTCTGATCTTTCATGGCCTTTTACCCTTTGGATCGTTGTCGTTAAATGCAATCGCAAAGGTAAACAAAATGCGCGCTAATAAAAACTCAAATTAAATAATAAACCAAAAAATTATTAAGGTGTTATCACAGGTAAAACAGCAGGTATTATTGCCAATCAGCAGACAGAATATATTATAAACCCAATATCTATCGGACTTTGCCGGCCTTTTCAATATCTAATCAAGCGTAAACAAGTTGTCGCCTTTGCTGCCTGCACTTTCTTATCAGGCCAACCATCACTAAGAGAGCGCGACAGAAAGAGCGCAAGGTAAAGAGAGCAATGCACGTCACTTGCCGATCTCCCGTTTGGTGTTTAGCTTGTCAACGCCGCCCTGCCACCACGCAGCAAACTCCTCCACATCAAAACTGGCAGCTGAACGCTCCTTAAGTAGATCAGGATTCACAGTTTTGGGTATTATATTCTTAATTTGCGACATTTTTATTTGGTACACGCAAAACACTAAAAATTAACAAAGTGAAAGCCGATCGAGATGCTGTCGCTCAGAGGTTCAAATGCCAACTGAGCTAATGGCGCATTGTGCGTCCAATAAGAAAAGCTCTGGGGGACAAAGTGCAAGCAGCAAACTTAAAAGCTTGAGCCGAAAATATTGACAGAGAGAGAGCTTTAAAGAGAAATCAGCAGTTGTGTAAAGAGCACTAATATAAAAAGCTGCTCAGCTATGTTTGTAAATGGAATGACTTAATAATATGCAAATAGCATTACAAGATAACAGTACAGGGGCAAGTAAGAATGCTCGAGTCGAGTGTAGTCGACCTGGCGATACCCTGTAACAATCATTCAGGTAAGCAGTTTGCTGCAATATGGAAATCGCACTGCTTTTTAACTGTACTATATAAAAGATTATGATTAATGATCAATGATTATTGTTTTCATAAGATTTTTGGGGTTTGTTGCAAATTGTGGTATAAAATTTAAATAGCATACAAATATGTATTAGATCTCATCATTAAGCCCATTTTTAATGGCTACAAGGCATTAAATGCTGCTTTAATTGGCTTACAAATCATTTAAAAGAATAATATATGTACAAAAAAATGGAAAAGAAAACACTACAAAATAAAAAATATATATAAAAGACCGTGAAAGTATTTACGTGAGTTAAACATAATTAAAAACTTTACGTTTTAGATGTTGGATTTCATGAATGGTCCCAAATAATCATGGAAACTTTGTGGCACAGACTTCTGGTTCATGGGGGCCTTCATGGCCGCATCGAAGATCCGCTCGTAGGCATTGCCATCAAAGGAACCCAAAGTGGAGTTCAATTGCTGATCGTTGAAATCGAAGCCATCCACAATGGCCACAGCCTCGGGCCGCAGTTTAGTCAATGCCGCCTCCAGACGTGCCTGCAGTTTGCTCAGATCGGAGTCCGTCAAGTTGACAAACTGGCAAATGAATGGAAATCAAGCAAAGTCAAAACAGTCGAGGGTGAATAAACTCACCCGAAGTATGTCGCTCATGTTCTTTAGGGTTACATTGACTAGGTAGACCTCCAGTAGTTGCTCCAGCACGCGATTCAGGGCCGAGGAACGCGTCTTGGACTTTGGACCGGTTATTTCGGTGAGGAAAGAGTGGAACACAAAAGCACGACCATGAAGCTGTTGAAGAGAGCTTTGAGTTTATCTGAACTCTCAGTTAAGATTTCTGCAGCATTACCTCAGCTGCCTGAGTAAGCTCAATTCCCGTGTGATTGGCGGCCTCCTGCTCAGTTTCACCCTTGGCCCTGCGGTTGGAGAGGCTATTGAAAGCCAGACGTGTCTTGCTGTTGATTAAGATCAAAAATATTAGTTTTGGTCGGGGTTGCCTACAACTCCAACTCACTTAGCGGCTGCATACTGCATAGCCTTCACCATGTTCTCCCAGCTGCCAGTCCAGACTCCAAATTCGGGATTCCGCTGCACATCAGCCAAGTAGCTGACCGTTGGCACTAGAGAAGCACCGCCTTGTGCCGCTTGCCAGGATTTGATGAGAAAGCGAGCAATCTGCAGCAGCAGCACAGTATTCTCACCCTCATAGGTGCACGCAGGAGTGGTGTTCGCATAGATGTTACCCAAGTTGGATGAGGTGAGATAGCCATGACCACCGCAGGCCAGACGCAAACGGTCAATGCCGCCACTGGCATCGTTGGAGCAAAGCACCTTTAAGGCACACGACAGCACATGCAGCTCGGGGAGGCGGTCGTATTTGCCCTGATCAATCTCTCCACTGGTCACCGTGAACAGGTCCCAGAGGTAGTCGAAGGCCAGGCGATAGGCCAGCGCGGTGGCTATCTCCGGGAACAGTTTCAGCTGCTGCGTAACGTGATCAATGATTTGTGGCTCCGGCAAACTGCAAACGATTGTCAAACATGAATTATACAAGCTACTCAGAGATGCTTATGGGATATAGTACTTGGGATTGATAGGACTTTGTCGGCGCACCGCCGAGTAACGAGTGGATATGGTGGAACATAAGGCCAGGGCAATTGCTGCGTTGCGGGCAATGATGCAGCGTGTGCTAACCATGGCAAAGTAGGTGAGCGTATCCGCAGGACTCTTGACGTAGGTGCCATCGCTGTGCACCTGCGAGTGGCGCATCAGCATACGGGTGCGTGGAATGCGCACATTTTTCAAGCCCAGAAAACCATTGTTGACGCCTAGGAAGCCCATCTTCTTGCCAATCTCGCCAATGTGAACACCCGGCCGCGGCTCATGTGTGCCCTCCTCGCGCACCTGCACATAGAACAAATGGGGGCCCTTGGACTGGTTATCGATATACAGCTGCGCCATGAGCAGGCAATAGTTTGAGCTGTGACCCACTACAAGAAAGGAAGACAGTTATTGGGATATTGAATACCACACGTTGAGTTCTACTCACAGCCGCCTGGCCACCACTTGTAGGATGAAATGCTGGGCGTATTCAGCACAAACTCATCCGTGGCACGATCGTAGTCGGCACGTGTTTCCAGGCCACGCAAATTGGTGCCATGCCCCAGCTCCGTCTGTGCATAGCCGGCACATGTTTCAAAGCGTTCCAAGCGTTTCCCAAAATCCTCGTACTGCTCGGGCGTGCATTGCGCCTTCAGAGCTCTCACAACCATGACGTACATCACACCAAAAGGATTGCCCGCCAGATGTAAGCCCCAGATTTCTGGCGCTTCGAAGAGCGTTCTGCAACAAATCAAGTGTTTTAAGAGCAATTTTAAGATAGTCATAGAGCATACTCACGGCCAGTATTCGTCGCCGCCAGGATTTCGCTCCGCCTGTAACTGGCGCAGTTTCTTAGCTGCCAGAAGGCTGTTTTTTACGGCGAAGGCACACATATCCTCATGTGACATGTATGGAAACTGGGTGCGCTCATCGTGATCGATATCCTTGTACATATACTCTTCTGTAAAAGCGAAAGTAAATGTGCACAGTCAGCATGAGTAGTTATCTACAATGTGTATACTATAATAAAAGCTAATATAATCTGTACAATGTCGGGAGTATTATACTAATAGAGCTATCAGTGCAATAACAGAGATTGGGAAAGGTTTGGTTTCCGTGCACCTTTGGCCGCATATTAAGTTAGATAACGATCCAAGCACTATAACTGTGCCTGCACTCTATATCACTCTTTTATTTATTTATATCGTGATAATATAGTTTTGTAAGCATTTTATTGATATTCGAAAGTACACACAATTAAATCCATTATTTAGCCTTGATCAGGAACTAGCTGTGTATATATGGCAATGGTTCCATAAAAACTAGTCTATATACATAGAAACTGACCGAATGGGATCACTTTTTATGTATATATCAGATACTATCTTGATCAAACTCATAAATTCCGATATTTTATATGCTCCAAATCGTTTACCTGTCTTATATGAAAGATGGAACACTATATTATACTATAACTGACATAGGAACGATCATATGAGCATTAGTATTAAATCTTCACTTATTCCTCTTTCTCTCCAATTCTGGGTCACGTAGTTATACTTACTGACGTCTCTCTTAAACTTGAGTTGCTCCGCTCCGCCCGCCCACCAGGCAGCGAACTCCTCGCTGCTGAAACTGGCCCCATCGCGCTCTTTTTGCAGATCGGGATTAACGGTGCTCGGTATGACACTTGATGACGACATATTTAAATGTTGATTAATTTGTAATTTCTTTTACGGTTTACGTGCAACCAAACGCCACCTGTTGCTGCTCACAACTGAATGCTGCCTCAAAATATATTTACATTAAATGGCAAATTTTCACAAAACTTTGGACTCTCTCTCTCTCTTTTCTTGGCCTGATAAGACCCACAAAGCGTTCAGCTTGTGCCATGGTTCAGCAGAAAGTTGTGCTCAAAAAGCTTCAACATATAAAAACAACGAAAACACATGCCTAATTACAGTTGTTTATGTGTATATATGTATGTGTGTGTTTATTGTTGTTAGATTGAGGTAGGTTGCGATTTTTGCTGATTGTTTAATAAGAGTCGCACTGCTGCCACTCAAATTCTCACATGCATTACTATACACGAATCACTTAATCTTTGGCTTATTTATGCACAGAACTACAAAAGTAAAAAAAGGATAAAATAAGGGGATGAAGAAAGAAGGAAGAAAGAAAAAAAAGAAGAAAGAGAAGAAAAAAAAGGGAGGGAGGAAGGGAGGAAAAAGAAAAGAAGAAGAGAAAAAAAAAGAAAAAGAAAAAAAGGAAGAAAAAAAAAAAAAAAAAGAGGAAAGAAGGAGAAAAAGGAAAAAGAGAGGAAGAGGAAAAAGGAGGGGAGGGAGGGAGAAGAGGAGGAGAGGAAAAGGGAGAAGAGAGGAAAGAAGAGAAGGGGAGAGAAGAGAGGAGAGGAGGAAGGAAAAGAAAGAAGGAAAAAGAAAGAAAAAGGAGGGGAAAAAGAGAGAAGAAGGAGAAGAGGAGGGAAGGGGGAGGAAGGGGAGGAGAGGGAGGAAAGAGGGAAAAAAAGGAAGAAGGGAAGAGAGGAGAGAGAGAGGAAGAAAGAAGGGAGGGGAGAGGGGGGAGAGGAGAAAGGGGGGAAAGAAAAAAAAAGGGGGGGAAAGGGGAAAAGAAGAGAGAGAAGGAAGGGGAGGGGAGAGAGGGAGAGAGAGAGGAGAGAGAGAGAGGGGAGAGGGGGAGAAGGGAGAGGAGAAGAGAGAGAGAGGAGGAGGGAGGGAAAGGAGGGGAGGGGAGGGGAGAGAGGGAGAGGAAGAGGGGGGGGGGGGGGAAAGGGGAGAGAGAAAGAGAGGGAAAGGGAGAGAGGGGGAGGAGGGAGAGGAGAAAGAGGAGGGAGAGGGAGAAGAGAGGGAGGGAGAGAGAGGAGGGGGAGGAGAGGGGGGGAGGAAAGAGAAGGAGAGAGAAGAGGGAAGGGGAGGGGAAAAGAAAGGGGGGAGGAGAAAAGGGAGAGAGGAAGGAGGGAAAAGAAGGAGAAGAGGGAAAAAGGAGAAGGGGAAGAGGAGAAGGGGAAGAAAGGAGAGAGGGGGGAGAGAAGGGGATGAGGATAGGGAAAAGGAAGGGAAAAAGGGGGGAGGAGAGAAAGAGAAGAAAAGGAGAGAGAGAGAGGGAAGAGGGAGAGAGGAGAGAAGAGAAGAGAAGAGAGGGAGAGGGAGGAGGAAGAGGGGAGAGGAAGGAAAGAGGAGAGAAGAAAAGAGGAAGAGAGAGAGAGAGAAAGGAAAAAAGAAAGAAGGGGAGAAAAAAGAGAAGGAAAAAGAGGGAAGGGGGGGAAAGAAGAAGAAAAGGGAAAAAGAAAGGGAAGAGGGGGAGGAGGAAAGAGAAGGAGAGGAGAAGAAAAGAAAAGAGAAAGAGAGAGGAGGGAGAGAGAAGAAAAGAGAGAGGAAGGAGAGGAGAAGGGGAAGGAGGAAGAAGGAAAAGAGAAGAAAGAGAGAGAAGAAAAGGAAGGAGGAAAAGAAAGAGAGAAGGAGGGGGGGAGAGAGAGAGAGAGGGGGGGAGGAGGGGAGGGAGAAGAGGAGGGAGAGGGAGGAGGGGGAGAGGAGAAGGGAAAGAGAAGAAGAGAAAAAGAGGAAGAAGGAGAGAAGGGAAAAAAGAAGAGGAAAAGGAAAGAAGAAAAGAGAAGGAGAGGGGGGGAGAGAGGAAAGAGGAAAAAGGAGAGGAGGGAGAGGGAAGAGAGGGGAGGAGGAAGGAGAAGAAAAGAAGAAGGGGGGGAGAGAAAGGAGAAGAAGGAGAAAGGGAAGAGAGAGAAAGAGGAAGAGAGGAGAAAAAGGAAGGGAGAAGGGAAGAGGAGAGAGAAGAGAGAGGAGGAGAGAAGGAAGGGAAGAGAAGATAGGGAAGGAGAGGAATGAGGGATGGAAGAGAGAGATGAGGGGGATGGGAGGATAAGGAGATGGAGGAAGTATAAAGTTTGGAGGGAGTATGTGTGAGGAATAGGAACGATCATATGAGCATTATATTAATCTTCATTATTCCTCTTCCTCTCCAATTCTGGGTCACGTAGTTATACTTACTGACGTCTCTCTTAAACTTGAGTTGCTCCGCTCCGCCCGCCCACCAGGCAGCGAACTCCTCGCTGCTGAAACTGGCCCCATCGCGCTCTTTTTGCAGATCGGGATTAACGGTGCTCGGTATGACACTTGATGACGACATATTTAAATGTTGATTAATTTGTAATTTGTGGTCTACGTGCAACCAAACACCAACTGTTGCTGCTCACAACTGAATGCTGCCTCAAAATATATTTACATTAAATGGCAAATTTTCACAAAACTTTGGACTCTCTCTCTCTTTTTCTTGGCCTGATAAGACCCACAAAGCGTTCAGCTTGTGCCATGGTTCAGCAGAAAGTTGTGCTCAAAAAGCTTCAACATATAACAACAACGAAAACACATGCCTAATTACAGTTGTTTGTGTGTATATATGTATGTGTGTGTTTATTGTTGTTAGATTGAGGTAGGTTGCGATTTTTGCTGATTGTTTAATAAGAGTCGCACTGCTGCCACTCAAATTCTCACATGCATTACTATACACGAATCACTTAATCTTTGGCTTATTTATGCACAGAACTACAAAAGTAAACAAACAGCTGATCAAAATATTCGGGGCATTCCTGCAACTGAATTTGATTTGTTACATGCCACTTTTGATAGTATATATGTATAAAAATATAAATTAAATTAATTTATATATGAAATTCATGCAAATGTATTGTATATGTATACAAGTATATCTTAGCTATATAATTTTAAATCTATTGTATTTATTGATAATTTAATTTTAATATTCTTAAGCAGAATACAAGATTTCTAATTTAAACGCTTTTCAACATAAATTTAAGTAATTAAATTACATCAAATCAGTTGCCAAATGTCCTAAAGGTGCGGTCCCACGATGTGCCACGATATGGTGCGGTCCCACGATTTCGTTATCGAAATCAACCGTCAAAAATGTCATATGGCAAAAGTATGAATACATGTTAAATATTTTAACATATAAACTTATATGGCAAGTTTCTACCATAGATATCTTTGATTTGACATATTGTTATTTCAAATTATTTATGTGGCAGCCTGCCATACCGTACTCACACGCTATGGTAGCTGCCAACTGCCCTAAGTGTGGCAGAATGATATATCGTGGGACCGCACCTTAATGATTTGTATATTTGTATATTCTTTTCTGAACCCAAATTTATTAGTTGCGCACTGTCGCCATCTGGTGTTAAATTTGCAAACCACGCACGAAACAATCGATAGCTGGTCAAGGGCCCACACACGTTACGATTGTATAGTGTGTAGTCCGCATTAGTATATTTATGTTTTCAATTGTAAACAGCGCAAATGATAACAAATTTCAATGTTGGCCTACTGGGGCACGTGGACAGCGGCAAAACCACACTAGCCCGTGCCCTAAGTTCCATATCCAGCACAGCAGCCTTTGACAAGAATCCGCAGTCGATAGAGCGCGGAATCACCCTTGATCTGGGATTTAGTGCACTCGTATTGGAGTCGCCGGCGGGCCAGCCAGACGTGGGGCAACTGCAGCTAACATTCGTGGACTGCCCGGGCCATGCCAGTCTCATACGCACCATCATTGGGGGTAAGTACAAGTCGACACCTGTTTAGAGCACTTATCCAAAGTTCATTCAAAAGGTGCACAGATTATTGACCTAATGCTGCTCGTGGTGGATGCACAGAAGGGCATGCAGACACAGACGGCGGAATGTTTGGTTATTGGGGAGCTGCTGGACAAGAAGCTCTTGGTGGTGATCAACAAAATCGATGCACTGCCGTTGGAACAGCGCGAGGCTAAGCTGGAGAAGCTGCGCAGCAGATTGAGAAAGACGCTGGCGGGCACCAGATTTGGTGACCAGGTTCCCATGTACAGTGTCTCCGCGCTGGAAGGCACCAACATTGAGCAACTGTGTGCGGGTCTCAGCGAGGCTTACTACGTGCCACAGCGGCAAGTGGCGGCACCACTGCTCATGTATGTGGATCACTGTTTTGCCATCAAGGGCCAAGGCACCGTTTGCACGGGCACGCTGCTCCAGGGACGGGTTGGTGTCAACGAGCAAGTGGAGCTGCCGCTGCTGGGTGAACGGCGTAAGGTCAAGTCCATACAAAGGTTCCGGCAGCCAGTGGAAAGCGCCTCCACCGGCGATCGTATCGGTCTTTGCGTGACCCAGTTCAATGCCAAGCTCATGGAACGAGGCATCATCGCCCAGCCAGGCTACCTGAAACCCGTCTATGCGGTCTGTGTGCAGCTGCAACCCATACGCTACTACAAGCAGACAATCCAGTCCAGAAGCAAGCTGCATATCAGCGTGGGTCATGACACAGTCATGGCAAACCTGACCCTATTCCGTGATGAAACAGCCTCTTCTTTAGCCTTTGACTGCAGCAAGGAGTACGAGTATGTGGAGGAGCTGTCGCCAGCGGAGATCCCGCCCAGCGAGTGCATCTTTGCACTGCTACAGTTTGAGACACCAGTGCTGACCACACTGGGCAGCACACTGATTGCCTCCAAGCTGGACATGGACGTGCACAGCAACAGCTGCCGTCTGGCCTTTTGGGGCCGCATTGCCTGGCAGACGCAGTGCGTCAACTACAACAGCGAGGTGCTGCCCCAGCTGCGAGTATTCAAGCGCAAGCTGAGGCAGGGCAATGTACAGCGTGTGGTCAACGCCAACGAGATCATTGTACAGAATCTGTTCAAGAAGGAGGCCAACCGCGACATGTACGTGGGCAAGCGAGTGCAGCTCTCCACGGGGGAGGCGGGTGTCATTGAACGCACCTTTGGCCAGACATCCAAGGTGTGCATTGTGTTTCGCGATGGATTGGCCAGTGCCACGCTCGAGCAGCTCAAGTCGGAGCGTGCCAAGCAGGTGCTCGTACTATTGCAGTGCAAGAAGTGCGTATTTAATAAACGGGCAGGCCTGTTTCAATGACATAATATCACTATTATTTTATAATTATATGGGGTTCTGTCTATCTGCATGAGAACAAACCTATTTGGTTAGAAATGAACAGAGTATATTGCAGTTGGGAACTTCAACATGAAGTTTATTTTTCTTGGCGGGCGTGTGCTAGCGCCATCTGTCGGCACACCGTTGCCAATGGCAATAGCTGCTTGCCGTTATTCAACACTTCAGTTATCGGCGCGCCACCACAAAGCCAAAAAAAAAACAAAGAAGAAGAAACAAAACAAAAACCCATTCTAATGCCAAATTTTAAGCGGAAATCGCTGAAACAATAGCGAAGAGTGACAAGAAACACAAAAACCGCAATGCCAAAACAACAATTACAAATGTTGTGGTATATTGTGCCTTTGCTGCTGCTATGCCATGCGGCAGAAACGCAAACCGTTAACGTCGACTGCAACGAGCTGCTTATGGGACAGTTTATGTGCCCCGATCCCGCCAAGAAACACATAGATCCCAAGACACAGCAACTGCGCGGCTGCACAAAGGATAATGTGGCGCGTGTGTGGTGCATAGCCGCCAATGGCACCAACTGCACCGAAACGGGCAACACGACCTTCACTCGGGAGATGCCCTGTAAATGGACGTAAGTGCGGCAGTTTTAGCCTTCTTTTTATGGTTTGCCGGCTATAATGTTATGTTATATGTTTGTTGCAGCAATGGCTATCATTTGGATACGACGTTGTTGCTCTCCGTGTTCCTGGGCATGTTTGGCGTAGATCGTTTCTACCTGGGCTATCCGGGCATTGGTTTACTCAAGTTCTGCACGTTGGGCGGCATGTTTCTTGGTCAATTAGTAGACATAATACTGATAGCGCTACAGGTGGTTGGTCCCGCCGATGGATCCGCCTATGTTATACGTATGTACATGTACGCTCATTAATTATAGCCAGTTATTAACCATTTTGATCTTTAACAGCGTACTATGGCGCCGGCATTAACATTGTGCGCAGCGACAATACCACGTTCCGGTACTGCAATCATCTATATTGTATGCAACAATGATGGTAGCAGTTTTAGCTGCAGTTGCTTAACAATAACAATAGTACAGCGAGTCGGATTTGGTGATGGTTGGATTGAGATATGTAGTATGGTTGGTCATTGCCACATATGTATATAGCTTATTAGACGAGGCAACGACTGTTAAACATGGACTAAGCCTATTATTAATTGTAGTTATTCTAGTTATAGCCTGTAAGTTCAAAGAGTTGTTATATACATTTCATCTAAACTATTGTATATACTACACACACATAATCACATTGTTGCCAAAAGAAAGATGAATTTTAACACAGCCAACTGCTTAAAGTTTATTCTCTCAATCAGCCAGTCACTCTGAACGTGTTGCAAGACCAGATACCAAAAATAATTGGCCAAACTTGTGTACTTTGATCATTTGATCATCACATGCAAATTTGCAGCGTGTCACTTGGTCAGGATTGTTGGCTGACTCATTGCAGACTGTAATCAACGCAAATGACGACAAATGGGAGGGGTTGGGGACTGCATAGGGGCTCTGAGCGGAATGCGTTACCGATTGCGCTTGCCATTCATTCTGTGGGCCTTTCATCTGATTGGCATTTCCGAAATAATCAGCAATGTTGCATCGACAACGGCAACGGCAACATCACGAAATGAAGAAACAACAAGCTGAAAATGCGTCGCTTGTTCGATTTAATTGCCATGGGCAATGTTGAGGTCGCGTGTAATTCAATGCGTTTTAATTAGGCGCTCAATTAAAGCAGATTCGCATTTTTAACTTCACAAAAAAAAAAACTAAATTGTTGAATGAACGCCCAAACAAACACAAGCAGCGCATGCAAAACCTGTGCTTACAGTTTGCGAGCAATTGGACATCAAACTGCAGCTGCAAGCGCATACGCACTGTGGAATGTTTCTTGTTATTTGTGCTCACATTTGTTAAGTGCTGTTTGCTTACTGATACAGCCACGCCCACAAACAGGCCCTTTGCCAAAGTGCTCTGCCCTGCAGTCTCCCTACCTCCCCCTCTCCCTTTGTCTGCCTTTCAGCGTGTGTCCAGTTTCAATTAGCCAGGCTGACAGCTGACTGAAAGACTCTTGTTATTGTCGTTATGCCCTTGCAGAGGATATTATGATAATGTCGGGGCATTTGTAATGCTTTAAGGAAGATCTCATAAAGTAGAAATATGATGTATCAGGACTTTTCAGCAGTCTATCTACACTCAGAAAAATAAATGCCCTTCCATGTAGAAAGTCGCCATACTTTTGTAGCCAAAGCCAGTTAACCTCACTTTTTTCTGAATTTAGGAAATATACTTCTCAAATTTAAGAAAATATTTCTATTAAACAGAAAATCTTTCTGGTTTTTAGGGTGAATTTTATTATAAGGCGATTTTCTGTACTTCTATGGCATTTATTTTTCTGGGTATACCTGTCTGTTTCTACTCACAGTTTTGAATCTTGAATCGGAACCCAGACCATAATCTGTAAGATGCAGAATTGATTGAAATCAAGTCACAATATCTTACTTATAGTGAATGAACGATCGATCAAGGATTGCTTTATTGTACAATGTTATTGGTTAGATTGTATGGGAAGGTCTGAGCACACTTGTTACCCGGGGGGAAAAAGGTGGGGAAAATAAGGTCATAGTTTTTAAAATTCCCTTTATAATATAAATTCAAATATTTCTATATTCTAGAAGCCATAATTTTAAGTGAAGACTGACTACAGAAATGATCCTGTGAAGTATAGTCTTAACCACAAAGACAGAGTTTTTTTTTTAAGATGAAAATATTTCTTTGAATTTATATTTGATTTTTGCTATCTTTCGATTTGGACAGCTTGATCAAATATTGTTTTATATAATGGAAAAATATGTAATCTAATTTATAAAAATATAAAAAATTATTTTACATTAAACTCTAAAAACAAACAACAAATGAAAAAAATAAATAGTGAAATGTTATTTACAAGTTCTTTCATTTTTTTAAATATTCTGCTGGGTAGATCACCGGGAAAGGATATAAATACAGAGATAGTTTCCATCTAACTCTACATAAAATTAATAAGATAGAATAGAAGAATAAAGAAGAGTTTGTCTGTTAAGTTAAAGTTAACAAATATGTGCACTGATCGTTTCATATGTAGACCAGATAACCAACTAATTTCTGCAAGAGTATTATATGTTCGGCAGCCCAAAGATAACATAGCTGTTGCCCCTTGTTATAGGTTGCCTTTGTTGTCCTCGGACGGGTAGTACACACATCTAATTACAGCTTGAGAGTAGTGCCGCCTGTGCAAACAACAAGTGTTTTGATCTTTGTCTGACAGGCAGACGTGCTTAGTACTTAGTGGTTAGTACTTGGAGTGGAGTCCAGTGCTGCTCCAATCTAATGATGGTATCGGTTACTGTTTTGCTGGGCAAATGAACTTTGGCAAAAGGGCCATTAGAAATTTGAGCAGCTTGTTTGTAAGTGCTGCTGTCTGGTTGCGCGCGTGGAAACCTCATGGAAAATGCCCAGAGATTCGAGACCCCACCTCCCACCTCCCACCGCCTGTTGTTCCAAGAGTTAGGAGTATATATTGACACTGCACGAGCATTATGAGTTGTATTGTTTTTAGGGGGTGTTCTGTGCCTATTTGGCTGTGGATTTTCGATTTGGCCAGTGCCTCCTCACCTGGCTGCTTAGTAAGAAAAGTACGCAACAAATTGCTAAGCACACACACACACACATTCATACACGGAGAGCAGCTACAAAGTTAAGTACTATAGCTAATAATGGCAAATTGCAAATATTTACTGATATCAAAATAGCATCGCAAACTGTTTTATATATAGACCAAAGATACTTGTAGACTGTAGACTGTAGCCTGTAGACTGTGCCCGCTTTGGAACTGTGGCAATCACGCCTCCCCCAGAGAGGGTGGTGGGGGGAGTTGGGTGTCGGGTTGTTTCTGCTATTTGCATAGCGCTTAGAAGCTCAACGGCTAATTACGCTCAAGTGGTGTGGAAAATTGTGCTGCCGCCCCTTAGCTGGATTTTGTTTTTAGGGGCGGGGTTGGGGGCAGTCAAATGACGTTTATGCCAAATTGCTTTTAGATGTTGTTTACAGGCACAGTTAGCACAGATAGCAAAAGAACTCAAAGCAAATACAAGCATTTAATAAAGCGCAATTATTGAATTTAGCTGAGTAAATCATATGAACCAGACTGCGTCATGGTTTCCCACATGATACCAAAAGCAGTTGCGGTTGTTGCTTGGTTGCTTGCTTGGTTGCATGTGGTTGATGCAAATTGCTAGCTGGTTGCAAGTTCTCTTGCTACTCTCATAAATAATGGCCAACGTCTTGTGACAAAATGTGCGCCTGGGAAAAACCAAAAAGCCAAAAAATCCAAAAAACCAACTTGCAACTTGCAACTGGCAACTGTTGAAGTCCACAACATTCGTGATAACTGCAAATTTTCCAAGTGCTGCCTGCAAGTTGGTTTCGAGTCGGTTGGGGTCTGGGCCTGGTCTGGTCTGGTCGGGTCTCTATAGCTATAGCTATGACTATGACTATCCTATACAATGAGTGCATAAATCATCTCATGCTGCAGATTTTCCATGGCATTTGATTACGTTTGCCGGCGCTTTTCCAGCTCTCTTGGCTCTTAGCGCTCGGCATAAATGTCAAATGCTTGCCAATTTGATTTGGCGTTTGCTTAAGTATAAATTATACCACCTGCCTGGTACCCGCTCCCCTTGACACCCCCTGTAAGCCGAAAAAGTTGTCTTTAATTTGCGTTTAAGCCAACAATTTAGCAACTTAAGTGTTATTATCGCATTTGAAACAAATGCCATAAAAGATTTGTGGCTTTTGAACAAGTGCGACTAAGTGCTAGTTGCTGTTTTCCATTCAACTCTAAATGGTTGTTGTTAATATGGTTATTGTTGCTATTGCTATTGCTATTGCTATTTCTATTGCTGTTATTGCAATCCAAGTGCCCGAGCATTTAGTTAATGTACGCTTTGAAATCTTTTCAACCATGTAAATGACTTGGCAATTCGTGTAGGTCAAGTCTTTTGGTGGTAGTTGCAGTAATGTCTTGTTCGGGTTGCACAAAGATTATGCTTAGAGGATCTACTTAATGTTGCTTAATAAGTATTTACCTTAGGTGAAGTTGTTACTTTTCATACCACTCAAAAACTGTGAAAACTTCAAGCAAAGTGGATCTCAAATTTGCAGTTCTTAAGTTCGTGATAGAAATCAGACAGATTAAATAGATGTATCAGAAAGAAAGAGGGTTCAAATTTGCAGATCTTAAGTTCGTGATAGACATCAGACAGATTAAATAGATGTATAAGAAGGAACCAAGTAAACCTCCTCAACTTGAGCTCAGTAATCGGAACCTTTTTGTAAGCGCTCAGAATTTTCAGTACTTGAAACTTAAATATTGTAACAATGGTTAATAAATATATTCTCATAAAAATATCATATATGCTTCTACAGTTTAGCGGGGGATACAAAATTCCAATAAAATCCTGCCCGTTTCAAACAATTTTTCTTTCCCGAACCCCACCTCACCAAACTTCATTAATCAAGATCTTAAAAGATTACCAAAAATCCTTGCTTCCTTTCTTATTCACATCCTTATCCTGTTTTGAAGAGTTGACTTAAATATCGGGCTTAGTTTTAACTTCCACCTCACCGGATTTCATATCGCGTATAATCCTTCCTTGCTTATTTACATACTTATCTTGTTTTAAAGAGTTGAGCTTAAATAATGGATTTAGTTTTAATTCCCACCTCACCGATTTTCATAAACCAAGATCTTAAAAGATTGCCAAAAATTGTTCCTCTCCTTATTCACATCCTTATCTGGTTTTGAAGAGTTGAACCTTAAATATTGGATTTAGTTTATAATTCCCACCTCACCGAATTTCATAAATCAAGATCTTAAAAGATTGCGAATGATCCTTCCTTACTTATTCACATCCTTAGCTTTTTTTAAAGGGTTGAACTTAAATATTGGACTTAACTTTTAATTCAACTCATCTAGTATTCACCAGTAGTTTCATTTTTCTTACAACTTATCTTCCATTCCATGGAAATCAAAGCTATCTCTTGCTAGAACTGATCTTAACAGCCTAGAACCGCCCTAACCCTACGTTCCATTCATAAAACCTACAAATGCCAGAGTTATCTCCAAAGATGCCGCTCTATATGATTAATTTTTGGTGAGATATTGGTGAGGTATTTCCCGTGGCCTTCCACTGAGAATATCAGTGCAAAGAAAACAATCTTTTGGGCATATTAAAATGCCAGTTGACAAATTCCAATTTGCAGCGCAGAGTTCTGAGAAGTGTATGAAATTGAGAATTCAGATAACATTATTAGCCTGTGTTTTATGAGACAACAAAGTGGTTGAAGTTGGGGGGGGGGCATGTGGGGGCACCAAAGAGCCTCTCACCTGTGCCACTCACCTGTTAACAAGGTGTTCATTTCACGCTGTGCACTGTTTGGAATGTGCACAATTGTTAATATTATGTTACAATTGCTAATTGCAGAGCCAAAATGTCGAGCAGTTTGAGCAGCACAAGGCAAAATGAATGGACTTTGAACCCTTACGAAAAACTGACTACCACTAATGTTTAATACAAAGTGAGGTTATACTGAAACTAAGGAAACTATTTAGTTTATGCTAAACCAAAGTTTGACTCATTTAAGTTTATTATCATAAATATGAAGGAGAAGAAAAGAAAACCCTATAAACCATAATGTGAAATGTGAAATCATATCTTATTCACTTACCTAAATATCGTTGTATAAATAGGATGATATAACCTTATCTTGGAGATATTATATACCATGCTTTACCTGTTTTTTTTTTTAGAAATGAGAAGTTTAGAAGAATGAGAAATGGAAACAGGCTTTAGTAAAAAGAAATATGATATGAACCGAAAAAAGAAAAGGGTATAAAGCAGAATATTAAGTATATGAATGACCACCAATATCTGGTAATATAACCCATTCTGTAATACAGAAACTAAAACTATAATATGAAAAAAAGTTTCATTTGAAGCTTTCAAAGTTTCCTATACAAGAAATATGAAAGAGAAAAAAAAAACAAAATGGCATTAAGCGTGAGATAATAGCCAACATATTATGATGGTTAATACTCGAATTTTGAGTGCATCTTCAGTTCAACTTGACCCCAAACCATTTGCTGGCTCTACTTAACGGTTCGAGCCCCTCAAAACGAAGAAAAACCAATCCGAGCGTCTGTGGCTGGCAACAACAACCAAATGTATAAACTTCGTGACCGAGTCGTTTCGACTCGGGCCCGCTGCTCTCCGTTCGTGTTTCACAGTTGCTGCTCTCGTCACATTCGTCGGCCGAGGTTCGTTTCGTGTGCGGCGCGGCGCGTTCAGTTCTCGTTCAACAGCGCCGGCGAACGGTTAGAGAATTGTGGGAAGCGCTGAAACTGAAACAGGAATAGAAACAGAGCTCTGAGCTGTGAAAACTGCCTGCGCAGCCAGGAAAATCACAAGTTGAAGGAAAAACGCGCGCGCGTCAACAACGTCGATCGCTTGATGAAAACGCAAATTACATATACGATTTTACAAAACACAATAAAAAGCGTAATAATTACAAGTATATAAGGCAGCGAACTCTTCCAGCCCCCCGTCCTGCCCGCCGCAGCTTGAGATGAGAGTTGTTATCGCAAATTTTATGTGTATGTGTTTTAAATAAATTTAAAAAAAATAAAAAATTAAATATAATAATTTAAAAAGTGCTGAGCTTAGCTTACAAGTTGTTTTGTTATGAATTAAATACGTGTTTTAAGTACTGCGAATAAACAAACAAACCAATTACAAAAAATTACAAATTGGCGCGCAATTGTCAATTGTTGCGCTTTACATAAAGTGCAGCTGGATTTCGAATTCGATTTGAGTTTGTACTAAAACAAAAACATTAAACAAATACAAATACAACAGAACTATAGACAACAAATATAGCTGGCTCTCACGCTGAGCTGAGCTGAGTTGAGCTGAGCTGAGGTTTGCCGCGCACAACGTGGCGTATGCGTAATTTGTAATTTACACAACCTGCGACTCCAGTGTGTGTTGTGGTGTAAGGTGTGTGTTGTGGTGTGTGTGTGGCACGTGGCAGCATTAACCCGCGCGCGAATACAAAACCCATAAATAATTATAGGCTATTAATTTGGCAAAAAGAGTTAAATCAAACAAATCAGACGGAAAACTGAAATGAAAAGCGTGCGTTGTGCGAGTGTTTTATGTGTTGCTGTGCTTGTTGTTGTTGTTGTGCCTTAAGAAACAAACAAATTGAAATATACACAAGCCAAAACAGACACGAGACAGTGGACAGCAGCAGCGCAGCAGCAGCGACAGCAGCAGCCGCACAAAGCAATTGAAAATGCGATTCATATCGACGACAACAACAAGAAGAGCAACAACAACTACAACTAGACGACTCCACATTCACATTCACCTCCGCCAGAGCACCTCGTCCTCCTCGTACTGCTGCTGCTCCTCAACCTCAACCTCCTACTCCTACTACTCCTCCTCCTCCTTCTGCTGCTCGGGCCGGCAACATGTCAAGCATAATTAATTTTCGATTCTGCCTGCGCCGCCGCCAATTTCAATCCGCCTCCAGCACCGTCGCCGTCCCCGTCGCCATCAACAACATCACCGTCGCCGTCGCCGCCACCCCGGCCCCGTCAATGTTCCTGCAATTGTGCTAAAAGTCAGTCGATTGCCCCGCACCGCCAGCTGGAAGTCGATTCTACGGGTAAACTTTGCCTCTTTACTTTTCTTTTGTAATTAATCTTTTCTGATACCCTTGCAAAGGGTGCGGGTATTGCAACTTTGTCACCAAATGTGTACCGCATAAATTGAGCTATTTTCGATCCCACAAGGTTCATCCTTGAGCAGGACGAAGAGCGAAGAGTCTATATAACCAAGTCCGTCTGTTTGTCATTCAGTTTTCATATAAGAAAGTACACCCAGAAAAATAATAGAATTCAGATAATCACCATACAATAAAATTCATCCTAAAAACCAGAAAGAATTTCTGTTTAATAGTAATATTTTCTAAATTTGAGAAATATATTTCTGAAATTCCGAAAAAAGTGAGGTTAACTGCCTTTGGATACAAAACTATGGCGACTTTCTACACTGAAGGGCATGGTAGGGCAAGTGTAGTCTCTCGGTTTTAAGGTCCACAGATATAGCATACGTTCCGTGGTTAATATATCTTTCAATGTCAAGGTTTCTAGCAAAGGAAAATAATGTTATTAAATATCCATATGAATGTGGAAAACTTTCGAATCAGAATAGTATAGTAATAGAAATAAACGCTCTGCAATTCAATGGGATAAAAGCATTAGTTTCTTTGAAAGATAACTCAATCAAATAACAAAATACAAAAGTCATTGATTTGGATTAAAATAGAATAACTATATGACATAGTTGCCATAGAGAGAAAATTCATTCAACCTAACCTCACATAATCTTTCAGAGGAGAAAATTCAATCAACTTAACCTCACATTATCTTTCAAGACTTATTCTAGTTATTGTAACGGTTACTGCTCCATTATATAGAAAATCTTTTCTGCTTTACTGAGATATTTCGATCAAATTCAGCAATTCCAAGTTTTATAATGCTTTACTCAGTTTAGCTATGTTTTCAATTAGCCGTCTATAACTGATCTATATGAATAACATACTTATGTAAGAAGTTACTGATAGACAAGATGCCACTTTAGACCAAATTACCATAAGTTATAGCTGCCATGGGGTCTATCTATTTCTATAATATTTCTTCAAGGGTATTAAATCTCCGGCTGTCCAAAGACAGATGTTCTTGCCTGAATTGTTGCTGTTGTTGTTGGTGTTATTGCCTGACAATAAGTACGTGTAGAGCGCGATTTTGTTTTATTATAATGAGAACATATAAACGTTTTGCTATCTGGCTGCCGCATATACCCTGTCCGCCTCTGCCCCTGCCCCTGCTCCTGCTCTTGCCACTGAGCTGTCACTTTAGTTGTTTCGACATTATGCGAAAATTGTTTAATTGTTTGAATACTATTATCACATTTTTGAGAGACGGAGAAACTGGGAGAGACTGAGAGAGTCTGAGAGAGAGACAACAGTTCTCAGAGTGTTGTTATGCCTATCTCCCTGGCACCCTTCACACCCCGCCCTTTCTACTATTCCATGTGCTGTGCTTAGTTGAAGAATTTATGAATGTGCGTCGTGTATTCAATTGTGAAATCAAATGAATGAGTTGAAATCAAATCAAAGCAGCTTCAATTATTCAAACATATGTTTGCCTTTTCCGAGTACTTACTATAAGCAATTAGAAAATCTGCATAGCATTTTCTGCTCACAATTTATAAGGCGGAAATTTACAGTTCAGACAACTCACAATTTGTTAGGGGTCTCTGGCTGATTTTGAAGCCACTGAAGCATAAAGTGTCTAAAGTAGTTTACAAGAGAGACAGGGGGGTGCGAAGAGGGACATTACTCTACAGCAAACTTAGCTGACAACTCACAGAATCAAGAAGTATAAAAATATTAGTTTGAACTAAAGATATAACTGCCAAAGTCCGAGAAACCTCGAATACTACGGACTCAAAAACAATCCATGAAATTAGTTAACTATATTTGATAATCATAATCATTATAACAATAAAAAAAAAAATAATAAAAAAATAAATAAATTATGAAAATATAGATATTATCACTGGATTTTTATATACCCACAATCAAGGGTTTTATTTAGTTACAAGAATATTGAACTCAATACATTATGTGTGTCAATAAAGTATAACAAAAGTTTTGTTAGATTTCTCAAAATCTAATCAAAAATCCATAGTACTCTAACATTTTTATAAACTATTAAGAAGAGTTTATGGTATTCAGGATTATTGTTGATACTATCGATAGCTCACAGAGTCCTTCTCGAATGGTAGGACTATCAATGGTATAGATCTAAGATATAAATAGTACATTCAGTTTTCTTTTAGTATAAAAAAAGTAAATCCAAGAAAACTTCATCCATAGACTAGCTCTGGCTATACTAAGTTTTCTTGTAAAACAAATACATCTTTTAGGATTGTGGGGCTAAGAATCCGTTTTATGATATAATAAAAGACAAGTTTATTAGTTTTATATATCTAAAAAGAATCGTTTATCTTCTTTCGCATGCTGTTAAATATTTATTTTGTGATATCATAGATGTAACAATAATTAACTGCATAAGAGATCCATTAATTCTGCAAATCATTCCATGAATAATCAGATAATACCTTATTCAAAGTTCATTCTTGTGGTGCAATAGTTAATTGATTCATAGTTGCATTTGATAGGTAACTTATCTTAATGGCCATTTGATAATAGAACCCACTATTTGATTCTTAGTATTTCGCAATATAACTAAACAACTAACTGATATAATGATCTGTCATACTTTACGAGGTATTTACATTTATGGCTCAATCACAGTTGAATAGTATTGTTCAGTTGTGGCATGAATCATATTGTTTATCTCATTAGTAACGATGTGTCAAATTTAGCATGCCCCATATGTATCTATATATATTTGTCATTGGGGACTAAAGATCACGTTTTAAATGCAATTACCTGGAGTTGACCGAAACAGTTCCGACTGTATATATGATATTCAATAAAAGATAACAATTTCCTGTCATTCTTGCTATGAAAATGTTGCTCTAAAACTGCTGGAATTACAATGCGTTCATTAAAGGCAACAAAGTATCCGAGAATTGCACAAAAAATAAAAAATACAAATTACATCAGGCAGAGAGACAAACAAATGTAATAAAAAACTGAAAGAAATGTTGGTAATAACTGCGCACGCAGTTACGAGTAATATCTGAACTAGGCAGCCAGAAGAGGGATGGGACTGGGACTGGGACTGTAACTGGGACTGCAACTGGGGCCTGCAGCCTGAGGACCGGGGTTGGGGTTGACGGGGGCTTACATGGCTTACGAGCAAATATGAATGCAGACATTTGCTGGCATATCTTCTGGCCAGAACAGACATCGGACAGAGCAGACATATAAAGGCCGCATGGCTGGCTGGACAGTAGGCAGAGTTGGATGACAGTCAGCCGGGCTTAGACGACAACGACAATTGGACAGGCTCTCTTTGGGCCTAGGTGTTGCTTTTTGCTGCTTGCTCTTGTTGTTGTTGTTGTTGCTGTTCGCTTTATGGTAAAAATGTAACCATACCTGTTTTGCCAATCCACACACGCACACACACACAACCACTCAACTCGTTTGCTTAGTTGCAGGCTCCACAGTGCAACTGCAACTGCATTTTAGTTTATTTCCCATACCCTTGTTGCAGATGGTCTTATAATTTTGGCACGCATTGTGTAACGTCTTATTATTAAATATCTCTGATTTCATATAGTACACAAATACTAGTGAAAACTATTTATGGCAATATCAAGAAATCATTATTTTTATTTATTTTATCTTCGTCCCTGATTAAGACCCCGTTTCATCACTGGAGCGCTAAAACCAGTTGGGAATTCTAAGGCGCATCAGTTGAAAATTTAATTTAAGTTTAAAAAATAGTCCTTTTAAACATGCCCAGCTTATGTTAAAGTTTCAAAAATCAGATTAAAGTACCTTTAAATTTTTCCTCAATTTATCCATCCCTAGTTTAGGATGAAAAAAGAATAGTGTTTTTGAACATGTCCAAGTTGTCTGGTTGTTTATATTAAAGTTTCAAAAATTGGATTAAAATACCTTTACAGAAATTTTCTAAATTATTCATCCCTAGTTTAGGATGAGGAAAAAAATACTGTTTTTAAACATGCCCATGTTGTCTATTTGTTTATATTAAAGTTTCAAAAATTTGATTAAAATACCTTTCATGGATTTTCTAAAATTATCCCTATCCCTAGTTTCGGATGAGGAACTGAGGAACGTTTGTAATAAAACTTGTTATATGTAGAGGCTTCTTTTTGTTGCAAGCAGTTCACACTTATCAAAATCGTTTCATTATATCATAAACGTTCATATAATTCATCCTTAAAACTAAAGTTACAGTGAGAAATACTTTTTGCAATTATAAATTCTTAGCATTTTACGAGGCTCTCTAATTACTGAGTGACTTTGTACGAAATCAGGTTACTATATAGTACAGCTAGCATATCTGTTAGGGAATATAGTATGCGACAGAGTGAAGATAGCTGTTCTTTCTTGTTATTGTTGTTGTTGTTGTTGTTCATTTTGGTGCACGCACCTGTCCAAGCATAGACATGGCCAGAGACAGGCGGTCTGCAGGTGTTTTGTTTGGTTTGGCTCGGTCTCACGAACTGGAACTGGGACTAGGACGGGGACTGAGACTGCGACTGAGACTGGGACTCTGGCATTCGGCCTGAAACACTGCCACTGCCCGCTGCCTCTGCCTTCGTCTCTGTCGCAGCACTCAGCATAATAATAATCCGGCAATTAAAATATGATCGCATAATAACTCGACACTCGTGTGTCTTCCTATGATTTATGGCGCAGCTTTTGACTTTTGGCTTATTTATAGACATTGTTGCCAGTCTCTGGGGTAATTGTGTTGTTGTTGTTGCTGTTGACTACTTTTTTGTACGCATACTTTTGCATTCGCTTAAAGGTAAATTGCTGTCGCCAAGCGTCAAGCGCCAGACGCCGCTCGAAACGCGTTCGCCCGGGCCGGCTTGGCTCGTTTGACTGGCAAAACCCAAAGCCAGCCAGAGACTGAGCCACAGTCAACAGAGCTTCGCAGCCAAAAACAACTAGAAGCAAAGCAAAACAAAGACAACAGTGCAAAACGAACCAAAACATTTGATACGCCCCAACTTGAGTAGAGCTCCAAGCTGCAGCTCCCAACTGCTGCTGGGCCTGCTGGCTGGGTCTGGGCCTGAGCCTGCTGCCTGTCCGGCTGTTGCTTCTAATAAATAATTTTAAATGCTGACTACAACAGCCAAAATGAATGGCCCAATGAATGGCTTACTGGCAATGTGGCCAGGCGCAAGTTGAAGTGTAACCCAATAGCCAAGGCGCGCTCTTAATTGACTGCGTGGGATGTGAACGTGGGGACGTGGATTTGGATGTGGATGTGGCTGTGGATGTCGTATCGATGTGGATGGCTGCACAGCTGGTAGCTGGTAAATGCTAGCTGGTAGCTGTTAGTTGCAAGCTTATGGCCGGCTAGCTGTAATTGCCAGCTTGTAGTTGTTAGTTGTTAGCTTGTAAGTTGCCAACTGCTGTAGCAACTGGGCCAAGAGTCACTCTTGACATTTTTTTTTGGCGTCAAAAAGCGACCCCCAAGACCCGCATATTGGGGGTAGTTTTTCTGCCAGTCATTTTGCAGCACCCAACCGCCTAATGACGTCAGCTTTGTCGCCATATGTCTATGCCTTAACTACACACACATTCACACACGCACAAGAGCCCATGCGTCATCGGTTGACGACGTCGCTGTCGAAGCCGACGTCTGCGTTTGCGTCTACGTTCGGCGTAGTGCAATTTCACCAGGCCCCCACTCAGGCGCTGTCTGCGTCATGCACAGCATACACTCCCACACACACACGCACACCAAACACACACACACACACACACACAGGTCTTCTGACAATTTCGCCATGACACGCAAAACTGAACCAATTTGCTTGCCTTCCTTTTTTTCTTTATTGCAATCAAACACAAACTAATTAATATTTACAAAACAATACAAAGCCAATGAAAATTCCACCGCACAGATAACGCCTAAAAATATCCACAAATTTTGTGGCAGACTGTGCGGCGTTCTGCAGTTAAAGCAATGGACATAAATAGACTTGTTCATCGACTACTCTATGCATGTGTGGGTGTGCTCAGTGTACTTGTATGGGTGCACTTTTATCTACAAAAGCTCTGTGTGCTATGTTAAGCCTATGCTGTGCTTTAAGCTTGCGCAGCCTTCGTGTCTGTGTGTTCTATAAACTTTAACTGACTGCCTTTGGGTATGATCTAATATTTGCAGCTGAAAATGGTATTTGTATCTATCATTTGTATAAGAGCTTAACGGAAGTGCCCAGTTCATTAAAGTAATTGAATTATAAGGTGTCGAGTTCGAGTTCCAGTCGCAAGATGTCTTAGCTGAAGGTGATAAAAGCTTACACATAAGTTAATACTATATATTGTCGTAATTTGGGTTAAATCTTGTAACTTTTATATAACTAGACTAATAATGATACTCTAGCTCTTTACAAATTACTTTTACTCCTTAATAGAGGTTCGATCAAGTTGTGTTTTTGTTATTTCAATTACTTTCCTAGATTACTCGATCATCTTAACTTTATTTTTGTTATTTCAATTACTTTCCTAGTTTGCTCGATCATCTTAACTTAATTGGCCATAAACTGCAATCTATATATGGTTTAAATCTTTGACTTTTTGTTACTTTGTATATTGGCCCATTAGTTTAATGGCAAGTGCTGTTGTCCAAGCTTGATTCAAATTACTAATACGCCGTGTGGCACTATACATTGTTGCCAATGCAGCAGCTAGCCAGACAAAATGGCGGCAACACACACACAAACAGCATGTTGTGTGTGCCATTTAACTTGACAAGCTCATTTGTTGTAATGACAACCACAACAACAACAACAACAACTACAGCAATTCATGTGCGATGCAAACAAGAACATTTGTTTACAAATTTTATTCATTTTGTTTTGTTTTTTTATTTTATTTACTAACGCATTCTTATTGCCCCATCCGACAATGTCAGCCGCATTTGGCATTCAATTAAAAACCAAACACAAATATGCAAACAATTTCATTTCAGTTGGATTTTACTTGCTGTTGTTAAAAACTATAATACCCTGTTATTTTTTATAATGCCAGAAAGAACGGATATCTTCCCTAGCAGCAATTTATTTGAATACAAAACTTAATTTTTGTCTGATTGCTCCGATGGAAGCGATTTTGATAAAATTATAGGAAACTATTTAAAGTATAATAAAACTCTCACTTAGTTTGGATAAAATATTTGTATAAACAAAAAGTTTTATATAGTAATATAGTGGTCCGATTTTGGTCAGATTGCATAAACTAAACTAGAGACTCTGTTTGGGAAACATTGGTAAGGATACCTTTGTAAACAAAATAGTTCTTCATACAAGAACGTAGTTGTCGACCGATCATTCCTATGGCAGCTATAAGTTATAGTGGTCCGATCCGGCCAGTTCCGATATATAAACTGCCTGCAGCAAAAAGAAGGATCTGTGCCAAGTTTCATTACGATAGCTTTAAAACTGAGAGACTAGTTTGCATAGAAACAGATGGACATCGCTATATCGACTCGGCTATTCATGCTGATTCAGAATATATATACTTTGTTGGGTTGGAAATGTCTCCTTCTGATCATTACACATTTCGAATCAAAATTAGAATACCCTCTGCTGGGGTATAAAAAATAGAAAGTATATATTTGATTTGCTAAATAGATTTTAGATAATATTTAGATCAATTTATACTACAAATTGTATAGCAATCGTTTGATAAAATCGAGAATTGTTCAAGAAATAATTCCTAATATCGATTTCTATATACATTTAGAGCAGTTTAGAAGTGAGTACAGAGTATCTTCATCGTCTGGCACACCTGACTAGAGCATGTATACCTGTTGTTGCTGTTGATAGCATACCAAAACCACCTTGATAAGGCCCTGTCTGTTAATTTGCTTGGCATGTCAAAGTCCACAGAGTTGTTGCAAATCGAAATCGAAGTCGCCTGAAATTGGCTTGGGAAACTCTCGAAAGTGTTACCAGCTGAATGAGAAAATGTAAAATTAGTAGGCACACAAATTATGCCGCTGATGATGATAATGATGAGAAGATGAAAAGATGATCAGATTATCAAATGCCTGACTGAATGGAGCAAAGACTGAAAGACTGAAAGTCTAGAGCCAGTTCAGTTTGTTGTTCATTGGCAACTGTCGCTTTATTTCTATGTAAATGTATTAATGGACATTTATGTATTTCTTATGCAAAATGTATGAAACTTATAAAAACTAAAACATCAAAATGGAAGCAAAATTTGTGATAATCATATGTTAATATCAAATCAACGCTCACCAACTGCTGCTGTTGCTGCCATAAACAAACTGAATTATGTATCTCCACATCTCTGCCCTATAAACGAATATATGCATATATATAGTCAACTTAATAACTGAACAAATATGAAACTGTTTTGCCTTTAAGTAGTACTTCCAAGTTCAAGTCGGTCAAGAACATGTTACAACAGAAATTAAGTTGGGAAAGCAAACGTATTTTGATGGAAAAAATTTATATAATATTGTAGAAAGAATTAATAAACTGGGGCTATCTATACCTCTCGTGAGATCTATAAAGTAATCAATACTTTTCGCACTTAAGATTACATTTAAAATATAATTATTTTAGTAATTTCTTTATGGCATTTCATGCTATACTCTTGGACGATCCATAAAGTAATCAATACTTTTCGCAGTTAATATTACATTTAAATATAATTATTTTAGGAATATCTCCTTTCGTCAGATCTATAAAATAATCAATACTTTTTCAAAAAGTCATTTTATTATAATTCTTTTAGTAATTTCTTTATAGAATTTCATGCTATGCTATATTATACCCTCGTCAGATCTATAAAGTAATCAATACTTTTCGCACTTAAAACTACTTTTTATTATAATTATTTAAGTACTTTCCTTAAAGAATTTTATGTTAGGCCTATAGGATAATTGAACCTTAGTAGCTTAATTATATAAGTCATTACGTAACTACGCAAATCGTAATTTGTTAAGTAATTAAAAGTTAAGCTTGCAATTACCCAAGTTATTATGCTTATAACATTGTTATTTTTACAATTTTTACTCTAAAATTTACTTAAGTAATTCTAGCTGCAATATATAATTGCTTAAGTAATTAAAACTGCAAAATGTAGTTGCTTAAGTAATTGTTACTCAAAAATAGCAATTCTCACAGACAAGCCTTCGACATTGTGAAGGAAAATTAGTTCGTTTGCCTTGCAGTTAGCTAAATTTAGAGCACACACATTGTTTAGTTGGCGATTGCAGTAATTGTAATGTCAATTAACACATGCAACGCGATGATGATGATGTTGCTCCAAAATGAAACGTGGCAGGTTCAACGTCACGTTGAACAAACTGCGCTCAGCTGCAGTTGCAGTTGCAGTTGCAGTTACACACAACAACAACAACTGCTATAACAACTGTAACACGTTTTCACATGGCCCCTCAAAGTGGCCACTGGCAGTTGGATTGTTGGGTTGGTTGTCACACAGGCGGTCACTTGTCTGGGTCTGGGATATCTGCAGCTCTTGGATGCCAATGTTGCCCCCACCGTCCGCCGCCCTCTGGCCGGCCGGTCGCATGTCGAAGTCCGAGCATGAAATCGCAGCGCTAAGATATATGAGCACATCAACGTGAATTAACAGACACATTAAGCGATACCGATCTGTGTGTGGAGTCGTCCACACTACTAAACACGAGACCACGACGAGAACGAGATACAATACTACAACTACAACTACAACAATAACAACTACAGAACGAAAGACTCTGGCAACGAACCGTACTATAAACGTGGCCTGCAGTACCGGGCCGTGTTTGTTGGTAGGTTGGGGGAGCTGCACTTTGAACCCGTTTCTCACAAAAAACGGAAGTGTGCAAACAACTGAATCATGTCGTTGGAATTTTTATACTCTACGCTTAGCATATAAGTAACATTTTATGGCATATCCAATTTCAGCAAAACCAAATACAAATACAAAAACAAAAGCAAAACAAAACATAGAACACGCCCGTTTGTTCCTTCATCTGTAGATCCATTATCCAATATCTGTATCTATATAGCCGTGTATCTGTCCATTTGTGTGCTGATGTTGTTTGTCTTTTCAAATACAAAACGAAAATATGCAAACAATTCGCATTTGCGTGTTAATCAATAAATTTGACTGTGAAAACCATTTTGATTGTTGAATAATATATGTCGACGTCATATGCCCCAAACACGCAAACAGTTAAAAAGAAGACAGTAGATAGATAAAAAACAACAACAACAACAACTAAGAATGCTCTAGTCGAGAGTGCGCGACTATCAGTTACCCTATAACTAAAGAAACAGCCCTTAAACATAGTTGAACTCATATAAGTAGATATGAACATTTTCTTCTCCTTATTGCCCAAAATAGTTTCCTAAAATGCTCTTCTGTTTATTGTTCAATCGTTATCAAATTTTTAGGGTAACTAAATAACAAGCTGACCTATATGTATCTCAAATTTGCTAACTCCAGTTCTTAGAGGTTCTGAGATATAGACACACACATTAATTTACCTCAATTTTCTTTCCTTACTACCGATAATAGTTTCCCAAAAAGGTTTGTGTTTGCTTCCGATCATTTCGATCATTACCATATATTCAGGATGATTAGATAATAGTTCGAAAAGCACGTTTATCACATTTGATGTGTCCTGCTCTAAAATACCCTAAATAAATAAGGATGAACTTGTTCGACTTAACTTGTTCGAACCAGTCGTTGATGTTGATCAAGAATACATATCCTACACACACTTTATGGAGTCGTACATGCCTGCTACTGTCTCTTACAACTGTATATTACAGGGTATCAAATAAAAACATGTTTTTTTTTATTATACCCGTACCATCTTCGGCGAAATGCCAAATAAATATCGGTAGTAAATTGTTTCCAGACAATTTTTCTATTCGATCAGTTGACTTTTTGTGCATATTTTAAAGAGCTGGTGCTGCCTTTGTGCATTGTCATTAAACAAATGTGCCAGAAGCGGCTGGCAATATAGTATAGTATGTTCATAAAGTATATAGAAATACAACACGGCAACAAAAAACAACAGAAAATTTCGGGTTTGTCGCGTCACACGCTGGAATTCCCATATATCGTCTAATTTGTTGTTGTCTTCTTCTTTATATTTTGGCTGTGTTTCTAAAATTGTTTACAGCTACAATCGCCGATTGCTGCTGCCTTGGACTGTGCTCATCTTCCAATCAATAAATCCGGTTTCGAAAACATTTTTAAAACGTTATTTGATTAACTTTCGCCCAAAAATAATTGCACAATAAACACACAAAAATTGTTTGAAAAACTTTTTTTTATAAATCTCTTTCTTTATGTGTTTTTAAGATATTTTGTATCAACTGTTTCATTGTCTGAACTGTGAATGGTTTGGTCCCCCTCTATAACTCTATAAATTTGACTTTTGCCGGGCTTCCGCTTAAATGAATGTTGTCGGCTCCGCCCCGTCCCGTCCCGTCCCCCTTAAAATATATATATGGAAACAATACACAAACACATCCACGCGCCTTTTTCAACTGTCTGTATATCAATTAATTGTTATGGGGCTATTAATAGATTTTGCGGTAAAATTGCTAATAATACTCAAATTTCAACAATGGCTCTTCAAATATATGTTGAGTATTTGAAATTAACCACATGAGTAACTTAAATATAAATATCCCCATATAAATATAAATATATGCACATTGTCATATGGTTTTTGTGTGTGTGTGTGTGTGTGTGTGTGGCAGCAGTTGTTGTGTGTAGGCTATTTGCAAAATTAACAAATTAGAATACTGAGTTGTGCATACAAATATGGCAAAGTTGGACCAGATTGCGACAATTGTGCAGCTCGTATAGCCATGACTAAGTAAAAGTTCATGTATGCCAATTGCCTGTCTAACCAAAACAGGAAACAACAATCGAAACTCTCTTTAGATCGTTTGACTCAGCCGTGATAAATCAGAATGCCACAGACACAAGGTGGAACAACAGCTTTCAACATATGTCTATGTATTTGTATTCATGCATGTATTAGTGCCTGATTGCCTGAAAAGCTTTGCCTGCTCTGCTTTACTTAGCTGCGCTGTGCTTTAAGCTTCAAGAGCAACAGCGTACGTGTGGCGTGTACGTGTGAAAAAGCTCTCAAAAGATGTTTTTAGAGTTGTAGAGCTGTGCTGTTCAATGTTACATTTCTAAGTGCAGCCTAGAGCTGCTTTATTTATATCCGTTCATAGTTTATCTCAACTATATTTTACATGTTTCATATGAATATAATATAATATAATATAATAAAAAAAACATGTTTTAAAGTTAACTATTTTGATAAAAAGGTCTTTAAAATACCAAATAGATAGTTGATATTTATTTGGTTTGAATTTTGTGTAACAAATTTATAGCTTTCCATGTAGATAAAGTACTTAAAAGGCTGCCCAAGTATCCGTTCAGTCATTAATATATGCCTTTTTTTATTGAGTGCTCGATATTGCATTATACGACCTCCTAAAGTACTCTGAGTACGCAATTATAAAGTGTGATTTTAATTTGGCACATTTTGGCCAACATTTGCAAGATTTGGTTTTAATAGCTTGCCTTTTTGTTGACTTACTGATGGAATGCCTGTGTGTATGTGGCACAGATTGCAGCAGAAATTGGTAAAAGGCAGGGATAAAGACCACAGAGATTGCCATAAAACAAAAGACAGGTTCTCAGGCACTGGAACAGAACATAGTACACCGTAAAAAAATTTAGTTTAAATTTATAGTTTTCAAAGAAATGAGTAATATACATTTCAATCCATAACATTAACCCCCTTTGGTATGACTTTTTAATTCAAGGCCATTAAATTTGTTGAGCTCAGACCGCAAAGGAGTTAACAAGTCAAGATTAAGCCATAATTTTTTTTTAAGTGTGCACTGGGCCTGGCTAATAGCTTTGTTAGTTTTGTGTCTTTATTATGTCGTTTGGCTGCATTCGGGTTTCCAATCTTGAAATGCAGTCGTGTGGGGCAGTCAGGGCGACCCTTTCAGAGGGCCTGCGGGCATAAATTTTATTAACTGTTGCTGTTGTTGGTTTTATTGTTGTCCATTGTTGTTGTTGTTGTTGTTGGGCAATCGTCAACGTCAACGTTGTTGTCTTCATTTGCTGTAGTTGTAATCGCCGCTTGTCGCATTAAATTGTACCAATAACGTTGCCTGTTTCTTGGCCCTGGCTCAGACTCGGCTCTTGCCTTCGTCTGTTACTCTGAGCTGCTTTTTGGCCGTGCCCTGAGAGCCCCACAACGTTGACAAATGTGCGTTTTAGCCGTCTCATTGTTGTGGCAAACCGACTTCAATATGCAAATATATTGAAATTAGTTGCCAGGTTGCCAAGCAGAGTCAACTCGCTGATCGGCCCCGCTGTTAGCCAGATTCGAATCGTGTCTTGTAGTTTTGTAGTTGTTGCCATTGTTGTGCAATTTGCATGATTTGCAAATGTTGTTGCTGTTGTGGTTGTTGTTGTTGTTGTTGCTGGCGCCATTTGTTTATTATCTGTGCCCTGTCCCTTTTGGATAACAACTGAACTTGGCTTTAATGTTCAAGCCCGACGAAATTCCGCTGTTAATTGAATTAAGGCTGCAACCGCCTGATAAAAGCCAGGCTCAAAGCCAGCCACAACATTCGCGTAATTGGCAGCAAAGTTGCCGCGCCTAATGGCCAGGTATTTAAGCGGAATTTTGTTGCGCTGCGAAAGTGTGATAAGCCTGCACGCACCTACCAACACTTGGCCTACCTACTAGAGTTGCATCGACTACTTTGGAATAGGTTTCAACGAACTACTCCTCAAGCTGAACGAACGAACTACATACCATATATGTACCTTCAGTTGGTTTCTTCATCTAAGTCAGATTTTCATCATATAATTGAGTTAGTTAGAACGAAAAACTAAAGTAACGAATGAAATAACTAACGATCGAACTAGATGAATAAACGTACTAAATGAACGAAGGAATTAAACAAATGAAGAAACAGTCGAACTAAGCAAAGGACTTAACAAACCAATAAAAAGGAACGAATTATATGACGAACTAAACAAACAATCAAACTAAGCTATCTACTCAAACGAACGATCAATGGTAGAACTAAAGAAACGAGTGAAATAAACTAACAAACGAACTTAACCTAACGAACCATAAAAGCGATTCAAACTAAACGAACGAGTGAACTTTATGACGAACTTTTCAAACGAACGAATTAACGAACGAACTAATGAAACATGCGATATAATTGAACGAAGAAACTATCGAAACGGTTGAACTAAACAAACGAGTGAAGCAACTATGGGAACGAGCTAAAGATGCGATCTACTCTTACGAACAATCATTGAAAGAACTAAAAGAACGAATGAAATAAACTAAAAAAAGAACTAAACCGAACGAACCATGAAAGCCATTCAAACTCAACGAACAAATTAACTATTTGACGAGCTTTTTAAACGCACGAACTAATGTTACAAGCGAAATAATTGAATGAACGAACCATCTAATCAATTGAACTAAACAAACGAATGAATAAACTATGGGAACGAGTGCAAGTTGCGATCTACTCTTACGAACGACCCATAAAAGAACTAAAGGAAGGGATCAAATAAACTAACAAACAAACTAAACGAATAACCGAACGATCCTTGGAGGGATACAAGCTAAAGCAACGAATTAACTATACTATGACTAACTTTTAATTCAAACGAACTGTACGAAGAAACGAACGAACTAATGGAAACAACGAAATAATTGAACGAACGAACTATAGAATCATTTAAACTAACTAAACGAACGAACGAATCAAATAAACTATCGAAGGAACGAACTATGGAATCAATCAAACTAAACAAACGAGCGAACACACCAAAGCAAGGCACGACCTATATGACGAACCTATCAAACGAACTAGATAATTTATCGAAGGAACGAGCTATGGAATCAATTGAACTAATCAATCGAACTACACAAACCAAAGCAAGGAACGAACTATATGACGAACTAATCAAATGAACTAGATAAATTATCGAAAGAACGAACTCTATGTGCGATTAGTTCGTTCAGCACAAGCTGAACTACTGAACTTATTCAATCGAACGACTATGCGCAGTGCTGCTACCTACGTTTGTGAACCTACCTACCTACCGCACATCATTAGACCAGGTCTAGACAGACGTCTGCGTGCCCCGCTTGAACCCTTTAAAGCCGCTCGGGCAATTTGTTGCGCCCCTTTGTGGCCGCGAGTCGCTTACCTTAATTGCCCGTGTGCCTGACGCCAGGTTGACGCCGCGGCGTTGGCGGCGGCATTAGAATCTTCAGCCCCCCGACGCCCGACCCACTACCCACAACCCCCAACCCCGAGCCCAGTAGCAGCAGTCCATGCGAAACTGTAACCGAAACCCCATAATCAGTGACCCGCCCCGCCCGCTCGCCAGTGCATTTAATTGGCACGACTCTCGCGACGCGTCGTCATGCAATTGCCGCTGGGCGGCCAATTAAACCAAAGCGTTTATAGCAACTTGTCTTAAATTAAAAGCGTTGCTAATTTTTTCTACCAAGCAGCCAAGTTCGATATCTATTTTTAAATCAGCCAAATCCATGACAAGTGCTCTCAAGCGCACATCAACCTCAGATTCCAACAATGTTTTTACTTTTTCTTATATTTATTTTGTATTTTCTTGTTGTTTTTTTTTGGGGCACGAACCTCACAGCTTACGATAAGCAGCAAGTACAAGGTTCCCATACAAGTTCTGGTTAAGATACTCCAACAAAACTATCGTTATTGTTTGGTTTTTGGGGATTGGGTTTGAGATTGAGATTGGGTTGGGGCTTGCCACTTCAATGCCAGCTCGTGTGTTCTTAAGTTCTTAAGTTCCTAAGTACAAAGAGCACCAAAACCAAATTGCGTAGTTTTGAGTGTTGCGTTCTGAAATTTTGGCTTGACTTTTGATTTCCAGAGTTTGTGCTCATTGAAATTACCAAAAGCTGCTCTTTACAATGTTTTACTATCAAATTGCGTTCCATTTGGGCTTTCTACGCAACATAGTATCAAAATGATGAAAGAACTTATCATATTGTGCCCTTAAGATTTTTAAAGAACAGAACGAAGTCTTAACTTAAATCCCATTGAATGCTCAAGAATTCCAAAAGATTGTATAAAAATATGGAATTTATGGACAGTTGAAAAGGTCATCATGATATAATTTTCAAATTTCGCACTTTTCTCTCATTTATTTTAAAGTATTTAAAAGGAATTATGAACACCTATAATTCCTTTTAAATACTTTGAAATAAATTATAAACACCTATAATTCCTTTTAAATACTTTCAAATAAATGAGAGAAAAGTGGGAAATTTAAAAATTTTACTTATAAATAAAGCTTGTGGACTGCTTTTAAATGCTTTAAATATTAGTTCTTTGTTTTTCATAGAAGAAGAGATCATTAAGATAAACGCGTATAAATATATATTTGAATTACCTGTATAAGCAATTTATCTGTTATATCCGCAAAGTGATTAAGTTCTTTGTTATTTCGTTCATTGTTCTACAAAATCCGCAGATATTTCAGTATTATTTTAAGCATGATACCCTGTAATTTGTATACAAGCTTAAAAGAAACCTATAATCATAAAAGTATTGATTAGTTCGGGAAATTTTGATTAACTCTTTGAACTTTTCATATATGGTAAACTTTTTGAATTGTGATTAAGTCTTTGATTTTCTGTGGTCTAATTTGTTTTCCATATAAAATTCAGAGAACTGATAAAACAAAATTGAAAAATTAATCAAATTTGATTACTATTTATGTAGAGAAGATCAGTTGCGATGAGATGAGATAGGACGGGACTTTCTACTTGAGGTTCATTAAGTTGTGTACTTAGTATACCCCGTCACTTCTTACAGAGCATGTAATGAGTGCCATTAAAATAGCTGCCTATATAGATGTGAATATATACTTCTATATATATATGTATAAAATACATGTGCATTGTCCTTGTCAACCGCTTTGCGGTGACAAATTGCAGCTAATCAGCGACAGAGACAATCAACATTATTTCCATCTTTAACGAGGTTCCGTTCTGCGAGGTGAGTCGCTGTGAATCTTATCAACTGCAGAAATTTACATATATAATATATATATACATATATGTATTTACTGCAAATGTCAATATAGAAAAGTATATAGAAGCTATATAGTATGGCGCATTATCAGTTTGTGTGACAATTTTTAATTGACTGTCTGTTATAACATTGTTAGGTCAAGCACCGCATTTGGCATGCCAATCTCCCGGTTCGGTGCATGACAATGCAGCACGCATTAGGGTGCGTCAGGAAAGATCGCAGAGAAAGCGAAAAGCAAAACAGAAATAGAGATGGAGATGAAGAGATGGGAGGGGTTTGGGGAGGGAGAGATTTGTACGTTAATTGACTGATTCATCGGTTGGACATTTAAGATCGAATTCTATTTTAGCATCCGCTTTGAGAGATACTCGCAGAGCGGCAAAATGTTGGCGCCACTTTGAAGCTAAATAATCAATAAACTTTGGCAAAATTTGATTTGGTTTTTGTTTGTTTTCGGTTTCGCTTAAGACAAATAATAAAAATTATGCGAGAGCAACACAAAAATGAAATTAATTATAAGTCAAACAAGCATTACAATATTGCCTGGCGCCAGACAGAAATCATTAACATTTTTATGACCCGGCGCATACAACAAAGAACACTACACATATCTGTCAGCTGGTGTTACCTGGTACCACACACACACTAAACACACACACACACAGGCACACTCATAAATCTCAACTAATAATGTCCAAGTTGTCTAACACCTAAGAGCCGCCATAAAGAATAAATAGGAGAGACCCGACAAATGGCCAACGGAGTTTACCTTTTGGCTCTGGCCAAATCGATGGATGCCGGGCCGGGCCAGGCCAACATGATTCGCAGAATTTTGTCTAGTAGTATGTGCCCAAATAGTGAAATGTGTGCCGATTGGCATGCCCTGCCCTGCCCTGGCCTGGCCAGAACTGGCCGCATCTTGATAGGCATCGTAAAACCTCGAACCTCGACCAAAAACATAACAAATCCGTTAGCAGTAAATGGTTTATTCTATTTAGACCTTAGGCGGCAAGTGCAAATCTTTTGGCCAGATCAGAAACGTCTGGCTGACTGACTGACGACCAGCTTGCATTAAATTATTGCCGAACAAAATGTATCTCATAGATTGAAAGAACAACAAAGTCATCAAGTTGTATGAAACACCTGCACAGCCAAACAACAATATTTTCTAAACAAAATCAAAAAAATGTTTCTATTTTCAGTTCGACTTATTTTGGCGCCTTCTCTCGCTGTGTATTTTTAAACTGACCGGCTTGATCTTTTTTTAACACTATATTTTCAGCAATATTTCAAGAGCAACAACAACAAGAACAACAACAATTACACTACCAGGAATACAACAAATTTAGAAAGTAATAAAACTGATGCAAATTTCTGCGAACTTGCGCCAACAAATTGCGAAAATGTGTTGCAAATCCAGCGGCATGTGGAAATGTTGTACGTCTTCAAGTGGCCAACAGCAGCAGCAACAGCAACAACAACAACAAGTGACGACAGCAACAACAATAACAACATACAACACACAATGTCATGGCCAAGCAGAGCGTCACAGAAACAACAACAACAGCAGACGGCCACATTTCCTAGGCATAACCTGTACAGTCTTCATGGTTGTAATGGTTGCCATGATCCAGATGCAGTCCGTCGCAGCTGGGTACGGAGAAGGCCTCTCAGGTGAGTGGATAGCCAAAGATCATAACACAACAAGACAGCTCCAAGTCCAAGAGCTGGCCCAAAAAGATGGTATTTGTGATAGATCACTTGGTGTTTATTCATAATAGGCTGATTAATTTTAGACACACATTTTAAATGCTGAGATTAAATCTAGTTAGTAGCCCAAGTTTGTTGTTAGTTCTCACGATCTTCAAATTTAACAACAGATCTGAAATTTATTATATTGTTTTAGTTGTTAGACCGATCAATAGACTACTAAAGGAACATAAAGTATTGACATTTATAAATTTCTCTGTTTAAATGATCTCACATCTTCTGAAATTGATCGAATGTTTAGTGATTTCTTGAAAGTTTCATATTTGATAGGCCCTAATGAAGACCACTATATCCAAAATAAAATCACTATAAATCAGGACTTTACAAAAGCGATCATTCAGAATGATCAATTGAATATATTTTTCCTAATTTTGTTTTCTGCGTTTATGCTATGCTGATTTTGGCATATAATTCACAAAAAGCGGTTTTAAAAGAGTGGTGAAACTCAATTTCACGAATTCGTTTTTCACACATAAGTTAACCTCGAATTCAGGCGGCATTTCCTGAAATGTTTAGAAGTAGTAGAAATATGTTCTTTCAATATGTAAAATGATGTAAATGATGCAACAGGAACATTTTGAACTAAGGAAGAATTCCATAGTAAAAACTTAATACTCATGTATTCAGTATCAATTCATGAAATGCGGAGGCGCAGCCAACTTAACCTCAAACTATTCATGTATCTTTTACTTTGAGAAATTTGAAGTTCCGTTTAAAAAGGCAGGATTTTTGAGTTTGCAACTTGAGTTGAGATCTTGAGATCTTCATTTGTGTAATCTATATTCTGTTTAAAAGACAGATTTTTTGAGTTTGCAACTTGATTTGGGATCTTGAGATTTTCTTTTGTGAAATCTATATATTTTATTTTAAGAACTTTTAATTCATGTTTAAAAGGAAGAGTTGTTGAGTTTGTGACGCACTAATAATTTTCCTGAGCTTTTCTTTAGTGTAGTCTACAAATATCTCAGTTTTCTTTAGCTGCTTCTAGTAGTACTTGCGAGTATATTATAATCCTAATCTAGTTTGCTGTGTTAAGATCATTAACATAGAAATGCCAGTTGCCAACAGTTGTCTCAGATTCGACAGTTTCACCCTGCAGCTAGTTAACCTTCACCTTTACAGCTCCTGAACATTGCGAGCTATTTGTTGCTGTACAAGCCGTACTCTCAACCTCAGCCTCCCGCTCACCCTGGCCCTATGCTGGGCAGTTGTTGGCCACACGTGCCGCTCTGGCGCTCCCTGTCCGATCCGTTGCCATCGCCGTAGCCGTCGCTGTCGCTGTCGCTGTCTCAGTAGCCGTCGCAGTCGCAGTCGCTGTCTCGGGCTGGCGCTTAATCTGTGATTGTGATTAATCAGACAACGCCAGCGTCGCCAGCTGTCCGAGTGGACGGCTACTGAGCGTATTTGATCGCTGCCAGCTTTTAGTTTTTATTTTCCAATTTTTTTGTGTGTTTTCTAAGTATTTTGTTGTTGTTGTCGTTTTTTTTTGTGTTCTCTAAACATATTGAGTGGGTTTTTTTTAATGGCAAATAAAATAAAAAATCGCATAAATTAGATATACATATTGCAATTCCGATATCGGGTTACATGAACAAGGTTCATTAACTGTCGCCCTGCCAGCCAAAAGTGAAGGGAACACTCATGTGCGTGTAGAAAGTTTCAACAAGAACTTCGAACTTGGCTAAGAAACGTTTCTACTTCATTAGAGCGCCAATGGATTTGTTTATGAATGAAGGTGGTCCGAGAAGGGGCAAGTGGCAAGAGGCAAGTGGCAAGCCGGCTGGCAGCTTCCAGCTGCCGAAAAAGCACAGCAGGATACAATCGCATAACAGGAAAACGAAGACAACAAGCTGGGCAGCAAGAACAACAAAGCCAACATCAAACAAACAAGCGACCAAATTACAAACTACACACACTGAGTAGAAGCTGAGAGCCAACAAAAAACAAGTACTGACATAAGATCCCGACTATAATATACACTGTTTTCAAGAGAGGGCCTGTTCTGGTCTCTCTTTTTAAGGAAATCATCAGTAGACATATCAAATTTGAAGAATTTAGCTTTAAAGTTGTCTTTCTTTGTTAGCTCTCTTTCAAGGATACCATCATTCAAATTTGATAACTTTAGCTAAACAGCTGTGGGATTTATAGGTTATTGCTGAGTTTCGGGCGACCTTTCAGAAAGTTCATTATATAGAATCCTATGATATGAAGATAACTAGTCTGATAAGATATATAGATCAAAATGGAAGGTTATTACTAATCTTCAAATCAAATTTGGGCACTTTAGCTTTATAATTGTGGAACATTAATCAAAACGAATATACTTCCCTGGAAACAGAGTATAAGATACAAATGTTAATACTGTTGGGTAGGGCCAAGACCGGGAAAAGCCGCCCACAGAAGGTACTACTTACAAGCCCTGCAACTGTATCTGTATCTGTATTTGAATCTGTATCTGTAAATGTATCTGTATCTTTGCGTGCGTGCCGTGTGTTATATTGCACCTATGTATACGGCCGTACATCTGTGAGTGTAGCGCCGGCGTCTTCATTTATCAACGAGCACACAGAGTCAGTCGTGTTGTGCCTCTGTGTGTGTGTGTGTGTGTGTGTGTGTATTTCTGTGTGTGTTTATCAGCACATTGCAGGTGGTCCCACAAAGCCAGCCCCGAGCATCGGGACGGGCCCTGCAAAGTCAGCCTGGGGTCGCTGTGCCGACGTTTCCGTTTGCCTTGTTGCGTTTCATTTTCGTGTCGTCTCGAATCGTTTCTTTATTATACCCTACACACAACAAATAGGTCAAGGGGGTATAATAAAGAAGGCGGCACATTCGTATACAAAAGCCAAAAAATATATGTTAGTGTCACTAAATTTTGTGAAACACAAATTACTCTTACAATTATAAGGATAATATACTGAAATTTGCTATATGTATATGTTATATTGTTATATACTTGTTAGGCAAGTATCATAATGATTGTATGGTATACACAAAAGTTATTTAGGAAACTACGGGGTGTTTCTGAATGTAGGCAAAACATCATTCATTTTTGGGACAATTTCTAACAAATTTTCCAAAAAAGGTTGTGAAGCTACGACTACCCGGTCACATGTACATGTTTTGGGACAAATATAACTTTATGATCCATACGATTAATGAAACATACGTTAACCCTGCTGAGTACACGACAAGCGATATCTGTCCAATATGTACATACATGTACATGTAGTCTAACAGTTAATAGAGGGTATCACATAGTCGAGTAGTCTCTGAAAGATCACTCTTGTTCTTTTCACTGTTCTGTGTTCTGAAACATGTTTAACATGCGGCGCTTGCTACTTTGACTTAGCGCCGGGGCCAGAAGAAAAAGGTAAACCAAACAAAGAACATCCCAAAATGCAAGCACCAGAAGAGAAGGAACCTGAGGAGAGCAAGATGGAGTGGCAGTGGGAGGGAGAGAGCAGGAGATCTGGCATGTTTTGTTGCACACACACATATACAGACACTCAGAGAAATAGGAGTACGGTAATGCTGATAAAGTGGCCTAATCTCTTTGACCTGTATGGTTTTTTTGGTTTTGGGCCGCACTGCGGGTCACGTGCTGGATAACATCTCAGTCAGTGGGCAATTTCCGGCTACATGCCTGTAAATTAAATATTTGTTATTTGCTTTATTTGAAACATCAGCTCTTGAATAACAGGAAATCGTTTGTTGGAACACATTTCCAAGAATTTATGGCTGACAAGTTTGTTTTGACTAACCATAGATTGCACTTTTTGTATAACAATCTGAGAACGAGTTAATCCAAGTTCATCACTAATATATATATTGTTGCTTTTGTTGCTTACAGGTGATATGGAATCCTGCGCCAATGAAGGTGAAGAGGTTCAAATCAAAGGCATACAGAACTCCAAATGCTTCAAGTGCACTTGTCAGGTAAGTGAAGTCGCAGGGGATTCAATTTAGCAGCTAAGACTTGTCGTTGTACTTCATTTATGTGGCTGCTCAGCAGGCAGCCGGCTCCAAGGAGTTTCGCAGGCCGTGCCAACAATGCCGGACAGCCTTTGACCCGCATAGAAGTCAGCTCGACCAATATAGTATGAAATAATATAAAGCAACTACATATAGGCTAAATAAATTTCATGTGGCTGTCGCTGCATTTGGCTGTCTGGCGCGCTGCATGTGCGACGCCAATGTCCAATGGCCAGGACATGCACAAAGGATGTGCGAAGCGGATATGTTGTGGATGCGGCCATGTGTCGCACATTTCACAACGCCTGCCAGACGCGGCCAGGAAATGTACTCGTTATCCCAAGCCCCAAAGATATTTCAAATATTTACATTAGACAGCCACTAAATTTTTGCCAGCCAGAGTGCAATGCCAAACGAATAGACAAGGAAGACAGATAGACAGGCAGGATAATAGATATAACTCCATACTCGTATATATGTACATACATACGTATACAAATATTGAAGATATCTGTGCGTATGCGTAATTTTTCCTATTATTTCATTTGCTATTCTTTTCCTAAACTTACACTTTGTCAGAAATGAATCGATTTTCATACGGAATGTCTTTTAATCATGGATTGTAGCTATGGAATAATTCGTAATTGCAATTCAATTTTCTAAAAAAAAGATAGTTTACATGTATTTTTTCGGATTATTTCCTTACTTCCCCTTTAGTATTTAAACCTCCAAAAACTGCATTTCTAATTAGTTTTTGACCCCAAAATTTGTTTTAAGTGCTGGTTTAGGACTTATTCTGAGTTGGTTAATTTTGTGTTAAAATTTCATATCGAAATTGCAAAATAAAATGGACTTGAAAAAGTTCCCAAATCGAAAGATGGACCTCCTAACTTTCCAACTTTCATATCTTTGTCAAAAGTGAACCGATTTTCATAAGGAATGCCTTTTTCTTCACCCTATGTCCTTTTCCTTGATTTTACATTTCAAGTTTATCCATTTTCAAAAATTAAAATTTTTTCTATTTTTGAAAAATAAATTTTAGAATAGAAAATTTTGAAAATTTTAAAATCTCGAAATATGATAAATTATTTGATTGTGGGCGTTAAAATAGGCTTAAAACGATATTTTAAAACTTATTCCAGCTGTAATTCACAAACAGTTGCAGCGCTTGTTAAAATGTTTGCAAGTAATCTCAGGTGGGTTGCCAGATTGGTTTGTTGTTGCCACCTGCAAGCTTAACAACGGTACTAAGTAGTTTGCCTATGTTTAACACAAATTGTTTGTTTAATTCTTGGCTTAGTTCGGTTAGCATTTGTTTGGCTTTTTCGCTGGCCGTCTTGACACTACTAAATTGTTATGATGCAAGGTCGTCAAACGGGTTTGCGACATGACAATCGTTAACCACAGGGTAGCGATCGTTTGACAAACACTTGGCGCCGTGTTTTTTGTCGCCGTCAACGGCTACCGACGGGAGCCAGAGCCAAAGCTAAGGCAGCGGCAGCACAAGCCGCTAGGGGACAAAGACGTGTCGTGTCTTGTCGTGTCGTGTCGTCATTAAGCGGCAGCGGCAACGGCAGTGGCAGCGCGTGCTCAACTTGCTGTCGCGTCGCTGGCGTTGCCAGACTGCTCCATGCTGCTGCTAATTTGCGCTAAGCGCTGCTAAACGCCGCTGCTCCAATTTAAGCGCCAAGAAGCTTTCGCGACGTCAGCGGCGACAGCGACGGCGCAGCCAGCGCGATCGATCGTTTTGTTGTTGTTGTATAGCCTCCAGTCATTGCTGATGCTGTGCTATTGTTGTTGTTGTTGTTGTTGTGTTCGTCAAGTGGGCGTAACCAAAAAAATAATAATAATGAAGAAAACAGGAAAAAAAAACAAAGCTGGCGCCACTTTACTTTAAGTTGATGGCGCCATGCCGTTGCGCCTGCTCTAACTGATTGCCTGTCTCGCTCGCACTAGTTCGTCCTCACCCTCTCGCTCTTACACACTCTCCCTCTCTCCCTCTCGCAATCGTGTGTTTTGATCACACGCACGCTTACCGTCATTGAAAGTTCATCTTGGTATCGATTGAACGCACTCTTAAGGCAAAGCTCTTAAAGCTCTCTTAAAGCTTCGCTTTGAACTCAGCTGTACTCGCAGCCAGCTCTGTTAACCCATAAAGCACACACTTTATGATTACTTCTTCTATTCATACTCCTACTCATATTCATACTCACATTCGCATTCACATTCATATTCACACTCACAAGCGTTTTCCATTCGTTATTGTTTGCAATATTTGCAAACGCTTTGCGGGATTGTTGATATTTTATGGCCGACGTTTATTGTCTTAAATATCTAAATATATATCGCATAGTAAACGCGTGTCCTGTGCGTCCTGCCACCCCTGCGCCCAAGGACAATCAAACAAATTGTCTACCCTCTGTCTGCATTTCCACTCTCAGAGGGGGGATATTCCGCGAATTTGTTAACAAATTTGGTTTTTATGGGAAAATTATGCTGACTACACATTGCTCTTCTAATGGCTTATGATTTAAGCGTTTTTGGCTTGCCTGCGCATTCTGCCAGTTGATTGAGCCAGCGATTTAGAGGATTCTTTACGACACATATTTGCAAATTAAATTTCTCCTTGAAAACTTTCAACATGTTTTGTCATGTGAGTAAACAACAGTTTTGTTGACATAATAAAAATTCTATATGATTATCTTAATAATTAGATGGCTTGTGTAGCTTCTGTCTTTAGTATCGTGAATATACACATAAATACTGAATAAATTACCATATTAACATTATTCATTTACGCACCTGTTTTTCATTTAGAAGACGTAATTCCAAACAGGACAAGAAAGTACTCTTCTTACACCTTAAATTCTCAGAACTTTGCCAAAACTGTACCAATTTCCAATCGGATTGGTCTTGTTTTTGTCCTAGATCGATTTTTCGTGGTTTTTCAGACTCTGGTAATGTTTTAAATTCATAAAACATGATCCATATGTGTTCATAGTATTGATATTTTAGGATAGTTTCGAAATACAACTCGATTATTTTGTTATAACTATCGGACTGTTGAATATAAAATAACCATTTAAGAATACTTAAAATTTGCTAAAATAAGCATACATTTGAGATTAATCTACTTCGGATTATACAAAGATCAATATATCAACAATTTAATTATAAAATAATTCAATCAAGCACGCCCAACTATTACACGTAAATATTACATAGTGTGAACAGGACTTCAAGAAATTATCTAAAAATATCGATACTCAGAAAAATGTTATCAAAAAAGGCAAAAAATAATCGATACTATTTGTACCAGCTCTAGCAGGCACTGCTAATTGCGGTTGCTAATCTCAATAAATTCCACAGTTATAGTTTAAGCTGCTAAGCCAATCCCAAGTAGCTACCAGGTGAATTCTACATGCCCACAAGTGATAATATACACACATGACCATAAAAATAAAAGCACAGTTTGTCATTACCATATTCTATGAGCCGGGCCGGGCCAGGCCAAAAGCAGCGGCTATCATCTACAGTATACAGCATACAGTCTACAGTCTACAAAACTGAATCTTTGGCTAGAGTCTTGGCCAAGTTTGCCCAGCAAACGTTTAGTTGCTCAACAGCCAACAAGAGCAACAAGACAAGCGGTTTGAGAGCTTGAGTTGTAGATGAAGTTGAGGCTGAGACTGAGGCTGGAGATCGAGATGGAGATGAAGACAGAGACGGAGACGGGGACGGGGACGGCGACGTGAGGCTGCCGAATGGACGGTGTTAAAAGTGATCATGTTTTGTCAAACGCAAGGTCGTTGGAGGCCGTTTGCAAATGTGGTTCTGCCACTGTGGCACACATAGATACACACACACACTCACAGACACCCATAGCATGTATGAGCTTGGCATTCGTGATTGCCGCTGGCGCACAACAACAACAACAACAACAAAATCTCAGCCTCTACTTAGCAGCTTGTCCAGTGCCGGTGCCGGTGCCGGGTCCGGGACGCTGGATTGCCTTTGTGGCGCCTTTTCTTTTTTTCTTTTTTTTTGTCTTAATAGCAACCTTTGAAAGCAGCTACTAGACAACGTCAACGAAGACGACTTTGGCGTTGCTTAACTTTCATGTTGGCTGAAATATTTCTATACCGGTTCCAGATTAGAAAGAAAGAATTTCAAAGCATAAACAGCATCTGGAAATGCGTAGAGACCGTGCACAACATATTGTCCATCTATGTATCTGTACACATGCTCATAGGTCTCTGGTCTATGCTCTTGATTTGAACTTTGCAGCAACCTTTACACTCAGCAAAAACTCGTGACCGTATTGAGCACTAAATCATCACCATCCGTTTTGACGAGATGTGAAAAATGTGCTTTCCCTAAGATCGTGGTCTATTAGAATAAAGATTATATTATTTTTATGTATTTACAAATTAGTTAAGAGAGGCTATCATTCATTTGAAAGTTCAGATCACTTATATATAGCATATATATATATATAGCATATATATATATATGTGTATAGCATATATATATAAGACCCAAATATTATATTTGCAGTTTCTTAATTCAAACACTCATACTTTTGATCCAGTTGCACTACCAGCTAACAACAAATTGGCATAAAAATTATATATAACAAGTAAGAATGCTCTAGTCGACTTAAGACTCGCACAGACAGTGGTATAAGTCCAAATCGATTCGCCTTTTGATGCTGATTAAGAATATATATACTTTATAGGGTTGCAGATGTCCCCTTCTGCCTGCTACACACATTTTACGCGATTTTAGTTCCCATTTTGGTTCAGTTTATGGTCACAGGGAGTAAAAAGGAACTCCCTTTGGTTGGTCGTCTTTTCTCTAAGTGTACCTTTTGCATTTATACATACTTTATAGGGTCGCAGATGTCTCCTTCTGCCTGCTACACACATTTTCCACAGATTTAGTTCCCCTTTTGGTTCAGTTTAAGGGCACAGGGAGTAAAAAGGAGTTCCCTTTTGTTGACCGTCTTTTCTCTAAGTGCACCTTTACATTTATATATACTCTATAGGGTCGCAGATGTCCCCTTCTGCCTGCTACACACAGTTTACACAGTTTTAGATTCCCTTTTGGTTCAGTTTATGGGCACAGGGAGTAAAAAGGAACTTCCTTTGGTTGGTCGTCTTTTCTCTAAGTGTATCTTTACATTTATATATACTCTATCGGGTCGCAGATGTTTCCTTCTGCCTGCTACACACATTTTATACAGGTTTGGTCCAGCTTATGGGCACAGGGAGTAAAAAGGAACTCCCTTTAGTTGACAGTATTTTCTCTTAGTGTACCTTTACATTTATATATACTTTATATGGTCGCAGATATCTCCTTCTGCCTGCTACACACAGTTTTCGTTCCCCTCTTGGTTTGGCTTATGGGCAAAGGGAGTAAAAAGTGACTCCCTTTGGTTGACCGTATTTTCTCTAAGTGTACCTTTACAATACATACTTTATAGGGTCGCAGAAGTCTCCTCCTACCTGCTACACACATTTTACGTAGTTTTAGTTCCCCTTTTGGTCCAGGGAGTAAAAAGGAGTTCCCTTTTGTTGACCGTCTTTTCTCTAAGTGTACCTTTTGCATTTCCATTTCTAGCTGCTGTCAATTTGCAATGTGTGTTGTCTGCTGGCATGTTGCTTTATAATGCCGAAGTGCTTTTCAATCTGTCAGTGTTTATTGCATTATGGCACAGAGTTACGATGCCGCACTAAAGGTGCCATTAAAATTCCAACTAACAACTGCCATTAAACTAATACGATGATAAAAATCTCAGAGCGCCGTGAAAACTACAAAAAATAGCAACAAAAAAAATAGATAAATAAATAAATAAAAACAACCGCAAAAACCTCTCGCGCGAATCGCGCTGCTCGACACATTTTCATAACAATTGCAAATTTTGCACGTTGCGACGTTGCGGCCCCATCCAAATTGAGATCCAATCTGGTTTGCTTGCACTAAATTATACACACATAGATACACACACACACACACTCGCACACACACAACCACCAGCTGAGTCGCGACATTGTTCAGCCGCAATTGCATACAAATTAGTGAAATATTTTGCCTGTTTTTGGCCGACATCTATCTAGATTTATAGATACATTTACAATTAGCCTCAACCTCAGCCCCAGTCTCAGTCTCAGTCGCAGTCCCAGTCGCAGTCCCAGACTCTAGCTCTAGCTCAAGCCTCGACTTCAGCTGGCATTTTAACCTGACACAATCTCAAATGCATGCGACAGCTGCGCGCAAGGGTTAAAGTCAGCCATAGATTTGAGTTAGTTCTGGTCGTATCTGTATCTGAGTGTTGCATAAGCTGCCAAAGCCTTGCCACAAGCTTTGACTTATGATCGACATCAATTCTAATGCGCCGCTTGCCGCTGTCAACATGTCGTTAACAAAAAAATACAAAATAACACTGCGAGCAAAATTGTGTAAAATGTGCAAGTTGAACAAAAAAAACCTGCACCACAACAGCTGCTATTTGAGCCTAGGCCAAGTGGTCAATCGAATCCGCTAACAGCCTTATTTCAGCTAAGGATTGTCTTGATTTGAATTGAGGTTTTGATTGAGTTCGTCTAAACATTTAGTTAGGGTAGTTGATTTCAATTGTTAACCCCTAGTTTTGCATCCTATAAATCATATGTCCTCCGGGTCAGTTTTTATTGCTTTTGAATCCATTATTATTTATGGTGTTTTCAGTTTTCATTTCTACGCTTATATTAACCCCAAGTTCTTATGGATAGGGAGTTCCTTTACGGTCAAAAGTTTCTCTTAGTCTTACGGAGAGATTCACCTGTTAACCAACATTGCCATCCTTCTCAGTTTTTGAGCTTTCCTAAATCGCTACCTTCGTTCTTCAGCACAATTTGTCTTCTATGGTCACTTGAATGATTTATGCATCATTTATGATTTATGGTAATCTCATCCTTTTTCAATATCCCTCCCTCCCTATCCCCTTAACTTATTTATCCCAAAAACTCCCTCATTCTTATGGAAACAAATACAGCCCTACTTGGATACTTAAATTCCGGCCACTTCAGTTCTACTTGATTTTCTTACATTCACCTGTTAACTCGCAATGCCTTTAAGGTCTTTTCAAATTACGCTCCCCTCTTTCACATTTCTCCCCAATCCCAATAGGATAGTCTTGAACTTCCTAACCACATCAAAATATCCATCTAAATTCCACCAAGGTTTCCTGACTTTAGTTCCTACTTGGGCTTTAGGTGTTCCTTGGTCATTTAGTTATGTTGAAACTGAAATCAATTTCATCCAATCCAAAACCCCGTCAGCCTGTTTTTTCTTCCGAAGCGCATCTGAAAAGTCGGCTATTGCCCATAGCTTAAAAATGCATCTGAGCACCCAACCACGCCCTAAAATGTGCACTCAATTCCATATAATTTCGAGCCGTTTGCATCCATAAATTATAGAGACCGGTGAAGGTTAGAGTGCAACTTGGTTGAACAAATGCGACTTGTGTGTGGCAGCAGTCAGCAAAAGCTGCTCAGCGGCAGGTGCAGCGTTAAGGGGGTGCAAGGGGGCAAGGGGTAGCCGGGTAAACGAAGTAGACAGTTCGGAGCTATACACAAATCATATGCTCAGCTCCGTCGCGCAATTTGACAGCAATCTCTCACATGGTTAAGCGCATTTATACAAATTGCGCATACGCCTCGTTGTGTGCGAGGCGGGGACGGGCGAGGGCTTTAAGCCATAAGTTCAATTTATGTGGCAATCACAAACAAGCTAACAAATTGTCATCTTTGTTTGTTTGTGTGTGTTTCTTGCAGAATGGCTTTGTGAAATGCGACAAGAGCTGCCCATCCATTGACGATTGCTATTTGCTCGACACCAAGTCCAGTGACACCTGCTGTCGCAAGTGCAAAGGTAAGTGAAAACTAGAAAACAATTACTCATTCGGAATACCGAAGACTTAAGACCCTTTCAGAGATATTAATTAAATGGCCTACACTACAGTCAGAGGCCATAGTATTTATAACAAGAATGAAATGTTGATAAATGTTGATATTGTTAAATAAATTCTAATAAAAAGGAGTAATTTAAATAATAAAAAACAAAAAAGTTGTGGCTAAAAAAACTCAAATTTGACTTGCTTGTTGCTATAGCATCTATATCTATATAGTGATCCGATTTAAATCAAATTTCGCCTTAGCACAACAATCAATAGCTGAGTTTGAATAGGATATCTTTAAAAGCCAAAGAGTTTCTCATACAACAACTAAATTCTCTACCGATTGTTCTATGGCAGCTATAAGAAAAAGTGATCCGATTTTTAACAAATTAGTTGAGCTTTTATAGAGCATTGTAACACTAAAGATTTGTGAAGTTAAGATAGCTCGAATAACAACAAATTTGATCAAACACCTGAATTTTTTACTTATTGTTCCTATGACAGCTATATGATATAGTGACCCGATCCGTCTGGTTCTGACATATGTCTTACGAGCAGCTACAGGGTGGGGAAATAACCCCTTTGAAATAGAAAGGGGGGAATTAGGAGGTTTATTTTTGATTATATTGTGGGGTTTTGGGAAAAAAGGAATCTTTTTTTGTTGGGTAAGGGGGGGGGGTGGGGATGGGGGTGTGTTTATTATTATATAAAAAAAAAATATAATATTTTTTTACATATAATTAAAAAAAAAAAAATATTTTTTTTATTTTTTTTTTTTTTTTTTATAAGAAGCGTCTATACCAAGTTTGCTTGAGAAAACTCAACTGAAAGCCTAGTTCGCATAGGCAGGCAGACTCAGGTCGTTGTGCTGATTAGGAATATTTGTATACTCGTGGAATATACCTTTCAGGGCTGGTTTCTCTGCTAGGACACAGGAAAAAGCTGCTCTGATTGAGCTAAAAGTATCTTTTTTTGTTGCACAGGTTGCATATATCGCGATGTGCCCTATGCGAGCGGCGCGGAATGGAGCGATCCTGACGAACCCTGTAAGACGTACAAGTGCATTGCCAGTGTTGTCACCGAAACAACACAGAAATGTTATTCACAGTGCGACGATAATCAGCTGACGGCGCCCCGCCCCGGAGAATGCTGTCCCACATGTCAGGGTAAGTAGCTCTATCATTTGTTCAAACTGTCGCAACTGTCCAAGCTGTCAACTAGTTCAACCAGTCCACTTGGCATCACTCACTAAAATTAGCTGGAACAGCATCACCCCGTAAACTGATGCCTCTTAATCGCCCAACAATAGTCAAACGCGATCTTCGCCCAGATGGTCAACTTATTGTCTATTTGTCTATTTTCTGTCTCTCCGCACGATTTGCTTATTTATGGGCTTTAAATTGTCTATTAAGTCGACAATGTCACATTGCGTTCAAAACAAAACGTATTGGAATGCTCTGGTTGTGGAGATACCCTAGAACTTGACTAGCAGATACCCAGTACTTGATCTTGATACATCATACTTAAATACTAGTCTAAAATCTCAAGTATGACTACTTAACCTTGGGATGATACTATCCTTAGTATAGAATGTGTATTCCTGGTTGTACCTATTCATAGTTTTTGCGACTATCGATAGTTTTTACATTTTTAAATTAATTTTCCGCAAATCATTTAGTTATTCTCAAAATCTCTATCGTTTTAAAAAGCTTAATTTATATATTCATTATTATTATTTTAAATTTGAGAGTAGACAAAGCTATCGGTAGTATCGAGTGGAGAACTATCAATAGTTTTAGAAGAACTAGTAGCTACATATGTCTATATCACAATATCTACCTCAACGCGTCCTCTTCTCTAAGGATATCTTCCGTGTTTATTGGCCACATTGTAAGAAGATTTTCAGGATATCAAATTAGATAGTAAAGGCATACGCATATGAAATATAAAGAGTATATTAAAAAAAAGTCTCGTTTTAATTTGCTTTTATAAATTTGATTAAAAATAAAACATATACATAAGCAAAATTGGTGTTCTTTCATCTCTGTCTCCGAGATCAACTCTCTCCGATCAAGAATCATAATATTTGATAATATTTGAGTATCTCTTTTCGCCTAATGATACCCTTTTAAGCCATTTATCTAGGTACTGGGTATAATTAGTACGCAAGGCCCTCTGTCTATGCAAATAGATCGCTTGGAAACCCGTTTCGACATGTGGAAATTTTCTTGGCTGTCACCCAAAAAAACAAAAAAAAAGAAGAAATAATACGCTTTATAAACCGTTGTCTGATGGAAATCGTGTTGTTGTTGTTGTTGTCTGTACACTTTGCAGGTTGCAAGATCAATGGCCAGACCGTTGCCGAAGGCCAAGAGGTTGTCGCCTCGATCGATGATCGCTGTTTGGTCTGCCAATGCAGCGGCAACCAGCTGAGCTGCGCCAAGAAGACCTGCCCCATACTGCAGTGCCCCAAAACGAAGCAGAAGCAGCATCCCAACGAGTGCTGCCCCCGCTGCACCGAGCAGCGCGAGTTTGTGACAGTCCGAGGTAAGTTCAAGCAGCAGCGTTGCAAGCCTCGATGATAGTTGCTAACCTTCACGTACTTGCCACAGGCAGGTGCATGTTCAACAACAAGGTATACTATGACCAAACACAGTTCACGCCGGATCGCTGCACGAACTGCACCTGCCGCAACGGCACCTCCATTTGCCAGCGTGCCACGTGCCCCATACTGGAGTGTGCGCCCGAGTTTCAGGAGGAGGACGGCTGCTGTCCCCGCTGCATTGTGGCCGAGGTGCGCAGCGAGTGCTCCCACCATGGCGTTACCTACATGAACAACGAGACCTGGAACATGGGGCCCTGTCGCAGCTGTCGCTGCAACTCCGGCACCATACGCTGCTCCGAGATGCGCTGCCAGCCGGTCAAGTGCCGCCCCAACGAGGAGCTAAAGGTTCCCGCCGGCGAGTGCTGCCCCAAGTGCCTGGAGACCGCGGGCACTTGCACCGTCTTCGGTGATCCGCATTTCAAAACCTTCGATGGCAAATTCTTCAGCTTCCAGGTTAGTTTCATCTCAATTCTCGCATCGAGATTGAGCGTAACACAACTCGACATTTATGGGCACAAATAAATAACGTATCGATTTCAATTGGTACTGGTACTCGTCGTACTATAAACCTTACAAATTAACTATAAAACACGCGTTATGGTCATAACATTTGCATAGCCAGGCAACGTTTATGGCCCCCTCTTATGGCTTGCCAGCTGCTGTTAACTTGGCCACCCGCTAAGTGCGCTGTTGCCGACTTTAACGACTCAAAATGCTAACTTGGCTAATCAAGACACAGTCTTTGCTGACTAGCGATAGGTTGTTAAAACAGCCTGAAATTTGTGTGGCGAATTCTTCAAATTGTTTTCTCTAATATTTTTTAAAAATATCTTAAAGTATGCAAGCCTCAAAAGCAATAAGCTTTTAAAATGATTGTTAAGTGCATTTAATATGTATAAAATTATGAATTATTATTATGTATTATTATCTCTCAAGGCCACTAAGAATACGTTCTTAAAGTTTTACTGAGTAGCTTGAAGTGCATTAAAAGATTAAGATCTTGGAAGTTTCAATTTGAGTTAAGGCTTTTTGTGTCATTTTGAGAAGTGGTCCTAATATTTCTAATTATTTTATTAGGAATATTCATCTTCAGAAACCTGAAGAGGGTTTCACTGTCCAACTTCAACTACTTTAAGAGCTAGAAGAGAAGGGAACCTGCAAGTCTTGAGGAAAGCTTAAAGCTGTTAAGCAGCTTTTTAATGTGCTTAGCCAAATTGTTGGTTACAGCGAGCAAAATTGGAAAATGCACGAACTTATTATATACATTTTAATAAAATTGCCCATACAACTTAAAAATCCAATTAAAGCTAAGAATATTTACTTTTAGAGTTCGATTTTCCAAACGTATTTAATTAGTTTCATAGCTCAGTTTATTTTTCCAAGTTCCCTTTCGACTTAATTTCAAAACGCTTCCATCCTTTCGATATTTCAGGGTAGCTGCAAATATCTGCTGGCTGCTGATTGCTATGGCCACAACTTCTCCATACGGCTGACCAACGATGGACGCGGCACGCGACGCTCCTCGTGGCCCAAGACGGTTACACTGAAGCTGCGCGGGCTGCGCATCAATCTTGGCCAGAAGCTGCGGGTCAAGATCAATGGGACGCGTGTGACGCTGCCTTACACGGACTACAGCAGCAATGGGCATGGCCACAACGTGAGCATCGAGCGTCTGCTGGAGGGGGGCATCATGCTGAAGACCGAGCTGGGCCTGAGCATCGAGTGGGATGGCAACAACTTTCTGCAGGTGTCGGTGCCGGCGCAGTACAAGCGTCATTTGTGCGGACTGTGTGGCAACTACAATGGCAGCGGACGGGACGATCTCACGGGCAGGGATGGCCGGCCACATGGTGACGACGAGGTGTGGCACTTTGCCAACTCATGGAAGGTGGGTGGGCCCAAGTCCTGCTCGCGGGTCAAGGAGAATGTGGTGGCACAGCCGACATGCAACAAGCGTAAGACCAGCTTCTATTGCAAGCCGCTGCGCGTCTCGGAAGTATTTAGTAACTGTGATAGTAGACTTAATCCCAACAACTACATCGCCTCCTGCCGCATGGACGTCTGCGAGTGTCCCACAGGTCGCTGCCACTGCGACAGCTTTGCGGCCTACGCCCACGAGTGCCGTCGTTTAGGCGTCCAGCTTTCCGACTGGCGTGCGGCCACCAATTGCCCCCTCGGCGGCTGGCGCCGCAACGCCACCGAGTCCGACTTCCTGGGCAATCCCAACTATGGCGATACCAGCTTTGCGCGCCGCCGCAAGCATCAGCACCAGCAGCAGCTGCAGCAGCAGCGACGCCAACAGAACGAGCTCCAGAACAATGAGCATAACAAGAAACATGTGCCCAATAACTTCTTAAAGCCGCGTGCGCCGGATCGCACGCCGCCGCCAATACACTGAGCACTGGTTTCGATTTAATTATAATTTAGTTACTATACATACACACACACGCGCACACACACACACACACTCACACAAACGCACTCTCATGCAGGCTAATGCAAAAAACATTGCATACTTCTAAGTGTCAATGAAGCGAGCTGAAGCATTAGGCATTAGATTAATCTCGTCAAATGGTTAATACTTTGTTTTCCCAGATAATAGCATACTTGACAAAGCTAAAAACAATATGAGATTGACATTTTTCCTAGATAATTCTATACATCATAAAGCTCAAGTCCCCATCCCCATGAGATTGATCTTCAAATTCCACACAAGTCCATTTGTAGCAACAAGCTTTGAAAGCACTTGAAAGCTTTTATAACTACATACCTAAAGTTGACTTAAAGCCAAATTCTCTTAGAGAAGCCAACGCTTATTTGTCGCAGCAGCTTTGGAAGCAATTGAAAGCTTTAAGCAATTAATTGTACTGACTATATACATTACTCCTCCCGTAAAAGCTCACGCTCATCTCCCTCAGCAACTTTAAAAGCGCTTGAAAGCTTCCAAGCAACTTAAATTATATAAACTACATTCTCAATCAAGCTCACATCAGCAGTTTATCTACCACATTTAACACTCTTCAACTTCCATCTCCATTCTGCGAGATTAATCTAAAGCTTGAGTGCCAATTTAAGCTAGTTTGTCCTTGACACTTTGGTAGCAAAACAAGAAGAATAGTTCCACAAAATATATAATTTGTATGTACTTGTAGTTTAATTGCGCATTCGCACCCATGACAGCACCAGTATTAAGCTAAGCATTATCCCCAGTCCTACATACATCCAACGACCTCTGGTGTTATATATACTCTATTAGCGAACCATCTCATGCTTGCCTCTCATCCGTCATTCGCATTCGTTATCGCCATTTTGTTTAGTTTTTTTTGATAAGTTTTATTTATTTTAGATTTTAAGTTATGATGAAATTTATAGACCCCTCGGCCTATGTACTACTCGAAAGTATGTTGTGTGTTATGTTCTAATGTATTTTGTATGTGTGTATTACTGCTTAAACAAACTCGTACTACTCGATAAATTTAATCGATAACGATAACTTAGTGTACTTACTACTTATATATACTACAGATACTATCTAATGTTAGTTAAATAAATTTTAGTTTTTGCTTAAAATTTAAGCTTTAAACATTAATGAAAATTGCACAAACAGTATTTTTGCTTAGTTTAAAAACCCAATATAATGCTGCAAAATAAACTACTGGAGAAATTGGGCAATTGTCCTAAAACCTAACTCTCTTACTCTCTCTTTTTCACTATACCTAACTATCTTGAATACAAAACCCCTTAAAAACTCCGCTAATCTCAATAGAATACATATTTCCTGTATTTCCACTTATAAGAAATCCAAGTAAAATAAACTGTGTTAATATTTATAATGTTCAGTTCAAGTAACACTTAAAAATAGAAGAAGAAAAAACAAAAACAAATGAAAATTTTTGCCATTTTCCAATTATAACATACTTATAAATTAATCACATTTAATTAATGTATGTATATGTATGGCTGGATCTGTAAATGTACGACATAAATATGCATATATAAAAAAAATATAAAAATCCTTACAAAAAAACAAAAACAATGCCAACAATTTCAAATGCAACAAAAATGAAATAAAAATATTTAAAAATTTTAAAAAGTGATTTTTATTTGCAATGGAACTTATCGATGTTGATATATATCTATATATCTGTGGAAATTAATACAAATGCCTGAGATTGTATAAACTACGCTAAATATTGTGCCAGGAACTGTCGTAATAAAATAATTATATTGGAGAAAATCAGTTAAGCTTATTTCAGCCAGATTAAATTTCAAATTGAATGAAGTTTTGAAATATACAATGTGGGGTTCCTCATATGAAAAGCGATCTTTATAAATATGAATCTTTAAGGAAGCAGCTACTCTCAGTATCGAAAAATGCCAATTCTGCAATCTCAAGGAGAAGTCTTGATGAAGAATTCTTTGTAGAATGTACCACACTTGCTTGAAGAAGAATAAGCAATCTGGAGAAGCATATCCTCGAAACAGAAGATATAGGTACTAGTAAAGATAGTAAATACATTTATTTGTGCCAGAAAGTCAACAGTTAAGGAATAGTTTATAGAATTCTTGAAATGTGTGAAGACTTTGGGTGAACAGATTGAGCTGCTTCGGATGCTGCTAGATATCCTTCTCCGTGACCTTTGTTAGAAATATTTTCACTCAAATTATCCTTATATGAGTGGTCCTAAGTGGTAGTCGAACTTGAAACCTTTCTTACGCCAGGCGACTGTCTTCGCCAATAAGACAAGATATGCCCCGTCAACTAGCTATTTAGTACCTCAACAGAACCAATTCTTAGCCTGTACTACAGCTTAATCACTAATCTAATCCAACAGTTATATTTGTCCAATTCTAAAATAATTTGAACTTATAGGAAACTCTTAAAAATCTTGCATTCGTTTAAGAAATTGTGCTAATAGGGCTCAAATGATGTTACAATAGATCTTATAGATCATAAGACATAGGTATATTAATAGGAAGTTCGAAGTCTTCCGCAAGGCTATGTATTCTAGTGTACGTGTAGATCACCTTTGAGCCTACGTGCAATTTCTATAAGCCTGTCATGTCGTACACCCAACTCCAGTACCACATACTGTCATGGTCATAAAGAAACTTCGATGGAAATGCGCTTCGTTGGCTGCCATTTGGATTGCATGAAGTTTATGATTATTGTTGCTGCCTTTTCATTATACTTATGTTCAAGTGGCATCAGATTCGCAGGCACGAACCCAAAAACAATTGCGACAAACGACGACACTGCGTCTAGGGTGGCTTTCTGGTCGTTGGGGATCCGCGGACGGAAGGAAGTGGTGCGACATTTGGAGTGGTGCTCGTGGTTCAACTGGGCTGGGCATCGAATTACACACACACACACAAACACACACACCATACACACCACTCAAACAGTCACAGTCGCAGTCACATCAATTTATGCATGTTTGCTTAGCAATACTTGTCAAAGTTGTCTAGGGTTTTGCCTGGAACGCCCAACGACTGTGCACAACATTGTGTGTAATTTGAACGGGGCAATCATTTGCCTCTGCCACCGCCTCTGGCCCCCGGCAGTTGGGTCTTTCTTGGAAGCGGGGACTATATGCAATAAGCTCGTAAATCGCCGTCGATTTAGACAGAAATACAATCTCGTGCGAGGCTGAAATTGCAGGCGCTCCATTGAGGAAAGCCACCAACACGCAGCCGCCACTGCCGCAGCGGGGCACGTGCAGCGCATGCGCAACAAGGCAAGCGCCAGTGCCGGGGCAAGGATTTCCTGCAGGGGGCTCTTTGAGGTTAAGCTGCCCCTATAGGTAGCAGAAAACTTGCTTCTTATATATATATATATACAATCTTTAATATATCACAATCATTGATTGAATGCAAATATAAAATACAATTTAAAAGTCATCACTGGGTTTCGAACTCTGCGTTTTGTATGTCAGTGTCTATCACTTCAATTTCTAGGCTATACCCAGATATCATTTTGTTCAACGAAAAGAGTCTTCCGGGGTTCATTTTATTTCGAAGGATTTTTAAAGAAAATCATTTTGAATTAAGGTCATTTTTTTTAAGGATAGAAAGAGCACATTACATCCTTTATTAATAGCTTCGATAGCTTCTCTACAAACTTCCAAACTCTGGGGCTTATTTTACTCTAACAATTTTTCAAGGAAATCACTTTCTGAAGATAAGAACTTTATTTAGGATGGAGAGAGCACATTACAACCTTTATTAATAGCTTCGATAAATTCTCTGAAAACTTCAAATTTCTACATTCTTAAGAGTTTTTCATATAACCAAATTTTTACAAATTTACTATCATACTGCAGTTCAGTCTAGAGAATCAACCCAACAAGATTTCCCTTTGCAAACTTCTTTATTAATACGACTATCTTCCGAGCTTGGACTTATAACTATTTCGTTATGAATACTACCCAGTGCCAATCCATGCAGGTGATCTTCTGTCAACAAAGATATTAGGTTCAATTTGAAAAGTGTTCAACACTGAAAAGCTTCCCTTTGCCATTGCTGAAGTGGCAAATATTTGCATTTATCGATAACTGGCACAGTCGAAGCACTCCCTTGTATTTCAGTGTGGGGCACCCTAAGGGCCCCCTCTTAATTCAGCCACTGGCAAGAGGCAACTGGACAACTGAATAGTTGGACAACTGGACAGTTGTAGAATTGGAGAAATCTCTGATTGATGCACGTCGTCTTCAGCAGAATCGAGTTAATGTTTGACATCTGTGCCCGGCCACCGACTGAGCTGTGTCTTTTGTTGCTTCCGCGTGTTGCACGCCTGGAGAGACGACGCCAGCGACTCCAGCGACGCCAGCGACGCGTGCTCGTGCCTTATCAGGCGCTAACCTGTCCATATCGGTGCAAATGCCGTTGCCAATATGGTGCGTATATAATTGGAGCGTGTGTCTGCGTCTGTGTGTTCGTGGTGTGGCGCCAGAACGTGCGCCAAATTTGGCATTGTGAAATGTTGTTGCTGTCCATCGCTTGGCATTCCCCAGTCCCCACACCCCATACCCCATTCCCCAAAGGCAGCTGTAGGCATTAGAACGTCGCCAGCCACTTAAAATCAGCGATTTATCACGACCAATGTTTGCCTTACACAAATGAACAAATGACAAGTCAAACTTATATCCAGAGCCATCCCCACTAGAGTTGTATTAAGCAGTTCAGCCTGGGTTCTAGCGAACTATACACTAAACAAAACAAGCTAACTATAAGCCTGATCCTCCTCGAGCTCGTTTGATTGTTTAACTTATTTTTTATCTATATTTTTTACTACCCTCTGTTAGTATCTGTATTTATTTGCTCCGTAACACGTTAATTTTATGAAAGTGTTTTAATTAACACGCAGCATAATAAAATCGAAGGCATATAAGAATAACAAAGAGAGAATTCGAACATATGTAGTTCGGTTTGATTTCGGGAATGGTTTATTTTACTATAGCAAATAAGGTAGTTAATTTCACATAGCCTAAAGCTGTTTCAATTCAGCACATCGAGCAAAAATGAGACTCCAATTAGCTTAAGGAAAATAACCAACAAACTAAAGAAACAATCAAACGAATTTAACGAACGAGCTTATCGATTCAACGAATCAAACTATCGAACGAACTAAAGAATCGATAGAACTAAGCAATCGAATCTACGAACTAGAGAATCGATCGAACCAAACAACTGAATGAACGAACTAAACGAACTTTGCTGAATAAACGAAATACGCCAATGAACGAAAGTAAGAAAGGAGCGAGCTAAACAAAACGGGTGAACTAGTGAAAATTGAAGGAACGAACTAAGTAAAGAAAAGAACAACTTCAATAACCGATTAGTTCGTTCAGCTGACATTGAACTCCTTCGTTCAATTGAACCGGAATGCACAACTCTAATAACCACAATTTCTAACCCATGCCAAGTGGCCCTTCAATTGCAGAGACTCATAAAGATGCGCTGCGATAAGCTGCGATGGCAGCATATGGACATGGGCCATGCATCATCCTTGTGGCGGCACAAGTCCTGAATCTCGACTCTTGAATCTCTTTGAGTCTTGAGTGTGCATAAGCGAGTGGCAAGGCAGCGCATATGAATCACTTCTGGCCCTGAGGACAACTGTGCGTAGGAGACCCTGTTGGCCATTAGCGCATACGTCAGCAGCCGCCCACGTAAAGCGCCTAAGGGCTGCACTTGCGGGTGGCTTTCCCACGCAGTGTGTGTGCCCCGGGTAAAGCTAACTGAAATCTATGCGTTCTCGATGACAGGCGTCCTTATACCCCCAATCCAGCCCCCAGCCCTCGGCCAATGAAGCGTTATTTATGTCAATGACTTGGCTTTTGTGTCATATTCACATATGTGTAAGAGTGCGAGTGTTTTTTTTATTTGTGTCTGTTTGCGGGAGAGGGTTTCAGGCAGATGCGGCAATCAATTGTTGAAATAAATTATAGCATACTCTTTGGCGCTGACCTAAATGCCTTACCAACGGGGTGGCAATTTCTGCTATACCACATTACCCATTTACACCCAAACGCAACAGATATCACTCCAGCAATTAAATCACGAAATTAATAAGCCCTCAAGAATTGGGAATCATGTGAACTACAAGCTACGCTAAAATATCTTTTTTTGATAAACTTTTAATTTATTTATTTTTTATGCTACGTGTTAATTAAATCACCTTCATAAATATCTCGAGCAAGGAACAGATAGATGCAGGGGTCTAACAGTGTATTAAATTATTCGGTAGAATTTTAGGCAAGCCTTTACCAGATTTCATTAAGCTTAGCTTAATTCTAACAAAAAAATATCATGTCTATAACGAAAGTTTTCAAGTGTCTTGTTGGATATCTAAAGATTCACTCAACTTTAATTTGGTATTTTGGTATTTCAGAAGCCACATATAAAATTTGATTACTCCAGCTTTAATAGTCTCTGAGATCTGAGGCTAGTTCGCTAACTTGTCTATACATCTACAATATAAAGATGTTTCTGTTCTCATCAATATATACCAGGTAAAGGCCCTGGGCCTAGCTGGGTCTATATACCTATATTGCTAATATACCCTTATCACTTAGTTTTAACTATACTAGGATTAGTTTATAGATTATTATATATACTCCTATTATTCAATTTCTACACGAAGTTGCTTCTTCAACATTATTTTTAAAGAAACTATAAATTCCATTTTTTTTAAACGATAAATTTTTAAAATTTCATTTTTAAGAAGATATATTATTATTTTAGAAATGAAGAAGTCTGGAATTTAGTATAATAGCATAAGAAGTCAAGTCGAACTGTATCGATGGATTTTTTTTTTAGCCACTATTGATGGATTTCTCACTATCATGATAGTTTAAATAATTACTTACGTTTATTTAATAAAAATTAGTTATATTTATATTTATATTTAAATCTTACTATTGCTTTACTATCCGTAGTATGAGCAAAACTTTCGAAAATATTGAATAGGAGTGATTAATATAGAAGCAGTTATAGAACCAGAATATTTCTAAGTTTTACTTCAAAAGTTCACTTAATTTTGGATTTAATGAATCTCTTAGGTTATTAATTTATTTTTTCATTAATAATCAATGTCTCTGGACTTACTGGTTAGTTTTTAGCTAGTTTAGTCTTCAGTTTAAAATTACAAATATGGAAAAAAATATAAAATTTTGTTTAGAAATAAGATCTTAAGCAGATTCTTATTCTATCACAGATGCTTGCATATAACAGCAAATTACAAGTTAAGTGTTTAGGTACTGAAGTATATTTCCTCTCTAAACCCTATATAGGGTACTTCTATATAGTGTACCTCTAAAATTTAATACACAAAATCATAGAACATTGAGAGCGAAACTTAATGCACATGTGAGAATTAAGTAAATTTAATAAAGTTGATGTGCGTTGTACTATAAATTAAGTTTATGAGCTGTCTCACTCGCTTTTTGCTGCCATTGTAAGTAATAAAAAAGACGAATATATATAAATAAACAAGCGAGTATATAATTTTGTTAATAGCTGTGCAGTTAAGCAAGACAGCAACAGACCAGAAAACAGCGTGTAAAAGCGAATATTCGAATTCACATGGTATGAATAAGTGAATGAATATGAATTGTTAAAATTAATGGTTCTCTCGCTGTGGTCTCCTATTCCCATTGGTTCTAACTACTAACTAATTTAATTTGCAATCAAGTATTCAGCGTCGCCCCTAATGGCCCTGGCGTGTGTGTGTCAATCAAAAAACTTTTGGGCTGGGGCTTTTCTAGTTAAATTAATTGCCCCCCATGAATATTGGGTATAGTCAATATCGAGGCATTTGCATAATTGGCAGTGAGAGGCAACTGTCTGCAGGATGTACAAAACTGACCATAGTATATATATAGCTATACTATATAGTATCTAACTATGTATCTAAGCTGAGTGTGTTGACAGCTTCTCTCCACAGTCGAAACGACGACTCAACAGACACGCAGGCGTCAGCTTTAGATACTTTTGAATACTTCTTTTTGGCTTTTTGTGGCTTTTTGGTTTTTGCAACACAACGCAAACAAGTTGCCACACAAAGAGAGACACTGTCAATGTGTGTTATTATTAATTGTATGAATTAACTTGTTTTTTTTGTTGTTACAAGCGGGGCGGACGGACATTTCAATTCAAATGAATTAAAATTGCGACGCAAGGCGAAGACAAGCAACGATTCACAAATCGAACGGAGACGCAGAAATCATCAGCTAAATGTAATTAAATACAATTATGCAAAATGTGAGTACTTATACAAGTACTCATACTCATACTCATACTCGTACATGTCGCCCTGTCTCTGGCCCGATGTTGGATTATGACGGAAGTTGTTGGCTTACAATCAATACCAGGCATTAATGCTGATTACCTAATCGGATGCTCAATTAGTGTACAATGCGCAGTATTAAATAATATATTATTGTTTTGTTTTCAATTGAAATGCACAAGAACTGCTTGCGAATTGTAAGTCAAGTACATTACGCCGGCTCAAGAACTGCTTGCGAATCACAAACGAATTTTAGCTAGATTTGATAGGCTGTTAACAGGGTCTTTAAACTCTTTGTATAATCAAAGTTTTATGGCTAAAAAGACTTCATTAACAACATGATGTTGTAAAATATATTCCACGACCAAAAACTAATTGATTAATTATTCAATTCGCTTTAGAAACACATAAAATGTCGTCGAACTCAACTCTGGCTGCGACATAACCAGTCTAGTAATAACGTATTAGGCTGCTGAGTCACAAGTTCCGAGGTTCGAAACTCAGTCAAATAGTTATCTTTCAATATTTTTATTAAAAGTGCAATCGTATAAGACTAGAATTGAAATGCAGCTGTAATATAATTTGTATACCCTTCCAGAAGGTATTATATTTAGTAATGTGTGACGCATTGAAGAAGTTGTTATCAACCCCACAAAGTATATATATAATTGCTTGATCAGCATCAATAGCCGAGTCGATATAGTAATGTCCGTCTGTCTGTCTGTTTCTATGTAAACTAGTCTCTCAGCTTCAGAGCTATCGTAATAAAACTTGTTACAGACATTGTTCTTTGCTGCAGACTGTACAGATGTCGGAGCCGGACGGATCAGATGACTTTATCATATAGCTGCCATAGGGAACGATCGGTCGTCGTATAGGTTTTTGTTTGAAAACTTTCTTGCTTATAAAGATATCCTAACCAGACTCACCAAATCGAAGTTTGATTATATTTATAGTATCCTAGCTGACTAGATTTGTTTAGAATAGACAACACTATATCATATAGCTGCCTAAGGAAAGATCGGTAGGGAATTGAAGTATTTTATGAAAGACCTTTTTGTTCTTGCAAGATTTTGCAATCTATTTAGGGAGTTCTAAGTTTCGGAAGCCAAAGATATATACCCTTGCAGCAATGTTTTATATAGAAAAAATCAGTTTTCAACCGATACAATAATCGGATTTCGATTACGCTTGATGAAACTCTAAGGTTTCAGAATGCTCTTTAGAGTTTCGCCAAGTTTAATCATAATCCGATTGTTATATCGATCGAAAACTGAATTTTTCTACATAAAACATTGCTGCAAGGGTATATAGCTTCGGCGCACCATAAATAGTCGTTATACCTTGTTTAAATTGACTTAATCACTATTTAATTAAGTACATTATATGGTTTGCACAAGTAAATCCATTGGGTAGCTACTAAATCTGGCGATAGCTTTGAGCAGCCGCGTGGCCCGCTTTAAAAGCCATCGCGTTTGATCAATTAGCATATTCTAGTCACTAAATTTAGTCTAATGAGTTGACACTAATATGTCGAATATGGCAGCCATAAAAATCAAATCAAAAACTTGCTGCTACCCATGTCGACTAATCATTCATTGCTAACAAAAGATAAATTAAATTATAAAATATAAAATACAAAATAAATAAAGAAATACAGTTAAGAAACAATTTGCTTTGACACCCACAAATTAGACAACGACAACGACAACGAAAACGAGCCCAGTTCCCATATATACATAATGCTATAGATCTCTATTGATCTTTTATGAGCACATTAATCGAAACGTGTTCGTTTTATGGTCGGACGAAGAGCTCGTGGCAACTGGAGATCGTTCAATGGACTAATCCTATAATGTTTGCACCTGGTATATAAGCAAATTGGATACATTTTGTGAACACAATGGTAGACGAATTGAAATGCTCTCACAACAATAATAATAATGCCAGAATGAGAAGCGTGTATGGCTAAAGTTTGGTCACATCTCGGGTTCCCGGTCGTTCCCTCAAATTAATATTTATGTTTATTTATTAACATTGTTTTGTATAAACTTGTTCTTGGCCGTTTTGTTTTAAACGTGTTAGAAAGGCTTGGCCTGGCTCGCGAAATGGCAAGAGAAATAGAAATATATACATATATGTATGTTTATGTATATACTTATCATCAAAGTTAAGTTAACCAACTTTGCGTAGATGCCACCCGATTCTCTGATTCTCCGATTCCGAGACACTGGCTCGGAGTCTGTCTGTCTGGCCAGCGCTATTCATTCGGACAGAAACGTTCAATAAAGACGGCCACGCGAATTGGCCAGGTTCTCATTGAAAGCGCTAGACCCGGCCGATTGCGATTGCCAACGGTGAGCGGCAGAACGGTATAAACATCAATGAGATTTAACCAAATCGCCCATCAATATTCATTTTCAATTCATCGATTACGGTTTTCGGTTATTCGGTTTTTCGAATATTCATTTTCAATTCAATTCAATTCAATTTAATACAATTGTGAACGCGAAATGTCAGCATTTATAAACACAACTGCCTGCGTGGCTGTTCTTCAGCTGTTTGTGATTCTCCTGCTTCAATTGACCAACGGCAAGGACTACAGCTGGTGTGATCCTGATCTGTGTGGCGGAGGCACTAAGCACATAGCCTGTCGCAACAATGGTGTAAGCCTCTTTGTGGTCTTAACAGGATTTCATTTGATTAATCCCGCTTGGTTATCTGCAGCACTTTCACAGACGCTGCCAGCCAGACTCCTACGAGGTGGACATCTCCCGGCACAAGGCCACCTTTGTGCATGGCCATAACAAGCGCAGGAACTTTGTGGCACTGGGAAAACTGCCAGGTTATTATCCTGCCGCACGCATGACCACCATGGTGAGCTCAAGTTCAGAATCTATCAATGTCCAGCCACAGAGAGTAATGTGATTTGCATCCTTTAGGTGTGGGATAATGAGCTACAGTATCTGTCCTCGCTGAATGTGCGTACTTGTATTCTGGATCATGATGATTGCCATAATACGTATAGTTTTGCCAACTCGGGTCAAAACCTTTGCGCCATTTGGCGGGATCGCAATCCGAACGTCAATGTGACCAGCCTCATTGAGGAATCGATGGGATTGTGGTTTAATGAATATGACTTAATCGACAGCAGCTATATAGACAGCTTCCGTGTGACGAAGTACTTGTAAGTGTGTAGTGCAATCAAAATTGAATATTTGTTATATTTCCTTTATGTTTATTTAGCGAGGACTATGGTCACTTTGCGGAAATGATGGTGGATCGCAACTCGCGCCTTGGCTGCTCCATAATGCGCTTCACGCGTCCCGATTATCCCTATGTGTACATCTATAATGTAGTATGTAATTACGCATCCATCTACGCATTGGATACGCCCGTCTATGTAACGGGACGAGCCGCTTCACGCTGCCAAACAGGCAAAAATCCATTCTATCCGGGTCTGTGCTCCACGCGGGAGCAATATAGTCCCAATTACTGATCAATCAAGTGTTCAATAAGTGTGTCTAGATATTAGAGAACTGCCAAGTACTCAGTAAACACTGTCTGTGTTGTATTTTACATAAGTTCGTAGTTAATATTATTAGTTGTAGTCTCTGTTTAACAATAAATAACACATCAATAATATTATTCAAATGATAAACACACCCGTTGTCATAAGTATACAACAGCTTTTGACCCAACTTCATTGTATAATAATAATTAGACAATGATTTGTTGTAAAACTGCCTGTTGGGGACACTCCAAACTGTCGGAGAATATTTAAATATTCTCCTAACAAGCTTTGCCAAATAATGCCCAAATTAATGACTGATGGTTATAGTCGACCACAAGAGTCGACTGCAATATACCCGAACTGTTCTTTATGACACAAGAAAACTGAGATCATACCTTGTAACTTCCTTTTAAAGGTGTCTAAAGACTGGGTCTCTGTAGGAGAGAGATGGGTAGTTAAAAACCGAATTCTTATATAGGGCTCACAAAGAAATGAAGATCGTTAAATCTTGCTATCACTTCTACTTGTGACGTGTCTTTCTGGATACTGGTCAGACAGGTTTGCATTAGAAGATTGTAATAAATTCCCAGAAGATTAATATCCGAACCGTATCGATTATGGCTTTAAAATATATATGAGATCGTTTCTACTTAAGTGAAAACAGAAAACTTGTTACACTCTGATGCTACTTTGGTATGGATATCAAAAATCTGGGTTCTGTTTAGACTGTTCAACATTTGATAGCCTAAATCATCTATAATATGCCTCAAAGAAATTAATTTTTTTGGTTTAGACGAAAACTCTCTTAGGATATCTCTCGACTATCGAAAATCTGAATACAACGTACTTTCGATCGCCGTAAATTTCCTCATGAGTTGCTACCAAACCGACAGCAAACCAAATATACCCTGTTACTCTCTTAGTACGAGTATCAAAAGTTTGGGTCCAGGTTAGACAGGTTAACATTTGATAGCACAGCACTTTCGTTTGTTCTGGCCAGCAAAACAATGTGCCGAAAGATCATAAACATCTTGTTCAAATATGCAAATACTATATTAATTTTATTTGATTTGTGTGTGTCGCTTTTATGCTTTTATATGGCCGGCCAAACAGCTGCTGATCCGTTGCGATTGACAAATATACAAACCAGTATTAGTTGTCTTAAGCCACTGTGCCGCAAGGGCCTAAATGTCACTGAACTAAGTTCAAAACAACACCCACATTGAGGCAGCTTTGTTAGCCGCAACATCTTCTTTGAACTCGCTTCAACTTTGTCTTAACCAAGTTAATGGGCTCATTTTCCCAGAAGACAAACTTAAACTTGAACTTACTTGGCTTGCCTTGAGGTTTTTAACCCAGACTCATCGCAGTAGACGCCAGTTTGTGTTTTGGCCACGCGTTGTTTGGACGCTTCGCCATGGAATTGTTAAGTTGCACTCGATGCAGTTTTGGTCAATTGATAACATTATTACACATTTACACTGTTTAAGTATTAATTAGTTGCAAGTTGCACAAAACACACAAAAACGCGGCTTCACAATTTACTCACAATAAACGCGCGCAATATTTTGCTTAGGGTATTCCCGATAACGCTAAAAACAATTCGTTGTGTATATCGACATCACTGCTGATGAGCCGATAATTACTTAAGTTGTCCTGTTGCACATAAGTGTTAACAAATTAACAAGTTTGTTTATATGCATATGCAAATTATAGTCAAATTTAATATATTGCAACATTTTGTGTTATTAAATGTGAAAAATTCCTTTGTAGCGAGCCTGCTGTTGCTTTCCTGTTAAGCAACTGTTAATGGTTCTGTTATGGCGCTGTTATTCAATTGTTTGGCTAGTCGCAGCTGTTAAATTTGAATTCGCCGGTTAACAATTTGGCAAAACAACAAAAAAACAACATTTAAAAGTGTATTTTTAATTTAAAATAAACGAGAAATGAGAAGACTGAGATATGGTTGGCACATAAGTGAATATGGAGAACAATCAATATTAAACGAATTCAATCTCAATTGAAATGGCCACAAAGGATCAAGGAAGCAAGCCCAATAAGATCGATAATTTTTACTATCATTATGTGCGGAGTGTGTTTTATTAACTGATTGTTGTGACGTCACCATTTAGCCGTTAATGTATTTGCAATTAATAAAAGGCAGCGTGACCTGCCTTAATCAGCGGGGCAACTGCACCTGACGCCTGATTACATGAGGAACGCACAAGGTATCCAAAAATAAATATCGCTTTTGTGCGTTTACATACATATATATCAAATTACTGAACGTTTGGATATAAATATTGGCTTGCACGCTGGCAGGATTTGCATTTCCACAGCACTTACTGCAGCATCCAGAACATGTCGTTGAAGACTCACTTGGTAGGCATATCCCTGCTGCTCTCCTGCGGCTTACTCAGCGTCACAAGGACAACAGTTTCGGGCAGCACGCCATCCTGGTGTGATCCCATGCTCTGTTCCGCGGGCACCACTCATGTGGCATGCAACAATAATGGGGTAAGTTGCAGCTGACTAGGAACTAACATATCGAAACAATGATATATTTACCCACACTTTGCAGGAATTCCATGAGAGTTGCGCACCAGATGCCGTTATGATCAATCTGCAGCCACATCGGGACTTCATCCTGCACGAGCACAACAAAAGGCGTAATTTCATAGCCGACGGTCAACTGCCCGGCTACTATCCGGCGTCACGCATGGCCACCATGGTGTGGGATGAGGAACTGGAATATCTGGCCACCTTGAACCTGAAGACCTGCGATCTGGAGCACGATGATTGCAATAATTCGTATCGCTTTCGCAATGTCGGTCAGAATTTGTGTGGTGTGGACCGGCTGCGAGGAATGCCATTAAATGTGCGCGGCATTGTGGAGAATTCGTTGGGTCTCTGGTTTGGAGAGCATCCCCTCATCGATAGCAGCTACATAACCTCATTTCGGGTGGCCAGGCATCTGTAAGTTGAGTTAGTTCTTGCTGATGATCGAATCTACTAATACTCCTTATTTTACCAGGGATAAGTATGGACACTTTGCGGAAACTGTTGTGGATCGCAATACCCATGTCGGCTGTGCCATGATGAGGTTTACCAATCCTCAATATCCGTTCCTCTACATCTACAATATGGCCTGCAACTATGCCAGCACCTATGCTGTGGGGGTGCAGGTCTATAAGGTGGGCGAACCAGCCTCCGAATGTGCCACGGGACCCAATCCCAAGTATCCAGCACTCTGTTCGCTGCAAGAGCAGTATAATCCCAATTACAATGATTACTGAATAAACCAAAGATATAGATAGATATAATGATATGCGTAACTTTCTTCCGGTTGATCTTCAATTCTCATTTTGGCCTTAACTCATTTCTTCATGATCGATCGATAAGCCAGTTTTTTCTGTTTCCGTTGAAATAACGATGTTGTTCAGTTCGCTGAATATTAATTAACAATCCAATATACAATACATACATATGTATGTATAAAAGTATCTTTAAAGCCGAACGTGACAGCAGCCGCTAAAACAGAATTCGCTCGCACAGTGGGACAAGACAGCGTATACAGCTGTTGAAATTTTGGGTTCAACCCAGGGAGGCTCGTTCGGGCTTAATTTATAGGCTCTTAAATCAACAAAAGGGATTTAAACGTTCATTGATTGATTTACATATGACATTACATTAATCAGCTGCACTTACTTAAGATTCCCAATGATTCCAAGAAATTTAGTTAGGAACTTGTCTGCTTTTCGACATAACCACAGTACGGACCCGTTGTTCTACTTGGGAGTGACTTATGCGCGTGTAGTATATTGATTTAAAACCGCAGAAAACCGATTTAATCGCAAAAAGGTCAACTTATTAAGTTAAAAAAAACAGCGCCAATAAACGCACCCAGGGTACGAAGGGAGGGAGGGAGGTAGGGAGGAGTAACCCGCCTGGGCACATTGACGCAGACATTTCTCACTCAAATGTCGCCAATTTATGAGGCATTGTTGAGCCCGGACTGAGCGGTGTCCATATAAGTTACCGCACCATGTGTGGGATTTGGATACACAGCTGACAGGGGATCACTGCCCACATGGCGCATGCCAGACAGCGCGTCTGGCATCTGGCTGGAGTCTGACTGGAGTCTGGCCTGGTCTCTCGTCTCTGGTCTGGATTGGGCCCGGAACTATGCGTGTGTAAGTGTGCAGCTTTATCTCTGACTTTTATCTTGTTTTATCTGCGGCTATGCATCATAAACGAGTCCGCACGCCCACATGTTCGGCCAAGAGTTACAGTTCCAGTCTCAGAGCCAGATCCAGATTCAGGTCCAGGTCCAGGTTCAGGTCCAGATCCAATACCAGTTCTATCGCCATCAAAATCACAGATCTGACGGCAAAATAAACACTGCTCACTGACAGTTTTTACATGCATTTGACTACAGCAGTTGTCTGTGTGTACACTGAACAAAAATAGTAGTTACTAAAAGTAAGTAATCGAAATCTAAAGGCATTTTTTCAGCTTACAAATATCTTTGAATGTCTTTTGAGTATTCAATATATAGATAGCATTCAAAATTTTCAAAAAGCACTAGCTTTTTCTATTATTGTTACCAGACTGAGCTGGATCTTTAGATCTTAACTTTATAGATTTCTTTATTTAAATCGCCGTTCTTATTATAATTAAAAAGAAGGTTATAAAAAAGCACAGTCATAATTAGAATATTTAAATACATTGGAAAGACAGCGAAAGTAAATGTCAAACTTAATATGAAACTTCAAATCAATTCGTAGGATTTCGCATTAGCACACAAAAACTTATCTATTTAATTCGATAGTTTCGATAACGGAAAAGATCTCGATAGTAAAAAACCTTCGATTGTTTCCAGCGGCATTGAATAAAGCTCACTTTTGCATTGATAACTGTACACATTTATCAAGTTTAATGCATTATTAAATTAAACTCATTATTGGATCGAAATCAAGCTCGAATCGCACTTAAATTCATTACACTTTCATTTTAAATCAATTTTTGAGTTGATTTTCTTATGGCGTATTTGTAATAACTTCAAATCGCTTTTTATTGCACATTTAAAATTTTAATTTACTCATTGACGGCTCACTTTCGAAATTGCATTTATTTTAAAACTGAACTTTAGTTTAAATTTAACTTCTCAGTGTATTTGTGAAGATTATGTTTACCACCAAATGCCCAGATCGCTGAACAGCTCCTCATTGGTGGGCAGCTCAAAGTCCTCGTTGACCCACTCGGAACGCTTTTCGGACTTTGGCTGCTGCTGCTCCCCACCGGCAGCAGCTTGGCCATAATCCTTGCGATAGCCCATATCGCGTAAGTCATCCTCATCGTACTCCTCCTCATCGTCCTCAACCGCCTCCAGGGAGCTGCTCAGATTGGGCTTGCCAGCCCGCGGCACAGGCGCCAATGTCTCACCCAACATGCGCTGCATATTGCCAATTTCATCCAAAGTCTGAGCGGGCTGGCCGGGTTCAATTGGTGGCTCCGTGGCTGCCGTCTGCTTGGTGGCCTGCTCATCCGACGAGGAGGAGGCCAGGCGCACAATGCGATCAAAGAGCGTGGCAAAGTGGCGCCTGAAGCGACCGTAGTCAAAGGTGTCCCTAGTGTTGTTACCCTCCAGCAGGACATGCGTGGACGTTGACTTGGAACGCATCAGCGGTCCGAAATGATGTAGCATATCAATGCCAGGCGCCATCGATTCTTCCCAACTCTGTGAAGGGACACACACGCGTAATTACTATCCTATTTGCAGGATTGCGTCATCCGCTACCCACCAGCTCGGCCCAATCCTCGACGGGTACGCTCAGCACTGAGTTGACAACGTTCACCACTCGCTCCTCCAGGTTCAATGCATGAATTATCCATTTGGCTAACGATACGGCGCAGTTGAGGTCGCTGCGCTGCCTGGACACGCAGAACCACATAAATAAACAACAAATTGTCAATACGTTAAGTACACATCCACTTACGGTACAGTGGCTAACAGACAAGTTCAACCAGTCACCTGAACTGAGTACTCATGAAATACAAACAAGAGCAGAGAATAAAGGAAATCTTTCAACACCATTAAGGTTTCCATATATAAACTAAATTTTTATCTGATTGCCTATATAGGTATAGTGTTCAAAATTAATATCAATTTTTTCAAGATATATTTAAAATATCATATAATCCTGATTTGGTATGTTTGTTAGTCGTTCAAAAACTCGTTTTACTAAGTACATATGTATATATAAGTAAGTATAACGCAGTGAAATGCAAATTCAGTGAGTTTGATGAACATATCTTCAAATACAAATAAGATTTTTATAAGAAACACAGAATGCTTGGTGATTGGTGATATTGATGAAGTCGTTTTTGAAAACAAATACTTTGATTTTCACAGATTTTCACATTACAAGTATATCTATCTAGGTTAATTGATTTTTTCTGATCCTGAGCCGAACCAGCTCTCCAGAAAAAGCCAAACCTAATCCCAAATCGAACCATTTATTCTCATAAAAAGGTCCTTTAGTTCAGACTTATCTATTACTTGGTTTATTCACCATTGGAAGTGAACTGTGAGCCACTGTATAGACAGTGGGTGGATAATTACCGGACTCGACACCTCACCTGCGTTCATCGCGCCGTATTTCGACCAGTTTATCCCCTTCCAGTATTAAATGGTCGTAGTTCGCCTCAATCTGCATGGTGAGGGTCTCCTTGGGCTCGCTCTCCGACTGCTCCTGCAGCTGTCGTTGTAGGGTTTTGAACTGTTGCCATAGCGCCTCCAGTTGCTCCTAAAATGTCATAACAATAAACGAACACAGCTCACCTCTATTCCCCTACCCACACCCACACACCCCTTGGTCCGCCTACCCACCGTTTGCTTGCGTATGTTCTGCTGCGTCTCGTAGTGCACATCGGCACGATGAAGTATGGGCTGACTGGGTATGAAAGGAGCCGCAATGATACGCTCCACACAGCGATTGAGAACGCCACGCTTGGGCTTCTTCTTGTGCATTTTGAGCAAGCCGGCGGCGCTGTCCAGCTGCAATGTCGTCTCCACAATTCGCTCCAGTACCATGGCAAAGGATTCCACATAGTCCGATTGTATTCTGTGTCAAAGGAGTGATAGCTGTAGTGAGGCCCAGCCAAGTGAGAGCTGTGCTTTCGAGCATACCTGAGACGGTTCGAGTTCTTGGCTGCCACCACAGTAATGACCTCCGTTAGCTTCTCCAGCCCGGGACAGAGCAGCTGCAGGCCCAGAGCATGCGTCTCGCTGGCCGCCTCTAGGAACTCGCCAAAGAAGGTGGCCAGCTTGGGCGCCACATGTTTGCTGATGACGGTGTAGGTCAGCTTAATGCCTGCCGCCTTCTGTGGCTGACAGCTGCGGTAGAACATGGACAGCGGCAGATAGGCGCTTTGTTGTATGACGCGGGGTATGCCCTGGTTGGCAGGCAGAGAGATTAGTCAAACGGAGCAGCAGCTGATGGGTTGCACTACCTACCCGGGGGCTAACAAAAGAGGCAAACACCTCGACACGTGTGCTGTGCACGTGGAGCAGCTCAGCCATGTAGAAGTCCAGCTGCAACTCCCGGTTGGTGCCCGCTGGCACATCCACCAGGCTGAGCGTATCCTGGCTGCAGCGCACGCCACTTGGCGTTTGTATGACCAGCTGTAGCTCCGCCAGCTCGGCTTTAACCTTAAGCTTGATCAAACCCTTGGCCGAGGGCAGCTCCTTGACCGCTACATCCGCCGGCACATCCAAGAGCAGCGTGTCCAAGTCATCGAACACCTCCTGCTGTATGCTGAAACTTAGACGCACCTGGTCTGCCGCCTGCTGGTTGAGCGCATCCATGTCTCGTACATCCACCGACTCCTTAATCTCATCCTCCAGTTGCTGCAGCTGCTTGTGCGCCTGTGCAAAGCTCAGCTCCTCGACATTGAGCGGCTGCACGTGAAACTGGTACGGCTGGGCGCCCAGGTAGCCCACAGTCAGCTGTCCAGTGCCGGATAGCGTCACAATGCTGCCCGCCAGTCCCTGCACATTGGAACGCTGTATGGCCACCGGTGCCGGCTGCTGCCACTGGGCCGCCCAAATAATGTTCGCCTCCTCGTAGATGTGCAGCTTGCCGGAATCCGACACAATGGCCGTAATGAGGCGGGCACCTGGCTCTGGAAATGAACAGAGATTCTCTAGAGCGGAAGAGCTTGAAGGAGCTAATGCACTCAAACTTAAGTCAATAGTCATCCGAAATAATAACCAATCTCTGGAATGCATTGAGACATTCCCTAGCACAAATGATACAATGATTGCCTATACAAAACTTTCTGTGAGCTGTCCTTGAAGAAGGTCTTGAACACCTAAACTGTTTTACTCATCCCAAGAAACTGATAAACTCAATCTAGAGTCAATTTCTATTCAAATGTTTCAATTAACTCCCTTTGCTATGTTTGAGTCCCCCAAATTCTCACATCAATGACTTACCCCAGTAGTAGCCCACCACAAAGCTGTAGAAACATTTGGGTGCATAGTCCAGCTTTAGAATGAAATGGAATTTGCCATTGTCATCCAGGCAGATGAAATTTCGCTCGCCGAGTATCATAATATAAGAGCACGTCCTGTCAATTAAACCAACCATAAACCAGGATAAGCACTTGGCTTGCAGGGAACTCACTTTTCTAGCTGTACCACACGCATATCCAGGATGCCCTCTCCAATGCACTGCGACCAGCTGGGCTGATAGCTACTCTTGGTGACCAGCGAGTGCGACAGATCCTGATAGCTATAGCACTGCAGATGCCAGGTGGCGCTAAGCCGAAAGAAGCTATCGGTGCGCTCACAGTAAACCACCGGAGCAGGCAAACTGCGTTGACCTGGAAAGCGGCACTCATAGGAGATGCCATCCTGCTCATAGAACGTGAGCGTGCCATCCAAATGCACCACACAGAAGAACTCACGTCCCTTGACCTGACCAAAGTGACCCTGGCACATGGAGAAGGCCACTCGCTGAAACTTATGCTCCGCCTGCAGCTGCAGCTTCAGCTGGGCTCCAAAGTCCGCCAATCCGCTCAGCGCCTGCACATTATAGATGACAATGGCATTGGGCAGCAGCACGCCCAGCTGATTGGCATTCTCGTTGCGCACATTGCTGCAAGTGGTCAATGGGATTAATCCTTCACAAATCTTACAACTCATTGCTGCAACTACCCGCTAAACTTTCCCACATAGAGCCCCAGGATGGGTGCCGCCAGCTGCGTCTCGAGCAGCAAATCGGTGGCCTCAAACGCATTGCCGTGCGGATAGTAGATGCTCAGCTGTCCGGACTGTGAGCCCACAATGATGAAGTCCTTCTCCTGCGTCTCCAGCCCAAAGCGCGCACACAGCAAACTGGCCACATCGTAGTCACCACTGGAGTCAGCACATTGCGCTGTCCACCAGCTGCACACGTTGAACAAGGACATGCTCCTTGGATGTCTTGGCAAGGACTTAAAAAACTGGCAATTGCCATGAACTTTGTTGTGTCAAAGGCGTTGCCTAGGAAACGCTACAAGTTACGTCCTCCTAGGGAGGGTTCCATTACTACTTAAGGGTTGAAAACGTCTCCCATAATTTTGCCAAAAATACTTTGATTCCCTTTTGAATTGCATATAGGTTTCAAAATTTTACTTTTTTAGTAAGCTTTGTTTAAGGTATACAAAAATCTCTAGTGTTATTTTGGAATATTAATTAAATTGATATGCCAAGTCAACTAACAGTACAAACCATGATCAAAAAGACAATCTCGTATAGAAATAGGTTCAGTTTCGACAAGGTTTGGGAGTTGGCAATCTATGAGGTAGATCTATAGTTGTGTTTGAAACCTTACAAGTCAAAAATATTTGAATTTTTAGCCAAGAACTTTGGCCAGAAAATAAACTTACTCAGAACAAGTTTTGAAATAAAATTGTATTTCGATTTTTGGGGTCTACTTGTGTGCACCCTTCTCTGCGATTCTCACCATTTGTATTTGGGGTGGCATTTAACGATCACTTACACAAAAATACAGCTATCGTTTTAATGAAGTCATGTTCGAATAGTTTTCAAGCGGAATATTAAATCTTATACCGCAGTTCAGAACACCTGACAACTTCGGATGGAATAGGAATTGATAGTTTCCCTTACTTTATAATCATAGTACTTATTGTTATTTTATTTCTGCCCTCTCCCACAATTTTTTTTTCCTATCCTATAAACAATCAATAAAAGTCATTTTTACAATTATAATACTTGTTCTTTTATATTTCACTATATCCATAAGTTTTATAAGTATTTATGTTTAAAATGTATAATTAAAGTGATTCGGCTTTATGTGCGAATATAACTAAAAGGTAAGTTTTCTAAGGTAAGCTTAAGGATTAAGATTTACAACTGTGTTTCAAGGACTAAGACTATAAACTAAACACATTATTTTTGTTATATTTATATAATTACAATTAATTACAGCCCGACGCTGTGTATGTGTGTGTGTTAGTAGTATGTGTGTGTGTGTTTGCCACGCCCTTCACACACCATCAACATCAACATCATCATTATTAAAATCCTGCTCCTGGCACCAGTGGAGCGCCGATCATGGCTGTAAAACCAATCGAAACAAAAGTTTTTAAGTACAATTAAAGCAATGATTGATTAGCTGACTGACTGAACTGAACTGATATTGGCTGATTGATTGATTGACGAACTGAAATGCATGAAATTGAAAATGAGAGGCTTTCAATATGTCACACATTTTGATTTTGATCGAAATTGCCGGCTAAAATTGTAGCGACAATGCATTTGGTTGTGGTTGTGGTTGTTGTAGTGGTGCTGTTTGTGGTGCTTGTAATTGTGGTTGTTGTGGTGGTGGTGGTTTTGGTTGTGGTTTTGGTGGTAATGATGCCGCGCCGATTGCGCGGCCGTGCGCCGGCTCTTGTGCGATTCGCTAAATGTTATTCTTTCTCGCTTCTGATCATGATCTTTTTCTTCACCAGCGTTCGTACCTGTTGCGTCGTCGGTTGCGTCTGCTGCACGACTCCCCCCTGCTGCTGCTGTTGTTGCTGTTGTTGTTGCTGCTGCTGCTGCAAGCTGCCAACTGTCGGCAGCGTTGCTGTTGTCTGTGTTATGGTCATCACCTCGGCCGGACCAGCTGTGGGTCCAGCAATGTTTGTATGTTGTTGTTGCTGTTGTTGTTGCTGCTGCTGTTGTTGCTGCTGTTGTTGTTGCTGTTGTTGCTGCTGCTGTTGCTGCACCACAGCCAACAAATTGCCACCGGCTGTGGTTTGTAGCCGCACGGGGCTGGCATTCTGTCGCTGATTATGCTGCAGCGCCGCTATCAACGTCTGCTGCGTCGTCTGTCCGCCACCAGAGGCGGCCGCCTTCAGAGCGCTGGCAATATTGTGTCCTGTGCGCAGATTGCCAGCGGCCAGAGCCTGTGCCGAGGCAGCCGATACCACCTGGAATGCGAGTTGAAATTGTTAATCAAATGAAATAGTAACTATTATAATGAAGCAATCCTTAAGCTCACAACTAGGCTGCTACGCAGCTCCGCCTCAAAATTGTGATTTTAAGGTATACTATACTATACGCCACATAAAAAATAAATTGATTAAAAGTAAACTTTAGTCCAAGTTCAGTCTAAAACAGTAAAGTTCACCAACTCGATTGTTTTTCAGCTTCTAATCTAGTGCTCAAGTGAACTCACCTGTATAGTTTGCCGCTGTGTGGACTGCGAGGCCACCGAAACGGGTATGACACGTCCCACACTCGTCTTGCCCAGGACGAGGCCCGCCTGCTGTCCGCTGCGCATGACCTGCTGTATTTGCTGCACGGTCACCGAGTTGGGCAGCGACTTGGTGTTTTGTATGTGCAACAGTTGGGCCTGGACACTGCCACCGCCAGGTGTTCCCTTCTGTTGTTGCTGCTGCTGTTGAAGCGCCGGCGAAACGGTGACGCCGCCCGGCGTCTGTTGCTGCTGCTGCTGAGGTCCTGTCGTGGTGGTCACAATATTCGTGGCCGTGGGCTGGCCAGAGGCGCTCACCAGGTGCGTCATGCGACTGATTTTGCGCGGCATGCTCAGCTGCTGTTGCACTTGCAGGTGCCGCATCTGGTTCGGCATTGTGACCTTGATCTGGCTGCCTGGCTTCAGCTGTGGCAGCGTCATGTTAACGCTGCCCGCCTGCACTGTGGGCGGTCCCGTGGCCGAGACGGTGACGCCGCCGGCGCTGACGCTGCTGCCACTGGCCGCTGCCGCTGTGGAGGCCTTGACCAGCGAGGCAATCTGCTGCTGCGTCACTTGTTGCGTCTGTTGCTGTTGTTGTTGCTGTACCACACCAGCCACAGGCAGCAGCTGTTGCTGTTGTTGCTGCTGCTGCTGTGTAGCGCTGCTGCTGGTGGTGGTGAACAGCGGCCCGGTGGCCTGTTGCGCCTTCTGAGCGGCCAAGATGTTGTGCCGCTTGACAAGCAGCATGTCGCCCCCGCCCGTTCCGCTGTTGCTGCTGCTTACGCTCCCATCGCCGGCCAGCACTTGGCGCTGCAAACTCTGCTTGTTGGCTGCCATTTGCTTGATGAACTGCGTGCGCGCCTGTCCATGCATCTGCACCGAGCTGACCACGTTGCCCCCCTGCATGCTGCTGGGTCCTGGCATGCCAGAGACGGCCACCTTCTGGCTGGTCACGTGCGTGGGCGTTTGCATCAGATTGCTGGTCTGGATGATGGTGCCGGTGGCCAAGGTGCCTCCAGCTGTCTGCACCACAGTGGGATTTAGATTGCCTGTAACACCGCCGCCGCCAACGTTGACGCCAACGCCAACTCCTGGCGCCCCCTGTGTGGCCTGCAACACTTTCAGATTGCGCTGCCGATAGATTTGTATGTGGCCCCCAGGCTGTTGGCCGCCCGGCAGCACCGTCTTGCCGCTCTGCTGCAGTGCGCCAACTGGTATGCCCTTGGTGGTCACCAGCTGTGTTGTTTGCGTGGTAGGGGAGGCTGAGACCGCCGCCAGACGCAGCTGCGTTTGGAATTGCGCAGGACTTACGCTCTGACCCAGACTGGGCATCGATACAATGGACTGACCGCCAGCTGTGGTGCGCTGCTGCAGCACCACATCCTGCAGCGTATTGCCCGCAGCACCGGCTGAGACAATGCGCTGTCCACGCAACATCGTCGTGTTCATTGTTGTCACCGTACCCGTTGCCGTTTGTTGCTGCTGTTGCCCGGTGGCTGTGGTCGTCAGCGGACCCACGGAAACCACCTGTGGCATCGTTTGAGTCTGCACAATGCTGCCCAACTGCGGTGCTGTGTTCACGGGGAGCGTTGTCTGCGAGGATATCGAGACAATCTGCGCTGTTGTGCTCGTATTAACATTAGTGTGCGTGGCTATGGGCAACGATTGGACGGGCGTGGTTAGCACCACACTGACGCTGGACTGGCTGCCCGGCGGCGCGGTCTGCAGCTGTACATTGCCGCCCGCATTGCCGCTCGATTGCTGTGCCAGTTGCTGCAGCTGACCGGCTGTCAGGTTGGCGGTGGTGCCCACAATGGTCTTGACCAGCTGTTGAGCTGTGGTTTGGTTGCGCATCTGCTGCTGCTGTTGCTGTGGCTGATGCAGCAATATGGCCGTTTGCTGTGTGGTTGCCACATTGGCACTGGTCAAATGTTGTATTTGCAGCTGTTGCAGCTGCCCGGTGTTGCCGGCGGGCACAGCAACTGTTGTTGCCGTTGTGCTGGGCACCAATTCAACGGATTGCTGCACGGGCACAACTGTTGGCAGCTGCTGTTGTTGCTGTTGCACCTGCTGTTGCTGCTGCACAGGTTGCTGCTGCTGCTGTTGTTGCTGTTGAACCGGTTGTTGCTGTTGTTGTTGCTGCTGCTGCTGCTGCATCGGCGGCATTTGACCACGCTGCTTCTCGCGCATCTTGTTAGCCTTCATCATGGCTATATTCATGGGCGACACGGGCTGATCGTAGTTACTAATGCCAAACTCCTGCAGCACCTCCATATGCTTTGGATTCATCAGGCTGGGCGCATTGAACTGACGCTTTGGTGGCGGCGCCTTCTTCAAATAGGCCGTCTTGATGGTATCGAAGCGCTGCCGCATCACCTTATAGAAGGAGGTATTGTTATCGCTCGCATAGAGCTGCGTGGTCCGCAGATAGCGCAACGGACTCTTCATATACTCGGTGCGTAGGGTTGGCTTCAGTTTCTTTTGCTTCTTGGGACTCTCGACGACTTTGCCCTCCTCCCGTGGTTGTATCTGCGTCTCGTAGCGCCAGCGGCACTGCCTCGCGGACCGATAAGTTTTCGAACAAAAGTTAACCAGCTCCGAGACCAAATCCCAGTTGGGCGTCTGACCCGGCGACAGCAGCATTAAGCTGCACGGCAGCCCCTGTAAATTGATGAGGACATGCAATATGGCAATATCCTCAAACACGCACCACTCGCTCATGGCCTCTGGCTCAGCCAGTGGTTTGGGCGGCACCTGCGGCTTCAAGCCCGGTATCATCGAATTGGGCTTAAAGCTGCCACGGAAACGCTGATTCTTAAGCTCGCGCCGCAGACGCGCCAGCTGGGTCGTTGGACGATCAAAGAGCGAACGTGGCGGCACATAATTATCCTCCCGCCGCATTTTATTAGGACGCCGACTGCCATCGAAGCCAGCATCTGTGCGGGAGCGTTTTAGCTCCCGGCGCACATAGACCGGCGGCAGCTGCGTTTCAGGTATGGGCTCCAGATCGTACATAAACGAAAGCGAGTGATCAATGTAGATATCATTGTTATCCTGCGGCGGCGTTGGCGGGCACCACATCTAAGGAAACGAACGAATACGATATCAATAGTAGAACAATCTTTTGGAAATACTAAGGGATTCGTTTGATGCACTTACCGGCATTTGTTCCATGCTATTGCGGGATATCCAGACCTGAGTGTTCGTGTTCGTGTTGCGATGTTGAGCAAAGTTAAAGAAAAGAATAAACGCACCATTATATTATTTTCGTATCGTATGAAGCAACTCTGTTTTGGTGGTGGTGTTTTATTGGCTTAGTAACTAACTAACTAACTATCTACCGTATCTAACTAACTGTCTACGTATGTATGATTTGGCGTTGTAGCTTTTTCTTTTATTCCCGGAAATATTTCGTACGGCGCTGAAGAACAATTGGCAAAGTCTATGGAACTTTTATATACGGAAATCTATGCTGGGATAGTATAGAGTGGGTTGGGTTGGGATTTAGATTGAGATTGAGTGGTGTGGTGTAGAATAGATTAGAATAGTTAGGATCGGGCCAACAAACAAACCAACGAGCAATAAAAACTATTATCACAAAAAAAAATATTAAATTCTTTCATTATTTTGTTGATTTTTTTTTTTGTATCTTTTCATTTCTTCAGCGACACCAAAACAGAATTCTACATTCGTTAATACACAGAAAATAATATTGATTGAATCTTTCTTGATTTCCGCTTATTCTTTTCCAACTTTGTGCAATTGCCTTCTATAAGATATATCTTTGATACACACGCACGAAATTTGTCCGTAAATAAAAACCACAACGTCTTAAAGTTTCTTTTGCTTTTCCTTTTTTTTTATGGTAGCATCGTCGAAGGATCGATTCTTGTGTTTTATTTGTTAGTCAATCTATATGCTTATAGTCTTTAGATTGTGTGTTGTTATTAATGCTAAACTTGTTTTACGTTTTGTTTTAGTTTTTAGAATACAAAATAAATTATCGAATGCAAAAATATTAACATTTACCATAGTGTGTGTTTGTTTTTTTTTTATCTAGAGATACTTACAAACTAAGGCGATTTTTGAAGACTTAGATCAAGAACAGAATTTTAACAATGAAATTAATAATAATACAAGTGGAGTTTTAGTTACTGTTTTAAGTTGTCCGCACACTGCTTAAATACTATAAATTATCAAAACTATAAACTATATTCTGCTGATATATGTGTGTGTGTCTGTGTGGGGGGCTGGGTGTTACTGTGTGTATATATATATACAATATGGATTAGTTTTAAAGCACTCTGGGGCAGCAGCAAACATATGACTCTCAACGTAAACAGTTCAAAAGGTCTTTTTGATTTTAAAGGAGCTTTGCAAAGCACATGAAAGCTTTAATGGACTTTCATTGCATACATTCGAATGCAATTAAGCTCGCTTAGAGCTTTAAGCTCATTTTTCTAAATCTCACTTTAAACTGGTTTCAATCTCATACTTATGCTTTTGTTGCTGTCGCCCCCTTCTGCTGCCTATAAATAAACACAATTTGTTATCCTAAACTCTAACTCCCCCTGATTCTCTCTGCCTCGCACCTAACTAACTTAGAAGGAAACTTGTTACAGTCTATTAAATACTCGATACATTAGTTGTCAAAAATGTGTGTGTGTGTGTGTGTGTGTAACAGTTAGAAGGCCATTTTGGACGCCCACTAAAAAGTATCCAGCGCACACAGCTCCACAGCTCCGCAGCTCGGCAGGGTTATAAGTTATGGTTTTTAATACTGACTCAATTATCACCTGCTGCTGCTGGCCCCGTTCGAGCTGGGGCTTGATGTTGCATTCGCAGGTGCTGCTGTTGAAGCGCTGTGGGGCGTGCCACTTGTGGCAGCAACAATTGCCGCTGTGGAGCGTAGACGCACTCTTGGCGTTTTCGTTATCCAGCGACTCAATGTATTTTGGTTTGAGTGTCATCTGGTTTCTTGGCCAGCACACGCTTGTTGCCGCTCACCTTGTGGGTGACGCATCTTCTGCTGTGGCGTCGCCTCTCCACGTGGCGTTGTTCGTTTGGCATTTCTGCTGGCGCTGCTGGCTTTCGGTGTGCCCTGCACTGGACTCACATCCAAGGTCCAGAGATTGATCTTTACAGAGCCACGTGAACGCGTTCGGGGCGTATGTCCAATGGTCTCATCGCTGCCAACGCGGCTGCTGTTGCTGCGCTGTCGCTGCAACGCTGGCGTCGATTCCTTGGCATCGTGTTTGATCTCCGCCTTGGAGAGCGACAATGGATCATTTGGATCATCGGTGTCAGACTCTTCAGACACATTGTAATATGTGGAGCTGGTCATTGTGGTATCTTGCACCTGATTATGCGCACTCCAGTCATCCAAACTGTTGCCGCCCTCACCGGCGGCTGTGGCATAGCTTGAACTGGACTGTGTTTCTACATTGACATCGCCATCCGAGTTGGCATTATTATCACTGTCAGTGTCATGCTCGTCCAGCATTTCCACATGCATTTCCTCTTCATCCTCCGTTTGTGTGGTATCATCCCCTTGAACAGACGGAGAGGCAGAGACAGAGCCAGATATGACTGTTTCATCATCCTCATTATCCCCCTCTTCATTATCATTATTCTCATCTTCGTCCACACAAATAGATGCGCTTTCTAGTTCTTCATCATCGTCATCTTCAACATCTACATCATCACCCTCACCCTCTTCCTCATCGTCGCCATCATCGTCATCATCATTATCATCATCATTGTCATCATCTTCATCCTCATCCTCATCGTTGTCATCGCTGCTGTTACTCCCCGCCAAAGGCGTTGCTATCGTTGCCCGCCGCTCGAGCAGCTTACGCCTCGTGGCCGCCGCTGTTGACGTCGAGGATACACTCTCCCTGCGTCGCGGCTTGGACTGTGCACTGCTCTTGGCCGGAGCTGCCGTAGCGGCTTTAACTGGCGTTTTCATTAGCTTGGCCATTGCTATATTGGCCGACTGTCGCTTCGGGCGCTCCTCAGTTGTGGGTTGTTGTGTCCCTGCTTCTGCTCCTGCTCCTGCACCTGCTGCACCCGCTGCCATTGCTGTACGCGTTGTCTTTCTAGTGGGCGCCATGTTGACCACGCCCAGCGAACTGAGACGCGTCTGCCGCCTTACGGGCGCTGCCGACTCGGCAGCCGATGACCTCTTACTGTTACTATTACAGCTGGATCGGGCCGGTGCGCTCACATTGAGACTGTTCCGTCTCGTGCGCACCGGACTCACCAGCTGTACACTTGATCTCTGCTTGTTGCTACTAACGCTTCTACTTAAGCCTGGATTTGAACCTGAACCTGAACTCTTGACCACACCCTGATGCCTAAACCGTTTATCGCGCTTATTCTTCTTGGTTAGTCTAACGCTGCCTGCACCGGATGTTCGTTTGCTTAGATTGGTATCTTGTTTGGTATTAACCTGATTGCTGGCATCCTTGCGGCTATAGGTCAGCATCTCCTCGGCCTCTGATTCCTGCTTGAGCAGCTGCTCCTCCTTCTGCATGGCCGCCAATCGATTTGCCTCCCATTCACGTTTCTGCGCCTCCAGCTCCGCCTCAGCGGCACGCAACTGTTCAGCCGTCCAGGCGGCGCCAGTGGCTTCCACAAAGCGCATCGCATAGCGTTCAATAGGCGAGAGCTGCATAAGGAAGAGGGACATAGATTAGTATGTATATAATAGTTGATCGGCAAGCTGATACTTCTGTGATAATGTCAGACGTTGAGTGATATAATCGAGCGTGGGTTAAGTTCGCTTCAACTATGTCTGAACGTCTGCTTCCTGTGGAAGTTTATCTGGGCAGCGATCGCTAGCTCAAAGGACCACTAGAAAGCTCCTTGGATAGCAAGCGCTGCCCATGCTTACAAACAGCGAACGTAATGGTTGAGTATTATTAAGAAAAATACCACTTTTAATCAAAATAATAAAAAAAAATATTAATTCTAAAAATCAATTCATGACAAAAATCTTATATGTTTCAGTACTTTTTCGATATAAGAAATATTGAATAACTATACTAGGAATTGTTCATACTCAAAATACCAAGAGTTTGGTAGTTTCTTTACTTGCAGTATTTTCAAAAATGCAGAATTTTTACTCCCTGTACCCATAAAATGAGTAAAAAGGAGGTATTGAATCGTGTGCAAATGTCCGTCATGTCCGTATGCTATGAACGCAAGAGATCTCCGACCACTATAAAGAGCTATAGACTTGACCAGTATCTATTGAGATGTCGGATTCGTGCTATAGGCCGGCGTCCAGGTTCAAATGTATGAATGCGTCAAGATTTCAGCAACTATCTCCCCAGTTTCCCCACAATTCGATATAAAACGTTTTACAGCCACACTTTTAAAGATATAGCTTTAGGATTTGGCGATGTATTCCAACTACTTTAGTGCACTTTTAATCAATGTCAAAATTTCAAGTCGATCGGATAATAAACACGGAAGTTACTCGACGATACAAAACTCAGTACTGCAGCGCGGGGGAAGAAGCAGCACAGTCGCAACTTAAAATGCCCTGCTTGTGCAGTGGGTCGTATGTGTGCGGCTTTGTGTATGTGTCTGTGTATGTGTAAGTATCGAAAATGCTATCGGAATTTTTAGACCTGGGTACAGGAAGTTTTGTAGTTGGGTATGCTCAACGATAGATAGCATTCTTACTTGTTTTTATTAAAATACAGGAAAATGCTTACCAACGAGGAAAATCTGTTATTTATCATTTTTAAATGGTCATAAAAATTAATCAGAATTGTTCTTGATTAATAGAAAACTGAGAAATTGTACAATTTCCCATTCTTAGTTGCATAATAACCATTATTTTGAGTCCCTGCTGCTTTAATTAAAACTACATTCTCAACTCACCTGCTTGACAAGGTTTTGCATTTCAAGATCGGCCTTGCTGAGTTCAACGGGCGCATTGCCGCCGTTGTCCGCCGCATTTGCCTCGTCCGCAAGGGGAATGTTCTCATCGAATTCGGCCAGGTCGGCGGCTGCCTCGGCCTTGGCCGTCTTGGTGGCCTGCACATCCTGCTCGTCCTCGGCAGCGGCAAGGGCATGCTCAAAGGCACGCAGCGATTGCTTTTCCGTTTCGATGGCTGGCTCCACTTCTGCAGCGACGATTTTGTCCTTATCATCGGGCTTATCCTGACTATCGTCTTGCTCCTGGGTTTGGTCCATCGTAAAGAGATCTTTGATGGTGGAACTTTTGAAGAAGGTCGTCGTAAAGTTGCCACCCTCGATGGCCATGTCGCTGAGCATGCGCTTTTGATTGGCCTTCTTCAGGATGTTGACCTCGATGGTCTTCTCGGAAACCAGGCGATAGATATGCACATCTCGCGTTTGCCCAATGCGATGGCAACGATCCTGCGCCTGAGCATCCATCGTGGGATTCCAGTCGGAGTCATAGAAGATCACAGTATCAGCGCCGGTCAAATTGATGCCCACACCACCGGAGCGTGTGGACAAAATAAAGCAGAAGATGCGCTTGTCCCCATTGAAACGCTCCATGTGCAACTGACGCTGTTCCACACGCGTGGAGCCATCCAGCCGCAGATAAATGTGGCCATGATAATTGAGGAATGCCTCCAGCACGTCCAGCATTTTGGTCATTTGCGTAAAGATCAGCACACGATGACCACCGATCTTGAGCTGGCGCAGCAGGCGATCGAGCGTCTGCAGCTTCCCGCAATCGTATTGAATGAGACGCGGATCGGGGAACTGTGTCGTCATGGCCGAGATGATGGGATGCAGCAGCGTCAGCTTGGGCGACAGCGAATGTGCTATTGTTGCCTCAATCTCTCGCTCTTTCTGCCAGTGCGTCGACGACAAATTGTGGACATATCGGCGTGTGCGCGGCGCACAAACGGACGGCACATAGATCACAAAATTGGCAAAGATTGGCGCGAGTTCAACGCAACGCTGCTCGAAGTTCTTAAGCAGAATATTCAGTGACCAGTTGTCATTATGCTGCCGCATGGCAACCGAACAATTGGCATATCCTCTCGTCTGCCATGTGGAATGCTTCAATGTACGCGTTGCCTGCATGCAACGCTCGATGGCCTCTCGGCAATCGGCGCCGTAAATTGGCGTGGCATCGGTGCGTCTGCGATTGATTGCCGCCATGCGCTTCAAGGACGCCAAACGTTGCTCCTTGCGCATTTGTATAAGCTGCTGCACGCGATAGGGATCTTCCACTTCCTCCGGCGTTGCAGGTGATGCCGCTCCGTCGCTCAGCGATTTGCCATTGGTTTGTCTCAATGCCGTCAACTTGACGTGCGTGGCAAGATCTTTCACTATTGGCTCCTTACTGAGCTGCTGCTGTTGCTGTTGTAGCTTTGCTGCTGTGTTTCCACCCATTGTTGTTGTGCCAGCTGCAGTAGCAGTAGCAGCAGCAGCAGCTGTTGATGTTGTTGCTGTTGTAGTTTTGCTGGTCAGCGTCAGACGCGCTCCAGCGCCGCTGGCATTTGTCGCCGGCGCCAGATAGAAGAAGGGTTTGCCGTCCTGCATGGTCTTGGCCACCTTGGCGGGCGTGGGCGCGCTAATGGGCGAACGTGTGCCCAACAGCTTGGTGCTGCTGCTGAGCACATTCAGACCCGGACTGGCACTTCCGCTGGGCGTCGGCACTAGACTATTGATAATCACCGGCTTTAGCGCCATATTGATGGGATTTATGGTGCCGGTGACGCGTTTCAGCACACGACCACTGGGCAGCAGGCTGCGCATGGGCACAATCTTTGTACCCTCCAACCGCATGGCCGGACTGGCGCCCACACGCACCGCCTGCAGCTTAATACGCTGCGCCAGCTCAGCACTGCGCACTCGTATGTGAAAGCGGTACTTGCCATTGGGGCAACGCGGCGGCGGCTGCGGCGCACTGTCGATTTCCTCAATCAGTTTGCGCGGCGGCGCCAACAGACGCGACTTGTGCGACACATAGGCGGTCAGCGTCTGCTCCAGATGCAGCAGCGACATGTTGACAGTGTCCAAATTGATTTGCTGAAAATGGCCAGACACAAAAGATACAAAATTAGTTAAATTGTCATACAATCGGTTTGAAACTGAAAGTGAATCGAGCTATAAAATCAGGCAAATGCCTCGCAACAGCGAACATCCTTTAGCAATCGCAACTCGCTCCAAAATAGATTGAGTCGCAATATTCAGTGACATTTTATCATCATTTTAACAACACATATTATTAGAGCTGAAGAAACATATGGCTTCAAATAGATAGTATCTGAGAAAACATCAGAAACAAACGAAAATACTACCAGCGATTGTGTTTCCAGCTCTTCCATATAACTCTCTCACTATCCCTCTTTCTCTGTGGCATCCACAAACTCACCGTGAACGGATCATACTCCAAGATGTCGCTGACCAGACGAGGCGTATGGAATGCAATACCCTCCATTTGAAAGGGCGATATCGTTGGACGCACCTCGAACATGTTCGGATGATTGCAAACCTTGCGCAGCTGCATCAACACATTGATCACACTCAGCAAATTGCCTGTTTGCAGCGTTTCGCGTGTTCTATAATACAAAATATAAGCATATTATGTAGTTGCCAGTTTGGATTTATAGTAGTAGTTTAAGACTTACTTGGAACGGCTCATGAAATCCTCGTATAGATAACGCTGACGATTGGACAAACGGCACATGACAACATGTTCATATTTCTTTGGCATTTGCTTCTCCACCTCCTTTTTAAGGCGACGCAGCAGAAATGGACGCATAACCTTAGTGAAGAAATAAAATAAAAAATGATTATTATGAGCTCTTGAACTTGCCGAGTAAATGGGAAATTGTAATTGGAAAGCGAGTGTAAGGTGCGTATTCAATGCAATCAATTTAAGGACATGATCTCATGGATAAGTCGCAGCCTTAGTTTAGTTTAGCAAGCTTACAAATTGTCATCACATGTGGCTTTCAACGTGACACAGAGTGCGCTTGCAGCAAAGCAACTCAAAGGATCTCCATCTGATATATCTATCTATATATCAATCTCATATCTCTTAGAATTAGGCTGTACACAGTGTAAATGGACTTGCTGCATTGGGGGCATCAAGTCACTTGCAACCGCGACAAATGCTCTGGCACACAGCTACGATTTTCAGGCGCGTTTATAAAGCGATCAAGAAAACGCTTTTAGGTGCCATACCCCTACCATATATACATATCTTATATTAATCTGAAAATGTACTTAGCGTTATGGACTTTCGTTTGGGTTAACTCAAAAGTCACTTGCAACTTTGATTTGCTCTGGCACACAGCTACGATTTTCAAGCGCATTGAGTTGGCGTACAAGAAAACGCTTTTAGGTGCCACTTTACAGAATATTCAGTTATAGATTAGCCTTAGATCGTCAGGTCTAATTACCTTGTGTAGTCGCGTAATTAACGATTCGTTGTACTCCATATTGCCCTCGATCATGCCAGTCATGGGATTGGAGAACCACTCCTTGAACTCGCGATGCGAGGCGAACACATGCGGCATGAGGAAGTGCATCAGGGACCACAGCTCCATCAAATCATTCTGCAGTGGCGTGCCCGTTAACAGCAGGCGTCTGTTGGTCATAATAGAAAGAAAAGACAAGTGTTAATATTCAGTATTAGTGTTATTTATATCGTATTATTAACGATATCGAACAACTTTGTAACAAAACAAGGCCACAAGCATGCTAAGGGCTGGTTCAGTATGCTCTAAGTTAGTATGCGGCATTATAGAGTTAGTTAATTTTAGCACCTAAGCGTAGTCGCCAAGCTAGTTAGCAGTCGCTTGGCAACTGATTTTTGATGCTGGCAGCGGAAACGGGTACAATTTAAATGCACTTGCAAAACAATCAAGGGACTTTTGATAGTATCGATATTTGTTGTCCTTAACTATAACTTTAAAACGTGCTATATTCTGTTATTACAAACATGTTTATCTATATTTAACAATCAATAGTATTTATGATCTGTTGTTGTAATTGAACATTCATTTGGTTACTCTCGATAGTCTTTAATTGTATTGTTTTAATAACTCAACTAATAACATTATTGATAGTTTTGGATAACAACTAGTTAGATATATAGATTATTGATTGGTTTACTAACCTTTCGGTGGAAAAGTTGAGCAGCAGTTGCCACCGCTGTGACTTGAAGTTCTTAATATTTTGTGCCTCGTCCAGTATAAGATATTGCCACTTTTTACGGCGAAAACTCTGTTGATCCTGAACGACCAGCTTGTAGGAGGTGATGCACACATGGAACGCATTGGGCTTCGTCCAGCCGACGCGCTTAAGCTTGCGTTCCTTTTGCGTGCCATAGTAGGTGAGTATTTTAAAGCCGGGACACCACTTCTTGAACTCCATTTCCCAGTTGAGCATCACAGACGAGGGCACCACGATCAAATGTGGACCCCAATTGCATTTGGCGCATGCCAAGTGGGCCAGCAGCGCAATCGTTTGTATGGTCTTGCCAAGGCCCATCTCATCGGCCAGGATGCCGTTGAGCTTGCGCTCGTTCATCGTTACCAGCCAGTCGAGTCCAATGTGCTGGTACTCGCGAAGCGTATGCTTCAAGAGGAATGGCACAGGTGTGACCACATTCGTGGAGGATAGTGTGTTGCCCTTGGGCTGTAGGCTTTCGGCAAGTGCGGCAGCATTGTTTAGCATGTCGTCCTTATTGTCCTTTCTGTCGACAACATCGCCACTGACTCCAGCTGTGCCATCAGCATCAGTTAGTAGACTTTTTAGGCCATCCTCCTGTTCCGCCTCCTCCTGATCGGTATCGGTTTTGACGGTCGTGTTATCTTCGTCTTCTTCGTCGCTGGACTCCACTTCGCTGCCATCGGTTGATTCTTCGATTGCCGTCGAATCATCATCCGAGTCCTGCTCTGAGGTCTCTACAGCCATCTTGCGACGCTTCGCGCTGGGCGGCTCATCAATTTTACCCGCTTTGTATTTCTCGAGCAGCTGCTCAACGGACAAATCATTGTCGGCCTCCAGTTCATCAATCTCCTTCTGATGATCAACCTCCTGCTCAGCCTCCTCCTGCTTGCTAATGGTGTTCTCATCATCGTCGCTGGCTTCCTTTGCCTGAAACTCGCTGTCATTGCTTTCATCATCATCTGCATCCACAGCGGAGGCAGCGCCCTGTGTTGAGCTCTGCTCCTCGAGCAGCAGCTTATCACGATTCTCCAAATAGCCTGGCGGCAAATCGTTGAGAAAATCATCAAAATCCATTTGAGATTCTTTGGCCAGCTCCTTGACCTCCTCATTGACATCGGCTGCCTCCTCCTCGGCCTTGGCAATTGTCTCCTCATCATCCTCCGAGCCAGACTCTGGCTTAAACTCATCTGTGAATGAAAGTATACAACCACAGTTTAATTTTGGCCTTGTAAACATATTATGCAGTTGAAATGGTTATATTTTAAGCATCAGACAAATGCCTCGCTAATGCGACCATCCTTTATTAACATCGAAGCGCTCAAAAATAGAGCTCAGCAACGTTTCAGTATGAATTTCTCATCAGGTGCTTTAAGAGTTTTTAATAAGGTTTCAGAGTTTTCTGAAAATCCCTTAAACTTACCATCTGTTTCGCGCTTGGGTGATGTGAGGCGGCTGGAGTTCATACTTGGCGTTTCGGTTACATTTTTGTTCATGCCTTCGGCCAGCTGCTGTGAAAACTTCTCCGTTTGATCGACAATAAAGCTGAGATGCTGATCGAGAGCCTGTTTGCGTTTCTCCTCGATTTTCGTTTGATGCTTGTACTCGACCAGTTTCTCCACATTCGACCAGAAGCTCTTGACCTCGCGCGCTATGAAGGAGGCGACACGCTTGAGATGCAGCTCCTGCGCCTTCTCGGCACGCTGGGCTGCATTGGCCTTGTCCTGGAAATACTTTTGAACCATTTTGGCGCATTTCTTGGCGGCATTCTTTTTCCATTTACGCTCCTGCGCAAAATCAGCCGCCAGCCAGACCATCTCCTCCAGCAGATAGTCCCAGTGCGCCTTGGGGCGGCTGGGCTCCTGCAGCTTGGGCAAACGCCGCTCAGTCCATAATCCCTCTCGCTGTAATTCGGATATACGCTGCATTACGTACACCTCCTGTTTGGCCTTAAACGAAAACTCCTGCGCACTGTTCGTCGGCGTGCCAGCGCTGGCCAGCGGACTCAGCAAGTTACCACTGCCGCCCCCAGGTGTACAGGGCGTCAGAGCGCCAGCAGTGCTGGCGCCAACGCTGGTAACCGTGCCATTGGCTCCACCAGCGGCCCCCGTGTAAAGCGGCGTTGGCGTCGCACCACCCGAGCCACCAGTTGCCGTTGCCGCTGCTCCAGTTGCTGCCGCTGCCGTCGCATTTTGCTGTGAGTTGGTGCGACGAAGCGCCGATGAACCCACCGAGCTACTGCAGGGCACCAGGGGCGTGCCACCTTTGAAAAGAAGCGAGTCAAGAAATCAAGCATTAGTCAACAATTTGGTCATTCAATGGGTAAAAGCTCTTAGCCAACTTGCATGCTGGAAAAGTGCATCATCAATCAATCACAAGCTACCATATTGAAGCAACAATAAGTAATTATTAAGTAATTAAAAAACGTTCGAATTAATTGGAACCACATTTGTTGCGAATTAGTATGTGTATTAGATATGTATTCAAATGTTTGCTAAAGGTATATCAACTTAAAATAGGCAATAACTATGTCAACTTCATGCAAAACTCCTAACTCTAAACTTGAGCTCATCATCTCCTCCTACGTTTAAATAATCTGCTGCAATGAGGCGAGTGTAAGGTGCGTATTCAATGCAATCAATTTAAGGACATGATCTCATGGATAAGTCGCAGCCTTAGTTTAGTTTAGCAAGCTTACAAATTGTCATCACATGTGGCTTTCAACGTGACACAGAGTGCGCTTGCGGAAAGGCAATTCAAAGGATCTCCAATCTGATATATCTCTACCGATCTCTATCAATCTCTATCGATCTCTATCTGCATACTCTTAGAATTAGGCTGTACACAGTGTAAATGGACTTGCTGCATTAGGGGCATCAAGTCACTTGCAACCGCGACAAATGCTCTGGCACACAGCTACGATTTTCAGGCGCGTTTATAAAGCGATCAAGAAAACGCTTTTAGGTGCCATACCCCTACCATATATACATATCTTATATTAATCTGAAAATGTACTTAGCGTTATGGACTTTCGTTTGGGTTCAACTCAAAAGTCACTTGCAACTTTGATTTGCTCTGGCACACAGCTACGATTTTCAAGCGCATTGAGTTGGCGTACAAGAAAACGCTTTTAGGTGCATAAGAAAATGGTTAAAAACAGGTTAAAAAAGGGAAAATTTAAAGGATGAAAATGCTAAGTTCGGTAATAATAGAATAATTTGTATATTGAAATGTAAAAATGTAAATTTAAAAAAGTTTCTTTAACTATTCTTCTTGATGATCCTGATTAACCAACTTTATAAAGACGATGAAGATCAAATCTAATCTAATTTTGCTAACATAACTAAAAAAATTGTTTTTTACATTCAATTGAATTGATTAAAGTGGAAAAACCATAGTATTTAAGCATTTTAGCAATAAAACGATGAAAATATTTAAATAACACCAATTCTAGAATAATGTAAATGATAAATCTTTGATACGATATAATAATATTCAAAATATTTAGGCACATCGAATGTATATAGATATATATATAAGTAAAAATGCACTACGCTTTCAAATTGGCGGCAACAACAAAAATGAAATGATGAAAATGCTTCAATATTCAAAAACCACATAAAGTATAAAAAGTATAGAAGAAATTAAATGAAAATGAAATTTTTTCATTGGTTTTTTTTTAAGTAGTTTTTTTTTTTGTTTTTTTGCGAACGATAAGCACCTGGCACCAAAGGTACAGAAGAAATTCCTACGGCAGGAGGCGCGGGTATTTGACCGAAGACCATACCGTGACGACCTCCTAGAGGTCTGCCGGGTATGTGACCTATAGTATAACGATACAATTTGATGGTGAGTTGAGAGAGTTGAGGTGTGCGTTAGGAGGAGTTAAGGTATGTAGGCGGCAGTAACAAATGTGAGAGAATATGTATATTGTAAAATGAATGAATAATAAACGTATTCAAAACAATATATTAAGTGAGAAAACATAAATGAAATGATACACAGCAATACAATAATAAATTAATCGGTTATTGAAAGAATGTATATGTATTTGTTATTATAAGTATGCATACGTATATTATTTAGTATTCAGTGTGCGTTTAGAGCTGGCATAACTATCGATTGCGATCGGCTTAGTTATCGATATTATCGACTGTTTTGCAGCTCTAGTGCGTGAGTATGTGTGTGTCAAATAAAATTAATTCGAGTATTTTTTATGTTGTTGTTGTTACATATTAGTATAGCAGTTTTTTATGTTTTTGTTGCTAGTTTTTATTTGCTGGGGCGAGACGACAATTTGTATGGTATTTTGTGCAGGGCGTGCGTTGTACTTTTATTATAAGTAGTTTCTAGACAGTTTCTGGGCGCGTTTGGGGAGTTGGTAGCATTTGTTGTTAAGACTTTAGTTTTAGTTGTATGCAAAGGTTTCTTTTTGGCATTGTTTTGAAAAACAAATGTGAATTTTGAATATGTTTCGCCTTTCTTTTTTTTAGCGAGTAATGTACAATTTTGAAACATAAATAACACAAAAACAACGAAAATACAACAAAACACAAAAGTATAACAATGAGACAGTTACAAGAGATAAAAAGAGACCCTGACAAAGAGAGACAGAGCGAGAGCTAATCCCCAACGAGTTTCGCTTACCTTGCTGCGTCAACTGTACTACAGCGGCGGGTAGCTTCGTGGAGACGGCCACTGGCGTGGCCCCAACTGCTGGTATCTTTATCTCCGCCTCCGGTGGCAATGCATTACCGCTCGTCTCGACTAAGCTGCCACTGCTGCTGCTGCTGCTGTTGCTTGTAGCCAATGAACCAGCTGCTGCGACCCCCGCTGCTGCTGTTGTCCCGCTTCTGCTTGGACTGGATGATGCTGCTCCAGGAGTTGTGCTGCTGCCAAGCTTTGCTGGCAATTGAGATTGCGTATTCTGTTGAGAATAAAGTTTAGTTTAATAGGTTTCTATAATATGCATGGTATTGCACAATCGTACACGCTAAAATATATGATATAACACGACTAGAAGATACATAGCACATGGTAAGAATGAAAACCAAGGGTGTTAACTATACGTTTGTCAAATAAAACTCCTTTTTTATCAATAAAGCCGCCAGAATTTCGTATGGCTGTTCGTCAAATCAATTGAACGAAAGAATAGCACTCAAAATGGATAAGTGAACGAAGACCAGGAACTTCAATCATTTCTTTAGTTCAATTGAACTAGTTCTACTGTTGATCGCGCTTCTCTGCGATTCTAAAAATTAAATGGCAGAATTGCCTATATTTAGAGGAGCAGGAACTTAGCTCATTTTAGTTCAATTGAACTTAAATTGGAACGAATCGATAAACAGCAAGGAGTTGATAACAGCGCAGCTTATTATTTACTAGAATTCGTTGGGATACGTTGAAAGTAAGCATAAATATATGTATTTGTGTTTGTAAGTATCTGGTGCTAACCGTTTTCAGTATACTGCTATCCGGCTCTAACTGTACGCCCGTTGTCCCTGTAGTTGTTGTAGTTGTAGCAGGGCTGCTGCTGCTGCTGCTGATGGTGCTGCTGAGAAGTGGAATCGGAAGATTGCTGCTGCTGCTGTTGCTGCTGTTGATGGTGGGGTTGGGTTGTTCGGTGTGCTTGGGCCACAGCTGCTGCTGCTGCGGCGGCGGATGTGCTTGGCTTTTCCTCGACTGTCAGCTGCTCGATACGATTTGCATTGCTGTAGCTAATGAACTGCGGTGTTGGTGTCTTCTTACGCCACGCGGGGTAGTCCATCATACTGCCACCGTTTTGCAAATAAAAGTATTCGGACACATTTTCAAGATGTCTGCAAAATGATATATTATGATAATTTGAGCAACTCACGAGGGATGAAAAATGGTTGAGTAAGAATTGGGTAATTACCTTTCCTTAAGATTACGCAAAATTTGATATTTCTGTTGGAGAATGCGCTTCTTGAGCGCATTAAAGTCCTGCAACGCGGATGAGTTACCGCCACCCACTTCGCTGCTGCCCACAACAGACGCTGGCAGCAATGAGCCAACAATGTTGCTGCTAACAGCGCCAACAATATTGCTGTTATTGTTATTGCCGCTCGCCTCCCCGCCCACTAGCGTTGCCGTTATTTCTAACCTCTGACGCTTCGCCTGAGGTGGCAATGTTGAGGAGTCTGAGGAGTCGGAAGCTTCTGTTGTTGCTAAATTGGAGTATGTTGGAGCTGCTGCTGGTGTTGCTGCTGCCGTTGCCTCTGTCGACAAGTTCGACAGCGGCACAGGCAGCTGCGCACTGAGCAGCTGCTGCTGTTGTTGTTTGCTGGCTTTCTGCTGCTGCTGCAGTGTTACTGCTGTTGTTGTTCCTGTTCCTGTTGTTGTTGTTTTATTGTTGTGAGCTGTGGCTGTTGATTTTGGCGCTGTAACTGTTTTTTCCGTTGATTGTAACGTTACACGGTCTGACACAGCAGGAGGGGCCGGGCTTAGCCCTTCATGCCCCCCTCCTGCTGAATTACCTTCATTCATGTTTGAGACATCTGCATAATGAAAAAATATAAAAAGGCGGGAAGAAAAATTTTACATGTGCCACAAAATTTATCGCGTGTTGCCTTTGACAGCAGACATTTTGCAGCCCTGAGCAAATATATACATACATACATACATATATGTACATACACACTGCTGCTTCACTCGACACACATACATAGACGAACACACATATGTACACATATATATAAATTGTCTTTTAATTTTTCTGCTGCGTAATCATTACATTTGCGACATTTTCAGCTTATTAAATGCGATACTCGGTATCACAATTGCCGCTTTGCAGCCCTGCAAAATGCTATCTGGATGCAACTCTGTATTGCAAATGGCTACGCTTTCTTCTTTTATCGTACACAACTTGCGAGAGAATATTTTCGCTTTCAGCCATTTTAATTAATTTGAATTGTAAAATGCACATTTTAATTTAGTTTGGTTAAATTTCACTAGATGCGGCACATTTCAAGCAAGCTAATCGACTGACCGACGGTAGAGCGAGACGGCTGTATATGTACTCGGCTGCTGCTGCTACGTCGGCGTCAGCGTCGGTTCTTTGTTGGGCGGATATTTTTTTTCAACCATTTTTTTTTTTTCGTACCTCAGATGGGGAAAATTTTTAATCACAAAATATCCACATCACAAGTATGCATCCGTGCGTAAAAACAGTATGGGCGCGTTGCGAAAATTGTGCTGTAATCGCAATTGCTAAGTTTATCCAGTATTTCCGCCTATTTCTGCACTTAAAATTATTTTTTTGCAGAAAAGTGTGCGCGAACACACCGCTCGGCGTCGAGGTACATAGAAGAACTAGTGATGTACTGAAAACATCGCAATATAGATATCGATAAGAATGCCAGCATTTAAAGAGTTTTACAGCCCTGGTTGCCAGCGTTGCGCACTGTACGCTGTTCATGATAAAAGCGTACACAAGCGCGCGTAGGCATGTTTTAATACAAATACATATGTTCATTTTATTTCGCCAAAGCTAAAAATAGAACACACTCGTTTTGGTTTGTGCACATGTTCATTTACCAACTTAATACATGCATATATATTGGTATATCCAGGCATCACAAATTTCAAAAGAACCTCTGCTATGGTTCTGTTATGGCTTAGCAATTAGTTAACAGCTGTTAAATAAAAAGCCTCATCTGCCGTTTTTCGGCAATTTGGGTTAAAAGTTTACAATTTTACATTAAAATTGTATATTTTTTACCAAAAAAGACAGGAGTTCTATTATCCAAGGATAATATTGGTGATGCTATTAATAGTTGCGCATAATGCTAATATTTTGGATACAACAAATCACATATCTTAAGGAAAAGATCATTTAAGGTATAAACATGTCCAAGATTTCTTAAAACTTTTGACATGAATAGACGAAATAAATGGCAGAAGTTTCCTATAAATAAATACATATGTACATAATTTACCTGAAATACACATATCCTTAAAAATGTATCTACATAAAAATATACAAATTTAACTTGTATAAGCCAAGTAACAGTATCATCCGTCTTATTAAGACCTTGGATCAGACTTATGTATTTTGAAGCTTGTATTCAAGATTGCTTTGAGATAAGAAAAACACAGAACTTGAACAGAAGGGGGCTGAAAGGGGGGTGAATTTTGATTCAGTATACAATCAGTCAGGTTTGAGAGGAGGGAGGAACGCACTCGAAGCTGCTCAGCTCGGCTCAGCTCGGCTCAGTATCTCGTTTGCCGCTGGACAAAAATGAGCGCGATCCGTGAAATCTTGTCCGTTTTGTTACTATCAGCATCATTAGTCACGGTGCGGGGCGAGTTCTGTGACAACGGCACAGGCGAGTGCAGGGAACTTAGCGCCACCGAGTGCCCCGTAGTATTCTACAATCTGCACGTGATCGGACCCAACAACGTCAAATACTGCGATGAGTTCAACGATATTGTCTGCTGTCCGCTGCCTCTGAACATGCAAAAAACTCAGCAGGTGACTGTGGATACGAGAAGGCACTCCGAAAAGGGTAGGGATTTCGTCGTTATATACATATATGTTAATGCCAAAGAAACATATAGTATACTCAGATTATGAAACTGTCAGCAAAATAAGTTTGGGTACACTTTTTTTTTTTTTTTCTTTATACCCTAGCAGAGGGTAATGGACTGAAGGAGACGGTTCGGACCACTTTAACATATAGCTGTCATAGGATCGGGTAAAAAATAAGTTTTTATATGAAAGACTTTTTGTATACCACATAAACTAGGTGACAGTTTTACTATACTTCTCATAGTTTTCTATAATTCTATCAAAATCGGACCACAAAGCTCTCAATGGAACAATCAGACGAAATGTTTTGTATAAAAAACATTGCTGCTAGGCTATATAGCTTAAGCACCTTGAAGATATGTAATCTGTCTTTGTTGTTGTTTGTTTTTTTTTCTTAGAAAAATATAGCAGAAGCTCGAAAGAATGATCAGTTGAAGTGACGAAACGTTTTTGTTACATTGCCATATTTTACATAAATAGATTTTTGACACTAAAATATTTCAACCATAATTATGCAAGACTCATTTACTTGGAATATATGCAGTCAGCAAAAAAGTTTAGGTACACTCTGTTTTCCATTGGAATACTGAGAAAAAATGACAGAAAATGTCTGAATATATATTTAGAAACATCAAGATGACATGATTTTAGAAAATTTGGTGGAAAACGAAAGAACAGATTCTGAAAAACCACACAAAAGAACTTACATACAATAACAGGAGACGAAAGTTTCTTAAACGTTTATTATAGTTGTTTTTTGGGAAAACTATTAGAAATCCTGAATTTTTCTCGATTATGATACTTGTTCTTGTACTTAAACATATTTTTGGATAGTATCTTTCTTTAAAGTATATAAGAAGTTTATAAGTTTCTCCCAGAAACAAAGGTCTCCGTAAACTCTTTCTGCTCAATTTTTAAATGTTATATTGAAAGCAAGTTTGATTATACACAGAATGCCGTCGCTATAATGATGCCAGACCCGCCTGCCGCACGACCCCTCTCATTTTGGGTGGCACCAAGGCGGAAGGTCGAGAATTTCCCTTTATGGCGCTGCTGGGCACACGGCAACCTGGGAGTACCACCATTAGCTACGACTGTGGTGGCACCCTGATACATCCCAGGTTCGTGCTGACCGCCGCCCACTGCCTGGAGACACAGTACACGAAGGAGGAGACTCTGGATCCCAATTTCCGTTCACCCAAATATGTGGTGCGCCTGGGCGAATTGGATTATAATAGCACCATGGACGATGCTAGGCCGCAGGATTTCCACTTGATCAACTACGTGCTGCATCCCTCGTACTCCGAGGAAGATGATGGCAGTCGTCAGAATGATATTGCCGTGCTCGAGCTGGACAGAAATGCCACACTGAACGAGTATGTGGCACCTGCCTGCCTGCCACACACTAGCGGCAATGAGCACTTCGATCTCTATGCAGCTGGCTGGGGCTACACCAAGAATGCTGGACAGAAGTCCACCCACTTGCTTAAGGTGGCCCTCCAACGGTTCAGCGATGAGATCTGCATGGAGCGGCTCGAAAGCCGCATAGTACCCCGCACCCAGTTCTGTGCCGGCGCCGGATCGAGTGACAGCGTAGCAGACACCTGCAACGGGGACTCTGGGGGACCCATCTTCGTGCAGCATCCCTCCTACAACTGCCTCAAGCAGGTCCTTGGCGTTACTTCCTACGGACTGATCTGTGGCAACTACAAGTTTCCGAGTGTCTACACTAAGGTTCACCTGTACACGGATTGGATTGAGAACATTGTCTGGGGAGAATGATCTAACTCTAATAAAAGTTATTATAATGCAGATATTGAACTAGTATATCATTATTGTGCGCACATTGTCTTGTGAAAATTATCGAACTGTATAAAGGTAATTGATATGGATATTATAGACAATATATGATTAGGATAATTTGCTAGCAACAATTATAAAGTAATTCTTGATAAAACTTTCGGGTAAAATTCTAGCCAAAAATGTATACAAATTTTTACTTGTACATTTCCCAAATCCATAGAATATGCTTTCTGACATAAAATACGTTATTTCTATAAGTTTCTTTATAATCAGAAGTACATATGCTTTCTTTTTAGTCTATTTGCTAAACTAACGTTATAGCGAAGTTTGATTATGCTGTGATTATTATGTGGGAAAGTTCCCAACTTCTTATACCCTACCAGAGGGTATTATAATTGTGTCTCGAAATGTGTAATGTATATATATTCTGAATCAGCATGAATAGCCGAGGCGACATAGCGATGTCCGTCTGTTTCTATGCTAAGTAGTCTCTCAGTTTTAAAGCTATTGTGATGAAACTGAGGCACAGATCCTTCTTTTTGCTGCAGGCAGTACATATATCGGAACTGGCCGGATCGGACCACTATAACTTATAGCTGCCATAGGAATGATCGGTCGACAACTATGTTTTTGTATGAAAACCTTTGTTGTTTATAAAGATATCCACACCAAAGTCGCCCAAACCGACTCTTTGGAGTGTTTATACAATCTAACCGAGTTTGGTCAAAACCGGAACACTATATCACATAGCTGCCATATATCGGGAGAAAATTTAGGTTTTGTATGAAAAACTTTTTGTATTACAACCAAACTAAGTGAAAGTTTTATTATACTTCAAATAGTTTCCTATAATTTTATCAAAATCTGACCATATTAAGTTTTGTATACAAATTAATTACTGCTAGGGTATATAGCTTCGGTACTCCGAATATAGCCGTCCTTTCTTGTTTTAGAATCTAATAAATTTTTCATATAAAGGGAATCTAGATCAAAAAGGCATTCAAATGCTTGGAATCATTGCAAGCCAAGAAATTTATATAAAAAGTTTTGAGGAGTGCTATAACCAATGAATTAATATTCTCTCACTTAAGATCTTGTAAATGTATACCCCCTAAAATGAATACATAAGGTATATCTAAAAGTATCTTGAAGTACTCAAGAAAGAAATCAAACAAAAATCAATTTCTGAAGAAGAAACCGATGGATTTTAGGACGAATAATGTTTGATTGACTGATAAAATCCCAGAAAATATTGAACTCAGATAAAAATAGTATATTGAGCGTATCGTTTTGAATAACATTTGTTAGCTTTAATAAACATGCTAGTAACAAAATTTAAAAAATCAGTTAACAAATATAACATACTTGTATTTTAATTTAGGGATACGATTACTTAACACATAGGTAGGGGGGATGTGCGTATGGGTGGGTGAGTGGGTGGCGTGTGGCGTGTGGGGTGTGTGTACATATAAGTAATTATAATATATAGACTGGTAGTCGATTGATATTTGTGTCGCGTTGTCTTTGCAGTGCGTTGTGCTGGGTTACTTAAGGCTAAAACACAATATTTAAAAGCTAAGTGCTAGAGGACCCTGTAGAAGACCAGTGACAGGCCATAGCCATTGCTCATCATGGTTAATGATTAGATATAGTTAGTATCGGAACGATACATCAGTTGGTTATATCCGTCTGTTCAGATCGCTGCGTCGTCTTGCGGCAATTTCCTGTTTCCTGATCTCACGCTGCTGGTAGACGAAGAGCGGGCGGAAGACAATGGCGCGACGTTTGCGATCGCGACGCCGGCTCTTGGGCTGATCGGCGGCGGACAGCTCGTTCTTCAGCTCCGGCTCCAGCTGCAGCGGGGACTGCAGGGCGCGACGCGGCCGATTGCGAAAGAGATCCGTCTTGGCGGAGTCGTGGGCATAGAGCGTGCTCAGGAAATCAAAGTACGGCTTGGAGCGCAGGCTATCCGGCTGGGCCAGCGGTGAGTTGTAGCTGAACTGATTGGGCGTCTCGATGTCCAGCAGCGTGTGCGGTCCGTCCAGCAGTTGCTGCTGCTGCTGCTGAGGCTGAGGCAGCGCTGTCACCAAGCCAACAAGTCCCAGGGCCACGGCCAGGGTGTAAAACTGCGGAAATAGCCAAAACAAAAAACAAAAGCAAATCAGCCAAATGAGCCAAGTGGAAGGTGTGAATAGCACTTGGAGGCCAGAGAGTTGTCGTTCTGCAAACTGTTAGAACCAGTCTATACAAACAGAAATATACAGACGCAGACGCAGTCGCGGACAATCTTGATCTCGAGAGCAAAGCTTATGCTTTAAATTAGCATACAATAATTAATTTAAATTAAATAACAAATAACAAATATCTGTGATATAATCGCTGCTAAATTTAATTTATAGTCGCACGTTAAAATATTCATGATCACGTCGTCGTCGAGGGGAGAAGCATTATTAGCATTACTCCATCCCACTGGATTATAATTATATATTATAGTACCAACCCTTGCCCCCTTGCCACTCCCCACTCCCCACTCTTGAGTATGCTGCGCCCTTGGCGGGGCACAAGCCGGATGCACGAACCGATCGCATCGATATAAGATTTCTAGTGGCCAAATAAGCACCTGTATATATATATATATATATATCTAATACTGGCTTAATTTATGTATCACATTTCGTTCGTTGTGTTAATAAAATTTGTATTATTCTTAGAGGACAAATTAAAGGCTATAAAAAAGATAAGAAACCGGATGAAGTTGATCTTAAATCCAAACCAGCTTTGCTTGCTGAGACTCGTACGTCAATGACGGCTTTGAAGCGGCTCTTCCAGTTAAAAACCTATCATTAATCGAAACTAATTCCAAGATATTGGAGCAATAACCCCCAATATAATCCAATATATGCATGTTTTCACGTGAAAACCGCAGCAGACTAACTAATATTAATATCCAGCTATGATTCACGCTTTGTATAGTAGTTCCAGCTAATCTCAGAAGATCAACATAAATTACTCCCATTGATTAACGCTTTTACCTCCCCCTACCCTCCCGCGGACATAGACAAATGTTTTGCGGCTAATTATGCAAATGCAGAGCCCGAACCACTCCAGTTAATTAATTTTCATGACATATGATATCAGGCAAAAATGTCAAAGATACTGGTATGCAATAAATAAATTAAGTATCTGTATCTGTATCTGTATCTGTAACCGGTTGCGCTTTAGTGGCTCAGGGCTAACCCATAAGATGTATAACAGTTGTTTTTTGGTTTTCATACCCTGTAAAACATTCAAAGGGTATAACAAGTACCATAAGTGAAAGCAAAAAGGATGTAACTTTGAATTTGTTAGGTTAGGTCGAATACCCACAACATAAGGTATACTATATATTCCTGTTTAGCATCAAGTATTAAGCCTGTCTATTCTTATAGTGATTATCAAGGATTGAGACTTGTTCCTAAAATATTTAGGATATTTATATCAAAAGTTAAGAATTTTCATCCTTGTTCTTTGGGCATATTTAGAGTAAAGATGGGATAGGAATAGAAACTTTACCTAATGCCTCCCGTAGTATATAGTATCTAAGGTATACTATATATTCCTGGTTAACATCAAGTATTTAGCCTGTCTATTTTTGACTTTATTTTAGTGATTATTCAGCATTGAGACTTGTTCCCAAAAAATTTAGGATATTTATATCAAAAACTACAATGTTTCATCCTTGATCCTAGAGTAGTGATGGGATAGGAATAGAAATTTGTTTCCTAATGCCGTCCGTAGTATATAACTACTATATAGTTATATGCTTGGTTAATACCAAAAGCCAAGCCTGTCTTGACTATATTTATAGCAGATATTGATATAAGGATGAAAATTGTTTTCTTTCCTCCCGCATTCCTTTGGGATTACCATCCTTAATTTCACTTCTTATACTATATAGCATAGAAAACATATATTTATAGTGAGTATTTGGTAGTAACCTGTATATACGATTGTGTGGGAGATTTGTAGAGTTGCCTACAGGGTATCTCTCAGTCCAACACTCTCAACTTGTTCTCTCGTTTATCTTTATTGCTTCAAGCAGGATTTTAAAGCAACTAAGTCGAATTGCTGGGTCAGCAGAAATTTCGACATGCTAAAATCTTGTTAATGGGCTCTACTCAGACTTCCTTATGAACAGCATAATACACTTTATGTGAGCATTACGACTGTATTACAGAGATCAAAGTTTAATGTTAATGACGACTTTAGCCTTGTTCAAAAATTACAAAAAAAAATATATAAATATAAAAATTTCAATATTTGAAATACTTTTTTGTTTTATGATTATCTTTTGCGGTTTCTTTTGGCAAATGTTAATAAATGAAACACGTTCTATAGATCTGGTTCGGTTTTCGAAATTCAAATTCAAAGTATCATAAATTCTAAGTGGTATTCATACTCACTTGCTGAGTTAATGGGTACATGGTTTAAATATATATATATTTATTGGTATATATCCAATGAGGCCGCTTGGAACACCGTTGGAATATATTTGTTTCGGAATTTCAATTGAAATGCGCACACTCGTTAGGTTTTTTCAATTATTGGCACAAACTGTTGACGTTGATATTTTAGAATGATATCTGGCTTATCACAATGATATAGACGCGACGTTGGCTCGTTGCCCGATTTAGTTTGGGTTATCAGATATTGTGGATGTTGCCGCTGCTGAGCGTGCGCACTAACTGTTCAGAATATTTGTGGGAAATTCACTTTTATATGGCTAACAGCCAGCTGCCCCTCCCCACCGCAGCTCAGCGACGAACCCATGATAATATTGCCGAACGGGTTTCGGCTTTGGGCCTTGTTGTTGTTGCTGTCGCTGATGTTGCTGCTGCTGATGTTGCTGCTGCTGTTGACGTTGTTCTGGTTGCTGTCGCACTGGTTGCTGGTGTTAAGTGTTGCCGATGTCACGAAACAGCCTGCTGCAGCGGGCGGGGCGGGGCGAGCGTTCAGGGATGGACTGCTGGACAAATTGACAACATTTTGTGGTTTCAGCACGTCACGGGGAGGCGCCTCCCGCCACTACAATTTATGCTCGGCTAGATCTGTCTTTGACGGTCAGTTTGAGTATATATTTTGTTTTGATTTGATTGGATCGAGTGGCAACGCAATTGACAGTCATCAGAGCCCATTGATTGTCCGTTGATTTGAGCCAAATTGTTTGTATTTCGCATTAAGCTTAATTAAATCTTTCCATGACGCAGACACTAATCAAATCAAAGCAAATATGAAAGCTGTACAGGATTAAGCTGTGGCTGTGGCGCTTAAAACAATACGGAAGCCGTTGTTAATCGGCTTCCAAATCGGAACCAATTTAAATAACTAGGTGTATTCTTATGCTAATTGTTAGATCCGGCTAAGCGTCTCGGAAAAGTGTCAACAAAACGTGGCCTAAACGACCTTTTTGATCTCTCAAGCCTGACTAACTGCGGCCCCGAAGGTTGACAAACTTTAAGACAATATTTAGGCCATTTGACATGCTCTTGACAAAGCCAACGATGCAGCAACTAAGACGCTTAGGGCAACTATTTGGGCCAGCTTAATTTTCCCCCCTCAACATTTAATGTTGTTGTTGTTTTCAACTGCTAAACAAATTAGTGTCTGTGGCAAATTGATCTTATGATCGTAGATTACAGGATTTTCTATTTGATTGCATAAATTGTTAACTTCACGTGATGATGTTTGGCGCTGAGATTCTTAGTTTGAGTCAAAACAAACCAAACAACTTGTTAACTTGATTTCAAATAGTATATTGATTTATTCACTTGGGCATTATTGTCAACGGCGCTGTCGAAATGCCAACAGCGAATTTCAAGTATACTTAGAATGTAGCCGATGCGGTATTTGTTAAATAAATTTAATTTAATTTACTTTTAATATAATTTGACTGCAAGCCGGTTTCCAAACGGCAGACGCTTCAAACAAATGTCAAAGAGTAGTAGCAATAAACAAGAACTAACAAACTGCTCAACAGGGGAATACCCTGTAGACAAAGTGGTAAAGAAAGTGGGAGGAGACTTTCAGCTCACATTTCCATTGGATTCCACATTCGATTCTAAACAAGCAACAATCTAAGTGAGTGGCATGCCCTCTTCCGTCAAGTTTACAGGGTATCAGCTTATCAATTGCTGTGTTTGTTAAATGATTTATAAAGTTCTTAAGAATCCAATTAGCACGCCAGTTATTAAGCAGGATGAGCCATTGCATTCTTCTGGCATTTGAATCAGCAGCATTTCCCCCTTCTAATTGATAGAGTTCGGCGGGGTTGGGCCTTTACTGGGGGCTCTGCCTGGGATTGGGCTGCTGCTGCTTCCGTAAAAGCTGAGGTGCTAAACAAACCTCGACATGGTTGTGATTGTGAGTGGGACTGTGGCTGGCACCGCCTGTCGGGCTAAACATTTTCACTGGGCCTGCCCGAGCGGTGTGATTCATGTCGATCGTAAATGATTCATGATATAACACTTACAAGATGCCATGCAAATTGAGACATGGAAAGAGCCAATCATAATTGTTGTTGTTTTGTTGTATATAAACCAATTTGGTATAGGTGTCAGTAATCCTTTTCAAAGCGTAGTAGGTATTGTCATAGGTATTTACTATTTCACTTTTCACATTGCTGATTATTTATTTTCGCACTGTACGTCACCGTCAAGTGTTAATTGGGTTGCTTGAGAGCACGTCACACTGTTTTAATCATGGAAATTTAAGGCAGGTGTGCTGATTTAGCTTAATTAAAAGCATGCTACCTGCATATATATCGCAAGCCATTCCCCAAATTGAATCAGCTAATCACTGTGTTTCAAAACAATTCTTTTAAACTTTGCCGCGCTACTTTAAAACAAGTGGCAACGCCGCATATGCTTGAAGTTGGCAGCACGCAAGTTTTCAGCGCCTTGAAGTTGGCTGCGCGCAATTTTGCGCTTGCGTTAAGTTGGTTGGGCGCGCCAATTTTAAATGTTAGGGAAATTTTATAATTTTGTTAATTTTATATATTTATGTACATATACAATAACCAACTGCTGGTAAAAATGTAAAGCAGCTATTTATAAGAATTCAAATCAAATGAATAAGTTGGAAGACAGCTTTTCAAGGTCATTTTATATATTTCCCAGTAGGTCATTTCTAGTTTGTTCCGCTAGATTTAAGAAATATTTTTTTGAGTGTATGCCAAATGTCCTTTCACTTAAATTTATTATATTATTGATACACATGCAAGCATTTAAAAGAAATCAACCGACAATTTTGAAATATGGAAATTCACCTCTGGCCTCTGTTAATGTTAACCGCCTAAGAGAGCAATAACAGTTGACCATTTAAAGGTCTCTTTATCGTAAATGCTACTTGAGTGTTCTTTGAGTGCTGTTATTTCGTAGGCGTTCTCAGTTTGTTACAAAAATTGTTAGTGTCAGAAATCTTAATTTTTTGTATTTTCAAAAAATACAGTGTTTAATACAGGTGCAGTCGTCGGTATGTTTCACTAGTCGATTAATCGTGATCGTCGGGTCTCTTTACTGGGTTTTTGTAGCTGCGGTTTAAGTGGTAGCATTACTTTATTATTTTGGAGGAAAAACTGCTGATCGCATCTTTCTGCTTTTGTCTGTGTGTGTCGTGAGTGTTTTTATATACATAAAACACACATACATATATGTACATACATATGTATGTATGTATAGGCATGTTCCGTGCGTTTTGTTGCTGTTATTCGGTCTTGACACATACAAAACACATTTTAATATTTAACTAATATTAATAATTCGCACACACGTAATCGCAATGCCAGCTAAGAAAGGGTATACCAGCTAGCTATCAGCTAATGCATTATGCAAGCTCTTTCGCCTCACAGGAGCAGCATTAACACACACATACATACACGCGTTTACATACATACATACATACATACATACATACATGTACGTACTGTGCTGCAATTATAATTGTATTCTCCTGTAGTACGCGCTCCATCCCCCCGCTTGTCATATGACAAAGGGTATGCGCATCGTGCGCCGTCGGCCTTCGTGATGAGAGTACCGAAATTTAGCGAATATCTCTTTATTTTGCTCATTCGTGTTGTTCTCTTGTTGTTGCTATTCTGCATTGTTATTGTTGTTCTTGGCTGCGATTAGAATTAATTGACAAATGGCAAAAAATGTTGCTTGTTTGCTTTGCGCAAAAGCAATAACAAAGTCAGAAGAAGAGGCAAAGTCAAAAGCAAATAAATAACAGCACGAATAGTAAAAGGCATTGCAATAGCCAGAGAAGGAATACATGAATAAATTATAATACAAATTCATAAAGAACTATTAGCTAACAAATTACATACATATATTCAGCAGAGTTCGTTGACCGGCAACAACAACAAGCTAGATTACCACTAGCTATAGAAATAGCATAGGCGGCTTGAGTTAACAGCTGTTACACTCGCAAGTTGGTTATGTTAACAGCATGTTAACCCCGCAATGCACATGTGCTCGATTGGGCTGCTGTTAAAAGTTGGTCTGCCAATGTTAAATGTTTTGACAGCATGTGAAATACCCTTTAATGTTAACGTTGACAGTTGTGTATATTAAAACACGATAGATTCCAACACCAGTGCACATCTTAACCCCTTAACGACCAAACTGGATTAAGCCGACGAAGTTTCTTCGCTAAGTTTTTGTTTGTAGGAAAACGAAAGTGAAGGGTCCCCTCAGACAAAAACTTATCGAAGGAACTTCGTTCACCACCCTCAAGACCTGCCGGACAGGATCTTGACTTAAAGTCCCAGTATAAATAAATAATTATCTCCCTAATACATAATAGTATCCTGCAAACCTCCTGCGCACTTAACCTAAATGATTTTATATAAATTCGGATTAGATTAAGTTGCCTTTTAAGTTGGTAACGGAAGACTATTTAACAAAGGGAACTTTATCGTCAAAATCGAGTCTAATTCAATATTTCATTTCCCTCTTGCAGTTTCACACTTCCATTTACGTTTGTAGCTGTATATAGATGTATATATGGAAAATTGCATTTGAAGTTTAAAAAAAACCATCATAATGGCACCTGTGTCAGAAAGCAAGCGTCAGAAAATGTCGGATGAGGATGTTATACCATTGAACTATGAGGAACTCGATGTTAATGGCACAGGTATGTATAATTTAAGGCATATACTATGTATGAATGAGTAGAATTTGTGGAAAACATAATAAAATGTCATATAGATTTCGGTCTTTGCTGGATATATATAATATCTATATTCCAACTAAGTTTTTGATTGCCTATAAAACGTGTAGGGTATTTGTCTTATACTAGAGCCTAACCAATTGCTGTTATTGAAGTTTTAATGAGCGCAACGAATGCAGTGTAATACCAATGAGGGGAAATACTGGGTTTCCAATGCCATTATTTTTCCAGGCCCCCCTTCCAGGCCATTAAATGGGGCTTTACAAATTTTATTGCATACTTTCAGGTTCAGTTTTCGAAAACCACGTGTACTCCTAATGGTTCTTTAATTGAATGGAGAAAGACAGAAAAACAATTAAGAGAACAAACAAGTTCAAGATAAATCAAAGTGGCAACAAACATTTTTGAGTGATTTTTAGTTACTTTTTTTAAACAAAAATTAAACATATATTAATCAATTACGTCACTGAACTGAGGTTTAGTGGAGAGTTATAATCACCCTATTATCTAGGGTTAAGTATGTACATACATATGTAGTATATATCTTGTTGAAATTGAGATTCACTATAGTACAAGTTATTAAGAATAGTAACAGTAGGCTATATATCAAATAAACCTTAAAAAAAAAAAGTTGGGAGACGTTCGCATAGTGAGTTTTAATGATGCTTATTATTACTGGTTTGTGTACTTTTTTTTTGGGGAATGTTTGTTGTTGTGTGAACAAGGGTGTAGTTGTAGAAGGGATGCGGCAACAAAGGGTTAAGCCTGCGGCAGTTTCATGGGAACACAGCACAGATCAGCTTACATTTCAAAATAGGTTATGTTACTCAGTGCCCTCCCCCCCTCTCAAGGTCCATGGAATAGCGAGTAAAAAACAAAAAAAAAACAAGTTCAACATTTTTGTAAGAAACATTGAAAAAATGTATCTGCTTCTGCTTTAACTTTTGCTTTTTTTTTTGTTGCCTTTTGCCGCTGTTTCGCATTCATTCAATTATTGCCTCAGACAAGCAGTCTGTTTGTTGTTGTTGCCGCTGATTTGTGCAAAACTTTTGACAATTGAAAGAGAGCCAAAAACGAGTCGAGTGAGCTTTATAGACCGCGAATCTGTTCTTTTGTTGCTGTTGTTTCTGCTCTACAGATCTCCATTGTGTTGGGACGCTGTCAAAGCTGGCCTTGTACTTGACTTTTGTAGCTTGGAGAGTTGCCCATTTATCTGTGTCGGAGGTAAATGCTCAGCGTGAATGTCAACCACAACCAAAATAGAACACCCACGCGACGTTCCATCTCTCTCATTGCTCTCTTTCTCTGTCTGTCTGTTCTTTTTGGTGATAAAATTCCGGCGACAGAATTTTGTCTTTCTAATTTGAATCGATTCTTGTCACATATATTTTTTTGCTCAGTTCACCCACCTCGGCCTTTCACTAGCTCTCTACCTAGGTATGTGTGTACCTATCTGGTATTACAAGTTTGATAGGAACGCATTTAAAGAGGCTTGTCTAACCTTATAAATGATATATGTATGTAGTATATTCTTGAGCACACGAGTCGATCTACTCCGTTTGTACCTTTGTTTCTTAAAGGTATTTTAATAAGTTTTTTTAATTTTTAATTTTAAAAGCTTTAAAAATGTAATAAAAACAAGAATATATATACTTTATAGGGTCGGAGATTTCTCCTTCTGCCTGTAGCATAGATTTGCGCAGATGTTAGTACACCCTGTTTACCCATTTTACGGGTACGGGGAGTAAAAAAAGTACATTATTAGAGGTTTCTCCTAATTGAGGAGGTTCCTTGCTCAACTTGTTGTTTTGTATAGTTCAAATGGAATCAATTTGATGGTCATATATTACCCTAATTTTAGATACTAGGGTATTAAGTCATCGGCAACCCCAAGATAGCCTTTCTTTCTTGTTTTAGTGCGCTTCGAGGCTTTTGTCATGGCATTTATCACCAAAAATCAGCCGGTTGGCCAGACGGCTGCTTATCAACACAGCTGACGACTTGATTTCAAGGTTTTTGGGATTTTTGGTTTGGTTTTGGGTTTGCGATTTGCTTGTTTTGTTTCTGGTTTTCATTCTATGTATTGTAGCTACCATTAGCTATGTACATACATACATACATATATTTTGTGCGAAATTTGTGAAGTTCACTTGCTCTTATCTGTGTGCTTGTCTCTCCATAGGTATTTCGTTGATTAACATTTCATTTCGTTTTGCTTGACTTTCATTTTCTGTTATGCACTGTTTCGCTAGTCCAAGGTTAAAATTAGCCCATTTTTTATGAGATATACAGCTGAGTATCCTGTTAATGTATGCGAGCGTGTGTGTGTGTGACCTATTTTCTCTATTCCCCCTATTCCCTTTTCACATTTGTATGTAACTCAATTGCTTTTACAGGCGCCTATGGTACGGTTATTCGAGCACGCGACAATGTTACAGGCCGCCTTGTGGCCATCAAAAAGCTGCACATCGCGCTCACCGACAATGGAGTGAGTGCGTCCACGCTGCGAGAGATAGCGCTCCTTAAGCAGCTCAATACATACGATCATGCGAACATTGTCAAGTGAGTAAAGTGCAGCGCATGTGTGTGTGTATCTACATACATAGAGTACATATGTTTGTACGTACGTATTCTTATCGTGGTGGCGCCTCATTATTTGTTAACTAATTTTAAACAAAAAAAAAAGAAAGAAAAACACTCAAAGTCGTTACGTTGCGGAGCACAGATTACAGACAATGGAAATCATTTGTGTGTGTGTGTGTGCGCGCCATGTGGAGCAGTGCGGTTATTAGCAGGCATTTGTTTATCTCTCCCTTGCCACGCTGCTTTATTGTCTTTCCCCCCTCCAGCGCTGGCCTCCAGCTGTCATTCAATAACGCGCAACTGTAACGGTTTTCATTACCCAGCAACAACACAATTGCATTCCACCCCCATACACGTACACACACACATACGCACAAAGACTCGTGTATGCAGGCAGTATTGTATGCATATAAAATTATTCCACTTGAACTGTGCCTGATAACGACGTCGCAAATTTATTTTGCAACAGCATTTTCCATCGCAAATTCCAAATTCAGCTTGACGATCGTTTACAAGCTAACTGCCACAATTCAAAACAAATGCAAAACTGTTAATGGTTCTAACAACTTTGTTTACAAGAAATTAATAACTTATACCAACATGTTGGTATACTTGCTGTGTGCAAAATACTTTGCAACACACCTTATGAATACTCAGCACACCAGCGACATTTGCCGCGGCTTTGAGTACTATAATAGGTTAGTCACTCAAAACGTTCAGCAACAAATGACGCTCACAGCTCAAATCGCCGCCGCTTGCGTGCTCAGTTACGATATTAGGATCAAGAGCATATTAGCTCAAGTATGTTAAAGAGCGCGGCACTTAGCAGAATGTTATTTGCTCTGCCGCTGTTCAAAATGTTCGCTGCGCTGAACGTTTTTTTTATGTAGAAAATTCAAAACAAAATATTAGCTGAACCAAAGGGAATAATGCCTTTTATGGCAGGTAAACGTTGGTTTCTAACACATTTTTCAATTTTGATTATAAAATGTCTAGAATTTTATTCAAAATGCAGTTTTGCAAAAATTCTTTAATTTGCTATAGCAAATCCCTCAATTTTTTAACAGTGCCTGTAACAGCGCTCTAACAGAATGCGAGAAACGACTCGACAAGTTTTAGCTAAAGCAAATTACGTGGTTCGCTCTTGCGCTCCCAGCGAACTCGCTCTTGATCAAAATTATTGTAGAAATTGCTTTGTGCTGGATGAGTGGAGTGTTTTACTAGTACGCCAAATGGCCGCAGCATGGCTACTGGCGCCACATGCGCCAGCAACCTTTTATGCCGACTACGTATGAGGGGTAATTTCCCTTAGCTACACACACATGTGCGATCAACTCTCCACTCTACACAACACATATAATACTCACTTAAATTTCCCCCACTCGCAGACTGTACGAAGTATGCCAGTTTTTGGAACGGGATGGGCAATTTCTCATCTTGCTGGTATTTGAGCATTTGGAGCAGGATTTATCCGAACTGATAGAGGCCTTGCCAAAGTCCGGCATGTCGCCCACAACCATACAGGTAGAGTGCCCAAATATATATATTTTAATATAATTACTATATTAATATCGTTTTTTAGCGCCTCTCCCGGGAACTGTTGACGGGCGTGGACTTTTTGCACGCCAATCGCATCATACACCGCGACCTGAAGCCACAGAATGTGCTCGTCTCCTCGCAGGGACATTTGAAGATAGCCGATTTTGGTTTGTCCCAGACCTACGGTTCGGGAATGAAACTCACCTCAGTTGTGGTCACCCTGTGGTACAGGGCGCCCGAAGTACTGCTCGCCCAGGGCTACAACAGTGCCGTGGATATTTGGAGCGCTGCCTGCATCATATTTGAGATGTATCATCGCAGGCCCTTGTTTCCAGGCAACTCGGAGAAGAATCAGTTGGATCGCATATTCGAGTGGGTTTTTCATAACAATCGAGTTTAATTTGTGTTTAATAAATGTTATTGATTTCCCTTGCTGCAGACTCACCGGCCTTCCAACGGAACAACAGTGGCCCACGAGCTCTTCCGTATCCCGGGAGCATTTTCCGGCACGTCAGCCCAAACGACCGCGAGATTTCTATCCGGAATTATGCGAGTTTGCTGATGATTTGTTAAACGTGAGCGTAAAAGCAACACCTTTCTTGTATATATTCATTCTTTAACTTAATATTCTATTCTTTATTTCTTCAGCAAATGCTTTCGTATGAACTACATCTGCGTCCCTCTGCCCTGGCCTGTTTGGAGCATGATTATTTCCAACAGGAGTTGTTGTAGTTTATACCATAAGGGGTATTCCCCCAAAAAGCAAGCACTGCAACTATTCTTCTTGTTACAATGTTCCTTTACTCTATATGTATTTTTTTTCCTTGTTTATTATTGCATCAATCCTTTATACAAATATATTTTATATTGTTAGTTTTAGTTTAAGCAGCAAGTTTAATATTGATTAACTGCCGTGAAACGAAACTCGAGGATTTCCATCCTTTTTGAAATGTGATACACAAAGTTCAGGACTAGAGGACATGCTCAGGCATACAAACATATATATATTTTAAATAACAATGTGAATTCTAAATTGCGCTTTTTGTAATGCATGTACAGCTTACACTATATATATATATTTATTTACATATATAACTGCATTTTTATATATACATGTATTTACCAAATGTTTTTAAAGTCTCCTATATATATTTGTCGTAAAAATAATACACAAAATATACAATGAAGTCAAATTTACTATAAAAACCGGGTGATTTTTTGCGTCTGGAAATGTTAGGTTATTTAACACTTAAAAAAATCAAGATGAAAACATATCAAAATATTCAAAAATGAGCCAAACTTTTTTATCTTCGCAAATCAAATTTTTATAATCATTTCATTTTTTTACAGATTCTAAAATATTTATTTAAAAAACATCTAAAAATTGTAAATCATACATACTTGACAATTTTTACTCCTTGTACCCATGTTAAAAAGGGGTATTATTGGGGGTCATTCTTTCTACTGTAAAAAGTCAACTCGATCGGATCATAAGCATCGTTCATTCGAGTCAAATGAACCCCAATTCGTTCACAACCGAACCAGCCCGCGGCCTGTCTGAGTCAAAATATTGGACCATGTCCAACGGAAAATAAGATTTTGCCATCAATCATACAGTTCTCACGAGAATACGAAGTCTAAGTGGCCCTGATCCAAGCAAATTTATCGGCTCGCTGCCGTCGTTCCATATAATTAAAAATAAAAAATTTTTTGTATGATTCGAGTGAATCAATCTCGGACGTACAAGTGTGAAACAAAACGGGTCGGATTGACGTAAAAAAAAAATAAAAAAAAAAAAACAAAACAAGCGGGATTTTTTTTCCCTCTGTTATCTTATTTAATGTTAATGGAGGCGCCTTTTATAAGAGCGGCTATGTTAACTTGAGTGCTGGAAAACGACTAGATCGGCACTGTTACATACGATATGTTATTTAACAGTGATCATGCTTATAAGAGTAGCCATGTTAAGATTAGTGCTGCAAAACAACAGTCGGTAAGTATAAGAGTAGCCATGTTAAGATTGGTGCTGTAAAACAACAGGCGGCAAGTATAAACCAGTCTTGGATAACGCCAAATATGCATTTAAAAGAAATTTGCCGGTTACAGGGAAGAGATAAAATAATTTAATCAAATTGTATATGCTATAAATTTGGGAATCAGGGTACTTAAGAAAAAACCCGATCTCATCTCTAGACGAAGTCTCTTTGGCTTAAATGGAATGATAATAAATTCACAATTGTATAAACATAAATATCACTTGGCAATAAAACTTAGGCAAAGCCGACGAGAATGAAGAAGACCAGCGGCAGGACGAGGTTATCCACCTGATCGGTGAACGCCTCCACCAAGGCTGAATTCAATGCAGCAAACACGGTGGCAAACCATTTGGCTTGAGTCATGGCCAGGAAGCCGCCCAGCTGCAGCATCCACACGAAGAGCAGAATGGATACAGCAAAAGCTAGAGTGCCCTCCAAAGAACGGCTGGAATCTGAAATAAATGCTGATTACAAACTGGAGAAAACATAACTTGTATATTCTACATACTGGGCCACTTGTTGCGTCCCAACTTGGAGCCCACCACGCTGGCCGCCGTATCGCCCACGCCGACGGCCAGTATGCCCGAGAGCAGGGCCAAAGGACTTGCGTTGGGCACCCTCTCACAGGGGCAGGGCGACAACCAAAGGGGTATGGCGCAGCCGATGAGCAAACAGAAGGGCGTGAGCGCCAGTTCACCCGCATCCTTGACATCCTTGAACGAGTTAAAGGCCTGCAGCAACTTGTCAGCAAATGGCGGCATGCGCAGCAGACGCAGCAGCTCCAAAACCACAAAAATGGCAAAGGCAATGCCCGTGCCAATGTACAACAAGGCGCACTGATACACAATGCCGGGCACAAAGACAAGCACGATGAGCAAATGGAATATCTTGCGGACGCGCGTGTTGGCCTGCCGGGTGTTCCTCAGCTGCCAGCTGACGGTAGCACAGGTGAGGCCCACAAGCAACAGGTAAAAGCCAATGATATAGAGCTGTGTGGAAGCAGGTGATAATAAGTTGGTATCACATAGATTCTCTTAAGCTACTCACGCGTTTCTCGTCCTTGAATATGAATCCAAGCAGAGCTATCAGTGGCAAGGGGCTGGTCACAGGAGCGCACGTTACAGCAACGAGGAGCAGCGCCATCAACAGGTAGAAGGGCACGGGGCTGCGCAGTGCAGGCACCAAAGCCAGCAGCACGCAGACAAACAGCAGAAAGATCAAAGCACTCTGCATTATGGCATTCAGCTGGCCAAAGTCCGTATTTGGCTTTGCTTCCAGCGTGAGCAGTGCGTATAGGCGGCACATGGCATTGAGAAGGAATAGGACGAGTCCCTGCACCAGTATGGCAGCCTCTCCAAAGGTAAACGTCTTGGGCATTCCACGCATCACGCTTATGTACACATGCTGATAGGCGAGGGGGATGAGAAAGCCAGCCGCCAAGGCAGAAGTCCAGTTGGTTTCCGGCAGAGCCGAGAAGCAGAGGCTAGCAGTAGTTCCAGGCAACAGGAAGAGCACAATCTTGATTGGCAGCACTGTGTCCACCACAGTGTTAAAAAGGAAGCAAAACGTCCTCACACACATGCCAATGGCGGACGCAATCAGCAGCCGATGCACTGCGTCCGATGAGTCGCATGCTGGCGTCGCTGTATGTGTGTGCAGATAGCTTGTGGCCAGCGCTAATGGCAACAGGCAGCATAACCAGCCGCCATTCGAGGCCAAGGGCCTGAGAGGTATACAAATAATGGTAATTAAACAAAATAAGCATTAACTTTGTTTATATTACTCACCTGGGCAAAAGTCGATCACACATATTTGCATAAACTAGTGTTGTGTAACACTAAGAGGTCAGTGCTGCTGTTAATTGAGGAGTAATAAGCTGTTATTTGAGTAGTTAGTGGTGGCTGTTCGATAGGCAGCATCCGCATACAGTCAATGAAACTGCGTAGCGGAGCTGAGCTTATCCTTCAAGCGGAAAAGTTACGCTCAGTTCTAAACTTTCACACAGAGTGCTTAGTCTAGCGTAGCCTGGCTTAGCTTATGCGGCTCCCCTTTAAACCAAAAATTAAGAAGCTGACTAGGTGAAATAGAGAAATTTTTTGGTGTTCAGTTCCGCTCTTCTCCGCTAAGCGGTGACCGCGTGAAAATTCAAATCTTAACATTTAATTCCTTCAATTAACAGCACTGTTGTGTTCGCGTTTCGATAGTGACCAACTATCGATAATACCAAATATCGATAGTTAAGTAAATAATATAAATTATATTTATTAATAATAACGGGTTGTGGTGGCGCTGTCCCCGCATAACTGAGATAAAACTGTTTTTTTTAAAATTACCGCCAGAATTGCGTTTTTTGTCAAAACATAACCTTAAGGCGTTTTATTGGATTAAAGAGTATATTATGGCCTTACCGTTGTGCCACTAAGCTAATTGCCGTCTAGAACAACGTTTCTCAATTAAAAATCTACAAATTTTGCAATTTCACAGCGAATTGTATAAAAAAACGACTTTTTCGAAAAGGGCAACAACGAAAAACGAACAACGGCAAAAATGCGCGAAGTGTAAAAACGACACACGGTATAAACATGCTTTCAAGATTCGGTCACACTGTATAATAATAACACAACACAGGGGGCACATCATAAATAAATATAAATAAATGAGTCCCGTTCCGTCTGCAGCAGCGTCAAGTTCGAAGACACAACAGAAGTCGCAGTCGCGCGTCTACGTGCCATTATTTCGTGACTTTCGAGTGCTACTAACGCGGCCAAATCGCATAAAAATAGCAACGTTATACAAATACAAATTGTGGCCCGCTGTCGTGTGTTAAATGTGCATTTAAAATTCCCCCGAAAAAACGGAAAAGTTCTGTTTCAGTGTATTTGTGCCAAATCGAAATATTTTAATATATTTTGAACACCAGCAGAGTGCATTCGAAAAATACACGTTGCTGTTACAGTTGTTCTCTATTGTTATTCTATTGTTGCTGCCGCTGATTTGAATGTCCGAGAATAAAGGCATCATGCTTGCTAAATCTATGCAAAAGCACGCTGGACGTGCCAAGGAGAAGGTAAGAAGGATGTCATTAATATTAAATATTTAATTGCCTGCAGTTAAACAATTAGGCCAGCAGCCCCCCCTCTTCTTAGTGGCATTTTCTAGGGCGTGTGTCGCACCACCCAACCACCCACTCCAGCGCCTAACTGTAATACGCCGGGGTCGTGTCCCTGTCCTATTTCCAATAGACAAACTGCTGAAGCAGCTGTCCGTTTCATGTACAATTAGAAGCACTACAAATTTCATTGATACAAACACACTCACACACACGCATGCACAGATTAAATAGAAAGTACAAACAATGTTACACACACACACATGCATACCAAAATATATAAGTGAGGGGCCATTGTGTGGAAAAGTTACAAACAAAGCTGTCGCTGGCCTAATGAACTCAGAGAAGATGCTCTATTCCCAGCTTATGGCTTACGGCCCAGCCCGCACCCCGCCTGTACACCGCCCGTACCCCGCCCCGTGTGCCGCCACCTGTCGTCTCGGTAGGGCGCTGCATTTGGAAGCTCTATGTTTGGTGATCAAGTTTCAAAGCTTTGGCTATGTTTCTGTTTCTGTTGCTGTTACTCCCTTCTTTGCGCTTCTGCTCTCCACTGTCTTCTTTCTTCTGCTTCTCCTGTTTCATCTTTGCCGCCGCTGCGTGCACAAGTGAAAGTTTGGCGCTCAAGCATTGGTCCAGGAGCGGCCGATCAACTTTAATGTGAATGTCAAATACACAAACACACAAACACACACACATACATATACAAATTTGAACAAGAAATAAAAGCTTTCTTCTGCCTGCTGCCGAAGATTCAATACACTTGCATTGATGCTAATCAGGCCCGGTTCGAACTTTTTCGGTTATCGTTTTCGAAGTTATTTTCGAAAAGCTTACCCTTTTTTTTGTCTCAAGTGGAAAACCTTTCGTTTTTCGGAACTCAATTGAAATAATACGGCTATAGCAACAGGTGTAATTATTTTATTATTTATTAAAATAGGTTATAAAATTGGTCACACGACAAATATTACCTCAACCGATCCGGCCGGCATATGCACATGTGAAAAAATAAGAACTGTGCCAAGTTTCCTTAAGATAGCTTTATAGCTAATAAACAGACAGACAGGTCAACGACTCAGCTTATTGTCCTGTTTATTATTTCATGGCTCTTTGAAGGCTTTACACATTGCGTGCTCAACTTGTAATACCCTCGACAAAAGGGTATAAGAAAAGAGTGTAAAAAGCTGCAGTTGACCCACTCGACGGCACGTCTTGTAAACAAGTTTCAGAGCAGAGCGCTGTCTCAGTCGCCGTCGTCGTCGCCGTCGCAGTCGCAGCCACATTCCGCGGCAGCCAGAAAATGCTGTAATCTAAGCTCCGCTGAGTGATGCTTTTTCTTTCAAGTCTTAAAGCGCTTTACTAGTTCGTTGTATTGATTTGCTATTCGCTCTTTCCACTCTCTATCTGTCGCGCTCTCTCTCCCTCTCTGTCTATCTACCTGTACCAGTGTCTTGGCATTTACAGTTGGATTTCTAAAGTTCGTTGGTATTTTCTATGTTTGGGATGCGCGTTGCTCGCCGCTCGTGTTGGTCATTAAACTTGAACAAATTCCTTAGATCCCATTGTAAATGTCGTCTGTGCATATTGTGAATGTATTTTTAAAAGGAAACATTTTATACGCTGACTATTTCCTGTAACCAAATTAGAATTGATTTGCAGAAAATATAACCTCAATTTGAAATTTTCAATTTCTCCTTTTGTATTTTGTTTTTAATATTGCAGCCAACGAAGCTGTTGAAGCAGCAACAACAACAAAGATTTCATAATTTGCGTAGAATTTATTTTTAAAATTATAGACTAGTTTTTAGACGGGGCACAGAGCACGTTTCGCTGCCCGGCGCTTTATATTTGCGCATTGTGTGCTCATTTCGATAAATGTACAATATGTAATTCACAATGAGAGCGAGAGAGAGAGAGAGAAAGAGAGGGCGAGCGAGAGAGGATGAGTGAGGCAGCGTAACCCGCAAAAAGCACAGAAAACACATTTTCTTTAGAGAAAACTTGTCAAATCGAACGAAACACACATTCATCGCATATCTACAAGATACACACATACTCATACGCCTAGATACATTTTCATTTTGGGTGCGTGACTGCCCCACAACACTACGCCTGCCCCCCCCCGCCCCGCCCAGCCACTGCCTGCCTGCAAGCAGCGTGAAAATGTCGCCTGGCAGTCAATCTTTAAATAGATGCCTCGTAGTTTACTCTTCAGTTTATATAGTAGATACATTTTGGCTTTTGTTTTATAACTCTATGCTCGTTGCCCGTTCCCATCGCATTCAATTTGTATACACATATCTCAAGTTTTCGCCAAAGCGACACAAAACTTTTCTATCGCATAAGTAATTTTATTTTATTTTATTTTCTAATTTTTTTTTTTTTTTGCGAAATTTCGCCCGCACTGTTGTCTCGCATTTTTGTTGCTATTTTTAAGCGCGTCCCGCAAACAGCTGCCAAAATTTTGCTTTTCACTTTGTTGTTGCCTATCAACTATTCTCCCTCCCTATCCTACCCCCCCTCCCAGACACTCTCAACTGCAACTGCGATTGACATTTTATTGGCAGCTCAATTTTTAGAAACTCACAAACTTGCCTCTTGCATATTGAACTTCGTGTTTGTCGTCGCCGCATTTCGTCTGCTTCTGCTTCTTCTTCTTTAATTCCTAATACCTAAATGTCAATTGTATCTGCTTGCAACAACAATCCGCTTCAAGTCGCAATTGTAAATTGTAATCAGCTGAAACGAACGCTAATCAGAGCGATAAGCAAGAATGCTGCTAATTGATTATATACTCAATTTTTCCAAAGAGATAACCATTCAAAGTTAACTTTATAGAGTACATAATCTCTTATTTTTATTCTATTTAGTTATTATTACTCCCTGTACAAATAATATGGGTTAAAAGGGGGTAGTAAATCTGTGCAAATGTAACAGACAGAAGGAGACATCTCTGACCCTGTAAAGTATATAGGTTAGGTAGAACCGGTTGACCACCACAAGGTGGTCCCACATAGACGACAGGTCCTTAGTGTCGCCGGATAAAGTATGTATATTCTTGATAAAAAGAAAATTCGATTTGGCCATGTCCGTCCGTACGTATGAACACCTCAATCTCAGAAACTATGGGGGCTAGAGACACCAAATTGGAAATGTAGGTTCCTGTATACCATACGCAGATCAAGTTTTTGTTCCGATTGGAGATATCTCCCCCTGCACCCCCGCAATTTGATAAAATCGTTTGACAGCCACAATTTTAAGGATATAGCCCTGGGATTTGACATGTATTATGTTTGGGTCACTCACAATCTACTGTCCAAATTTCAAGTCGATCGGGATTATAAACACGGAAGTTATTCGACAAATAAGATTCAGTACTCCAGAGCGGGGGGAAAAGAAGCGCTAGCACATGTTGCTTGTATGCGTGCGTAGTTGTGTATGGGTGTATGTATGTATAAGTGTGCGAAGATATGTTTGGAAGTTGTAGTCCTGGGTACAGGGAGTCTCTTAGTCGGGTATACTCGACTAGAGCATTCTTACTTGAAATTGTTTTCTGATCTAGAAGCGACACAGCGAAAGGCTGTTCTGAATTTCACTTTCAGTTTTAATTTCACTTCTTGGAGTAGGATTTAATTGAAAACCTTAGTTTCATTTACTTTTAAAACTATTTCAGTTCCCAGAATATAGGTTAACTTATGTTAACAATCGACAGCTTATAAACAAGTGTTTGATTGAAAAACGAAGCTTTTAAAACGATCCAAAAGAATGTCTAACAAGTTTCCGTGAAACTGATTCGAAATAGGAATCCGAAGTAGGTCTCATTATATTATTTTCCTGCGTTCTTCGATATTAAACTTTGGAATTAGGTATAGAATTCGAGCCGTAAGAGTATATGAATGTTGGTGAGCTTATAAAAGGATGGGTTTCCCAGGCGACAACATGTATAACTGTTGTTACAGTAATCCTAAACCCGAGCTACGTTCAGTTCGTATTCGACTAAATACTTGGAACCGTTTGCAAATTGAGTGGGAAGAAATTGCTGAGGCGCCAGCATTTTGTGTACCCGAAAACAGAAATAAAGCGAGTTGAGTTTCAGATGATACTTGTAAATATTATGACAATATGCAATGCAGGCTGTGTTTGTCTTATTGATTGGCAGGTGCAGTGTGTGTGTACGCCCCCCCAAGCCCAGACAAATGGGGGGCGTATACCCTGTTGCAGATCGCTTATTAAGCGATTCAATCAAGCGCATATACGCAGACCGCAATTACTCGAGTGGAGTATACGCATGGAGATACAACGCAAGCACACTCACAGATACAGATAGAGATACACTTACAGATACAGATGCGGATACAATTCATGCTGACGTGCGCTGATAATGGCTCGTTGTGTGTGTGTGTGTATTATAAGCCATTTGATTATGGGGTCTACACACATAGAGGCGAGCTTATTAAAAAATTCAATTATAGAAATTGCCAACAATAATCGACTGAAAGTGACGACTGCGCAATGTGGGAAACGTTTTTATTTTATTTCATATTTTCTTTCTTTCATAATTTTGCGTTTTTTTTCTTCCTTTTTGTTGAATGTGTCTCGTCACTTGGCTGATTGCATAACAATTGAATTACGCTTAGACATTTATCGGCACTTCACTTGATTTATTTTATGCAATTGTCCAGCAGACATTGCCATACTTCAACGCCCCCGTAGACAGACAGACTAATTGAATGCTATATCCGAACTACACTGAAGTTCAAGTGTCGAGCATGAACTCTAACTCAATATGTGTTTATATGATATATTATGTATATACATATTTAAGTGCTAAACCCCATTATCAACACCTTTGTGGGCGCATAAGTTTATATCAAAACAGTAAAGACTCAAGAAAACAAATTCCAAGTGAGCAGCCACAGTTTGAAGTGGCTCGCAAGGTCAATTACTGTTCGCAGTGCTCACAGGTCGTATACGTAATTTTCATTTAGCTGTTGTTGTTGCTGTTAATAGTTTATTAGCAACGCTCTCACGCATACCATAATAACAGCAAAGCAAATGAAACAACTAAGAATGTTGCAGTCAGAATACTCTGTTTTCAGTTCGGTATATTTTGCTTATTTGTGGGTTCGAGAAGAGACACGAGTCTTTGCTCATTTACGGGGTAGGAGTTGGGGATGTCAAACATTTTTTGATGCAGATTTGTCCAGGGAGTCAACATTAGTCTGTATACCAAATTTGATGACTCTAGCTATAAAACTGTAGAAGATATACCCCTGTAAAAAGGGATATCATTGCCGATTGCCGGGTTGGGGGTGGCAAATATTTTTAGATGCAGATCTGTCAGGAATCTCAACATTAGTCTGTATGCCAAATTTGGTGACTATAGCTTTCAAAATGTGGAAGATACAGGTTTCCGCCAAATTGAGCTTGAGACTTTATAAAATGAGGGTATACACCAACATGTGTAACAAGTTTGGTTGCTCTCACTTCAAGGGTGTGGTAAAAGACGGACATTTTGCAAACCCAATATACTCTTTTTCCCTTCGCGAACAGAGTATAGCAATCACACGCCGTAGAACTTAGAACTCAACTTTTGAGCAGTGCAATTAATGCGATCGTGTGATTTAATCGATGTCTGTGCTGCTCACGCCTTCAATTTAATGGCATTCACCTTGACGATTCAGTTTTGACAGCCTTTTCGCATTGTTTTTTTTTAATATGTGACTCAATGCGTCAAAGTATATTGGCAACATCTTGAATCATTATTCATATATATACGCGTATAACTCAAAACGTGAGTCCATAATATCACAATGTTTCTATTGAAAATTTCTTGTGCCATGTTCTATTTGAAAATTGGCAAAATCCATCAACTGGCGCTAAATTGTTTATTAAACTGGAATCCATAAAGCAAAATTTATAACAAAACCATAAATTTAGATTTTCTATATATATATTTCGCTATAACATACTATACTCTGTACATTCATTGTATACTAAGCTAATTTGTATTCCAAGGTTAAGGATATCTAATGCATTTCCGACTCAACTGCGTTTTATAACTATGAGACACTTTAGTGGTGAATATTTTCTAATTAAAGCTGACTAGAACTGCATTTTAAATGCATTTAAAATCATCAAACATCTGTTATTTGATTTACACTTGGTTTTGGTCAGATAATTGCTTCCCACGATTTAACAAATTTCATTTTATTGCCATGTTTTTTTTCGGGTAATTTATTTTTATTCCATTATTTTATTTTATTACATTCAATTAAAACCATTTGCAGTGACGCCAAAGTTCAGCTAATGGGTTTTCTAAAGGTCATTAGTCTTATAGTTGTGGAACACAGTCTATAAGTCAGTTCCTAACTAAAGATCAACTGAAATACAGCTTGTAGAGTAAGCAAATTTACTAACTAGATACTTCCTAATCTGCGCAAGATAGCAAAACAAAATTTATCTGATTAATATAGTACGAGTATCTTAACAAAATGATAAAAAACTAAAGACCTTTATATCTTCTTTCATTTCATAAAATATCAGTTAAATGCTTGATCATTTCGTTTCAAAGAATTGTTTTAGTAAGGCAATATAGTAATTTATCAAGTGCTAGCATGAAATTATCAGTAAAACTTAGTCATCAGTTGTATAAAAATAGTTAACGTATAGAATTTGTGTTTGTTTATATGCGTATAATATATTAGGGGGAATTTTCTTTTTTAATTGGATGCTAACTGCGATAGGGAAGACTCTGGAGAATCTGCTTATAATACAAGAACTTGAGTCTGGGGCTGCATGTGAAACTCTGAACGCATCAGATTTCAGTTGAATTTTAATTCCTAGCTGCTATTTAGCCAGGCTTTTGTGTGCGAAAATGTGAAAAAAGAGAAAACGCTGCCCTAGAACAAAAGCGTCAGTCAACCTAAATGAGGGGAAGTTACGGAGCTGGCACGCGATACGCTTGGGTATTGTGCCAGTTTACTCTATGTCATAGAGAATAATGCAACTGCCAGATACACAGATACACTGATACACAGATAAATAGATACACAGATGCATGGAGCTGGACAGGCATGGGAATCATTTGGGTGGCCTTTTGTTTAGGCACCCTGTAAACATGATTAAAAATATACTAGCTGGCATTCATACGGCGTTGTTCGTAAAGCTTTTCCCTTCAAATTAATTATGCTGGATTCACAATCTTGCGCTAATAATAAAAAATTTAATTTCACAGTTCTCCAAACATTTTCCGAACATTGGGATGAATTTTTGAAAATTCAGTGAAATATGTTTTGTATTATCTCATATGCAGAGTTTTGAAAATGAGTTGAGATTCGATTTTCGTCCTTTCTCCGCCTTAGGGGAGTGAACTTTTTGGAATCAGTAAAACATGTTTCGAATAACTTTTTGTATACATTTTTGAAAAATTCCAATTGTATGATAGGTAAAAAGAACAGTTCTTCAAAAATTTTCCATCACTTTCGGAGAAACTTTTTCCGAAAATAAAACATATTTCGAATAACTTTTTGTATACATCTTTGTATGATAACAATTGTATGATAAGTAAAAAAAATAGTTCTTCAAAAATTTTCCACACTTTCGGAGAAACTTTTTCAAATCCTCTCAGGGTGCTCAATTTTGTCATAAAGGCTCTGCGTTCATTTCCAATTAGTCAGTGAGGACAAGCTCTTTTGTATATGTATATATTTATATAGTTTGCGAAAGTGTTGCCAGTTGTTGTCAGCTACCAAATAAAAGTGACAATGGCTATAGAAACCGGTTTCAAGATTCAAACTGCGTTTTAGCTTATGCAATCAACGTTTTATAAATATAAATGCAAATATCATAAAGGCAGCTTAATTGAGTCGTTTATAGTGTCTAATCAAGTGCCAACTTTCTTTGGCTAGCGCGAAATCGCACCCCATCCTCAACCTTCCGAATCCGAATCCGAGTCTGAATGCGATCCTAAGTGCAATTCTTGCAACAATATTACGTATACGCCCCGCAACGAGCGTTTGCCCAATTTCGCTTAATTGCTCTGTGCTCAATTCTGTTTTTTCTCTGGGTTTCTGTTGTTGTTGTTGTTGTGTTTTGTATATTTGTTACGCCCGAATGCATCGCAAACGGCTTTCAGCATACAAATTAGCATAGTTCAGCAAATCGCAGACGCAGGCGCTGGCAGAGGCGATGTCGGAGGCTTAACGAATCGGATTCTGGAACCATTTGAGTGCTCAGAATTGCACTTCAGTGGGGCAACCTTCGTGTTTTTGCATTTGGCTCAGCCGTTGCACAATCCGTCGCGACTGCGATGGCAATCAGGGACAATTGTTAGAGTGCAATCATAATGCACAATTTCTAACCACCGGCCACTGTCATTTGCCATTGAATGCTGCTGCTGCTCTGTGAAGGTTGATGTCGCTTTAAATTTGCTTTACGTTCAATTGCTTTATGTAACCAGCTGCCGTGTGGCAACGGAAGTTGCGACTGTAGCGGAGGCGGTCGCCGTGCCGGAGGCATCATTAATTCCAATAAGATTTACGTTATTTGATGTTTAATACACTTGCGGTTAGCATTTGTATATGATAACTATGTCATGATGTATGTGTTCTGCTAGGTTCTTTACAGATTTATTATGTTTTAGTTCATGTGTACAGCAGATGTGTCTATATTTGTAGACTGTTTCTAAAGAACTTTGGAAATAAGCTTATATTTGGGGTTGGGAAATGTCCGTCTATCTGATCGTATGAATTTTTGATATAACCCTTGAATAACATATAGAAAATGGACTGAAAACTGTGTACAGCAGGCGGAAACTTGCTTCGTACAGCAATACATACTATAAATATGTATATCTCTTATCTGTCTTATCATAATTCAGTAAAATGATGCCTTTGAAAAGTTTTCTTAAGATTCTTCAGCTTTTACTCCTAATAAATTCTTCAATATATTTTATAGTATTTTAACAGCTGAAAACCCATATCATTTTCAACTTTAGTCTTTACTCAAGCTAGGCAAAGCTTTTACAAGCATACAGCACACGCATATTAAAGCTTTGCAAACCAAAAGCTCAGCATAGCTAGGAAACCAGCGCTTAAAAAGCACTGCAGCCAAAAGTGCACTAATACATGCACACTTACTAATACATGCACATAAAAGGCGCCAATTGTGGTTTAAAAAGCCACAACATTTAAAAAACACTTACGTAAGCAGTGTAATATTCAGTTTTCAGTATTTCTACTGCTATCTATGTGTGGCGCTTGTTATCACACGTTGGGCTTATCTTTATTTAATTTGTTTAATGTCACCACATATAATTTGTTAAATTCCTTACATATTTCTAATGCGGTTTTTTTTTGGCATTTTTATCTCATTGCAGGTAAGCAAAGTATTGCAAGAAATATACAAATGGCTGCGCTCGATACAAATACAGTCAACGGCAATTGAATGCAATGGATTTTCATTTCTAATGCAATTCAAGATACGCAACTTGTAAATGCAATTTGAAAATGCAATTCAATGTAAATAAATTGAAAAGCCAATTGCATTTGGCAGGGGCCATTTTGCAGCCGACTGGGCCCAAAAAATGCTGCAAGTATTTATGTGATTGTGTGTGTGTGTTTGTGTGTGTGAATAACAAGGTGTTGTTGTTGCTTTGTATTCTTATAAACACGTTGGCGGCGGCGGCATCAGGTGTTTGCCTCAAATTGGCTGTAAGCCGTTTGGTGGCATCGATCAAGTGGAAAATATGTTTGCGCAAATGTTGATTGCTTTAGATACTTTTTTTTACAGCCAGCTGGGCCTTCAGCTCAATTAAAAGCAGTTCACTGACTCTTGTTTATATAATAAGTACGTATAAAGAAAGCTAGGAAAGACTGAGCAGAGGGTGGAAGGTAGCATAATGAATTTCTCAACTGGCAGCGATGCGTGCCAACGTCGCGACGTCGTCTTTTGCCTGTTTTGGCGAGTGACAGCGAAATTTCTGACACGACAACATGAAAACTGCACATTAGGCCAGTCAGCTTAACTGTATACATTTTCTACCTATATACAAACTATAATTAAGCTTGTCTCTGACTGTTTTTTGAAACTTGCATGAAATGAAATCTTTTTGGCACACTTCTTCTTACCACAATCTCAATATGGAAAGTCAGATACAAATTCTTGAAGTTGGCCTGAGCAACTGAAGCAACAACGCATTCGCTTATCTTTGAGATTTGCTTATTGCGGGCTTTTAACATTTTCATTGCTGATAAGTCGTCACGAATTATTATTATTTTATTTATATTCTTATACTCTGTTCCCGAAGGTAAAAAGAGTATATTGGGTTGGCGAAATGTCCATCTATCCGTCTGTCCCTCCACCACAATTTGGGGAAAACCTGTATCTTCCACACTTTTGAAGCTATAGTCACCAAATTAGGTATACAGACTAATGTTGAGATTCCTGACAGATCTGCATCCAAAAATATTTGCCACCCCCAACCCGGCAATCGGAAAATGCTATCCCCAAATCACTCTTTTCACAGGGGTATATCTCCTACAGTTTCATAGCTAGTGTCATCAAATTTGGTATACAGACTAATATTGACCCCCTGGACAAATCTGCTTCAAAAAAATTTTGCCATCCCCACTATCTCCCCCGCAAATGAGGAAAATCAATGAGGAAATACAGACTACTGTTTTTTTCGCGTCTCTTTCCGAACCCACAAATAACCAATTTATACAGGACTGGGAACAGAGTATTCTGCAGTCAGGTGCCTCCGAACACTTACTTGTTTTTTTTTTGTTTTTCATTTTGTGTAATGGAATTTTGTGTTATCAGCACATGGAGCTCTCTTCGTCCAGTGCTAACGACCCTGACCATTGCGCAATTTACTTGTATCTGATTATAATTATTATTTGTCTGCTTCTTTTTTTTTGGGTTCTTATGGCGTTACCAGCGGACCGATTTTATGGCCATGTCATAAAGAGTTTTTAAATTCACGCAGATTCTTGCTACAATATCATGATTAGATGTGAGCTCACAACTTGAGTTGCTGTGAAATTAAATTGATAAGTTATAGCTGACTAAGAGTCAGCAATTTGTTAAGGTTTGTTCCCGTTTCCGATTCCTATCAAATCGTCTAGTATCGAAAATTCGATTCAATTCAATTCAATGTTTGATTTGAAGAGGAATTAAAACTATTCAATCATAATTTCATAATGACTAAGAAGGAATAGCTAGCTTCGACTTTCGGAAGATATATATACTTGCAGAAATGTTTTCCCTACAAAATCTCAATTTTTGACCTATTGTTTCTTTTGCAAATATATGATATAGTCATTCTATATAGATTATACTCAACTTATATAGATTAACTCAACTTAAAGTTGAATGTTAATCTCAATTGCTGAACTTGGTTGAGTTATCTTGAAATCAAAAAGGTTGCTTATAAAACAACTGAGTTTTTATCAATTGTTCTTATAGCCTCTATATTTTAGAGTCTATAGTATATAGTGTTCCGATATTGATCCGATATTGATGAAAAACAAAATCTTGCTTATAAATCAACTCAGTTTTCCACCTTTTGTTCTTATAGCCTCTATACTATAGAGTCTATAGTATATAGTGTTCCGACTTTGATCAAATTCAAATACCATAGCGAAGCTAAGAATTGCTGAGTTCAATTGAGATATCTTGAATAACAAAAAAGTTGCTCACACCACAACTCAACTTTCAACTCATCGTTCTATATGATATAGTAAACAGATCCGACCGGATCTTTGCGCTATAAGACTTGCAACAGGCAGAAGCTTCTTAAATACTTGAAATTCTCCCTCCAATTTTCTTAAAAACTGTCTACATAAAAAATGTATTTGAGTAATTAATTACTTTTTATTTGTAACTACAATAACTTGTGCCATCTCCAACAACGCTGCTTGAAATTTGTATTTGATTATTTAAGTGAAATATGCTTTGGCCAGAGATTTACAGTGCCAAAAAATGTATTTGTTTTCATTCAGAAGTAGTCGAACTTTTTGTTTCGTAAACCCCTTTGGTTGCTCTTGACCCGTTTTCCACAGTTCAGCAAACAACACAGCAACAAAATTGTAAACCAGAAAGTTCATCTAAAAACTGTAAAAATAAAAAAAAAACATTTGTAGATTTTGTTTACTCGTACGAATGGTTTTTAATGGGGCGTACTATTTGATGATTGGCCAACAGTTCAGTTTTGGAGCTAGTACATCGTGCAACGTCACGTGCCGTTAAATGCTCTGATGTTCATTCTGATTTTGGTATCTATGCAAATCACGTGCCTCCTGACCCGCCAACCAGCCCCTTCGACCAACAAATGATATTCGAACTGTTATATAGTGTCTAGACTCTAGAGACTGAGAATTGGGCAACAGCAAGAGTCGATTGGCACTGCGTTGTTAAACGACACAGATACAAGCCAGAAGATACGTTAAAATACGACTACGAATGGCCTGAAAATGTGTCTTAAGTCGCACTAACCATTAATGACACTCTGTTAGTTTGCGGCTCATAATGAGACATGTGCTAAGTGTGAGCTCATGATTTGACCGCATTGCCAGAGACCAGAGCCCAGAGACCAGACCCCAAGCAAACACCAAATATCGCCTGAAATATCTCACAGATACTGTACTTATCGATAGATATACATTATGTTCTCAATAGCTTGTGATTGATTAGCATGGCTCTATCATATGCCCGCGCCTGAGCACACTTATATAATGTTAATGTACACTTTGTCCGGCTTTTGTCCGGCTGCACGCATAACAATGCTCTCTGTATATAGTATCTTGAGTTCATTTTTATATCGGCACAGCAGCGTCACATTTTTCACGTTACTGCCAAAAGTGAAAGAAATAAACAAAAGTTGAATACACTTCAAGAAAACGTTATGGGTATTTAGTTATTTGATTACAAATATATTTAATTGCTTAAATATTCAAGTTTAGAGCTTAAAGTTGTATATCGAGTATTGAAAACTTTCCAATGGCATGTAAATTGAATTTACTTAAGTAGATATTATATAAATAATATCAAATTTCAGTTTCAAACTTTCCAAATATGTATAATAAAGTATGGTCTTTCAAATTAGAGTTTTCTAAATGTCAGGAACTACAATCATAAGTTTCTGTTTCTTATTTCCTTTCTACCAGGAAGAGTTTTGCTTTCTACCAGGAAATAAGACACAGAATCTTATTATTGTAGTTCCTGATATTTGGAAAACTCTCATTTGAAAGACCATACGTTCTTATATTTGGGTTCTTATGAATATGAAAGTATTATTTAGACATTAGTTCTAATTTAAGATTGTAATTATTTCCGAAATACTTCCTATTTCGAATGCTTTTCTAAGTTCTGTATCCATTTTCGATAAAAAGTTGTAACTTTTTCTCAAATTTTGATGTTATATTCGAATAGTTTTCATACCAAAAGCAAATCGTATTTTCAATCGTTTTTCGGAATTCAGAACAGCTAATAATTTCGATTTGTTATCGGAATGGGAATGGGAAGCAGGCCTGATTATAGGAAGTTTATAGGAAACAATCAGTGACTTTGATAAGTTTAGATTCTTTATTAATGTTCGCATTTGCACTTAGATCCCTTTTATTTTTCTCAGTGTAGACATGTGCGCCGCTCACTCAAACTGCTTGCTGGCGCCTCTCCCTCTCTGGCTCGCTCTCTCCCGTAAAAGCAAAAGCTTTATTCGTACACTTGTGCATATGTCTCTGTGTGTATATATGTATCTATGTGTGTTGCACTAGTGTGTATCTGTGTGTGAACATGTCTTGGCCCAGTAAATTCTTAGCAGTTGGCGAAAATATTTGCATTTCTTGTTAGCCAACTGAGCGCAATTATACTAGATGCATATATAGTATGTATTATATGTAACTGTAGGATGATGATAGAACTACTAATTTGAATATTATCAGCAGTGTAAATGAAGTAATTTGATTTCCGAGCTAATTGCATTTGACAGTCTTTGGATGAAGCCAATGAAAATCAGTTCAATCCGTTTCATTGATTGAATGCGTGGTGAAAATAAAACCAAACATTTAACTGCAATGTTGTTCGAATAAATAGAAATCGTGTAAGGCTAATTGCCAAGCGGAATGTGAGCAGGTTAGATAAACAAAACAACAAGCGTAAAAAGCGCCCGAAAAAAAAAAAAACACAGTACAAATAGTGAAAAGCCCAAACAACTAAGCAGAAATTTAATTCAACATGATAAAAAACAAATAAAAAATGTGCAAAAAATTCAAATAATTATTGAATGAAATGCCAAGAAATGGTTAATAGTCAGAGCCAAGTTTGCAGTATTTGTTGTTGTTGCCTTTCGAATAGCCAAGCGGCAAGCGGCAAGTGGCAAGCGGATATTAACATTGTCTAATGCTTGGACAGGTTTTCCATTAATTTTATGTCAATTTGAACATTTTTAATTCAATCTGTGTGAGTGTGTGTGTGTTTGCGAGTGTCAGTGTGTGAGTAAAAGACGCCGCCTATTTCCGTTAACGACAGTTTTTACTTTATTGTTTGTTTGTCAAATGTATCTCGTAGATACATTTTGGCATACAAACAGCAACAGGTTAGCTGTTGTTCTTAACGGCCAACTGTCTTGGGGCTTATGTAATACTCACGTTCTGACTGACTTTCTGTATCCATAAAATAGGTAAAAAAGGGGGTATTAAAGCTGTGTAAAGCTATGCAACAGGCAGAAGGAAACATCATCGACCCTATAGAGTATATTATATTCTTAATCAGTATCAAAAGTAAATTAAGACACCAAATTTAAAATGTAGTTTTCTGTAAGATCAAGTTTATTTTGAATCCGAGATATGTCCCCCCCCCCCCACACACCCCCGCAATTCGTTAAAAACGTTTAACAGCAACAATTTGTAACAATATAGGCTTAATATTTGGCTTGTATAATACTTTGGTCACTCTTAATCTACTGTCCAAATTTCAAATCGATCAGATTTATAACACGGAAGTTATTCAACAAACTAGATGCAGTACTGCAGGGCGGTGGTAAAAGGAAGCTCAGCCATCACTTAGAGGCATGTCACTTGTATGCGTGGTTGTGTTAAGTGTGCGAAGATATGTTTGGAAGTTCTAGACTTGGGTACTAGGGAGTTTTCGTAGTCGGGTATACTCAACTAGAGCATTCTTACTTGTTTTTTTAAGCTGTTCAAACGTTAGATGTGTGTCTATACATATCTGGCACTAATTAACTGGAATTGTTTGCTTATTGTTTTGTGATTTGTTGACTATTTTCCGGAATGAGCTGAAAACTTACTCATTGTATTATTATACCCACTCCTAACCACAAGCAATTTGTGTTTTGTTTTTTCGAGTTATAACTAATGCTAATAGATAAATCATGGCAGAGAGAGAGACAACGGTGGAGGGAGTGAGGGAGGCTCTAGCACAGATAGATATTAGTTATTTTCATTGGGCATTTCAGTCGAACTTTCTACCGAGTTTCACTTTCCACTTGCTTAAGCTTAAAGCGATAACGTCGCATCGAATGCGAAAGTAAGCCCAAAGGGGAGCGGGACAGAGAGGTAAGGAACGAGACTCGATATCTATTCAAAGAAATTATGCAAATGGAGCTAAAGTCGAAAACGTCGCATAAATAAATTGAATTCGTATTCGATTGCGCAATGGAATGCTTTAATTTACATACATGTGCACACATTATGGAATATTATGCACAAAATGCCTGACTTTTGATACCCTGTACACAAAGTACATGGTAAATGCGAGGCGCTGAACTAATTCAAGGCAATTTCTATGTCAAATCTATAAATATAAATCAGTTTGATTGGCTGACTGATTCATAATCAACGCACAGCCCAAACATTTTCACAGTAGGTTCCGTCTATGATGAAAGTTGTGGATATATCCACCCACAAGCGTGGAAAATCGTGAAAAAATGTGGTATAAAACAATTTTGCTTACTGTTCAACAATCTTTAAGCTTATCTTCCAAGATCTATACGAAAAATCATTCTTCACATATTTCCACCCCCCATGGGTGGATAAAGTCTAATTTTAGTCCGATCTGGCTTAAACTCATTTTCAAAGCTCTTCACATTACATAATTCGACACGTACTCACCAATTTTGGAAAATTCAGCAGCATGGTCGGAAAATTGGCGGAAAACTCTGAAATTCGACATATTTATTTTCATGCGATTGTCTTCAAACCCTTTTTCAAGGCTCTATACAAAAATATACTAGGCGTGGTGCTTAAATATTTTGGAAAATCTACTGCGGCAGTTTGAAATATCGTGTTAAGTTATCTTAATCTAAAATGTACGCCAAGCAACTTTGGGGTTTTACCATCTAGTATAGTAGAAATTGTGTAATTGTCTATAGGTTGTATTGTAACATTATTAAGGGAGTCATTTCTGCTTTTCCTTTCATTTTTGAAACCCAGAACTCTAATTTTCTCAAATCTCAAGCTATAAACAATTGAAATGTCCTTGGATCTAGATTTGTGCAAATAAATTATTAAAATTTCCAAAAATACCGCTCCTTAATACAGGGTGTTTCTTAGTGCTCTCGAGCATTTCTGATTGCTTTTTTGCGATCTATTCAATTAGTTTGTAGCTAAAAACCTTTGAGCTACAATCTTTATGTAAACCCAACGCCATTTCTAGCAAATCGTTATTAATGACAATTACTAACACGATATATGATCTGTTCGCTGCTCGTCGAAGATTGTTTTTGTTGTTTTTAGCACGTTCTGTGCTGCTAACTCGATTTGAGATAGCTGTAAGTCATATGACTGGCGGTAGGGGGCGGTCCAGGAGCGAGGGGCAAGTGCAAACCGGTTACTGCCCACAATAACAGCCTGCTGTCATCATTCTCAATCTCAGTCTCAGTCTCTGTCTTAGCAGGCATATCGTATATGGAGACTGTTTTGGTTTTTACCGCTAACCGCAGGCAGCAAGTTGAAAATGTACTTTTGTGGTAATAGGTTAGGTCTTTAGCAACAGATACAGATACAAGATACAAGCTACACGTAAGCTCTCACAGATACATGCGCGTGCATATCTTGGATGCCATTAAACTATGCGGTACGCGGCACTTGTCAGCATCGGCAACGGCCTCAACTTTGTTTTTTTTTGTTTTGCCACAGGGCGAGGCCAAAGGCGTGTGGCAAAGGGCGTGGCCGGCAGGGGTGAAGGCAGAGGTAGTGGCAGCGGCAGCGGCAGGTCTGACACCGATCAAGTCGTGCCACATTTTCCATAACCATTTCTCTTATTCATTCAACTCTTTTCCTCTGCGCTCACTTCTCACTTGTCTCGCACTTTTGCCGGCGGCGGCAATTTCTACAAAGTTTTTCACAATTGTTATACTCTGTACCAAAAGGAAAAGGGAGTATATTGATGTTGTGTAAGTCAGAGAGGTGGAAAATAAGGCCATCAATTCAATTCAAGCAAAGAATAAGCCTATTCATTCGCATATATTGAGTTTTTAATAGGTTGGGGATGTTAGAATTCCCATTGAAAGAAAGTTATTACTGCAAACAGGGTATATTTTAGCTGGGAGCGGAGTATATTTAAGCTAAGAGCTGTCGACTGTCGATTTCTGACTTGTTGTTTTATTGTTTTTTGTTGTCTGTTGCCGGCTTATGTTTAATATTCCCTTTATTTTTTGCCATGCTCAGACTTGTATCTACAATAATTTCTAGTTCGGCTGACGTTGCCATTTCTAATACCCTCGCTAAGGCAGGTCGTTAAGGGGTATATGCCTTTTCGATTGTTGTGAAACTAGGGATGGGAAATATAAAGCTTAAAAACCAACTTGAAAATCATGTAAGTTTCAACAGAGCTGGCTTAAATCCTAAGAACTATAAACATTTTGAAAATGGTATCTCGTAGTCGTTGCCAAGTTTTGTTGGTACTTCTTTCTCTTTTTTGTTTGCCTACTTGTAGCTGTCTGTAGATTGCTTATAAACTGGGCCAACGTTTGCTTATATACCCCGGCCAGACCCTCCAGCCACCCTGGCCTTAACAATATGCCTGCTGCTGCACTTAACTTTTGTTTGTTTGCCCATCTTGATGGGTGTGTATCTGTGTGTAAATGTGTGTGTGTTTAAAAGTGTGTTTGTGTTGTCTTCTTTTGCTTCGATTTATATTTATGTGCTGCACATTTGAAAGTTGAATTATTTTGCATCTACAAGATACAAGATACTTATGCAGCTGGCAACTTGTAGGCCACTGTTGCCGATGTTGTCATCGACTCCTTCGTACGCCTCCATATCAGACTGGCTTAGAGCCAAAAGCTGAACCCACGTTAGCCAGCTACGCACATGTTGCATGCGTGGAATTGGCCAAAAACTTTTTGGTCCACAGCATGTGTGTGTGCCTCTATAGATATAGTATATATAGTATGTATATATATATGATTAGTATATAGAGATAGCCGCGGAAGAGCGCAAGCAAAAACGCCACAAGTTTAAAATAAATGACAGACGCTAGCTATATATACTCTATATTTGTACTATGGGCTATGACATATAGCTGGGGCATGTTGATGACGCAAACTCTGCCTGAGACATTACACAAGCAACAATAAACAAGTAAGAACGTTGCAGTGGGACGTATCCGATAGCAGAATACTCTGTTCCCAGTCCGCTATATAAATTGTTGAATTGTGAGTTCGGAAAGAGTTCAAATTTTGATGACTCCTGCCTGTACAGGTGTGGGAGATATATACATAGATATAGATTTTGCTTATTTGCGGAGGAGGGTGGCAAAATTGTTTTGATGTAGATTTGTGCAAAAGGTCAACATTAGTCTGTATCCCAAATTTAGTGACTCTAGCTATGAAACTGTAGGAGATATACCCCTGTAAAAACGTGATTTGGGGATAGCATTTGCCGATTGCCGGGGTCGGGGTGGCAACTATTATTGGATGCAGATCTGTCAGGAATCTCAACATTAGTCTGTATGCCAAATTTGGTGACTATAGCTTTAAAAATGTGGAAGATACAGGTTTCCGGTAAATTGATCTTGACACTTTATAAACTGAGGATATACACCAACATGTGTACCAAGTTTGGTTGCTCTCACTTCAAGGGTGTGGAAAAAGACGGACAGACGGACATTTTGCAAACCCAATATACCCTTTTTCCCTTCGGCAACAGAGTATACAAAGCTCGGAGAAGGACGCATGCCAAGTGCTTGCCCAGCGGATGTGTACAGCTGGTGGCCTCCCTTTGGCGGTGATACCTATGATAACCATACAAAGTCCAATCATTCACAATAATCATATCTACCCTGTGTACGACTGTGTGTGCGTGTGTGTGTGTGTGTGTTGATTATTTGCATAGAAATTGGCCAGCAGCAGAACTAATTGACAGAGAAATTGATAATAAATCGTTTGTGGGTTAATTAAAAATATAGGTTGCGCCCTGGCAACCACATTTGAAACCACCAACGAACGAACGCCCACAAACCAAAAACCAAAAGCTAAAACCCAAACGAATCGCTGCATTTGGCTGAAGATTGGGACACGTGGGCATGTGCCAGTTTTATATGTGTTTCTATATCTAACTGCAGTCTTCGGTCTTCGGTCTTCGCACCAATTAAGGTTGGCAATAACAATAACAAACTGAATAAGCATTCATACAGTTAAGACGACTTGGCTCGTTCTTGTCGCAGTTGCCGGTTTTCAGTTACAAAATTGGACATCAAATGCGTCAACAAGTTGCTGGGAAACTACCCACAACAAAGAGTGTGTGTGTGTGTGGTGTGTGTGTTGGTCAGTGTGCCCATAAAAGGTTTTTTATGTGTGAGCCACACTTGTTGTATGTGTCCATAGTTTCATTTTATGTGAAATACACAGCGCGAAAAGCCAGAGTTCATTTGATAAGTTGTTGTAAATACAATGAAACTTACGCATTAAAAAGAAACTAACTTTTTTGAACTATTGACAAATAAAAGATATAAAGAAAACTGTTTATTGAGTGAAGTTCGAACCTCAGAGCTTATGCTTCAAGCTCTTCTGCCTTGGTTCGTATTGATTCTTGATTAAGAAACTTGTTAATACTGTTGGAATTAAGATTGATGTCAATCAGTAAGCTGGAATTCAGAGTGATTTCAGTACTAGAAAGTGTCCACATTTTGTATATTATTATTATTATAGAAGGTACTAATGTATCTTTAATATGATTGTAAGAAGGACCTATTGTACCTCCTTCTGAGCTTAAGCTCATCCTGGACCTTTCAACCTGGAGTTTCCTATTACTAGTTCAGTGAATACTCTGATCAAGTTACTCCCCATTGATATATTTGATATATAGACGTTCTACACAACATTCTTAAGCAATTCTTCAATTATAGATCGAGTTTATGATCTACTTTCTAGACCTTCCTTAAATCTATTGAAAATTAAGTTCCCTGCGCAACTTTCAACTTGTTTTTCGATAAATTTAAGGCTTGCTGCAATCTTCTCGCTGTTAACTTGCTTTTTCTCTGCTTAGCCATAAAAGTTATATCTTTATACAGTCATTGATCTTGTATGGTATAATATAAATATACCTTTCCATTCACTTTCAAGGGCATTTCAGCTGCGACTTGCTTGTGGGTTTTTATGACTTGAACGCTTATGGAAAAGCACTTGAGTGCCTAATTTGATATGCGTAACGCATAAGCCTTGGCTAATCATTCATAACGGCCGCTGTCTGTGGCTTTAACGAATCATTTCCTATAGAGGAAGTGCTCCCACTCTCTCTCCATCTCTCTCTCTGCAACTTTCAGCACAAGACTGTCAAGGTGGCCTTTTAAATATATATATAGAATTTAGCTGTTTGTACAGTTTTCTATCTCTGTTAGCCAAGCTGTCTTGTCAACTGTTATCTTGGCTCAAATATTTGCCTAAAGTGTGCTTATCTGCTTAAGGTAAATATGGCTAAGAATGCCTTACATGCCTGACATATGTGGAAGATGCTGCGTTGCGTATACGCCGTGTGTTGCAGCATGCAACTCTGCCGCTGAGAGAGAGAGAGAGCATGCGCTCTCTTTCTATGCCCACGCCACCGCCTCTCTCTTGTGTGTGTGTGTTTCTGTGGGGTCACATACGAGGCGTGGGCGTTTTTACTGTATGTAAACTGTTACAAGGTTGTTGCGGCAATTGACAACTTATCAATGGGCATCCTCCCGCAGCCTGCAGCTGCCCCCGCAGCTGGCCAGTTTCCAGTAGCTTGGCTGGTTTTTGGTGGCAAAGCGTTTAGCCACTTTAGCCACTTTTTAGCCAAAGAAAATGGCCAGAAGGCAGCCAGCCGAGCTGCGTTCTTAACCCAAATGCGCCGTTGACAGCCATGTGGCAAGAGATTTAACGCTAAGTTGTGTATAATTGTTGTTCTTCACATTTCTATGCTATTTTTTGCGAGTACACACATGTAAAAAACTAAACCGCACAGAACACAGAACTCAGCCGGGCACAGGCAACGCTTGCCAAATGATTTTCTTATTTATAAATGCGCCATTTGCCTGCCTGTCTGCCCACTTTACTTGTTGTTTGTGGCATGAAATCTGTTGCCACTTTATATAATATATAATTGGGCTGAGTTTAGTATGTGGTCGGGCTTGCGGCCCACATGCGGACAGAGCCGCCAGCGCCGCCAGCTTTGTGCCTGACCTTGAGCTACACCCACACCCACACTCCCAACTACACAAACTGGTTAATAAATTCACTTATATTTCTTTTGAATTGCAGATACTACAAAACTTGGGCAAAGTTGATCGCACCGCAGATGAAATTTTCGATGATCATTTGAACAACTTCAATCGCCAACAAACAAATGCCAACAAACTACAAAAGGAGTTCAATAACTATATAAGATGCATACGCGGTAGGCCTTATAAAATACAATTATAAACTCAACTCTCAATATATATATATATTTGACTTTTGCAGCCGCACAAACCGCCTCAAAGTCGCTGATGGATGCCGTTTGCGAGGTCTACGAGCCACAGTGGAGCGGCTACGATGCACTCCAAGCACAAACTGCCGCCTCGGAGAGCTTGTGGCTGGACTTTGCACACAAACTGGGCGATCAGGTCCTGATACCGCTCAACACATACACGGGACAGTTTCCAGAGATGAAGAAGAAGGTCGAGAAGCGCAATCGAAAGCTGATCGACTACGATGGTCAACGTCACTCGTTCCAAAATCTGCAAGCCAATGCCAATAAGCGCAAGGATGATGTCAAGGTAAACAGGACTACGGAAAGAAGGGGATTTCATTATACCCTAGCGGAGGGTATTACAATTGTGTCTCGAAATGTGTAATGGACTGAAGGAGACGTTTCCGATCCAACAAAGTATATATATTCTGAATCAGCATGAATAGCCAAGTCGATATAGAGATGTCCGTCTGTCCGTCTGTTTCTATGCGAACTAGTCTCTCAGTTTTAAAGCTATCGTAATGAAACTTGGCACAAGACCCTTCTTTTTGCTGCAGGCAGTACATATGTTGAAACCGGCCGGATCGGACCACTATAACATATAGCTGCCATAGGAATGATCGGTCGACAACTATGTTTTTGTATGAAAAACTTTGTTGTTTATAGATATATCCTCACCAAAGTCACCCAAACCGAGTCTCTGGAGTGTTTATACAATCTGACCGAGTTTGGTCAAAATCATACCACTATATCACATAGCTGCCATAGAATCGGGTGAAAAATGAGTTTTTGTATGAAAAACTTTTTGTATTATATTCAAACTAAGTGAGAGATTGTTTGTCCTCGTGGACAGCAACAAATCTGAGTTTTTAATACAGATATGCGGGTTCTTTGGTATACAATATTTTGTGCAGGAAGATTAGTGTTTTTAAAAGTCATCAAGTTATGAGTTTGTAGGTCAGACATAACATGAAACGTGATCATATCGCTTGAGTTCAAAAGCAAAGCGTTCTATATTGTTATAACAAGAGAGAAACATTGCTCTTTAACCGCTTCCATCTGTACTTAAAAAACCAATTCAGCAAAGTTTTTAATTATAATATTTTGCAACATTCTTTGACTGTCTTTGTTTTTGTCACACACACAGCTCACCAAAGGCCGGGAACAGTTGGAGGAGGCTCGTCGCACCTACGAGATTTTAAATACGGAACTACACGATGAGCTGCCCGCCCTCTACGATTCGAGAATATTGTTTTTGGTAACCAATTTGCAGACACTGTTCGCCACGGAGCAGGTGTTCCACAGTGAAACGGCCAAGGTAAGTGCATAAATAATGATTATGCATCAATATATAAAGTTTCAATTTGTTACACCGCACAGATCTATGCGGAACTCGAGGCAATTGTTGATAAGTTGGCCACAGAATCGCAACGTGGCTCAAATACGCTGCGCAAACAAACAAGTAAGCAATCAATTGAATATTTATAAACAATATTAACTCTTTGTTTCTCTCTCTATGCGCCACAGTAAATGCCATCAAGACTTCAAGTCCAGTGCAATCGCCAGTGAACAAACTGAACAATGCCAATGCCAACAACAGCAACTATCAGAATCAAATCACCACAAACGGTGGCAACAGTCTGGCAAACAGTCGTAAGTAGACGTCTATAAGGTGCTTTGGATACCCTATCAAATCGGATTCTTACAAATATTACAATACTTATACGTTATTTATGCAATTTTGCGCATTTACGTTTTTGATTTCGTTTATTTCTTTGCTTTTTTACCCCCTTTTATTTAAATCAAACAAAACAAATCATATAAATTGCTCAAAACTGTAAAAAAAAATATACAAATTTGCATTACACATCTTCGAAGTGTTAAATAATTAAATTTTTGTACAATATCCGAAAAAAGAACTCAATATTATACACAATATATAAATTATTTGTATTATATACATATTATATGCACTATTATATATATTATTTTATGTTTATCCAATGCATATATTATATATTTTCTTTTTTTCTTAGTTTTTGGCAATTTATAAATTTAATTTTGTTAACCTTTTTTGTTGTATGTAGCAAACATTCCATTTGTTAAGGGGCTCCCTGGATAGTTATCCATGTAAAATTGTTTCCTTTTATTTATAGTAAAGCTCTTGTAAATATGTCAACAAATCCATTTAAGTCGGTCTGGGCTATTTAAATGTTTTATTTATGGCTAGTTGAATGATTTTTGATGAGAAATTAAAGCATATATGATATATGATATGATATATAACTGAGTGAAGAGCTCTCTCCCAGACCCCCTTGCCTGTGCTCTGAAGTGGCCCAAAAACAAATGGAATGTTGTTGCATGTTGTTGCTTTTCTAATGCAGAAATTTCAAACTGTTTAAAGTTTTTATTAAAGTGCCCTTAAAACCCTTAACATGCATGTGTTGAGTTACATATATATTTTTACTTTTTTCTCTTTTCTTATGAAATAAAAATTAACGTTTTTGTTGGAATGATGCTAACCCCAAAAAAAATCAAATTGTAAACACCAAAATATCAAATGAAATAACAACAAATACCACACATATTAAAAAAAAAATACACGCAACATTTACGTATAAAACAATACAACAAATTATAAACAAAAACACATGAAAACCAAATATTAGCAACATCCACAAGCTCGTCCATGCTTGAGCCACGATTTGATTCAGTTTCTTCAACGCCAGAACCGACGCCAGAGTCGGCACAGCTCACAGAGGCGCCACCACACAGCCCCACAACACCACAGCTGGAGAAGGCGGGCGCAAGCAATGGGCTGAGCAGCAGCAGCAGCCCCAGCAGCACCCCGGCAACCACAAAGCTGGTGGAGAGCCCCAATGCGAATACGACGACAACCACAACCACAACCACTGTGGAGACAGCGGAGATAACCAGAGATGATGCAACAACGGGCGATGGCAAGGAAACAACGACAACAACGGCAACCACAACAATCACTAGCAGCAGCAGCACTTTGAATGGCAACAACAATGAACCGGCAACTGCTGCAACTGCAGGGAAACAAGCACCTACCAATAGTAACAGCGGCAGCACCACCAACAGCAGCAGCAGCACCACAATCACACCCAAAGAGCCCGGCAAGCAGCCAAAAGAGCTGCCGGATGGTCAGTCAAATGCCAATGGCAATACGAGTTTACTTGAGGAGCATAAGCAAAAGAAATTAGGTAAAGAAACAACAACAACAAACACAATTACAACGCACTCAGTTACAGATACAGAAACAGTTAGCAGTAGCCAATTAGTTAATAGCCAAACTGTTAATAAGCATAATAAGAATCCCTTCGACGAAGATGACGAACGCATCTACGAGGTGCCTCAGGGTGAGTAAGCGTTCAACTTCAAACAACAACCACTACAACAACAACAACAACAACAACTGGGTCTGTCTGCATTTCCACACAGTGTCTGTCTGTCGTTTGTTGTCACCCACACACGTCTCTACTCCCTCTACTCTGCATATCTATTCTATCGAGTTAACGGGGCTAACTGGGTTGCCTGATTAAGCCAATGCGGCTGTTAGCGGCTTTTCTTCTGTAAATTGTACATTTAAGGCTTTAGTTTCTGTATTATTTTGTCTGTATCTGTATTGTATCGTATTGTTAACAAACTGAATTTACACGTATTTGTAAATCAACAGAGGTCCAACAAGCATGTGCGTTTTGGGGGTATCTAAACTCGTATATACATAAAATATATATATATATTGTACTACTTATGGTAGTTTATTGGTCAGTCATCATCAGTCTTGCCAGTCTTTCATTACATACTTGAATAAAATTGAATCATTATGAAACATTCAAGTTGCCTTACAAAGTAAACAGAATTTCAATTCGATAACTCTCCAGCTTGCCTTCAAAGTTTTGCCGCGCAGTCACAGATGGCGCCACTTGGCACTTTCGCAGGAATTCTGTTTACTTTGAAATGCACTTATAATGAGCACATCTACACACACCTCACGCGTTTCATATTACCATGGCACAACACTTATTCATTCTATGCTTGTTATTAGTATCAATTGGCATTCACAAAACTAGGAATTGGGCATATAAAATATACATACATATATGATAATAACTATAAGTAGCGATAATTGTTAAATTACTGGTTACAGGTGGCTGCAATATGTAGGGTTATTAGCCTTAAGACATCTTCATTCATTCGAACACCATAGAACAACACTGCTTGCACGTTCGTTGCTTAAGTCTTTTGTTTTTGGCGTCGAAACAGAAAGCCGCAATACTACCAAAGCTAATATAAAGCTTACCGATTAACTAACCCAAGCAGGCTGCTTACATTTGTTGTATAAATTAACAGCAAGTTGTGTTCTTGCTCTTGCGTTTGTTACCTAAAAAAACTGAGTTATGCCAAAGTTCTTATGTACATGTACACCTGTAAATCTAATATATGACTATCGTAACATCCTCAAATGCCCGAACTGAGCTATAAATCACACTGGAATTTTATTCACAGATGCCAACACGGCTGATTTGCCACCTGGCGTGCTATATCGCGTGAAGGCGACCTATGGCTATGTCAAGGAAGATGTCGATGAGCTGAGCTTCGATATTGGCGATATGATACGTGTCATTGAGTACGATGATCCCGAGGATCAGGTAAAACTATCCTTAGTTGACCAATGGCTCTTTTGTAGTTTAGTATATAAGCATATAATCCCAATCAAGAGTTACGCATGCGCTAGTTACCCCTCCAAGTGCTCTCGTACAGAGTTACACTACTTGTCTTTATTGAATGCAGTTTTTTATTGCCAATTTACAGGAGGAGGGCTGGCTAATGGGTCAGAAGGAGGGCACTACCGAGAAGGGCCTGTTTCCGGCCAACTTTACGCGTCCCGTTTGAGCAGCTGACGCAGCGACCGACAAACGGAATAAATGCAACAAATAAACAAATAACAACAACAACAACAACACCAACAAAAGGAACAATTTCAACCCTATTTTTGTTATACTTATTATATACAAAAATATCTTTTTACATACATTATACATTATTATAATGAACGAACCCTCAATTTCGGCCAAATTTTTATACAGCGCTGCGGCAATTAATTATTATTTTGTTTTGTCCCCGAAAAGAAAGAAACCTTTTTGTTCTCTCTCTCAAATTAATTGTTTTGATTTATTTTGATTTGTGTGTGTTTTAATGCGTCTGCAATAAATAATCGCATATTTTGTTAAAGCAGTGCTTCCAAACATTATTATTATTATTATTACTATTATTATTGTTGAGAAATGATTGCACACAAAATATTTTGAGAATGTTTCATAAATATTATTTTCCTAGTTGTAAGCCTAATCAAACAACAACAAACAAACAAAAAAGAAATAAAAGAAAGAAATCTAAATGCATAAACACATATTATCATACATATATATATACATATATTATTTGTTAAATCTATTATTGTGCTCATACATAATTAATACGAACAAAATGTATCTAATTTGTAATTTGTTAAAAGCAAAAGGCAAAGACGAACAATTTAACGCATATCACTCTGATAAGCATCATGTTTCAAACATGTTTATAGAGAGAAAGAGAAAACCTTTTGTATAATGTAACAAAAACATGTAGTACGAGTTTTTATAGTCAATTGAATGTTTTGGAGTGAAAAAGAGGCCACCACAAATTTTTACCATTTTTGGCATTTTCTTTTTTTGGTATAATCGGAATACAAAATTACATTGTTTTTATTCGTTTAAATTAATAATATACATATATATATTTTGTAGCTGTTATTTAGTTAAAATGAAACGAGATTTAACTCTCGAAATACATAGCTAGCGCCAGCTTTATAAAATTGATAAAGAAAAAAGAAACAAGCCAATAGTCACTAACAGATCCATTCTCCTATATTATTTTTGTTTTTAACATATCGAATAGATACTATTGATATCCAGTTTGATGCTTGAAACAGGCAAAACAGAATACCGAAATACATAATTGTTTTTGAAATCTGTATTGTAAAGTTATTATTTTAATATTATTTAATTAATTTAAACATTTATTTATCGCATGAACACATTGAACAAATGATAATAATTTACAGAAAATTAAATAAAACATAGATTAAACAAAAAAACAAATGTTTCTATTTGGGGATCTCAAACGGCCTGGTCTGATGTCATATTTATCAAACTCATAACTATTGAACTTACCGAATTTCATTCAAAAAAGATAATTTGCTTTTTAGCGGGGGTGGAAATGATCATGGCAAAAATACAGAGAGTTTCAACGTTACAGAAGATCAAATTCAATTTCAAACGGTTCAAGACAATGCAGTAGCACAAATTTTCCATCTACAAGCTAATTTAAATTTTGAATCGTACAAAATCTGCCATGAACCGGTAATGAGTTTTTTTTGATATTTGGTATTTAATGGCTAACCAAAATTTCTGCTTTGGCCACACTTTTGTTGCTGACAATTTTAAAAACTGGTCACGCTTATTTCTACTCGATAATGACCACTATTCGATAAATAATACAAAAATATTTTGCTTGCTGCAACCCTGGGAATAATTCTTGGAGCAGCCCTGCAAAATGTGAACACATGACGTCAAAAATTCTGCGCAATCGAAATTGCGCATATCTAAGCGCTACCTTATAAGTTTCATGCAATCATGCTCCTATGTCGGTGACTCTTTCGCGTGTGTTGGTGTTGCGTTAATAAAAAAGTGTAAATACTTAAGAAAACTGAAGAGTTGACAAAGCGAAAAAGTCACAACGGGTCGTGCGTCAACGTTAACCGAACAATGCAAAATCAAATATGTTGTGAGTTTCGCCCGTTAAACGACACACCGACAAAACCCAGCAGCAGCAGTCAGTCTAGAAATATCAGCCCCAACTAGCCAGAGCAATAGTTGGCAAATTTTGGGCGTGTGTGTGCAACTAATTAAACTGTGACAGCTTGGCCCATGGCTGAGAAGAATAAAATGCATAATCGTTAAACAATTTGGCGTGCAAGAAACGTACAATTTTCTGGCAAAAAAAAATTTTTTCATGTTCGTTTTTGCCTCGCCCTCGCTCTGTGTGTATAGCAGTGCGCGTGTGTGTATAGAGGTGCGAGCGAAACAGCTATATAGCTACAGGGCACTATCTATCTATCCTATCAGTGATATCTGTATGTCTTATTTGCATTTTGCACTTATGCTTATGTTGATGTGCCCACATTTGATTTGTTTAATTCTTGCGTTTTGTGTTTTCCATTCATTTTCACATTTGCATTTGTTGGCATTCGCAAAATGCATTTGACAACATTTGCGGGGCCAAATTTAGCGGTGACAACACTGCAGCGCACTGCTTGCCCGAGCAAACATCATGTTTTTGGCATTATTTAGCACATTTCGCAACCAGGCAGTAAAATTCTATTCTTTTTGATTTTTAATTTTCCTTCTTTTTTTTTTTGCCAAATGCAGTGAGTGGGCGCTGCAGCGACACACTACACAGTTAATGTCATTGTGCCCGCATATTGATTTATAAAAAACCCACAAGGCCCGCTAATAGTGCAATCTACAAATATTACTTGAAATCTAGCAGAAGCAACAAAATTAGTCTCGTCTGGTGGGTGGGGTGTGTGGGTGGTAGATCTGAAAGAAAAAAAAACCACCGATAGAGCCGCTAGTGTCAAAAAGTGTGCGATGAAACTATCGATAATATCGACATTTGTAAACAACATAAAAGTGTTTAAAACTTTGATAACATTAAATGTAGTTAATAGTGATTTCGATACTATTGATAGTTCTACCAAAAGAAAAGTTACATTGAAATAAATATATAAATTAATTAAAATAGAAATTGTTAAGTTAACAACTGCACAGCAGCTAAACAAACCCATGATGTATTAAAAGTATTCGTTAGAAGAAATATTTCTATACAATAGATCCATAGATAATAAATTTCGTATAAAATAGCCATAAAAGTCAAATTCAAGTTTGCTTAGAAACATCTTTCCGTATAAAGATACTTCAAATAGATTCATCGATAGAGAATATAAGGCTATCGATTGTTTCCGCCACCTTTTAAAGCTCGATAGTGTCGATAAAATGCATCGATACTATCGACAGTGCCATCGATTGTTTGCCAGCTCGCGTGGGTGGGACCAACTGCTGCTGGTCTACTAAATGAACTGTGTTTAACCAAACTACTCAACAATGAAAATCTAAATGTTTTCTTCTACTTGCAGTTCCACTGCATACCGGAAAATAAACAAATATAAGAAGCATAAAGTATGCAGAAAATTAAATACAAAAGGAGCATTTAAGTGTTGCGTGTGAAAAGCAAAGAGAGCCAGCCAGAGAGGAAAGCTTGGAGTATAATATTGTGCTTATCGTCATACCAAGTTTACGTTAATTTAAAATTACTATATTACAAATCTTCGCTGCATTTATGGACTAATAGAAAACCCAACCAGACATTGGGGACAAAACGATAAAAACAAAAAAAAACTCATTAACCAAAAATTGACAAGTAAATGCAACAGTAAATAATAAATAAATAAATTTCTATATTAATACATATATATGTAACCAACTATACACGTTCCTTAAAACTAATGTTTTCCAAACGCAACTAAATCAAAAAAAAAAAGAAAAACGATAACGAAAGCGATAAAAACCACACACGTCGTGAAGCAACGGAAACATCACCTCATAAAAAGCATAACCACATAGGAATAATACGTACTACTTACATACACACACACACATACATATAAATAATACTATATACAAAACGACACCGATTTAAATTAACTGCAGGGATACGAAAGAAACATAATAAGAAACAGCAAACAGTTGAATTCTTTTTATTATTTTTGTGCTAAAGAACATAACGACACCAGATTTATCAGAAAGCTGCAGAACTTTTGGGATATAATCATCATATAGATTTTACAAAAGTCCCTCCTCAACAGCCATAACCGATATAGTTTAATGCGTAAGTGTTTGTATATATATGAATATGATTACTTTATTATTATAAGATTCCTTGAAAGAATTCTTAAGTTGAAATGAGAAATCATCATCACCCCTATGCGTATATACTATTAAATGTTGATATTAAGTAAATTACTCAATTTATTTCCCACTTGTTGCCTTTGCCTTTGACTAGTATAGTGTGGCTCTATATATTTAGTAAGCCTGATAAGCAGAGGTATGAATAATAATGCGGATCTAAGTTTCCTCCCTATATCGCCAGTGAGTAATAGCCGACAATTAACTGGATGCAATCAGCTACTGTGATGCCCTCTTGCCCCGTAATATACATACGTACATTTGTGGGTGGTTGGGTCGTCTTTGAGTCTTTCTGTTTGGCCAGGGAGCTTGCGACAAACCTGTTGAAAAAGTTTGTTTGCTTGCTGCTCTCTCTCTCTCTCTCTCTCTCTCTCTTGTGTTTATAGGGTGGATGAGGTGGCGATAAACTGCATATCTGCAAATGTTAAAACTGGCCGGCCTTATCAAGATGATACAAAACCCATACCAGTATAAAAATTTGGAATTTATCTCCGTTTCTTTATCTCAATTGTGCTACTGTTGTCTAGCTCGCCTGATAATAGCCTCATCTAGCAGCTCCTTAAGTTGACTTTGATTTATAAGCAATGCATGCGTTTATACCCTGTACCCAAAACCTACAAATGTTCTTTTAAATATTATCTCAAATATAGACCCACTTCAAATATTTATAAAAATCTTAGTTTTTTACTCCCTGTACTCATAAAATGGGTAAAAAGTGGGTACTTAATCTGTGCAAATGTATGAAACAGGCAGAAGGACCCGACCTATAAAGTATATATATTCTTGATCAGTATCAAAAGAAAATTCGATTTGGCCATCTCCGTCTATCTGTCTATCTGTTCGGATAAACGCATCGATCTATACAAGCTAGAGACCCCAAATTTGGAATGTATTTGTATCAAGTTTGTTTCAGATATCTCTCCCCGCACCCCCGCAATTTGATAAGAACGTTTTACAGCCACAATTTCAAAGATATAGCCTTGGAATTTGGCATATATTATGCTTGGATCACTCTTAATCTATTGATAAAATTTCAAGTCGATCGGATAGTAAACACGGAAGTTATTTACAAAAGTAGATTCAGTGGGAGGGAAGAAGCAATACAGCCACAACTTAAAAGGCTATGTCTGTGTGTGTATGTGTAAGTGTACGAAGATGTGTTTGGCGCCTTTAGACCTCGATACAGAGAGTTTCGTAGTCAGCTATACTCGACTAGAGCATTCTTACTCGTTTCTTCTCAAATACACACACAGAAGTAGTATACAAATGATTTTGAGTATTTTATGTTTCAGTTTCCTAAAACCATTTAAATTGTTTACATGCTTATTACGTTCCGTGGGCGTTTTCGAATGCCTTTCGCATAGTTTGGGAACAAATTGTTGGTAATTTAATAATTGGTTTCTTACAGACAAAGCAATCAAAGTGAAATGAACATAAACATATGTACGCTTATGTATACACAATTATGGATATTTTTTAAAGACTTCTTTGTGTGTCCATCAACTTTCATAAATCATAAATAGCTAATACACTATATGGTTTATAAATAATTCCCATATGCCAAGAAATATTGATAATAATTAGCATTACACTGATCACTCTGTCAGCCAGTGATCCCTTAGAGAAAACCATATCTAGTTTCATGCAGAATGCACATGGACAAGGCTTCTGGGAACGAAAACTCGCGTGTTCTTGTTAAAATCTTGTTTTGCGCCAGTTTGGCACATGTTGATAATGTACACCTCCCCCAAAGAATTGCTAAGGTTCTGCTAATTGGATACTCTGGCATTGGTCAAATGAAACGCTTTCTCTTTGCTTTGAAAAACATTATAGATTTGAAATATATTTGTGATTAGATCTAGTATCTTTATTATTGGTCGCGTTCAGCAGCAAGTAAGCGCTGACTGATTTGTGTTTCCTAATAAGAATGATTCTTTTGATTGATTTTTAGTCAGCGCCTTGACAAAACGCAGCGAAAATCAGTCAGCGATTAGTTCTACTGAACGCATTAAAGTCTCAAAATATGATAAGAGAACATAGCTAGTGTTTAAATACTCATATATAAATGGCTTTAAAACTTACTTATTTTCCATTGCAGGTATTTATGAACAGCCGGAATTCTACGTGAATCAGTTGAAGTCGTCGTGTTCGATGTGGTCATCGTATTTGTATGCGACATTGTCAGAGAGATGCGCCAAAGTCTGTTCAAGGAGATAGTAAACTGAGTACTGAGTACCGAGAACATAATTGAGTAAACCCCCTCCGCACAGACAGACACAAACACACACACATACACTCACAGGCACAACCACCCACACCCCGGACACACAAGAGAAGCCTTTAATGGAAAGCAAGCAATAGCCAAAGAGAGCCCGAGTGTCGTAGGAAACAGCGAGCAACGCCAAAGTACAAATGCTCACGAGCAACTAAATCGAAATTAAAAATCAACAAACATAAAACAATTATTTTGGAGCACCGTAGAGAATTACAACTCTATTGGGATAATTGCAGTTTGCAGCTAAAATACAACTATTGAAGACAACAGCAAATCAGCGAAAAACACCAAATACAAAACATAAAAGGCTGAAAGAGCTGTTGCACTTTTCATTAGCTTAGTGTGCGAATCTATATCAATTGGAATTCATAACATAACAGTACGCCAAAACACCCCTCAACTGAAGATTTTGTACGTCACGGAGCGTCGAGCAGGGTCTGCAGCACGCGTAAGCGTCCTTAAATCCAGTTAGCATGGAGTGCTGTTTATCAGAAGAGGCCAAGGAACAAAAGCGGATCAATCAGGAAATCGAGAAACAGCTGCGCCGTGACAAGAGAGATGCGCGCCGTGAGCTTAAACTCCTCTTACTGGGTAAGTACTATCTACAAATTTCGATAGTAATGGTTTAAACTATCGAAAACCCACAAATTACCTAAATAATGTTTTGATGGAATGTGGAATGGCTATAGAAAGTCTTCAAATCAAATTATAAAACTGATATTAATTCACGGAAACTTATAGGTGATGCCGGTTCGATAGTATTGTTTGTCGGATACTCCTTAATTGTGGATAAAAATTACAGTTGAATAAATAGGATAGAACCCTACCGATAGCACTAGGATAGGACTATCCCGCACATTCTTGTTATACGCTAGCAGAGAGTACTTATAATTGTGTCTCGAAATGTGTTATGCAGTGAAGGAGATGTTTCCGATCCAACAAAGTATATATACTCTGAATCAGCATGAATAGCCGAGTCGATATAGCGATGTCCGTCCGTATGTCTGTTTCTATGCAAACTAGTCTCTCAGTTTTAAAGATATCGTAATGAATCTTGGCACAGAGTCTTCTCTTTGCTGCAGGCAGTACTTATGTTGTAACCGGACGTATCTGACTACTATAACAGAACATAGGAGTGATCAGTCGGCAACTATGTTTTTGTATGAAAAACTTTGTTGTTTATAAAGATATTCACACCAAAGTCACACCCAGTCCCTGGAGAATTTTCATACAATCTGACCAAATTTGTTCAAAATCGGAACACTATATCACATAGCTGCCATAGATCGGGAGAAAAATTTAGGTTTTGTATGAAGAACTTTTTGTATTGCATACAAACTAAGTGAGAGTTTTATTATACTTCAAATAGTTTCCTATAATTTTATGAAAATCGAACCACATAACGCCCATAGGAACAATCGGACGCAAATTGAGTTTTGTATAAAAAACATTGCTGCTAGGGTAGATAGCTTCCGCACTCCGAAGATGGACGTTCTTTCTTGTATTTATTTACTGTACTCGTTTTGAAATAGCCCGATTTCTTTATATGAACAATGACGAATTTATGTTATCTTCTATTAACGTATCCTTCTAAACTGTCTTAAATTAATAAAACATCAAAACTTCGGATAGTTAGGATAGTAAAGATTGGCAGGATAGTCATGACTATCCCTAAGCAGTATTGATAGTCACCAAATCAATAAACCATCGATACTTTTCAACGTACCCCAGTTTTTCTGACATCACTGCTGTCTACCTATTTTCGAGTTCAGGAAACATCCTTGACCCATACTGACAATGTTTGTATGTATGTAAAGCTGCCTGTGGCCTGTGAGGTTGCGCTGCTTTGTGTTGTATGTGCCAATTAGTAAGTTAAATTGTATTACTGATACGCAGCACACATGTACGTGCGTATGTATATCTGTATATTTGTGATTGAATGTCACCCGCGCCCGCGGCCGTCGTTAATGCAATTGTTGCGTTGCCCTGTTGCAAGTGCAGTTTATTGCGGCTGTTGGGATTGCCACATTTTCACTAATTAGTAGAGTGCTTTAGCAGCACCTGAGGTGTGGTTTGTGGCAGCTTACCGTGCTTGCTCTGCTGGCTGCTTAACTAATGCGACACTTTTCTTAACTCAAAATATTCACAGGCACGGGCGAGTCCGGGAAATCCACGTTCATCAAACAGATGCGTATTATACACGGCAGCGGGTACTCGGACGATGACAAACGCGGCTACATCAAGCTGGTGTTCCAAAACATATTCATGGCCATGCAGTCCATGATCAAAGCCATGGATATGCTCAAAATATCATACGGCGTCGGCGAGCATAATGTGAGTAGTACATTCTAAACAAAGCTGAATCTATAATCTAATTAATATTTGCCTTTTGAATTTCAGGAGCTTGCTGACCTGGTGATGAGCATTGATTATGAGACAGTTACAACATTTGAGGATCCATATTTGAATGCCATCAAAACGCTATGGTCTGATGCTGGCATACAGGAATGCTATGATCGGCGAAGAGAATATCAGTTGACAGATTCCGCTAAATAGTGAGTTATACGTTGGACATGGATTGTTTTTGTAGCTAGATGCTGTTTGACAAGACAGAGAGACAAAAATAACAAACACACACAAACTACACTTCTTAAAACAGATATAAATACTGATTTCATTCTTATATGTATTATGTATAGTTATCTGATGGATCTCGATCGTGTGGCTCAACCCGATTATTTACCCACTGAGCAAGACATTTTAAGAGTTCGTGTGCCGACAACGGGGATCATTGAGTATCCCTTTGACTTAGAAGAGATCAGATTTAGGTAGCTACAACGAGTTCAATGTTATTATTGCATGTGTTTAATATGTTTTTTTTTGGGTTTAATTGTCATATTTGTTGATTGTTTTTGTTCGTTTAGTTGTTACAATTTCTAACCAGCATAATTTGTGGGATCTGTCTACGCACATATCATTTAATATAAGTACTTTAATGCATAACAATTAGCTCAGTTTTGATACAATTAACAATCATTGAGATTTGTATATTCAGACTGACTTGAAAATGATCAAAAGACTGCTCCCTATTTAATCATTGATAAATCATCCTAAAAAATAAATCTTCTAATTAGCTACATAAGTGAAATTGATCGTATTAAGCATCCTGACTATTTGCCCACTGAGCAGGATATACTGCGTGCTCGTGTGCCCACAACTGGAATACAGCAGTATTGCTTTATATTGCCTCCAATTACAATTAGGTATAACTATTAAATACTTGCACAACACGCATATATATCTCAATATATACATAATCTGCTATAAATCGAGCACTCAGCCTGAAAGACGCTAAACTATAGCTACAAGTAGTTACCGACTTTGTATGTATCAAAAACATCCCAGCAATATCATTTAAGTATTTCTTCATATTTATTGTTTTTAGCTTTCGCTTACTAATTTATTTAATGCCTATTCTTTCGCCTATTTATTTGTATTAATAATCAACTAATTAACTAATATTCGTCATATGCAGAATGGTGGACGTCGGTGGGCAGCGTTCGGAGAGAAGAAAGTGGATTCATTGCTTTGAGAATGTTACCTCGATAATATTTTTGGTAGCGCTATCTGAATACGATCAAATCTTGTTTGAATCTGATAACGAGGTGAGTTGAAATCACTTTTTTTGATTATTCCGCAATATAATATTGTTTTATCTATTGCAGAATCGCATGGAGGAATCAAAAGCTTTATTTAGAACTATTATTACATACCCGTGGTTCCAAAATTCATCAGTAATTCTATTCCTTAACAAGAAGGATTTGTTAGAGGAGAAAATTATGTATTCGCATTTGGTAGATTATTTTCCTGAATACGATGGTGAGTAAAAGGAGTTTTCGGTTAATAAAATCCCCTAGAACTATTGTTAATGCTAGTTTTGTAGTTGTATCACTGTGCTAGTTGTATTCTTATGCCATTTCCAATTTCCAAAACAGGTCCACAGCGAGATGCAATAGCAGCCCGTGAATTCATACTGCGCATGTTTGTAGACTTAAATCCAGATTCCGAAAAGATAATCTATTCTCATTTCACCTGTGCTACAGGTAAGTACAATTTCTCATCAGCGTGGGTGCTTCTGCCGTCATTAACTAGAATTGATTCTTATAAATTTTGTAAATACCGCAAATTATAACTTGATTCATCTTTGCTTTTGCCTACACAACTGCCGTAGTTACACGCTAGCCAGGGCTTAAATGTTTGGGGGGAAACAAGAATAATTACTTAATGAATCTTTGAAAGTAGATTGCAGAAACATCACACTTGTGTTCGCCGTTGTGAAAAATACGATAATGAAACATTTGCTTGATACCGTGGGTCTTTAATAACAACATTGCCATGCCCCACACTCTACCCCTATTAATCCGAAATATCGTGCTGAGAAGCTCTATATAGTATTCGAATATTTCAATAACTTATGCCTTATACTTTGTATGCTTTTTATTTTATTTAGTTTAATTGAAAGCGCGCTTAAAAGCCTATAATAAAATGTAATACACAATGTTTTTGGTTTGATTTCATGTTTATCGGTTTTTAAGTTAAAAAATTAGTCGGAAATTGTAAGTTTTCATAAATGGAGATTGCCCAAAATTTGTTTGCAATTCAACTGAAAATAATATGATACTTGGGAGCTGTTGAACTCAACATTAAGTTATTAATTGTGTGGTAATTGGTTACAATTCTTATAAGACACGTTTGAAATTTATAGTATTTAATGAATTGGAATTGATTTAAACATTTTATTCTTCTCTGCTTTCTACTTTAGATACTGAAAATATAAGGTTTGTGTTTGCAGCTGTAAAGGACACGATTCTGCAATCCAATCTTAAGGAATATAATTTGGTCTAAACTGGATTTTGGATCAGAAAACTATTTTTGTGATTTTTATTATACATATATATATACAACTGTATATGTATATATATATATATACATGTATATATACGTACAATATATATATATACATATATATGCATATACGAGTATATGAAAATATATATATATATATACATTCATAATTCCTTTTTCGCATATTAATTAAAAACAAAACAAACAAAGAAAACTAACTAATGATGTTTGCCGAAGATTAAGCATTAATTAGACCCAAACACAAGTTTCTTCAAATTGTCACATCAGGAACAGGAACAGGAACAGAAATTGTAGCATAAATTGTACTAAAACTGATGAAACTGATGTTCATGATGTGCGATCGATGTATACATTTTAATTTGTGTGGAATGCATAAGCGAAATGAAAAATAAAAACAACAAAAAAACAAAAAACATCTGATACCAAGTACGAGTAAAGTAATAATAATATTTAAAATTCATTATTATAGAATTTTTGTAATAAAATTTGATAAACAAAAAAAATGAGAAAAAAAATGAAGAAAACAAAATCACACTAACTTAAATTTAATCAAAAGCTTAAAAGGAACAACAAAACGGAAACAATTTTTGTCGTACTGAAACATAAAAACAAACATACAATTTTACTGAAACCAACAACAAGATGATATATAAACACTTTATAAACAAAATAGTAATTTTGCATTAAACAATGTATGTTAGAAGTTTCTCATAATACCATAAATAACATTGAAAAATCACACGCATACGCACATAACAAGAACAAAAGCAACAAATCCTGTAAACTAACGACAACAAAAATGGAAACGCAGATATATGTATATGTATATGTAATACTGTATTTTTTATTAAGATATAAACGTAAATATTGCAACTATTGTTTACTGAAATATCTATATACATACTTGCATACATACGAGCCCATAATATGTGTATATACATACATAAATACATACATACATGCATACATACGCACATACATTCATACATGCATAGAATAATAGCTATGCAATGTTTGATAAATTAATTAATTTGTATTGCGAGAAAGAATCATTCAATGTAAATTGCAAATCGTACTAATACACAAAATACGGAACGATTATGAACGTGATGATTAAGTACTATATAATGTAATAATTAAAATGATAAACACAAAAATACAAAATAATAATCGGATTTGTGCAATTTGCACAAATGAAGATCAGATAGATTACATCTAATTACAAAAAAATAATTAACACGTGTGTTTTTGTCAACGTTTTCATACATAGCTACAGCATATAACCATAATTATCGACAGCAACAACAACAGTCATAATCACCAATATTCAATCTAATTAAAGCCTAAACGTTATACATACTACATACAGCTATATAAGGACAACCATCAGATGCAGCTGATCTTTTCCATAAACTACAGAAAGAAAACAAACAAAAATGATATCATGAATCAAATTGTTATCAATTGTAACATTTAAAATTGAGAAATTTGTAAGGAATGTGTACTAGCTTGATTTGTCAACAATATTTTTAATACTATATATATATATTAATTATTATTTTGTTAGTCTGTTTTGCTTATGTTATAGACAATGTTTTGTTTTTGTTTTTAAATTTTAGTTTAATTTAATCTACAGCTATAGAATGATAGTAAAGTAACAAAATGAAGCGCACACTTACAAAATAAAATATAAACAACAACACACACAAACAACAAACAACAACAAAACAAAACTATTTATGTAAAAATCCAAATAAACACAATTTTACTCTATGTATATGTGGTAAAAAACAAAGAAAGCATACATATATGTATATGTAAAATAAATATGAATCGAAACTGTTTCTTTTTTCATAATTTTATACTTATTTTTAGGTATGATTTTTCAGACAACATTTTTGGTTTTCCACCTGACTATATCAGTCGATTAAAGTAGCCGTGGGGTAAACTACAATAACTTACTGATAGTTAGCACACTTCGTGATTAAATAACTTTAATTTTTCAACTGATTTGTCAGTATAGTTGTGTTTAATCTTGAACAGATTTTCCATTGATTATAGATTTCATATGATAGTTTTTTTTCTCGAAACTCATTTGCATACAGTCACATCGGAAACAATAACCATATTTCCATTAGCAGCCATATATAACTTCGCCGTTATAATCGTAATAGAAATATGCATCTAGAATTTAAGTAAGATTCAACAGTGTGTTGTATAAAGCTTTAATCCGAGAAGATATAGTAAATGAAATGAATAACAAAATTTTTACAATTAATTAATTGATGAATTGATTAGCTTTTAAAAAGCTTAATTAAGTCAATAAATGTGTATTTATATAAGTCGAAACATATGCGTACAGAATTTTTCGTTGTTTACAAGATGAAGAATAAAACCAAAGATAAAAATATAAAATGTTCGGCTAGCCGACATTTCTAAGCCCGAGCAGACTAATAGGCTATAGAAGAGAGTCGTCCCAGCTCTTAGCTACATATATAGATTAAAGAGAAAGACAGAAAGGATCCTATGAGAGTAGGCTTGTGCGCTCTGCAAGGGTTTCGAAAGAATACTTATAACAGAACCAAAAAAACCAAACTATAAGAAATATATAAACTTTTTAGTTCTTATGTAAACACACAACAAAGCAGCGCCCTTTTGGGCAGAGATAGCCATCAAGTTTTACAAGGATTTCAGCCCAGGCGCTGTACATTTTGTATATGCATTACATTACATACATACATACATACATCATACACACATACATATATAGTTTTCCGTCCAATGAATTGCATCGGTGTGCAGACAAAGTCTCCAGTATTTTGGTTGACATTGACGACCATATTCATTTCGCAGGCAAAAATCCTTCAAGAAGATGAATCCTTATTTGGGAAGAACATACAATATACATTTAGAGAGTTGATTTGTTCAATCTTTCGTTCCATATTGTTCCATAATGTATGCATAAATATTATTTCGATAAACAATTTTGGCGGTTTCAACGAGAAATCTTCAGTTTCGGCAAAAAATAAAAATAAAGCAAATTCGTAAACTTGAACATAACGCATTGCATACGTATGTAGTCTTATATGTACTAACATACGATACTTATAAAGAGTAACACACACACACATACACACACAAAGAATTAAAACTTACATACATACTACTTAAAAGAAAAATATTTGGTTTAGTTAGCGTTTTGTGCCTTCTAGTGCTCATTAAATCCATGAAGAAGACCCTGGCAAAACATAAAAAGTAAATTAACGTATATGAACATCAAATATAAAAGATAAAAGATACTTAAGATTGTATGTTATGTTAAAATTTGGATTAAACATAGCTTTTTATTTCCACAACTGTCTTTTTCTATCTTCAATCTAACAATTTCAAAGCACCTACGTGCTTGAATCCATGGATTGATTGATTGAGAATTTCGAATAAATTATATAAATTAAATTGCTTCATTTAAGTACTCAAGTTCTTGCGGTTTGTATGTAAATATATATTTAGCTTAACTCAAGCTCAAAATGAAGCTATAGTAAATGAGCAAGAATTTGATATGAAATAAAATAAAATAATATGATTAATGATACTATAATAAAATTAAGTATATGATAAATATACATATGTTCGAGTATGTACAAGTATTTTGTATTTTTATATACAAAATTCCAGAACTGCAGACGAAAGGAACATATAAACATACGAATACATTTAAATTGTATATGTTTGTATTTGTGTAAACTAAAAAAACTCACTAAACAAAAAAAAACCCCCAATAGAAATTGTACGAATTGAAATCAATTCGAATTTCTTGAAATGATACCAAAAAAAAGGCACATTAAAAAATTTAATTGGTTTAGCTTAGTATTTAATGATGTACTTATGAATAATATGAGTTTTTGGCTATTTTGCTGGATAGTCATACTTATATATGCATATGGAATAAAAACCATATTTCATACAATGCTTGAAAAGCTACAAAACTATGTAATTCAATACATAATACATAATAATAACAAAATCAACCACCACAACAACAGAGTCTCTCCCCTTGACGTTGAAATTATGTAAAACTAGGCTATATAATGATTAAAAAAAACCAAATAATAATAATAATAATAATTGAAAAAGAAAAAACGAAAAATTATGATTATAATATTCCACATCTTTAGGCTACTTTATAAACTTTATATTGTAAATGCGGTAGAAAGGCAGTCAAGTTACTTGTGAGTTTGGTCTGACATGATAAGATGGTGGATGTTGAATGGGAAATATTTTTAACGTACATATTTCTACATACATATAAACATAAGTACATACCTACCATATAAATCAAGAAGCTAAAAATCCCACATAAAATCTGCATGCTTAGCTTAAGTCTTAAGGCAAACGCACGTCCTTATATAAAAGTACGTATACACCTGCACACACACACACATGCAATTATATATGCATATATACATACATATGTCATGTCAGTATACATATATATTTAATGTGTTTCCATTGAGTGTAACATTTTCAACTTGTAGCATTTGAATTGATTGACTTTTTTATGGAAATTTACACAACAAATTGTGGGATTTACACTCAATTGAAATTTCATTCCTACATATGTGTGTATGTATGCGTGCGCGTGTGTGTGCGCATGTGTGTGTGTTGGTCTACACATTTGTCATTGAAATCATATTCAAAAAAGATACAAGTACTAGACAAAGAATTGATTGTATTGAGGTGGCAATGGTAACTAAGAAATTTTTTAGATAATTTAAAACCGAAAAACCAAAAAAAAAAAAAAACAACAAAGAAAAAGTATCTATGTACACCTAAATATATATATATTAAAAAAAAACAAAAAACAATATGATATAAATAAAAATATATTAAAAATATAGAACGCCTTTCTCTTGTTGCTGCTGGGATTTCCAACAAATACATAGCATGTACATACATACATATATTCAAGTTGGCCTCTCGCTGAGCTGTTGCTATGTACTCGCATTCAGTTACAATTGGATTAACAAACATTCTATATTAGCCGTATTCGAACTGCCGGGCCACTGAAATCAGCAGCAGGCTAGCCCCAAACCAGACACGCCTCGTGGATGACACATTAGAGTGAACCAAGGACGCCCGCCCATTAAGAGGTCATAGTTAAAGTACTTAAGTCCTAAGACCAAGTTAAATTTATAGAAAAAACTAAGTCATACTTTAGTTAGAGACTATGCTTATTAAAGATAAGTTACACATAAATACCAAACTGTAAGAATTTGGCCCAGACTAATCACACATACATAATACATGTATACACAAATGGGCCCATATATATACGCGCACAGGGCTTTCCTATGTGATATATTGAGTGGGGGGAACGGAAGCTTGTCGGGTCTTCCGCTAGACCAAGCTGTGAAGCCGTATAGCTACCAAAATCAGCTTTTTAGCAATGAACTTGGGCATGGGCAGAGCGTTTCCTGAATCTGTTTCCACCTGCTGCACGAACCGTGCAATTGTATCATTATACCGATCGGCCCAATGTCGTGCCTATAAACCCACATACAAGGTGCGGTGCATGCGCTTTGGCTGCCACCAGTGTCAAAGCCATGGCCAGTGCCTCCATGTGGCAAGTGTCGAGTCGACCAAATATGAAATGTTCACCGCTGATGTAGAACACAACGTAACGGACTCTCGTCGCGCTAACAACTTTGGTACATGTCGAAAATATATTTCCATATTTTGGATTACAAAACTGTGAAGGAGTTTAGGCATACTAAATAAACTGGTTGATTTCAACCAAACTAAGCAAGAGAACTGACAAATTAGTGCACATCAGGTAAGCGTCCTTAAATCCCGTTACAATGGAGTGCCTGTTATCGGAGGAGGCTAAGGAACAAAAGAGAATCAATCAGGAAATTGAGAAACAGCTGCGTCGTGATAAGAAAGATGCGCGCCGTGAGCTGAAGCTTCTCTTACTGGGTAAGTAATATATACTAATTCGGAATCATAACGAATCACGGGGATTTCCAGCAATCAGAAAGAAAAGCCTGTTATATATTCACTATGCTTACCACCCAATGTTGCACGTTGTTTGCGAGTAATGCAACGGTTACGAAGCCCTGAGAATGCCACGTTTGGGGGTGCTGCTATAAATATCCACATATGTATATAAATATATATGCACATGTGTCTATACTAACCATTCCAACGAAATACAATCAGTTACAATCTTCTTACTCTAAGCAAAACTAAGCCTATTTATTATTCCCAGGAACTGGCGAGTCTGGGAAATCAACTTTCATTAAACAGATGCGTATTATTCACGGTAGTGGCTACTCGGATGATGATAAAAAGGGCTATATTAAACTGGTATTCCAAAACATATTCATGGCCATGCAGTCTATGATCAAAGCCATGGATATGCTCAAAATAGAATACGGTGCTCCGGAGGTTCGGGTAAGTATTGAATGAACATTTATAACTAAGAAAAGGACTTAAGAAGCAATATTATATGACATATTTATTGATATTTTAGGAACACGGTGAACTAATCATGAGCATTGATTACGAATCGGTTACAACATTTGAGGATCCATATTTGCATGCTATGAAGAGCCTGTGGGCCGATGCTGGCATACAGGAATGCTACGATCGCCGAAGAGAATATCAGTTGACAGATTCTGCTAAATAGTAAGTTAATCCTTCAAAAAGGAAAATCTTCCACATATTTACTATTGAAAACTCTCTAGCTATCTAAGCGATCTGGCGCGCATTGAACAGGCTGATTATTTGCCCACTGAGCAGGATATTCTGCGTGCTCGAGTGCCCACAACTGGAATACTCGAGTATCCATTTGACTTGGATGGCATTGTATTCAGGTATGTTTATTGGCTAGTATTATCAATATAACTAATATGCACTTTTAATTACATTTAGAATGGTGGACGTCGGCGGACAGCGTTCGGAGAGAAGAAAGTGGATTCATTGTTTTGAGAATGTTACTTCAATTATATTTTTGGTAGCACTATCTGAATACGATCAAATCTTGTTTGAATCTGATAACGAGGTGGGTTGAAATCACTTTTTTGATTATTCCGCAATATAATATTGTTTTATCTGTTGCAGAATCGTATGGAGGAATCAAAAGCTTTGTTTTGTACTATTATTACGTACCCATGGTTCCAAAATTCATCAATTATTCTTTTCCTAAACAAGAAAGATTTGTTAGAGGAGAAAATTATGGTTTCGCATATGATTGACTATTTTCCTGAATTCGATGGTGAGTAACTTTCACATGCAATTGCTAATATAATAGTTTTTCCTCTTCCTATGTAGGTCCCAAACAGGATCATGCAGCGGCCAAACAATTCGTTCTGAAAAAATACTTGGCCTGCAATCCTGATCCAGAGCGTCAATGTTATTCACATTTCACTACAGCCACAGGTTAAAGTTCAGCTATACTTAATCTAGTGCTTTAAAAGCTGCTATATACAATTTGAAAGAAATACAGCTATATATTGTAGAGCTAGTTCTAGGCCTATGCTGCAGTATCGCTAACTTTCTTATATATATAATATATTAAGGTTTATTTATCTAATGTTGTTAACAGATACCGAAAACATCAAGCTTGTGTTCTGCGCTGTCAAAGATACAATTATGCAAAATGCACTTAAGGAATTCAATTTGGGTTAAATACTTCGGAGTTAACTAAACAAATGCTACGAGAAAATAACTAACAGATCTTCTATAATATATGATTTAATTTTTGATTTGTGAATTATATTTGATTATAAATTCTAATAAAATTCAATTGACTAACAATTAAGGTGTAAAATTCTTTATTTCAAACTTATGCTTTATATCTAAGCTAAGATTAAAATTTAACACTTTTCACATATTTATGTATCTTAACTTAAACGCAATAATCTTCATTTCCATATTGTAAGAATTAACTATCACAATGAAATTAGTTTTGTGTTACAGGTGATTTCAATTCAATTCGATTTGGCAATGCTTAGCAATAGCCAAAAAATAAAACATATAAAACTGAAAAAAAAAACAAAACGAAATTAAACACGAATTGAGTATCACATTCACATTCAGCGTTCGAAACAATTGTATAACATTTCAAAATATAATAAACACAAACATTCAAAAAATTAATGTCAGATTGCCGATTCTTAATTGGCACAATCTTTTACATGACCACAAAATCGCTTAGATTGCGCTCAGGTTGCACCATGCTCGTCGGCATAAGCTGCACCAATTTATTGAAAAGATATGCCCGACGGTTTTGTAGCTCATACGAGGGATCGGCACGCGCTCGTTTCGTGCAGGACGAACCACTGGGACTGGATGCAGTCTCTGATATGCCTGAAGTTGCCAGGCTCTCATTTGACTCCAGCGAAATATTTTCAGCAGTGCCCAGGTTCATGCCATCAGTCATTTCAACTAAATACATATAAAAGTTAGCTGCCAGGTTCTTAAACTGTTTAATACACAACCATACCCTTCATGTGCTCAGCATTAGCATCAAATCCTTGAGTTTCGGCACAGAGTACAGGTGTAGTTTTTGGGCTCTGAGCAGTTTCCTGTCTGCTTTCGTGGGATTTAAAGAGCAGGGAGGCCAACTTGTGAAACTGCAAACAATTTAAATGTAAACCAAGTTGAGCAAAGGTCTAATTTTGGAGCACTCACATTATTTAATTGGTCTGAATCGCTGTGATCTATAACGGCAGATATGTGCTGTCTGAGATACTGCATGGCCTTGAATGGATCTATGCGTGCCATTTCCTCATAGTGCAGCTTGCGCACCAAATAGCGACAATGCTTTAATATCTCCTCGCGTTTCGGCCTGTAAATAGCAACTGTTTGAGCTTTTCTTTAGATAATATCCGTCAAGGCATTTACTTTTCTAAGTAGAGCAGCCAAAAGTCATCCAAGCGCAGTTGCTGGTATTGGAAAATGCCCGGATTGCCACCAAAGAGATAATGCGTCTTGGCTTGCTCATCGTAGACCAACTGATGTGCATATCGTGGACATGGCTCCAAGGCACTGTCGCCTTTGCTGGCACCCAAAAAGTTGGCCTTGTTTATGGAGTTGACGTCCTGGGCACTGTGACGGCAGTAATAGATGCGGGACCACTTATGATTGCGCATCGCATAAACCCAAAAGGAGTTTGAGGCATCAACATGGTGGACATCGCGTCGGTCCTTGACCTTATTGAGGCTCTATAGAATTATGAACATAAATTATACCAAGAGACCTTGCCGCCCACTCAATGGCATACCGAAAATATGTAAATTTCATCGCGATCACAGTCAATGGTAGCACGCAGCGTGTAACCCGATGATGGCTCAAATTTCGCCTCTGTGCTGGCCGTAATTCCGTGATGCGAGTGTTCCTTGTTGACTACCGAAATTGACTGTGTGTCCACATCGTAGGTAAGCAGCTCATCGAGATCCTCCTTGCCACGCTGACCACCGTATATGTAAAGCTTGCGTTGTTTCTGTCAATTATAAATTATAAGATTTTAAGTTTGTATAAACTTGCAGAGCGGGAATTATTATAATTACATTATGAAACACCATGCAGTGCATAATTCGTGATTTAATTGACATAACATCCGCCTGAGAGGCGCTTGCATGATGGCAATCCACGAGTATTTGCGTCCAGGTATTTGTCGCAATGTGATAAGAGAATAGTCCAGAATATTCTGGCTCAATTGAAGATGTGGCTGTAACGCTACGGGGCGTCAATATTTTACCACCAAAAACATAAATCGTACGCTTATCGGCATCGATGCATATCTGATGATCGTACACAAGTTGTGGTCCGCCCACTTGGCTGGTGTCATCGCAAATTTGCATCCAGTTACGGGCACGCGTATCGTACAAATAGAAATCACTCTTAATGTAATCACTAGTACGTATCGAGTTGTCCAGGTAACGGCCCAGCATGAAGATATTCTCGCTAACGGGATCAAAGATCATTTTGTGACAGGAACGCGGTGTGGGTCCATTTGACTGCTCGGAACGCTCACAGAGCAGCGTCCATTCGTCCAGCTCAATATTGTATACCCACAAATCGCTGAGATCTTGGAAGCCATCCCAGCCACCGTATAAATATATGAGACGCTTTTTGGAATCGACAACCAGCTGATGACCGCCGCGATTGCCGGGCTTAATCTCGCTTTCCGTGTACTTCATATGCCAGGCATGCTTATAGTCCTGTTTATGCAAATACTCATCCATTAGCCCCTCCTCAATGCAGTCGGCAATGAAGCGTTCCGCACGCTCGAAGTCGCCCTGCACAACCTGTGGTTATTAGTTAGCATTAATATATATAACAACATTTGAATACTGTAAATATAATTAACCAAATATTTATGCAATTCGCTAATGAGCGGATGCTCCAGGCGCACATTTGTCTGCTCCTGCAGGGCCCCAAACGCGTTCATATAGCCCTGCTGACGGAAGTGCTTTAGACACAATTTAATGATCTCAGTTTCGCGCAGTGTATTATAGCTTCTCATGCGCGCACAGGTATACATGGGATCGTCCTGGCCGTGCAGTTCAATGTACCAGATGCTGAAGTTGAAGGATGGTCCCCACGACAATAATGGCACTATTTTCAGATAAAGTATGGGCAGATTCTCCGAGCCGTCCTCAGTCATGCAGCGCAGATTGAACACTTCGGGTATATTGTCGTTCTTAAGGCCACTGCAAATAAATGAGTTTGCATTAGTTAAGGTCTATATTTCAGAAGCCAAGTTCCAATACAATACCCTTTGCAAGGGTATATATATATACATATGTGAGAAGTATCCCAAAGATTTTTTTGAGGGTCTATAAGTAACTTACGCTTCTAGGAGCAGCACCATGTGCTCATCTTGCAATCCACCAAACACGCGAAATTTCTTAATATTGCAAACGTGCGATTTTTCAAATTTACCAAATTTGATTTTCTTTACAATGGCGGGTCTTCGCAGCTTCAATGTTAAAAACTGTGGTGGGCTGTTCGTATAGGCGGACCAGCGAGAGGTCTGATCGTTGGGACAGTCGACGAGAACATTTCTGAAATTACATGGCATTGTGAAACAGTAACTGTAAAAATATGCATAGCGTTGACAGCGACAGCTGCGCAGTTGACAACAATTACGAAATGCAACATTGCAGAATTATGGGCGGGACGTGCCTTTTATAGCTGTACATGTATTTGTGCATTTGTATGAGTACACGAATACAATATACAGCTAGCTATGCGAGAACAAAGCCTGTTAACTTACTCAGGCAAATAGTTTGGCGAATAGCTGGAGTAACGGTGAATCTCGAAGCTGAGACGCTCGGAAAGCGTAAAGGGTTTCTGGGTATTTGGGCCGGGAGCGGCGGGCACAGCACCATATGATATTGCCAGTGATCCATTGGAGCTATCCGTTGGGCTGGAAGTGGTGGTCGTGGACGAAGACATCCTCGCTTAGACTTGATAACTTGTAGTGCAAATAATTATGTTTGCGGTTTATTGCTAAGTTGTATTGCCGGCAATCCAAGACAACAAAAAAACAATTATCGTGCACTTCTGAAGTTAAGATTGGCATTCACAGGCAAACGCCAACACATTACTCAAATTTGCATTTAACGAAACTGCTCCACACTTGACGAAGGAAATCGGTGTATTTTACATATTGTATTTGCAGTTATTGCAATTGAACTTAAATGTATTTTAATCCATTGTTTTAATACTATACTAAGTTGCAAAGTAAATATTGCTTATTGCGATCTACTAAAATACAGCTGACAGTAATATTTTGTACGTTCATTGTTATCTGCACGCATTAAAAAAGAATTACCAATTAACTATCATTAAATATACTTAATGACATCAATGATAAGAAATATTTGAATAACTCTGTTTGCTAGACAAACGCGTACTATATTTACTTATTTGTGTACAAAATGTCAAGAGGGATGAGTCTCGATCTGTTTAAGCTAGTACTGATGATATTTTTCTGTGTAATTTGTTGCGTACGTTAATAATATTAAATGCCAGCCATCAAGCATCATTAAACAATGCTATTTTTAGAATTTTACCACAGGAGTCTATTACAAAATCAAAAACGTTCAATGCAAAGGTAACCAGAATCATTTTGAAAATATATCATGTGTTCTTAAGCCCATAAATTGGACTCGATCAATATTGAATATGGATTGTGATATAATTGGAAACTTGACGAATGCTATTGTAAGTTGTTCAAAAGTTTCATCATTTAAATATTACTAACTTATCTCTTTTTAATAAATAGTTGGCAGTGGAGACATTTTATAGAGACTACGCGAACTTGTATAAGCCATTTATTTTCAAGTTTCAATATAATATGTGTCAATTGCTCGCCAAACAAAAGCCAACTAATTTTTTGGAGAAATATGCGTTACATCATTTTAAATCTTTAACCAACATCAATCACACTTGCCCATTTTCGGTGAGTTTAATTAGTCTTCTAAAGCACTGAGTAAATCACTTAATCACCTGCAGCGTTGAAAATTTTTAGTAAATATTGTTCCCAAGATATGGCATCTCTATAAGTAATTTACTCAGTGTCTAAAGTCTATTGCTCTTATGAAAATATTCTTATGATTGCACACTTTAGGGTCATTTGTACGCTCGTAACTTCTACTTTGATGAACTGTCCCTGCCGCCGCTTCCACTTCAGGAATACAAAATATCCTTTATCTTGAGAAATAAAAACCTTACAATTGATTTGGGCTCCTTGATCATTTACTTCGAAGCACGTGAAGAATATCGCAAAAAGAGACCGGGATCCAATCACTTTGATGTCCTCTAAATATTAGAAATACAATAGTTAAGTATGTCATAATAGTGTAAATGGCTATAAAGATAAGTAGAATATAATTACAATATTTTTTGTTCACTACATGCTAATTTTAAGAAATCGGATCACTAGTAATTAAACTAAACGTGTGAATATGCGCTCTTGCAATTTTTGAATCGTGCTCAAGCACGCGCTCATCACTATTTCGCTATCGCCGTTTTTATATTTATCGATATACAGCAACGTAATTATCGCTTATTTCTTTCCGCAGCGTTGCCTGTCATTCTTGTATCGTTTTGATGCATTTTAAGTAAAGCAAAGTAAATATAAAAATATATCATTTTTCACCGGCGTGTTCTGTTTACTGTTTAACTTAAAGATGTCCTTCGACGCCATACCTAAAGATCTGCGAGGTCTGCGCGCCTGTTTGGTTTGTTCCCTTGTTAAGGCAAGTAGTTAACATTGCAAGCGTACACAATTTATTTATGCCTCTCCTATTCTATAGTCCTTCGATCAATTTGAGACTGGCGGCTGTGAAAACTGTGAGGAATTCCTGCGCATGAAGAATAACAAGGACAATGTTTACGATCACACTAGCAACAATTTTGATGGCATTATCGCACTGACAACACCCACCGACTCTTGGGTGGCTAAATGGCAGCGACTATGTAAGTCAAGTCAAGTGTGTTCTTGACAAAAATCAAGGCTATTACTTTACAATTGTAAATAGTTTGGCGTTCGCTAAACAAAGTTTGATATAAACCTGATCTGCGTATAGCGTACAGGATCCTATACCCTATACCTGTTACCACAGACGGATATGGTTAGATCAGCCTTGGCCATTGATGCGGAACAAGAATTCATATACTTTATAGTATCGCTGGGCCTAACGAAACTTTAATATACCCTGATAAAGTAAAACATTCAACTAGTTAACCGAAGTTCCACTTTCTTTACAGCACGCTTTACACGTGGCATCTATGCAATCTCTGTTTCGGGCACCCTGCCACAGTCGACGCTGCGGGATATGAAGAATCGAGGCATTGTGTACAAGTCGAGGGATAGAAGCCAGCGCTAGGCGTATAAAATATGTAAATTTTATTTTAAGTAATAACGAAACCACGACTACATACATTATGAATAAAATACAGTTTTTAAGTAAAGGCCCTATCAATCATCCAAGGAGCTCACACGCAGTCCATCGCCGCCAGCTGTTGTGACATGCACACCAAATCCAGCCGCTTCCAACTCCTCCTTCAGTTTCCAGTAGACCTCGTTGCACTCGTAGTTCTCGGGCAGCAGGACGATGGCATAACCACCAGCACCAGCGCCCGTGAGCTTGGAGAAGAAGCCACGCTTGAAGGCAATGGTAAAGATTTGTTCAAGCTTTGGATGTGAGACACCAATGGCCTTCAGCAGATCGTTGTTTATTTGAAAGAGATGCTCGAGCTTCTCGAACTTTTGACTGTCATCCTGTGCATTGCCAAAGCTCTCGTAGAGCGGCACAGCGGAGTTCACAAGCTGCTCACAGGCGTGCCAAATGGCCTCAATAAGCTGCGGGAACTCTTCGGCCAAATGCCGCACCTTGGCCACAATGTCGGCGGTGCTGCGACTGACACGACTGTCTACAAGCAGAATGCTGAGCGGCTTTTGTATGCGCAACGATTGAAAGCCCTGACCCTTGACGAAACGCAGTATGCCGCCGTAGGTGCAAACTGTGTTGTCCACGCCGGAGGGCGTGCCATGGTTAACGCGCTCCGACTCAAAGGCCCAATGGGAAATCAAAGCTAGGTTTTCATCCTGCAAGTAGCTGGATTGATCGAAGTGGCCCGCCAAGATTAGAAACGCAGCTGCCAAGGCTGCGCCGTACGAGGCCGAGCTGCCCAAACCGGCGCCCACATTCAGCTCAGTATCCACTTGCACCTGGAAACCGGCTTGCAGCGTCAGCGTGGGCTGGTTTGGTGCCGTGAGGACGGCGCCAGCCAGCAGATAATAAATTGATATAAAGGCGCGCTGCGTGTGCTGCTTTGGTGTGCTGCCTACGCTGCGTTCCAGCTGCTTGGCCACCTCCGCGCGCACTTCCTCCATGAGTTTGGCAGTGCTCTCCAGCTTGTCGCCGGGATATTTGCTGCGAAAGTTGGCCAGAAACGCATTGAATTCGCCAAGTTCTATTTCCAGTGTGCAGTTAAGCGCCTCCAACTGAAAGCTGGCCACCTGGCTGCCCGCCAGTGTGCGCAGCTGAAGTTTGGTGCCCAATCCCACGACGGCGGCCAGAGCGGGCTTCTGGTAAACAACGGCATGCTCGCCATGGAGTATGACCTTACCAGGAGCGTGCACCTGGAACTTAAGCATTGTTATCAGATGCTGCGCCTCGCTGTTCTATTGTTGGTCACACGTTTTCTTCTTCTTTTTTTAACCTGTTTATCGGCAAATTTGAATTTCTAATAGCACTGAGGGCACAGCAGGGGCACTCGTGTTTGGGTTCTCGCTTTATTTTTTACTATTGTATATGTTTAGTTGTGTTTTATGTAATGTTACGCAGATATTTGTGTCTTTATTGTTGCTCCGTTCATCGGCCGTTTCCCTTTCACTTTCTTTGTTCAACTGTTTTTGGTTTCGACTGGTTGGCGTTTGTCTGACGTTGGCTGGTTTGTTCAGTTATGCACATGTAAATACATACATATATATACATAGATCTACACATACATATGTACAGGTTTTGGGCTCCGCGGTTTAGCAACAGGTTACAGCTACTATTACTGCTGTTGCACTTTCTCCCACTCTTCGGGTGTGTATGACTTTTGCGAGAAAGCGTGTATTTCCTTCAGTTCTTCGGCAAGCGTCGTGTTAACCCTTTAAATTAATTTATACTCGTATTATTCACTATAACAATTCAATTAATAATATAGCACATTAATTACAATCTGTGTTTTTGCAGCAGCGATTTGCCTTCGAATGCTTTAGAGACAATGACAACGCTGAATTTGCCCCCACATCCGTCGGAGTCATCAGATACCTGCACGTAGGTAGCCTCGAGCTTGTCTTTCAGTTTGTCTTCCAAGTATTTGGCAGTGTATTTACTCATCTTTTATTATTATTTTTTAAAGCGGCCAAAAATGGGAAAACGTGCAGTCTCTAGCGGCAAATTATCGATTTTAGAAGTTTGTTTCACAAGGCAGGTACTACGTCAAATGGTGACAAGGTTTGATACAAATTGACTTTAATTGTAACCGCATTTAAAATGTACTTAACTGAATAATAATAAAAATATTTTATTGCATATTATACCTATACATTTTGATAGTTAATACGTTTGTTAATGGATGTTAATGTTAATAATACAAGGATTTTAGTTTTGTGACGTCATAATATCAATCTGTTTGGAGCACACCTTCGCTGCTGATGCATGTAAGAAATGTATCGCTTTAAATATATCGTTTTTAAAAGTTATCAATGAATTAAATATCGAGACTCTCTCATTCCTAATATAGCATCTATTGTGCTTACTTGAAGCGCCAAAATTTTTAGTTTTATTATTTTGTGCTTTATTTATTAAAAAGTGAACACAATACACTAACGCATAGCTGTGAAGAGCAGTTTTGAGATTCTTGGTTTCTGGAAGTCATGTCCTTCTTTGGTGGCAACACATCGCTCGGCGCGACAAGCACGCCGGCTAAACGTAAGTAGAACTCGCAATTCATCAGTTGGGAATTGTCAAGGAAAGCACAAAGCATTTTTGAATACAATTTTTGTCAAGCTCTTTTAGCCAAATGATATTGTGGTCGGTCACTTGGAGGCAGCGTTAGCAGTTTCTTTGCATCTTGCACACTGTGTACGGTTATGTCCTTAATATTGATGCTGAAATTTAAAGGAAATATGAGAACTATTAAGTTGTCATGTCAGAAATCATTTTTAAGGAGAAAAGATTAACGCGGGCGAGCGCCTTAAGATACCTTAAAGTTATAAGAAAGTGCTAACAGCCTGTAAGTATCCGAGAAGACCCTTGTATTTCCAGTCAATGTGGTCATCACTTTGGGCGGAGAAGCCTTTGAGCTTCAAGTGAAGCAACGTGTTTACTCTAACCTAACCATGGTTATTATAGACAATACTCAGCATACTTACGACTTTTTATGTATTATGTAGCTAACATAGCCCACAAAAGCCAGCACTGAAGCTAGTACAAAGATAATCAACAGTGCCATAGTTGCGCAGACAGAATCATCTGCTAATGTCGAGCTTCCAAAATGTACTAACTACTAAATACGCAGCTAGCACAGATAACATATGCTGGGCGGAAGCTGTAGCAGCAACAAAATACTGACCCCTTTATGTTGTGCTTATCTCTTCTGTTTTAAAGCTGGCGGCATGTTCGGTTCATCATTCGGTGCGCCAACAGGCGCCCCGGGGTCGGGTTTTGGTACTGGCATGTCTGCGCAACCGTTCGGCAGCGCACCTACAGCCTTTGGTGCACCCGCAACTGCTGCTGCTCCTACACTGGGTGGCGGCTTTGGTGGCTTTGGCGCTGCGCCGCAAGTAAGCCAGCCCAGTTTATTTGCCACACCTGCTATAGGAGCGGCGCCGCCTGCATTTAGCGGGTTTGGTCAGCTGCCAACCACCAGCAATGCACCTGCTAGTGGATTTGCAGGCTTTGGAGCAACAACGACAACAGCACCAGCATTTGGTGGATTTGGACCCAGCCAGTCGACAGCATTTGGCGGAGGCAGCTTTGGATCAGGTAAATATCACGATGCTGTGTTATAGTGGAAGAATTATAATACAATTTGTTGCAGCCTTTGGTAAGCCAGCTGCAGCAACAGTGACGCCAGGATTTGGTGGCTTTGGAGGCACAAATTTCATGCTGGGACAGCCCCAGCAGCAGCCGGTGCCCATATCATCGGACGAGGCGTTTGCGCAGTCCATTCTAAATGTCTCAATCTTCGGAGATGAGCGCGACAACATTGTCGCTAAGTGGAACTACCTGCAGGCCATGTGGGGTACTGGCAAGCTATTTTACTCCCAAAGCGCGGCACCGGTGGACATTACGCAGGAGAACTATCTGTGCCGTTTCAAGGCTATAGGCTATAGTCGTATGCCTGGCAAGGACAACAAACTGGGATTGGTTGCACTAAACTTCGATCGAGAGCTGGCTACGGTTAAGTAAGTGCCAATGGCTATTATTGATCAATTGTGATTCATTTTTTGTGTACTTTCAGAGCACAGCAGCAACAGGTAATACAAACTCTACACAGCTTGATGGGCAGTAAGCCCAACCTTTTGGTGCACATCGACGTACTCAAGGAGCTGGAGAACAAGAAGTGTCAAATGGTTATCTATGTAGAGGAGAAACTGCAGATGTCCCATGGACCAAACGATAGCAAGCGCATACTTGCCACCGAACTTGCCAGTTATTTGGGTCAGGCGAATGTGAAGCCACAGTTAACAAATCTGGGCATTATAGAAGCTTTGGCACTCACGCTGCCCGACGAGGATCAATTGAAGGAGTATCTAGAGAATCCACCGAGAAGCGTCGATCCGCGCATGTGGCGTCAGGCCAATTTAGACAATCCGGATGCCAGTCAATTTATACCGGTGCCCATGATTGGATTCAATGATTTGAAATGGCGTGTCAAGTGCCAAGAACAGGAGACGGATACGCATGCGCTGTACATGAAAAAAGTGGAGAACGAATTGCAAGAACTGCGGCGGCGGCACGCCTCCGCGACAGCCAAAATAATGGAGCACAAACGTAAACTAGCCGAGATGAGCCATCGCATATTGAGGGTAAGTAAAAGTGCCTATTATAAATAAGGTCTAATCTAATATTTAAATATCTGTCGACAGATCGTTGTCAAACAGGAGTGCACACGCAAGGTGGGCAGCACATTAACGCCCGAGGAGGAGGCGTTGCGCACCAAGCTGCAGAATATGCAGGCCGTTGTCTCGGCGCCCACACAGTTCAAGGGTCGTCTAAGTGAGCTGCTCTCCCAGATTCGCATGCAGCGCAATCAATTTGCGTGCAATGGCAGCGCTGAATACGCCATCGACAAGAATGCCGAGGAGGAGATGAAAAACATACTGACCATGCAGCAGAGTGCCATGGAAGCGTTAAAAGAAACTGTTACCAAGGACCTGTCAGCGCTCGATATTATTATAAAAGGTTTGCCCGAGTTACAGCAAACATGATCCCCCATACGACTTGTACCGAAATTATGTAGTTGTTTGTCCAATATAGAGTCAATGAACAAGATGTAATCGTTACAATTTATTTTGTTTTGTTATTGTTGTTGCCACTGGTCTAGCATTTCCTGTAACTTTGAACTTGCACTTTTACGGCTGGTACGATAAAATATAACAAATGTGTATTGCCTCGTGGTAACAATCGAAACGAGTTCACATCTCACGCTGCGAAAATTGTGTAAGTGCCGTTTTTATACACTTTCCATAGGGGTAAAGAGATATTTGGCCTTTTTTAAAATAGTATACCGAACCTTAGTTATAAAGGTTATAAGCGTGTCTCTTAAAAGGTTGATTATTTTAAGGTTAGGAACATATGGAAACGAAACAATATTGAAATTTACAAATACAAGGAAGCTGTTTAGTCTATAGCTCCACAAGAGTATTTTAATTTCGGTTTACTGATGAGATGGATCTATCTTTTTGTCATAACGTTTATTTGCTGTTAGTGTCAATGCACTTATTGCAAGCGGCCGAGTTTTCTTTTGGCCAGCGCCTGAAATTGGACAATTTTGCGGCGATTACTTGACCATTTGACGCAATTTCGCTCGTTGCCTCTGGCTGCAACGAACTCATTACCAGTGACAAACTCACATCCACATCCACATCCAGTTTGTTCAACTCCAGGCGGTTCGGGTTCGGGTTGTTACATTAACATTATTATGCAGCCAGGCGCACACTCACATGTGTGTGTGTGTGTGTGTGTTTGTATGTGGTTGTGTCTTGTTATAATATTTATTTCTTTGCGTCGTGGAAACTCGTTTGAAACTCGGTTTCCCAGCTAACTGTGCCTGGAGTAGAGCTGCCACGCATTGTTATTGCCTCGTTGACTGTGGAGACTTCCGAGAGCTTCCGTTTTAAGTCTGGGAAAATGATTGCAGTGTGTGTGGCTATAAATGAATTCGTTGTGCCCAGGCGGCCTTACTCATTGTGCAAACTTTGCGACGACAACTGACGACTGCTGCTCTCTGGGAACGCATATGGACTACTAAAGGCGGCCAAAAGATCATCAAATCTCGCCATGACGAATGGGTCACTTATTGTGAGTGTGTCTGGAGTTGCAACCAGAGGATCTGTTATTAATAACTCTTTCTGTTTTACAGTTGCTGTTGTGCGGCTTTTGTGTTGCTGTCACTGCCACGCCCACAACATCCATGCCGCCGCGCCGTGGACTACTACAGGAGGATGTGCAACTGCTGCATCCACATATCATAACAATTGAACGTTTGGAACATTTGCTGAGGCGTGCTGGCGAAATATTTGGTCCTGTCGTTCAGGAGGAGGATTCGCAGTCTTCTGCCAGCGAAGTGGAGCCCCAGGCCGAGTCACAGCCCCAACAGTATATGTTGCCGCCCACAGATCAGCCATACAATTTCTACTTGCCACTCTTCGACTATGTGGATCCCAAGCTGGACGCCAAGAGCCGGCATATGGAGAAAATAGCGCCACCGCCGCAGAGACTGCAACAGGAGCACAATTACTACGCCGACAAGCCAAAGAAGACCCCCAAGAAGTTTAATGCCGCCTCCAAGCATGTCAATCTCAAGTGGCTCAACACCTACGAGAAGGCCATGGGCGGCACTGCGCCGAAGGCTATGTATTTGGAGCAGGATGAGCGCAATCGTATCAATTTCGATGATTCATTCTTTGCTGTTGACATGCAAGTGAAGTCGCCCGACAATCAACCGCACAAGGAGCCCGTCCATATGCCCGTCGAGCTGCTGCAGCACGGCGAGCAGCTGCCCGAAGATGACTTGATGGCCGCACCAGCGCAGTTGACATACAACTACAAGCCAGCCGTGGATGTAGTGCAGCGCCCCTAGAGCGACGTCCAGGTGAACTGTTATTTAATTGTAGTCGGTTACAAAAATGCAAAAATATATTTATACATGGAGATGGCCTCAAACCAGGTCTAAGATAATTAAAGTATTTAGTTGGTTTACAATCGGTCTTTGTGACAGTTTAGCTGCTTAGAATGTTCTTTTGGCATGTTTATAATGAGTATGTTAATCCAAGTGAGGTATTGGTCTGTGCCTGTACTTAATTTGAGCTCTAAGCCTGCCCTAATTTAGCGACTCCACCACGCACAACTTTCTCAATATCATCGAGCAGACCCGAGGCACCGAAACGGAATAGTTCGGGCTGCAGCCAGTGCATGCCTAGAGTTTCCTTTACCATCGTCATCCAGGCAATTGCATCCTGAACGGTCCTCACACCGCCTGCTGGCTTCAGGCCCACAATTTGGCCTGTCAGGCGCCTAAACTCCTGTATGGCATATATCATGACCAGGCCAACAGGCAACGTGGCATTTACAGCTTCCTTGCCTGTGGATGTCTTGATAAAGTCCGCGCCCGCAAGCATGCACACCATGGATGCCTTATAGACCTAAAAAGATAAGGAAACAGAAAATACAATTAGGATGCAGCTCTGTGGGTTTTGCAGCAAACCTACATTTTCCATAGAGCCCAGCTCGCCAATAGCCAAAATGGTTTTCAGGTGGGCGCGTTCACCGCAGGCTTTGCGCATAAGCACCACCTCATGGTAGACGCCCTCCCAGTCGCCCACCAGCGCCAGTTGTCTATTGATAACAATGTCAATCTCTGTGGCACCAGCCTCAATAGCATAACTGATCTCCTGCAGTCGCGTCTGCAGTCCATATTGGCCAGTGGGAAAACCGGTGGCCACGGCGGCTATGGATATGTCATCCAATTTTCCATACTGCTGCAGCGTCTTGTAGGCATCCGCAACACGAGCGGGATACACACAGACCGCAGCACAGTGTATGTCCGGCAACAGCGGGCCCTCAATGAATTTCTCAATGAACTGTGGCTCGAAGGGCAAGCTGGCGCGTATGCAAAGCCGGCGCACATTTGCTGCAGTATCATCTCCAGCCAAGGTGGTCAGATCCGTCAGCGTTAAGGCTTTGAGAGCCCAAGCGACTTCATGGGCACCCGACACATTGGAGCGCTGGGATATGCTCAATGCGATCTCATTAAGTTGAGGCAGTGAAAAGTTGATTTTAAGCAAGGATTCATCTAAAAATGCGTATATAGATCAGTTTTAACGAATAGATACATGACTAGCTATAAGTATTTACCATAGGGCAGTATTTTGTTCACTTTTAGAGCTTTGCCTTCCATTTTGAAATGAACTTGAACTTTTATTTTTGGGGGAGTGGGGAGAAATAAACGGGAACACACACGGAGCAGCCCAGCCACAACCTCAACGTACATACATGTGTGTATGAACCTGTTATCAGTAGATAAGGTAACAGCTGTTCATAGTGTTGCCAGACTTTGTGTTTTTAAAGATCATTTTAGACAGGGTCGTTAACTTATGTGCACTACTGGAAATTTAAAAAATTAAATGTATTTTTAATTTAAAATGTTAATTATGTTCATTCAGTTTTTTGTATCGTGGTTGGTACAGGTGCTTAGTGCTACATTTAATTGAGGTTATTAATAAATAAAACCAAGTCAATTTACTATATTGTAAGAAAATAATCAATTTGCGTAATGAAAATTTAGAATAGGAAATATATATGAAAAGTTGATCAAATTTTTATATTCTAGCAGAGGGTATTATAATTTTGTTTTTTCTAAAACTAAATGGGAAATCAAACTATATCTAAAATATGACCAGAGATCAGTCTGCATATCGATACAATTTTGAACTACTATTTTTGACAGTTGGAGGTCTAGATTATGCTTAATGATCCCTACACCATCTGAATGGAAAAATGGATCCATTTTTGGCATAGGTATTTAAAGTCTGAGATCAGTTGGAGTAGCATATATAAAAGAAAATACAATTGTAAGTTGAGGTATTGGGATAGTTTACAGGCGTCAGCTATTTGTGAAGTGCTTCCACTCAAGTAAGTGGCCTGGACATTTAGAAAACAACTTCAAAGTGTGCAAACAGTAGGCATTATAAATAGACGGGCGGTACGGTTCGGGGCGGCACACGCAACTGGACCTAGTGGGTGTGAAGAAGTCACTTTGAAAGCGGGATAATATCTGGATTGGCGGAACACTAAGCTATTTTTTTAAAATGAAGAAAATGTGGATAAACTCATATTGATAGAATAAAGAACGGACAAAAGAATGTATACAAGGTAAGTATCAAAAGAGATTTGTAATTTAGCGTTAGGATAACAAATGTGCAACATTAACAGGGTAACTAATATCAGTACTTGAAGTCGAGCACTTGTTTATATATTGTAACTGCAATGTAGTAAGTAAACAATAGATAACTACAAGATAATTTCTATATGGGTTTGTTCCTAGAACATTGTTTTCAGTGACATACCTCTTTATACTTCGGCGGAATTCCATTAAACGTGAAATTGATCAGTTGCATATTTTTCTAAGCTTATCGCAACCAGAAGGTGAAATGACGACTATTTAAACCTTGCGCATTTTTAAAAACAACCTTAATTGCCTCGACAAGTAATTGGAAAAAAGTTAAGAAATGGATTTTTTCTTTAAAACCACCTACAATCCGGCGGAACGCATCTGGAGTGGATCAAAACTCGCGCCCATGTACGACTTTGACTGTTCGATTGGCCGGATAATTCACAACGCCCTCAGAAACTATCCCAAAAATATTTGTCAGGTAAGCTTGGAACTAGTACAATGGTGTTCATTTGCTAATATTATCATTTTAGATATGCCTAGTGGATGGAAAAACCGCGACGAACCAGGAGATATTCAACTGGTCCGTGCGACTTGCCCAAAATTTCAAGAAGCGTGCATTTCGATACGATGATGTCATTTGCATTTCGGCCAAGAACAGCACCTACGTCACACCAGCCGCCGTGGCCTGTCTCTTCAATGCCACCCCCTTCCACGCAGTTAATCCCTCCTTAGACCTAAAGACCCTTACACACATACTATCCATAACGAAGCCACAGTTAATTTTCTGTGATGCGGAGGACTATGAGAAACTAAAGAGTGCGAGTTCAGCTTGGAACCCTGAGCTGATAACACTCACGGGCAAAGTGGAGGGTGTGACGTATGTGGAGGATCTGCTGTCTCCAACAAATACTGAAATGTTCTACCAGTAAGTTGATAAATATAGCAGAGATTCCCTTGAAGGGGATACTATTAACTAATTCAATAATTTTCTGTTCTTACAGACCACAACCATTGCTCCACGGCGGTAATCAGACTGTCATCATTTTGTGCTCCTCCGGTACCACCGGACAGCCGAAAGCAGTTTGCGTTGCGAACCACATGTTGAATGCTAGTAATCCGTAAGTATTTGAATCACAATTGAATGCTAGATCCGTTTTCCTAAACTTCCAATATTTACCCAGTTACGTGACCAGCGAGGCGGTCATCTACTGTGACTCCGGCTTAGACTGGTCTACAGGCATTACTAACTTCATTTACAGCGTGGCGGATGGCTGCACACGCATCATATCCGATAAACCCTATAGTCCTGAGTACTTTCTGGAGCTCGTTGATAAGTACAAGATCAATGGGGCTACTTTCGCTCAGCGTCACGCATCCGCACTGGTCGCCTGTCCTCAGGCCACACCCGAACGACTTGCCAGTGTCTCCATTATGGCCGTCGGTGGGGGTTGGATACCTGCAGAGACACTTCAGCGGTTGCAGAACCTACTAAGAACAGGCATTGTTTATTATGGATATGGGAGTACGGAATCCGGTAGAGTTAGCGCCAGTCTTTATACTAGGGAGTTTGGTAACACATCGGGAAAACTTCTGAATGGGATCCGAGCACGCATTGTCGATGATAATGGCAAGAGCTTGGGAGTCAATGAAGTGGGGGAGTTGTATGTGCACCATGGTCGTAAATGGGGTGGCTACTATGACAATCCCCTGGAATCACAGCGCATGCAGGATTCTCTAGGCTGGTTCCACTCAGGAGACATGGGCTACTTCGATGAGCACAATAATCTATACATTGTGGACCGCAAGAAGGACATTTATAAATGCCTGGGCATGCATTACTGGCCCAACGATATCGAGGTGGCCATTGCTGAGTTACCCGATGTCCAGGAAGTGTGTGTGGTGGGTCTCTATGATGAGAAATATGGCGATGCTCCAGCTGCTATGGTGGTAAAACGACCTGGTAGCTCTCTTAGCGCGGATCAGATCAAACAACATGTGGCCAAGCGGATGGTTGTTGAGTTCAAGCAGCTGCATGGAGGCGTCTACTTCGCGGATGAGTTGCCGGAGAACGCTAATGGTAAGGTGCTCCGGCGGGTGGTCAGAGAGAAAATGATGGAGGCAACCCTGGATCGTTAAAAGGGTCTTCGTTTTAATGGTGTAAACCTAGATAAAAGGTTTCCGGAAAACTGATTGATTATACTTTTACATAGTACCTTAAGGAAGTAGTAATAAATAAATGTTAATAAAATTTATTATTGATTGATAGAATTGTATTATTCGTTTTTGCTTGTGGAATACAATATGATAACACTATTTACTTGTCTTACCTGTATAGTATATAGAGTTAAGCACTCTCGAGTTACCTTTATTTGTCGATACTTGATCGTAGTTGTTGCACTTACTTGTAATCTAATTGAATTTATGTAAAAGCTTGAGAGTTACCAGATACCGTCCAAGTACCTATGAAACAAGTCAGTCTTTCGTATATTTCAGTGCATAGAAAAAAAATCACAGACTTTGGTTACTTATACCTACAAGTCCAATTCCACATAAATTTAAAATAGGAGAATGGTATTTTTGACACACTATAAAGCTCAAAGCCAAATAATATCAGTGGAAAACCCAGGCCATATTTGTAAGTTATAGTAAGTCATAAATTAGTAAATGCATTCCCAATCCAAACACATGACTATCTCTATTAACCAAGCCAAATGGGTCATACAATAGCTTAACCACAAAGTAAACAATGTCAACATTTGTGATACGTTAAGATTTTTATAACTAGCCACAAATATCAACTGGTTATCTGTTAAGTGGATTTAAGAATTTTTTGCGAAAAATTTACCTCTATAGCTTCCGCTAAGTAAATGTATGTATAGAAATCAATATATTTGTGTATACCCTGTAACTATTTCAAATAGATATGCCGCTTTAACCATTCATAAACAGTACACCATTCAAGGGGCTCAATATCACCCGGGTTAATGTGATATACGTGAGACCTGTGATAGATATGCTTGGAACTTACTATAAGTAAGTAATTATAAGGTATTTGAGTAATTACTCATTACTATAAGTAATTATTGATCTGTATTTATGTCTGCACAGTGTCTCGCTTTGTATTTTTATTTTGCAAAAACATATCTTCTGATAGAAACAAGATTATGATGAAATTCAAAAAGCATATTTTAGTGCAAATTTTGTAGCTTTCAAATAAGCGAAAGTTCTTCAAAATCAGATTGGTGAACATGAGACGTTTTGGCGTTATATAGGTCGCAGGGTAAACTCAAGTGGTTACAATAAATTAGTCAGTTGAGTCTACCAGTGGCTCTGGCAACCAACAATGGACCATATGACCCACCAACGTTCGCGGATCAATCGGAGGTGCCTTGATCAAATTACTAACCCCGAAAATGTGTACTAATCATAGAATACGGAGCAGGGAGTACGATCCTAAACGTCGTCTGCAGTATACTGTGACCATGATTCCAATGCATTTCTATTGGGTAAATGCCTATGAAAACAAAATTCAACTTGATCACATCTTGAGAAAAATTCTTTAGCTCAATTTTGAAAGATCTTAAATTTAATTGAAAGCTACGGAAATTGATGACGAAATCCTTTTAAAAATTCGGAAATATCTTGTTTGATTCTAAAGATATGACTTTTGCAAAGTAAAAAGACACAAGGAGCCACTGTGCGACGCGTTGCGACTTAAGCCTTCCGGAACTGATAAGATTTTACTGGTGTCTGGCACGTACAATTTTCAGCCACTTGTGCCGTCAATGGGCTGAAATTTCAGAAAACAACTTCAAAATGTGCTAATTGTCTACATTATAAATAGAGCGGCGGTACGGGTCGGCACTGCACAAGCAACTGCAGCTAGTGAATGTGAAGAAGTGAATTTGAAATCGATTGTAATATTAAAATGGTATCAATTCCCACTACCTACAATGAGAAGGATAAAACCTGGAGTGGTGCACCTCGCAAGTCGATTTTCAACTATGATGCATCCGTAGGAAAGGTTATCTTCAATACCATGATGAATTGGCCAAATAATGTGTGTCAGGTGAGTAAAAAGTGAGCTATTGAAAAAGAGGAAAAGGATCAACGTTAAAATCTGCAGATAAATGACATTGACGGCGTATCAGTAACTAATAGGCAGGGCATTACCTGGGCCATACGCATTGCACAGTACTTCAAAGGTCGGGGCCTCAACTACAAGGATTTGATTGGTATTTGCGCTAAAAATTCCACCTACCTGATGCCCTTGGGTGTGGCCTGTCTAATGAATGCCACACCCTTCCATAGCGTCAATCCAATGCTCGACGAAGGTTTGTCAAATAATTGATCCCACTTTTATTAGCAGAAGTAATTTAATATTAATATTCGTAGCGACCATTAAGCATGTTTATGAAATAACAAAGCCTATGCTTATATTCTGTGATGGTAATGATTATAACAAGGTACATTCAGCTACCCTGGGCTGGCATCCCGAGATATTTACCCTAACCGATCATCTTGAGGGAGTGCCCAAGATAGAGACTTTGCTGGATCCCACAACCACTGAAATGTTCTACCAGTGAGTAACTTAGAACAAGTTTACAATGAATAGGGTAGAATTTATTATCTCTCTATCTACATATGAATTTTATTTGTAGACCAGAACCTCTTCGAAATGGCGGAGATCAGACGGTAGTCATTTTATGCTCTTCTGGTACCACAGGTTTACCAAAAGCCGTGTGCATTTCAAATAGTATACTCATACAGGACAGCATGTAAGACTGCAATAATAATTATTTTCCTACAATCTCTTAACAATTCTTAATTTCTATAGGGCCGTCAACAGCGAAACTGTCATCTTCGTATCCAGCTCCCTCGATTGGATTACCGGACTCTGGGCCTTTGTCTTCAGCACTGTATTTGGATGTACCCGGATCATAACAAATAAACCCTTCGAGCCTGCTTACTTTGTGAAGTTGGTTAATAAGTACAAGATCAACTATGCTGTGGTACCTCCCAGATATCTATCTGCCCTAGTCGCTTGCCCCGAGGCAACCACGGAGGCGCTCTCGTCCATGCGTATGCTGAACTATGGCGGAGGATTGATGTCCGTGGCAACGCTGCAGCGTGCCCAGGAGATATGCAAGACCGCCATGCTTAATTCCGGTTACGGCATGACCGAGGTGGGTGCCATAACAGTTAATGTTGGCATTAGCAATTCGGCCTCAGCTGGTAGACTCTTACCGGGCATAAAAATTCGAATTGTCGATGAAGAAGGCAAGAACTTGAGCTATAATGAGGTTGGTGAGGTATATGTGCACACAGGTCAGGCCTGGAATGGATATTATGGCAATCCCGTGGAAACCCGACGCATGCAGGATTTTGAGGGCTGGTTCCATACCGGTGACTTGGGCTATTTTGACAATCAAAACTTCCTGCACATTGTCGATCGCAAGAAGGAGATCCTTAAGTATCAGGGCATACATTACTGGCCCACAGAAATTGAGAATGTGATTACGGAGCTGAACCAAGTCCAGGACGTTTGTGTTATCAGCATCTATGACGAACGTGCGGGGGATGCAGCTGGCGCTTTGGTTGTCAAGCGTAAAGGATGCGAAATAACCGCCAAGGAGATCATTGATCATGTGGCCAAGCGCATGACTGGCCAGGAGAAGCAGCTGTACTCCGGAGTTCGCTTCGCCGACGCACTGCCAACCAACGTCAATGGCAAGACCCTCCGAAAGATAGCGCGGGATATGTTTGTTGCACAGTCGAATTAGCCCATGAATATAATATATTACACTTCAATAGTGCACTTCACTTTATAATTGCGATTACTTGTGTTATCTTAAGTAAGCAGAATGAGACTATGAAATACCCATACTCCACTCCATATAATAGAATGTGTAGAATGTTTTTTTAAGTGGCTTTTAGATTAAACATTGCACATGTAACTGTAAATTATATAATATATAGAATTTATTGATAAGGTTTCTTCTTATATCCAAATACGATGGCTCCCCTGAGTTAGAGATCGAAATAAAATCATTGCTGAGGACTTTTCCTTCAGTTTACTACTACACGTATTTAATACTGATAGGACTTCTTCGGCTAAGAGTACAGTGGGAATATTCTACCTTCTATCTCCGTTTGATATTAATTATGTATATGCACAAATATTTCATATAACTCTAAGTAATTATGTTTAGTACTCGTGTACCGCAAATATAATCTTATCGTTCTTCGTAGACTATGTTTATTTGACAAACTTCTTAGTCATACCGTTTAAGTGATACGAGCCGTCCTACGCGTGAGGTCCAATGGATTTTGACCTTATCGATACACCAAAACATTTTTACGTTCTTTATGTTATTGTTAAATATCACAATTCATTGTGAGTTTGGTATTCTGGTGTTCTTATCAACCATTGATTAAATTGGGCATCAACACAGCTCTACAAAAACATTTTTTGTTGCAATTTTTATCTTTGCATATATTTGTTATTAATAATTAATTAAGGAATTAAGTCATTAACATATCAAATTTGCTTGGGTAATTAAATAATTGCATGAAATTGGAACATTAACAATAAAAACTATTGAATTTATAGCCAGATATAAGTGTTATAAGTTGTAGTAAGAGTTTTTCTTTACAATAGGAAGACACCATATATTATTATAATTAAAGACAATTTTGAAAAACCACCTACAGTTCCGTGTTTTATGTATATTAATTCATCCTAGGATCACTTCGATGTCAAGAGCAATAAAATCACTGCTGAATAGTGTAATCAAAGGTGTGTTGGTTAAGCGAAATCAAAGGTAAATTTGGGACTATTTAAGCGAGCGCGTTTTTCACGAATATCTCATTCTGTGTTTGAAATTTGCGGTAAGAAAAACCCCTGTCAAAAATTAAAATGGAAGATCTTATGACAACCAACTACGACTCGTTCGAACGCGTCTGGAGTGGAGCCAAATTTTCGCCGATGTACGACATTGACTGTTCCATTGGACGCATAATTCACGGCGCTCTCAGAGTCTATCCCAACAATATTTGCCAGGTATGCAAACAACTTGATATATCCTGATCGGTTGATGATTTTTTTCTCTGAAAGATATGCCTTGTGGATGGAAAAACCTCAACTAACCAGGAGATATTCAACTGGTCCGTGCGACTTGCACAGAATTTCAAGCAGCGTGGACTGCGCCACGATGACGTCATTGGCATTGTGGCCAAGAACAGCACCTACGTCACACCAGTCGCCGTCGCTTGTCTCTTCAATGCTACACCCTTCCACGCAGCTAATCCGATGTTAGACAATGATACTCTTACACATGTACTATCTATAACAAAGCCAAAGCTAATATTCTGCGATGCGGAGGACTATGAGAAACTAAAGACTGTGAGTGCAGGCTGGAAACCAGAGCTAATTACGGTCATGGGCAAAGTGGAGGGTGTGACGTATGTGGAGGACCTGCTGTCGCCAACACCTACCGAAATGTTCTACCAGTAAGTTAAATATGACGTTTCGATGAAAGAAACCGTTCACGCACTTAATTATAACCATAATACACCTGCCAGTAGTTTTTTTAACTAAGAATCTCTGAGTGGGCACAATAAGTCTATTCGGTCCTTAGTTCCCAATAATAATAAGATCCGTAACTATGCAAATTTGCACCGTTTATTTTCTTCTTACAGACCACAACGCCTGATCCTGGGTGGTGATCAGACTATGGCTATCTTGTGCTCCTCCGGTACTACCGGAAAACCGAAAGCTGTTTGTCTTGCGAACTACATGCTAAAAGCTGGGGATCCGTAAGTATTAGACCTCAATTTTAATTCTGTAACAGCTATCGTAATCTTTCAATACATTTCCAGCTTCCTGACTAGCGAGACGGTCATATATTGTGCCTCCGGATTAGATTGGTATTCTGGCGTGCTTATGTTTTTAAACAGTGTAGCCGATGGCTGCACACGACTCATTCCCGATAAGCCCTACAGTGCTGAGTACTTCGTAGAGCTCGTTGATAAGTATAAGGTCAATTTTGTTGGTCTTGCACCTGCGAATATCTCCGCTCTGATCGCCTGTCCTCAGGCTACTCCTGAACGGCTTGCAAGTCTGTACGCGGTTGTAGTAGTTGGCGGCTGGGTACCTTCAGCCACATTACAGCATTTGCAAAGCCTCCTAAATAAAATGGCCATGATCATCTTTGGTTATGGAAGTACGGAATTCGGGAAAGCTTCTGGCAGTTTTTATACTGGGCAGTTCGGCAACACAGTCGGAAAAATTCTGCCTGGTTTTCGAGCGCGTATTGTCGATGACAACGGCAAAAATCTAGGTCCCAATGAAACAGGGGAGTTGTATGTGTCCCATGGTCGTAAATGGGGTGGCTACTATGGCAATCCTCTGGAAACACAGCGCACGCAGGACTCTCTAGGCTGGTTCCATTCAGGTGACATGGGCTACTTCGATGAGCACAATAATCTATACATTGTGGACCGCAAGAAGGAAGTCTACAAGTGCCTGGGTATGCAGTTCTGGGCCAACGATATCGAGGTGGCCATTGCCGAGCTACCCGATGTCCAGCAAGTGTGTGTGGTGGGTCTCTATGATGAGAAATATGGCGATGCTCCTACTGCAATGGTGGTAAAACGACCTGGTAGCTCCCTCAGTGCAGATCAGATCAAACAACATGTGGCCAAGCGGATGGTTGTTGAGTTCAAGAAGCTGCATGGAGGCGTCTACTTCGCGGATGAGTTGCCGGAGAATGTAAATGGAAAGGTGCTCCGACGCGTGGTCAAAGAGAAACTGACCGAAGCAAGGCTGAAGGCTAAATAGAGGTTAACCTCTCGAATTGGGTCGTGTTTTGCACTACGGAATCAGTTCACTCCGGAGTTCGCTTGGTTGAACAGCTGGGCGAGGTGTTCATTGTCCAGCCTAACTAAGCCCCTGAACAAATATATTACAATTAAACTTTCCACTTCACATAATAATTTTGTGTATTTGTCTTATCTTTTGAAAGGGAAATGGGACATTATGAAATACATGAGCCCCAACGCTAGTAAGGCTTATTTATTTTGAACCTTTGTTGGATAGATTAGCTATTATATATATATTTTATTTGATGAGATTTCTTTCTATTACATGAGTTTCAATCACGCGCCAATGAGGAAGCATTTATTATTTATGTGGCACATTGATACCTTGGGGCAGTATAATCGTTGCCATATGCATTAGTTGACTCAGATTGATAGTATTACTTAAGGGCATTGCTAATCAATAGTAGATATGTTAAGTTATTTGTACAACTCAACAAAAAAACGCTGAATGATAGTACACTTACTCGTATTCTACTGATTAAAATTATTGAACTAAATCCAACAACTGATTTCTGTAATATTGCCATTTATTTTGGAATGGTCATTAAGTGTCTGCTTATCACACTGATAAGATTTCAACAAACAGGTGTAATGGTGACTACTTAAATAAACGCTACCTTAGAAATTACTTATTTTGTCTTGGGAATTAATAGTGAACGTAACTCCTGAAAAAGGCAAAGAATGGATCGATTTAAAGCCAGTTACAATAAGATCGAACGGATCTGGAGTGGAGCTAAACCTACGCCCATGTACGACTTCGACTGTTCCATAGGTCGGATAATTCACAACTCTCTCAGAAACTATCCCAAAAATATTTGCCAGGTAAGCTTGTAATTTGTGATATGAAGATCAATTAAGAATATTAATAACTTTTAGATATGCCTTGCGGATGGAAAAACCGTAACGAACCTGGAGATATTTAATTGGTCCGTGCGACTTGCCCAGAATTTCAAGCAACGTGGATTTCGTTACGATGACGTCATTTGCATTTCAGCCAAGAACAGCACCTACGTCACACCAGCCGCCGTGGCCTGTCTCTTCAATGCCACCCCCTTCCACGCAGTTAATCCCTCCTTAGACCTCAACACCCTTACACATGTTCTATCCTTGACGAAGCCCCAGTTAATCTTCTGCGATGCGGTGGATTATGAGAAACTAAAGAGTGCAAGTGCAGCTTGGAATCCGGAGTTGATAACACTCACGGGTAAAGTGGAAGGCGTGACGTATGTGGAAGACCTGCTATCACCAACCCATACTGAAATGTTCTACCAGTAAGTTGCAAATAATCGACAGGTTAAAGTCCATATATTTCAAGACAAAGTGGGTCAACGCTGTTAGCTGTGTTAACTGAGTACCTCGGAAAGGGCACTATTATTCTTAATTATAGTTGTCAATGTTTTAGTTCCCAATAACAATATCCCATCAGTTTAATTATTTAGGATGGATTATTTTACTAATTAGTACGGCCTTTATTCTTCAACAGACCACAACCCTTGCTCTTGGGCGGTGATCAGACTGTGGCCATCTTGTGCTCCTCCGGGACAACTGGTCAGCCCAAAGCTGTTTGTCTTGCAAACTACATGCTGGATGCTGGAAATCCGTAAGTAACTGATCTGCAATCTCTCAATGTGCAACGCCTTGATCCACTCTCCTAATCCCCCAATATTTAAACAGCTTCGTGACCAGCGAGGACGTCGTCTACTGTGGCTCCAGCTTAGACTGGTACTCAGGCATTGTCATCTTTATGTACAACCTAGCGGACGGTTGCACACGCATCATACCCGATAAGCCCTATAGTCCTGAGTACTTTCTGGAGATCGTTGAAAAGTATAAGATCACTTCAGTGAGTTTTGCACCGCGTCACGCCTCTGCGCTGGTCGCCTGTCCTCAGGCCACACCCGAACGTCTAGCAAGTGTGTCCATACTTGGTGTCGGTGGGGGTTGGATACCCTCAGACACTTTGCAGCAGTTGCAGAACCTTTTGAAAAGGGGTTTTGTCGTCTTTGGGTATGGCACCACTGAATTCGGAGGAGCTTGCGGTAGTCTCTACAATAAAAACTTCGGCAACACAGTTGGGAATCCTGGGCCCGGTGTTCAAATGCGTATTGTCGATGAGAACGGCAAGAATCTGGGTGTTAATGAAGTTGGGGAGGTGTATGTGCACCATGGTCGTAAATGGAGTGGCTACTATGGCAATCCCCTGGAAACACAACGCATGCAGGATTCTCTAGGCTGGTTTCACTCTGGAGACATGGGCTACTTTGATGAGCACAATAATCTATACATTGTGGACCGCAAGAAGGAAGTCTACAAGTGCTTAGGCATGCAATACTGGGCCAACGATATCGAGGTGGCCATTGCCGAGCTACCCGATGTCCAGGAAGTGTGTGTGGTAGGTCTCTATGATGAGAAATATGGCGATGCTCCAGCTGCTATGGTGGTAAAACGACCTGGTAGCTCTCTTAGCGCGGATCAGATCAAACAACATGTGGCCAATCGGTTGGTTGTTGAGTTCAAGAAGCTGCATGGAGGCGTCTACTTCGCGAATGAGTTACCCCAGAACGCTAACGGAAAGGTGCTCCGGCGAGAGGTCAAAGAGAAAATGAAGCAGGCAAATCTGAATCATAAGTAGGGGCTAAGATTTCAGTTCTGGTTTGTGAGTTAGTCTTTAATTGAATTGTTTGAATAAAGTTAAGAGGCTTAAAGATTACGAGTAAGCTGAGTTTGAATTCAACGATGCAACAGCTAATTTGCCTATAAGCGAACTAAAGCGTATCAATGGGTTGTTTCCGAGATTAGACTACTACTCCTATATTGAACCTGGAATGATTTTCTACTGTGTGAGACATTACACTCATGGCTCTGCTAGAAATGATCGATTTTGATTATCTGGGATAATGCTTCAAGGAAATTCGGAGAACTACGATATTACGTGCTATTCAGCTCTTTCTTTAGGTGTGTATTACCGAATAATACAAATTCCATGGATTTGCCCAACGATGCTGATGCGACACCTAGGTGTCATTTATTTATTTAAGTATTTAAAGTCTCCCAATAAATGATTAATTATTTTTAAATTACATTATAAGTTAATGTTAGGAATATTAAAAATAATAAAATGTAAAAATTTAGTATTTAGGGTTACCGGATTCAAAAATATATATTAACAAACTCCAAAAGCAAAAAAAATTCGAATTTATTTTCACAAAAACTAGCCAAAAAGTATGCTACACTATTTATTTTTATGTGGGCCTTCAAATTCGCACAGGAGCTCTATCTCGCTCTCATAGAATCCACTTAACACTCTCATAACGATTAAAGTTATAGCGTTCCATTTATTATCTTAGACACTTAGTTGTATTATTATCTCCAGTTTTATTTTGCGAGGTTTGAAGCTGTTTTCCCTTTTAGGGTCCTAGATAGATCTAGATAGGTAGGTGTCACTATAATGGGCACTAACTACCGATCAATTGAGGTATTATCTATCTGTTTTTAAGTTTACCTACAAGAGCTTGAAACACGCTCTTTAAATGATTATATTTTGAGTAAATTAATTGAATTTATGTGAAAACATGTTTTTTTTTGAAGAATGGTATTTATGCAAATAATTATCAAGTTATGAGATTGTAAACGGAAAAACTCTAAGCCATGCATATCTCAACTACATACAATTCATAGTTCTATTCGTAGTTTATGTCTATAAGTACTAACAAGCTATCTATTAACTACTCGGATTAATTGATAAATAATCTAGCCCATTAATTTGTCAACATTGAGATACTGCCGAATTAAGAATTGTTTTGGTTATTATTATGATTAGAACTCATGACGTTGCCATACAACAAGTTCAGCACGCGTTTCCAGTGATATTAACATTCATTGTGAGGTAGGCAATTTACGTGAGCTTATCAAAATGATAAGATAGGAGTATCAATGAAAGTTAAAAATACGATTAGCACTGCTGAATTTGTGAGTATTTAAGGGGGCGCTATTTCAGCAACGAGCTATTACGTTTTGGAAATTCGCAGTGAAAAGATCTCTTATTAATAATGGTTGATAGATTTAAAACCAGTTACAATACGATCGAAAGGATCTGGAGTGGAGGTAAAACTACGCCCCTGTACGACTTTGACTGTTCGATTGGCCGAATAATTTACAACACCCTCAAAAATTATCCCAGAAATATTTGCCAGGTAAGCCGAAACTTGTGATAATTAGTAATGCCTATTACTTAACAAAGTAATATTATTATTTTAGATATGCCTTCTGGACGGAAAAACCGCAACGAACCTGGAAATTTTTAACTGGTCCGTGCGACTTGCCCTGAACTTCCAGCAGCGAGGACTCCGCCATGATGACGTCATTGGCATTTCCGCAAAGAACAGCACCTACGTCACACCAGCTGCCGTGGCCTGTTTCTTTAATGCCACGCCATTCCATGCAGTAAATCCCTCCTTAGACCTCAATACCCTTATACATGTTTTATCCTTGACGAAGCCCAAGCTCATATTCTGTGATTCGGAGGACTATGAGAAACTAAAGACTGCGAGTGCAGGCTGGAAACCAGAGTTGATAACGGTCTCGGGCAAAGTGGAGGGTGTGACGTATGTGGAGGATCTGCTATCACCAACCAATACTGAAATGTACTACCAGTAAGTTGAAGTATTCTTTTGCGCTCAGCTCTTTAATCGACCTGATGTCCGTATAGACTCTATAATTCAAGATAACGTTCGAATTTGTTTAATTCTGCAAATCGAAAAGTCATCGCAAATTTGCAAGAAGTTGTGCTTACTGAGTATCATTAGGTAGTTGTTTAAATTATGCAACGATTTTCTTCTTTTTCAGACCACAACCCTTACTCTTGGGCGGTGATCAGACTGTCGCCATCTTGTGCTCTTCAGGTACCACCGGAAAGCCGAAGGCAGTTTGCATTGCCAACCACATGATAAGTTCTGGGAATCCGTAAGTATTAGATGCACTATTCACAATCTAGATCAGCTCTAATTGTCCTATATTTATACAGTTTTTTAACCAGCGATGCGGTAATCTACTGTGGCTCCGGCTTGGACTGGTTCTCGGGCATTAGTGCCTTTATGAATAGCGTAGCCGATGGCTGCACACGCATCATAGCCGATAAGCCATATAGTCCTGAGTACTTTCTGGAGCTGGTTGATAAATATAAGATCAATTCAGTGATTATGGCACCGCGACACGCTTCCGCGCTGATCGCCTGTCCTCAGGCCAAACCCGAACGACTTTCTAGTCTGTTCTTGTTGGCAGTCGGAGGCGGCTGGATACCCGCAGCAACATTACAGCAGTTACAGAAGCTTATTCCAAGGGGATTTGTCTGCTTTGGATATGGCTGTACAGAATTCGCAGGAGCCTCTGCTAGTCTCTATAATGAGAAGTTTGGCAACACAGTGGGCAAACTTTTGCCTGGGATACGAGCACGCGTTGTCGATGACAATGGCAAGAATCTGGGTTATAATGAAGTGGGGGAACTGTATGTGCACCATGGTCGTAACTGGGCTGGCTACTATGGCAATCCCCTGGAAACACAGCGCATGCAGGACTCTCTAGGCTGGTTCCACTCAGGAGACATGGGCTACTTCGATGAGCACGATAATCTGTACATTGTGGACCGCAAGAAGGACATCTATAAATGCCTGGGCATGCATTACTGGCCCAACGATATCGAGGTGGCCATTGCTGAGTTACCCGATGTCCAGGAAGTGTGTGTGGTAGGTCTCTATGATGAGAAATATGGCGATGCTCCAGCTGCTATGGTGGTAAAACGACCTGGTAGTTCCCTCAGCGCGGATCAGATCAAACAACATGTGGCCAAGCGGATGGTTGTTGAGTTCAAGCAGCTGCATGGAGGCGTCTACTTCGCGGATGAGTTGCCACAAAATAATAACGGTAAAGTGCTCCGACGAGAGGTCAGAGAGAAATTGACGAAGGGAAAGTTGAATAGTAGGGGTTAAGTTTTGGATTTTGCTTAGTTTTAATTGTGTAAATAAATTGAAGTGATTTTCTAATTATGAGTAGCCCCTGAGTTAAGCGATGTGGCATCGCTCTAGTTAGCCTATAAACGCGCCAAGACGCTGCTCCAGATGATAAGGAGCACGGCCAAGGCGCTGTGGCGACTGGCACCCGCAGTCAGCGCAGGCTGTGGTTCCTCCGTGGGCACGGATGTAACACTGGCGCTAGTGCTGTGCTCGACTTCCGTTGGCTGCTGCTGCGGCTTGATGTTGCCTGGTCGGATCTCAACCTTGGGCAGTGGAAAACAGTAGATACGCTCCACCTCTACTAGGAGGGGTGTGGCGCTTTCCGAGGCTGTCTCCGTCACAGTAAGGGGCACACAGATGGTCGGCTCCTCCACGGAATTGCGCTCCTCGTAGGGTATGCCAACGCGCGTTATATTGAGTGGCAGCTGGGGCATCAAGTTCTCCGGGACGCTCAGCTCGCTGTGCATTTGGGCGGAGTTCAAGCTCTCCTCATAGTATTTGTAGTCCTCACTCTGATCCACAACATCATTATCTATGCGATCGATGCTGATGCCAGAATCCGTGTAAATACGCTCCGTACTGCTCGAAGTGGCGTCTAGAAAGTCGGTGGGCCAATTGAGAGCCATCGTTGTGGACTCTGTGGCAGGACTTGGAGTGTCCGTGGTCGCTTGTGCTGTACTCCTGATTCGTGCCACAATGCTTGGCACCGGCTGTGTGCTTTCGTAGCTGTGTGTGGGATATGGATAGGGCAGCGGCATCCAGTTGTCCTCCGTGGTCTGAGTGCGTTGTCGATGCGCTGTGGTTGTCTCAATGGACTCGTTGATTTGCTTGGCCATGTTACGCAACAGTGGATCCGTTGCATTCATGCGCACCACCTCAACCGGTGCTTGGTGCTGCGGTTGCACATTGGTCGTTGGACTGCGCCAGCGACCTCGAGACTCCTGTGACCGCTCGAAGCTGTCACGACGTGCATAAGGATTCTGATAGCCACCAGCTGCTGTGCGTTGCTCCTGATCTGGTAGCAGCTCCTCGCTGGATGTCTCTCGCCTGTCAATAGCTGCAAAACACACAAAAAGCTGTGAAAGCAGTTATGAAAGCACATAAAAGCTGCAACTGAAACTAATTGTGTTTACTGCATACAGCTAAGCTAATTTCAAGGTTGTACTGGAATTGCAATATTAAAAGCATATGAAAGCTTCAACTTAAAACTTAAAGCTAAAACTGTGAAAGCAGTTCTGCAAGCACATGAAAGCTGCAACTGTGCTTGATTGTGTTGTCTAAAAACAATAAAGTTCACCTAAAGCCTAAAGCTTGAGCTGTGAAAGCAACACAGAAAAGCTTCAATTAAAGCTCCCTTTTTTTTGTTATTGAATACTTTGCACTGAACTTGATGCTAACCTTCCGCTGGCATGCCCATTAGCATGGCCTCCAGGCGTCCATAGACGCGCTGCTTGGGGAGAGCCTCATCTTCGTCGGGCTTAAGCGGATGCTCTGGCTTCCAGTTGCCATAGACAACAGCCTCCTGTATGCGTCCCTCACTGGGCATGGGCATGTTTTCGTTACCGCCGTCGATCTGCTCACGCAGCAGCGGTATGTGAGTGTGAACCGTGGAGCTAGCCGGCATAGGCTTAGCCACAGGCTCCGGCAGTTGGCCAGGTCCAACTCCAGCATAGATGGGCCAGTTTGGCGGACCTTGGGCGGGCATAGTTGGCAAAGGTGGTTGCGGTGGCAGCGGTGGCTTTGCCATTTGCATGTCCGCAATGCGTATACGACCCCGCGGCCGGAGTGCTTGCAGTTGCTGGGCATCCGGCTCCGACTGGCCCTGGCCCAGGACCAGAACCAGCTGACAGCTGGAAGCGACCAGAAGCCACAAGATCACAAGAGCCATAGTTAAATTGGACAAAAGTGCCGTTGGGTTGTTTGTCAAATTTCGTTTCGGTTTCGGTTTCTATTTACTGAAATGATGTGCCACTTTTTTAGTGTTTGTTGTTTTTGTTGTATCTCTTTTCGCATTTACAGTTCACAGTTAGCTGGTTGGTTTTATTGTTTCATTTCGTTTTTGTTGACGGCTAACACAACAACAGCAACAACTCATTGTCCGAGATAGTATCAGCTCTCAATTCCACCTGCCCATCGATATTCGCACTCATCCGAGTTGAATGATCCCGCAATGATTTGTTGATGTTGATTTGAAAAGTTTTGGGTTTCTTAGCGCGTTTTCTGTTTTCTGTTTGTGGTCTAAACGCGGCGGCTTCTAAACGGCAACTGATGTTGGCCAAATCAATTTGCGGCCGCTTCAGCTGCCACTTCCATTGACTGGCCTCAACGGCTGCTGCGCATGCGCGTTGCCCGGCCGAAAAGAAAAATAATAGATATAATAGAAAAGAACAGCTATCTTCAGGGTGCCGAATATATAATGCCCTTGCAGCGATTCTCAATCAATTTCTCCTAAGACAGCTCTACGCTATGGTCAGCTGATCTTAACTAACATTATCAGTTAGTCATACAACACTAAGTTTCCGATCGATCATTCCTATGACAGCTGTGTTAATATTGTAATCTGATTTTGAAATTGGTATTTTTAGTTGAAATTCTGTAGGAAATAAGAAACTATATTCTTCAAAAACTATAATAAGATATAGTAATCAGATTTTGATCAAACTTGTTCAAAATGTTTATAGCAATATAATACTCCTTTTTGAGCAGTTTGAACAAGGTGTCAATAAAAGCAAAAAAGTTTTCCATACAAAAATGATTTTTTGACTGATCGTTCCTATGGCAGCTATATGTTATAATGATCCGATCCGGATGGTTCCGATATATGCACAGCCTACAGCAAAAATAACACACATGTACCAAGTTTCATTAACATAGCCTAACGACAAGACTAGTTCGCATAGACAGAACTTACCTAGGAGAGAGAACTTACAGAGAACAGCTCAAGAATTAATAGGCAGGAAATGAGTATTTTTAGTGTGTTACACATTTTGTAATAAAATGATGATACCCACTGCCAGAGTATAATAAAGTGAAGAAATATTCTTAATCACAGCTGTAGAAATTTTTCTTTTGTTCAGTTTTCGCTTAATTATGCGCAAGAGCGTTGAAACTTAATGGCGAATAAACATTCTTTCGTTGTGCTTGGTGAAAATGCAGCGGATTTGATTTATTTTGTTGTTGTTGTTGTTGTTCTTGTTGTGCTGTATAACAATCAATGGGGGGCTCCACATACTAGATGTGTTCATATAGGCATGCCTAGGTATACGAGTCTCTGTGTTGGTGGAGTTGCGTTAACTTTTATGCAAATTTCTGACCATGTCGCCTTTTGTGCTATAAAATATTTAGTTTTTGATTTTGGCACCGTTTATATTTGTGCTTCTTCGATCTATTCGCAACTCTATAGTAGCTGATGATTGTCGCTGAGGGCAACTTTTCACCAAATTGATGGCTCCAACTTGAGCAACGGTAAAACAGTTGTAGGCCGACACTCTATACTGGATTACATCGAAAGTTTGTATATTGTATCAATGAACTTTCTATAAAATATTTAAATATTATTGAACATCCTTTAAACAACTCGAAGTACATATAACAGATACTTGTACTCCATGGTGACTTTATTCGCTATCTCAAAATTCTTGCTATTGTTCTGTGTGTTCTGTGTTTCACCTTCATATTAGCGGAATCCTCATTGTAACAGAAATCGAAGAACCCTAAAGAAACTGAGAAATATATCATACCTCATACCTCATATCATACCTGTAGTCAATCATCATAATACTCATTCAGATATTCTTCCCACAGCTTACATCTGATCACAATAAAAGGTCTTATGTTGACAGAAATCCCTTAAAAAACTGAGTAATATATCATACCCAGCATTTCTGTAGTCAATCATTGAACACTCAAATAACATATATTCGTTCTTCATAATAAAATGATTCGCAATCATAATACTCATTCAGATATTCTTCCCACAGCTGACATATGATCGCATTAAAGGTCTTCATATCATGTTAACAGAAATCCTTTTAGAAACTGAGTAATATATCATACCTCAGCATTTCTGTAGTCAATCATCATAATACTCATTCTTATGTTTACAGAAATCCCTTAAAAACTGTAATATATCATACCCAGCATTTCTGTAGTCAATCATTGAACACCTAAATAACATATATTCGTTCTTTATAATCACTTTATTCGCAATCATAATACTTATTCAGATATTCTTCCCACAGCTGACATATGATCGCATTAAAGGTCTTCATATCATGTTAACAGAAATTCTTTTAGAAACTGAGTAATATATCATACTTCAGCATTTCTGTAGTCAATTCTTAACACTCAAGCAACAAATATTCGTTCACCATGATCAATCATAATACTCATTCAGATATTCTTCCCACAGTCTGACATATGATCGCAAAAGGGTTCTGCATATCATGTTCTGATATGCATTTTTGCAGTCAATACAGACATACGCTATGCTAACATTCTTGCTGATATTCATTCACAGTTTGCATCTGATCAGAAAACAAGCTCTTCATATCTTGTTTTTAGCTGAAATTATAGATTTCGCTGGCACAATTATGGAAAGGAGCCTATCGAAGCGGCTCTGAAGTGACTCCAGCTCGAGCTGTATGGGTAAACCACTCATGAAAATCGAAACCAAGTCAAAACGTCAAGAGAAAAGCTGTCATAATTATGCAATAGCCGGTCTGACGGGGCTGTCAAAAGCCTATGACTTTGTCGGTGCCCCATACAAAGCGAGCCATATGGAAAATCGCTGCGATGAAAACTGAAAAATTGTGAATTATTCAAAAAAATTATGCACCATGGAATGGGATCAACAAACGGACACAAAGCACATGAGGCAATTTAATTTGTGAGTAGAAGAAAAAATAATTCAATTAAAAACAGAAACATAAATAAAAATATAAAAAACCCATTGAGCATTGTCACGTTTTGTGAACATTATTATGGTGTCTACGGAGTATGCAAATGGTGGGAGGGGGAGTGTATAACTATGGAAATGGAAAAGCGTTGAATAATGTTTGCATAGGGTCGCGTCGTGTGTTTGGCATAATGGCAACTTTGTTTTTCCACTTTTATTATGATGTTTTTTTATATTTTTTTTTATTATTTTCAACAAAACTTTCACGATCGTTAATATATAAATATTTGTGCAGATGTCTGTTCATCTGTTTTGTTGTTGTATGGGAATTTTAAGTACTCGTATTATTACATTTCTGTGGGGTATTTAAGAATGTACCGCAGAAATCACAGTATTTCGTATGAATATGTTAACGTAAGAGGAGCTGGGACGGGGGAGAGGAAATGGTATAGAATTTAGAAAAATGTAGCACGTCTTCTAGTTGAGGTTGTGATTATGCTGCCTCCCTACTGGTTTTCCAGCAATCCAATATACTGGCCATTCTGATTGGCCACACGCCGCTCCTCCAGCTTCTTGGCAAAGGCGGGATCACTCTTGGCACGCTGCTCCAAGCGCTCCTGCTGCAGCTTGATGCCCGCATAGATCTGATCGAGACCCTTCTGTATCTCCTCGGGTATGGCTGGCGGGGTAGGTATGTGATCGCCAGTGGCACGGAAACCGTTCTCATCGGCTGTGTACTGTACATTGACCAGGGTGCCCTCTGGCGACTGGTAGGAGTATTGGCCATGCTGTACGAGCACGCCATGTGGATTCGTGTCGAAATCCTTCAGGAAACCTGTCTCCTCGTGCACAATGTTATTGCCGGTCTCATACTCGGTCTTATAGCTGCCATCCTCGCTCTGCTCCTTGTTGTACTTCAGTATGGGTATCCAGGTGCTGGTCTCGCGTTGATCCTCGTGACGATGATCGGGCTTATCATCCCGTGGAATGTTATTCACATTGGGATGTGCATGATGTTGATGCTGATGCTGGTGCTGATGCTGGGCGTGGCACGACAGGGCGAGCAGCGAGACGAGTATCTAAAATTAAAGTCAGTTCACAGTTTTATTATAGGTTGGGAATTCTTTAAATTGATGGGACATTTATATATCTATTTATATATCAAATTAATTTGCAGCTATGAAATCAGTTTCTTTACATTTTGAAATACTTATTTTTATTTTTATTCTAGGAAGTATCTGACAAGGAGTTAAGAACTGCTCGTATTGCCTTAATATGATAAAGATTACTAATAATTTTATATTAATTTTGACATTAAAATATATATAAAATAACTTTAGAATCTAGAGTTCCAGCTTAACAGTGTTGTTGACGATTGTCAAGATATATTTGAGGGAAATTTTAATATTTCATTTTGATTTGTAGTACTTTCAATATATTTTAATTTTTTTGCTCTCACTTTGAAATGCGCTAAATGGTTTAGTTCGAATGTAAATATAGCTTAAAAGTGTTTTGATAGCAACAAAAGAGCATTATTAATATATATTCAGGTGCGTTTTTCCCAGAAACTGCTTGAAATAACACTGAGGTAACTCTTCCCACAAACTCATAAGAACTAATGTTCTGGGAATCGAACACCGAACTGCAGGAACTGATACACCGCAGGTATTTAACTTGAGTTTTTTATTTAGACCACAAATTTGAAATTTTCAAAACTGCTATAATCGATCAACTTACAAGCACTTTCATTTTTAAACGCGTTAACTGATTGATGATTCACTTGCAAGGATGTATTATATACGGCTTAAGCATTAACGGTTAGATTTGCCACTTATTAAAGATGATGTTGCAGTTGCTGTTGCACGATTGCTGCGTCGCCCGTTTGTCTGGCCAGTGAAAGCTGCAACGGTTCGAACTGTGCAGCGGCGGCCCTATTTAAGAGCTTTATATAGCCGCGGCAGCAACTTTGTCTCCTGCGCGCTGCGAGCGCAGATTGTGGCCTGAACCCACACCAGCAAGCGTCTTGGCCAAAGAGACACATAGATACAGATACAATGGCAGCTCTAGGCACAGATACAGATGCAGTGGCAATAGTTGCAATTGCCATAGTTGCAGATGCCGTTGTTGCTCTTTTAGCCAGTCTATTTTGTTGTTGTCTTACCAACATGTTGTTCGCAAGCGCATCGTTGTTTAAATGCTAAAATTAAAATAGTTTCGCTACACATCTGTAGCTTAGAATAGGAGACTGTTAAGATCTGAAGATCCATATACACTCTGGTAACAAAAAAGTATAGTAATATCAGCAAATTTGGTACCACAACTGAAAAACATTAGATTAAAGTAACTAAATAAAGTACTTCCAATGCCAATATCGTTTGTTTTTGGTACTATATCTAATAATATGATCAGCATAGTTTTTCAGCTCGATTATAGCTCTTAACAGTTAAACTTTGTACCATATTTAGAAATGTTATATGACCTCTACTAGTTTTCTTTTCTCAGGCAACATATTTCCATGTAATACCTATGCATATTGGATATGGTAATAGGCACAGTCTGCAGATTGTCTGCGTCTGTCGGGTCGTTCATCTTCGTAATGCCGTTATTTAGAAACAAGCCAGAACGAGTTTTTCTGCCAGCTTCGAGACGTTGTCTTCGCCAAAATGCAGCCGATCATGCAAAATGCTCTCCCATCCAGTCTTCGGCTGAGAGTTTGTGCTCTCTGCTGCTCACCTCTCTCTCTCTCGCCTTCTCTCTCGCTCAAGTGGAGAAGATGTTGCCTCGTTTTGTTGAATTCTTGTAATTGCAGCCGCGCTTGTTGGCGGCAATGGTATAATGGTATTGTGGATCGCGGATTGGGGATGGGGAATCGGGGCATGGGGTTCGGGGGTATTTGGCTCGGAGGACAGTGACATACAATATATGTGGCATAGACTGAAATGAAAATTGTTGTAATACTCGTGCAGCAATGTATCGGGTTCGCTTTTTTTATTTGTTTTTTTGTTTTTTATTTTTTTTGCAAGATGAGGCAAGACGATAATTGAGTTCAAAACGGCAATGGGTCTTAGCAAATGTTAATTAGTTGTGGAAAATGGGTCAATCTGTGACGATACCATGCAAAAACGATTACAGCGATTACTTGCCAATTTCTGGCCATTTAAGCAAAATTGAAAAAAAAAAATACAAAAAATAAAAACCAAAATAAATTTTATTCCAAGATGCGAGAATCACTTGCAACATAATGCGAAAAGTTGAACAACCGTCTTGCCGGTTGCCACAAACTGAGAGAGACAGCTAGAGAACAAGTGATAGCGAGAGAGAGAGAGAGAGAGAGAGCGTGCAAAAACTGGTCAACTTAAGCCTTGCCTCTTGCAACAACAACATTTTGGGCCAGGCCGCCTTCGCAGTCACACTCTCCGCTCCCTTCAAGCCAAATTGTTATGCCGTCTTCAGTGTTGTCTTCGTCTTCGTCTGGCGCCCAGCCAAGCCTACAGCTCTTGAAGCCAAGTTTTTGAGCCAGGCTTTTGGACCAGTTGCCGTTGGAGTGCCCGATGAGTCAGTTACTTGTATTGGCAATTGTGCAATTTTCCCACTTGGATGACTCAAACTCAATGAAAACGAAAGCTGGCAAGGTTAGCTCCAGAGCTGAATCCTCACAGCTCACACACTGACCCACATAGCCAGCTAGTTTACCCATTAACTTGGCCCGTAGTGTCTTGGCCGGGTTGTGACTTGAGGCAATTGAAAATGTCAAATGATTGGCTTCTGCATTCTTAGTTAGCATTTGGTATGGGTTTCATCTCTTGGTGGAAATTGTGTTCTTAGCTCGTGCGCCATTTGACATTTAAAGCTGCTGCTCAAAGACTGTAGACTGTGAAGACTTGAAGAGTGAAGACTATGAGAGACTGGAGACTGGTTTACAAAAGTCCGGAGGGGCTAACGGCGAGGCAATAAATTTTGCGGCAATTTCAAGTGTCATGATGTTGTGAAATTTCTTGTCAGTGCCTGGCATCTTGAGCTTGAATCGTAAATAATGCTCTAGTAATGGATGGAGATGTCTGTTGATCGGCAATCAACGCCACTTGATAGACAGACCACGTATTTTCGCATTATACCCCTTGGTAATTGGCAATTCTAACAGGCATTTCCATTAATTTCATTTCATTAATTCAAAGAAATTCTTTTGATCTGATTGCGATGCTAAATGTCATTTAGCTGATCTTTTTATATCAAGTTTATTGACCGAGCATAAGCACACAAGTTTTAACAGCCTTGCACTTAAACCGCTTGCGAATTATAAGCGCACAAGCCGTATTTATTATAATAAACTTTCATCAGATATTTTAGTACGTTCTATTTACCTTTTTGCCTACTGACCTCCGACAAACGTCCGCTTAGCGAAGCATTTAAGATCGACATATTGGGCACATAGAAATTAAACTGTATTTTAAAATCACTTCTGGGCAAGAAGGCCGGTAGATTATCCGCTACATTCATGTTACGCAAGTAGTATAATCCCTGAAAATATAATTAATAGTTTGATTTTGAATGGGAAGAACACATACAAAAGAAATCGGAAACCACTCACCTTTGGCTGAGGACACTTCTTGGGCAAATTGCTGTCCTTTATCATACTCTTGTAGGCGATGGTCATGAACTTGTTCTGTAGTGAACTCTTTTGGAACTGACAGATATCCACATTCACCGTGAGGATCTTGTGATACTCCTTGGTGGGTGGGCGTGGCAAAAGGATCACAAAGCTGGCATTGCACCATTCAAAGGCCCGATTGTATTTGACTTCGGCGGTTATTAGAGATTTCTCTGGTTCAACTATAAAGCATTTATGATATTCAACAACGCTTGGGTTCACTTCACACTTGAAGCTGTTCCACTGCACAATTAGACGTTGTGTGGGCTGTTGCATGGTTTATATGGAAAGTTTTTAAAATAAGTAACATATTTTATCAAAAATATATAGATACCTTGCTTTCAAGATCAGCAATTGGCAGTAGAAGTGCCAAAATATATAATTTTTCCATTTTGACTGTTTAATTGTTAATGACTTGGCTGGGAATCGTTTAATGACTAAATATTTGCGTGCTTTTGTTTTGTCTAGCCATATTTAGTAATTGTTTTTTAAGTGCTTAGATGATCATTGTTTAAAATCACATATTTCACTTTGTTCCACGGTGGTTTAGGTAATGAGGTTTATAATAACATTATTATTCTAAATATTGCGGAAGTTGACAGCATAGTTTGTTATACTTTTTTATAGGCCATACATATAACAATTAAAACTTTAGACTGAGAGATTTTGCGGCAAACTATCAAGAGTTAAACAATTTCTAGTTGTTTTCTACGAACTCACAGGTTAATTATTTATTGAAGAATTAAATCAAATTAGTTATATATATATATATATATATATATATATAATACATATATATACTTTTTGTGTCATATAAACAAGAAATCTTAAATATTTATGTATGCTTTTAATTTTATAGCTTCGGAGCAAATAAAAAGCATAAATGCAAAAAACATAGCATAATTTTAGGCGGTCAAATTATCAGCTGATGAAAATATGTATGTTTTAACTTTAACTTATATGTAGATCAATCATCCTCTCTACTTTTTGTGGCTTCTCACAAAAACCTGAATTTTCTATTGTTCTCCTTGGAATTGACGTATATATTTCCGTGTAGTGTGATATTTATAAACGGTTCAACCTTTGGCAAAAACCAATTAAAGTTGACAAGGAACTCGGACTCGGTGAGAACGGGTGGCAAGGACTCTACGATAGTAATGTTCTGCGCCGAATAGGAACCCTTTGGGAAGGAAAGAAGCAATAGAGAGAGCTATTGAAATCTTTTGAGTGGTTTTTACCTACCTCATTAAAGGGACACTGCAAGGTTGCATCTCCCATGTGTGTCAAACTACTGAACATCGCAATGAGTGACTTCTTTTTGCCCTCTCGCAGAGTTTTGCACAACTCGAATGTGACATCGTATATTTTCTGGAAGACTTTCTTTCGATTCGGTATGGATACCTTTAGAGAGCCAGTTAAAGCCGTGATCTTCTGCATTAGCATCAATGCTGCATTTACGCTTGTATTCCGAGGTGGGTTTGCTATGCAGCTGGCTTGGGTTATGTACTTGGAGTTGGCCACACATTCCAATCGTCGAACCACTATAACGTATCCCCCGTACTATATACATACAAGTAATACCATTTTCAAACTCTTCGCTTCATCTATGTGCTGTCTTTCCTTCCTTCTGACTTACCTTCGCTGGGGCGCACAAACTCCAAGCGCTGGCTATAAGAAAGATGCGCAAACTCAATCTCAACATGTCTCTGACTGTTTGTGCCTCCAACTTCAACTGAACAAATGCTGATCAGGCGTTGCCATTGACCTTTTCCAATAATAAAGTGGTTTGGTGGCTTAATTGTCGGAACGATTGGGGCAACTAAATCGGTGTTTGTTATTTTAAAATGGGTCTAGTGTACGTATATTTAGTACAATGCGAGGTGTGCTTATTACCTTGTAGTAATTAAAGGCAATTTTTTGTATATATTTTCGTTATCTTCTTCTTAGATGAGCTATTAAAGTGTAGTTAATGTGGCAGTATGTAAGTATTAGATAGATGGAGTGTAGTGGCAAGCTCCTTCAGCCTTTTCGCTCACTTAAGTAAGAATCTGCCAACTAGCACAGCAAGAGGGATAAGTTTTTGAACCTAATTTCCTTGGCAGCCATATGGTATATTGATTCGAGCTATCTGTACAATTGCAACTTATAGTAGGATGAGCAGCAGTACCAAATTTCATCATGATTCATCGTCAGCTATTGGATATATTTTGATTAAAAAATCATCATTAACTTATTGCACACACCTCGTAGCATGGTTATATTTGCATTGATTGCGATTTGTGGACATAACCGACAGAAACTGATGCGTAAACAAATCAGATGGATCATATCAATGCCAGTAACTGCGGTTGCGCAGCGATTAAAGTATTTAGTGTTGAAAATAGTGTTCATATCGATTTGGGTTTCGCCTTTGGGTTTGGGTTTGGCTTTAACTGGCGTGTGTGTAAATAATCTTGGGGCTCATCATTGTCATCATCATCATCATGATAATCAGCAACCGCAAGACGGCGTGAAGGGCAGTTGGTAATTTTGTAAGCGCCACGAGGCTGAGAAACACTCACAAGTGAGAGATCTTCAGTAAAGTACTCTTCGAGTGGCAATGAGACACAAACTTAATTGTTTAATATTTATTCATTTATTTATAACTTCTTCTTTTTTTCGGGTGTGCAGGTTGGTGTGTCTGAATGTCAGGGTTATACTAGCAGACTTGCTGCAACCCATCGTATGGTTTATATGGCATAGGGCAGTGCTGTGCTATCTCCAGTACGTAATACTTAATACGTTTCATGTTATATGTTAAAAGATATACATACAACTTAATGCTAATTACTTAATTACACATACGCTCCGTGGACGCAACTATTGCGGACCAACGGGCAGATGATCACCCTCCGGTTGGAAGCCATTCTCATCGGCCACATAGCGCAGGGTTATAATGTTGCCCTCGGGATCGCTGTAGCTGTAGGAGCCCGTCTGTACCAGCACCAGTTCCTCATGCTCATCAATCACCTGGCCATCGCTAGTCTCTCCCTTCGGTATGATGATCTTCTTCAGGTAGCCCACGTTCTCCACCCGTATGCCATTTGATGTCTCATAACTGCGAGGACGGAGGGCATTTAGTGTTACGACCTTGGCTAAGAGTCGATCACGAACTCACCTGCTGTTGAAGCTGCCATCGGCATTGTTCACATTATCCTGCTGGATAATGCTGGCCGGTGTTGTTGTTGTTCCTCCGGCGCGCGCATCCTGTGGACGTGCCAGCACAAAGGTCAACAGCAGAGCTGAGCACAAAACACACACGAACTTGTACATTTTGTTACGGTTACGAAATAATGGCTTTTATCCTGTTATAGTCGATATTCGGTATACGATATTTGATATGTCGCGGGGGGGCGTGGCAAGTCAATTCCAGCGAGTTAGTGCACAACTGTTGTCTACTCAGCGATCGCTTAGCCTTTATATACCATCTCGTTGACGAGGGCGAGCACCTGATTTGCAATCTCACGCACCGCTCCGCACCACTCCTCACCGCTCCTCACCGCTCCGCGACAGCTTCGGTTGCCACCGCTAACGATTACGATGGGCGCACTAGATAAGAAGCAGAGAGCGTCAAGTACGAATAATTGTACTCGTACTTCACCGCACAGAAATGACGAGCGGGCGCTTCTTCGTCTCATTTGAGTATGTTATACCCTGTAACCAAAATTTGCTTTAAAGGGTATACACATTCTTACATACTTGTTTCGAGGCAGACCTGAGCTTTTAATTCTATGTATCAATTCGCCGACTTTAAATATATAATTTAATAGTTACTTCATTTGGTCGATAATATGCCGGAGTCGCATATTCTAATAATAATACTATAACCTACTCTTCGATCTCGCAGTTTTGAAGCGCTATAGTTACTAAATTTGGTATACAGTTATTTATAGATCTTTCATAGAACTATATCACTTAAAACTCTGATAAAGCCTGCTCGAACTACTCAGAATCGTTAGAAACTTAAAGTACATACTATAGAAGTTACTACATTTGGTTGAAAGTATCTCGGAGTCGCACTCTCTTGACTATAGCACTTTTACCTACTCTTTAATCTCCAAGCTTATAAGCGCTATAGTTCCTAAATTTGGTATACGGTTAGTTATAGATCTTTTAGAGAACTACCTCACTTGAAACTCTGACCAAGCATGCTGCTACGAATAAGAATCGTAAAAGATCATAAAGATATGATAGAATTTGGAAATCGAGGGTATAACGTAGTCGAGCACTCTCTACTAAAGCGCTGTTGCTTGTGAGCTTGGTTTTTTTTTTGGTGTGGCCATCGTTTGAGGTTTTTTTATTGTCCATTTCGCGCGTCTGGCCGATGAGTAAACGGGTAAACTTCGCCGTACCGCCAAAGAGATGAAGATGAAACGACGATGTCAGCAGGTGATGTTGATACTGATACCCGAAGCTGAGCAGCGACTGCGACTGAGACTGAGACTGAGCCAGAGACATAGACTAAGACTGGGACAGCTCAGCTGTGACATGTCTCCGTCCGCTGTCTCCAAGACGATGTTGATGGCATTGCCGGTTGGAGTTGGCAGCTACGTGATTTGCCTGCTCAGAACATAATTCATTCTCAAGTAATGCAAGTTCCGTTGAATTGTAGGTGGCGCCGGGGGCGGTTAAGGGGTCTTGCCAGTTGGCTGTGATAACCGTTAAGGATTTGACTTTGTATAAATGCAACGGAAACAAGATCAAAGTGTACCGTTTATCAAATATAATCGATCGAGTCAATCGGAGTGTGACGGTGTCAAGAACCAACAGACTGAGCAATTATGATGCGGGGCACGTTTCAATTATGGAAACAATTTGGCGGAATCATTAGAATACTCATATGTACGCAGCCTGGGCTAACGGTGAACGCGAACAATGGGGCAATAAAAAATGTAGAGTATTGTTCAAGAAATGATAACGTTGGATATTACGTATACGCAGCGAATACCAACCAATGGGTCAATGAACTTGAACTGTGACCAGCTCTATGAATTGTAGAATAGTAAAAGAAATACACATTCTACAGTTTCCCTCTCCCCATAACACTCAGAGTTAGGTTCTAGTTAAGAACCCGCAGCTCTTAAAATGATTATTCTCTTTGCTGGTTTCTTTTTAACAGCTGCTTGCTAATAGAATAAAATTATACGGAAATCTCACTTTCGTTTTCTGCCTTGATTACATAACTCAGACTTTTAACGCCGAAGTAGTTTTGAAAACGATATTGTTAAAATAAACATTTGGCCTACACCCAACTAACTAATAGGTCTCGTCTCTCTCTCTCGCTCTCTTGGGATATACAAGATCACGTATTTGCCAATTAGAATCCCATTATGAGGAACTTAACATGTCTATTCTTTGGCATTTGCAAATGCAGAATTGCAACCGGGCAAAGCTGCTAAATAAGACAAATTTAACACAAATTTCGCACACAGAGGGTCACGCCAGGTAAATACAAAGATCTGGCCAAGTTTTCAGTATTGAAGCTCGTTCAGCATTTGGGCGAGGCACCTAAAATAAATAATAAAGAGGAGAGAACTCGCTTCAGATACTTGAAATGGTAAAAAATTACGCAACTGGCATAAAAACTAAGAATTTAATTATGCAAGCCACGTTTCTATTGTTTATAACTATTTCTTTTTTATCGAGAAAGTTATCATATAATTTGAAATTCTCTCACTCTTTAGACTCTGTTCCCAAAGGGAAAGGAGTTCAAACTGTTGAAAGGGAAGAAGAGTTGAATCATCGCTCGAAATCTCGATGGATTATCGAAAGACATACTCTTAAATTCCGATTTATTATATTTTCTATTTATAAACAGCACATAAATTGTATCAACATACTAGCTTTAAAGCAGATAGACTGGTTTAAATACATAGAAACAGAGTGAAGGCGTTCTTTGGTCCATTTGCATAGTTTAAAAGATCATTAATAGAATATTGCATAATTGTGTTTGTTTTTGTTTTTGAATTTTCTAGCTATGTGTGTATATTAATCAGTAATTTTAACTTGATTCATTCAGTTCTTTTGGTTCACAGTTGATAGGCTTTACATTAATAATCACATTGATGGCCGAGCTATTACAATCCAGTTAATACTTTTGCTCACTGGGCTTATAGGGATGCTCCGCCAGATATTTCAGGGTCTTCAGCACCGACTCTGGCGTTGGCGGGGGTGTGGGCAAATGTTTGCCAACTGGACGATATCCGTTCTCATCCGCCGTATAGGTAATGCTGTATTCGTTTCCATCATCGCCCTGGAAGGAGAATTGTCCGTTGATGGCCTCCCCGAATTGATCTTTCTTTATTTCCTTAAGTTCACCTTTTTGCGTTGCTACTGAGCCATCATGCAGCTCATAACTTTTGAAGAGAAAGCATTATTGAGTACATCATTATCCGGAAGTAGGTCCCAAGTTAAGCTCTATAAACTTACTGGTAGTGAAATTTTCCATTGTACTCCACGTTGGCTACATTTTCGATAAAATCCTCAGTTGCACACGTAGCAGCCACAAACAGAACACACATTAATATCAGTTTCATTTTAAACGATCGAAATAGATATATCCAGAAATTAATATCCACGCGGTGCTAATGTCACGAAACGACTGACAATTTGTGATTTAAACAAACAGACTTATATAGGATAGCCAAATTAAAACTGAAAAACAAACAAGCAAAACTAATAAAATACCTGTACTAAAATATTTAACATGAAATTAAAGTTGTAGCAATAAATAATATTGAACTTGTTTTGGTTTGTCTTTGGCATTTTGAGAATGGGTGTGAAATTTGGTGCAGACGCCTCCGTTTTGACTTCAGGCATTGAGCCAAATGAGCCTGAACAACTTTTCCATAGATAGAGAAAGAGCAGGGTATTCATACCCAGTAATGTTAGTTTTAATTACCTCACAAGGAACCAGTTTCCAGCTGAACATACAGCATCGAAAACATAAAAGTTTCTATTGTTTGGTCTATGATTGTTTAAGAGTATGAATAATTCGGTGTTTATAGCTATATTCTATTGTTTTTATTTGAAATCATGTATAAACTGTATGCAGGGTAACATTTATGTACATCTATCTGTCTATATAGGACTTGTTATCAACGTCAGCATCCGATTCTGGTTCTTCATGGAACCGACGTGACCACATTTTTATGTTAGTATTCAATTCATTTGCATACAACAAATTTGTCAATTCTACCTTGAAATGCAAAATAAATATATATGTAAGCATAAAGTTTTCATATGCTATTTTTAGTGATCAGAAGAATAGATCTTTAGTTGTTTTTCTTTAAGCGTGTGCTCTACTTTTCATAGATATCAATAAGATATCCTGTACATCCTGTTTAAAGTATAAAAGAAACAATGATTTTTTGGCAAAGAATCTGTAATTCTTTATTTGCAGCTAAGGCTAAAGATATTTATGTTCTTCTCATGTGTTTACATCATTTGACACGTACAAAAACCAACAATTCGTATTATATATGTATGTATATGCATAAGTAGGTACATCGTCATTCATCGTCATCATCCATCATCCATATCGCTTATACTCGTATTATGTGCAAAAGATTATAGTTATACAGACTATTTACACAAGAATCGCAGTGCACAACATTTGGATTATTATGCTATTATTATATTTCTTGGTATTATTTGTATATATTGTTTGTTTGTTTTTTTTTTTTACATTTTCTTCTTGATTTCATTAATAAATCGGTGATATCACATGAGTCCGAAAATGGCAAAGTTCCGGCGACTAAAAGATCTTAAGCACAGTATAAGTATAAAGACAAGAAGGAGTTGAAGAAGTGTGAAGAAGTGAAGGAGTGAAGGATACAGAGTAGGAAGAAGTAAGAAATGAAAGCTACTTAGGTGAGTGTCTGTGTGTGTTTCTTCGTGTGCAGGTTGTGTTCTTCAGTCAGCTGCTCGATGTTGGTGCTCGCTTCAAGGTATTGATTGATGATATTGGGTTAGCAGCAAATTGCTTCGTTGAGTATAGAATATCAGAATCCTTTCCATGGTCAGTTTTATCCCCTCATTCCCTTCAGCAACTTCAGCGCCTTAACGGCGACGAGTTGGCGGCAGGCTGGCCAAATAATCGAGCGCCTTCTGGATCGCTGGTGGGATTGGTGGGGGAGTGGGCAGATGGGCGCCCTGTGGCTGGAAACCGTTCTCATCATCAGCTGCATAGTTGAGGGTAATCAGCTCTCCTTCAGGTGAGGTATACGACACGGAGCCCTTGACAATGATCACATCCGTGGAGTCCGGGGAGGAGGCCTTCTTAACGGTGCCAGTTTCCTCAGCCTTGATGCCATTGGCGGTTTCATAGCTGCAAATAAGTTATTTCTGTTTTAATTCCTTGAAGTAACAGCATTTTAATATAGTTGACTCAAAATCGGGCTAACCAAATTCACCTTGAAAGCTGTGAAAAAATGTAGTTATCTGTTTGTATACTCTTTCAGAGGGTATTACAATATTGTCATGAAATGTGTAGTCACCTAATGTTTTTTATAAATATACATTTTAAACATGTTATTTAGACTTTAATTTAAGCTGCATTAATGAAACTTGGCACAGATCAGTTATTCTTTTATAAGCACCAGCCGGATTGGATGATAATATCACGTAATATTTCAAAGGGTACTAACCTAACTGGTTTGAAAATGTTTTCTGGTATAAATAATCTTCTATCTTTCTAAGATCAGCAGTGTTAGCAATTAAGTAAACATGACTGACTGCAAGAGTATTAAATCTTCGGCACTCCACAGCTTCATAGCTGTCTATCTTGTTTTTTGCGAGTTTTTTTCAGCTTGTGTATTATTTTAAAGCTGTGTTCGTATGCGTCACTGGCGCCGGTTGAATTAATAGTTTATTTATGTAATAATTAACATTTAATATGAATGCGCGGACTTGATATTCAATGCAAATATTGATAACTTGTATATTGTTCATAAATCCGTATTTAATTAGCTTAATTTGCATTTAAAACATGCAGTTGTTTTTTAATGTTATGGTGAGATTATTTTGGGAGAACAAAACCAAATATATATAACTTTAAGTAAGTATGTGATCTTAAGTACATCGATAGAATTGCCGCTATGGAAGCTGATAGATAATATTATAAGGATACGAAGTATATGTATTTTTTTTGGGATTTAACTTAAAAAAAGTCAAATTTCTGACTAAAATCAAAATTCTGGCAGTCAATTTTCTAATTTCAATTTTAAGGTTTTCCCTGTCCGGGAGAAGTTAAAGCGCGATAAAGCATAGAAAAAGAATTGATATGATAAAAAACTGCCTAAAAGTATGCAACATAAAATAACCGCAGCGCTGGTTCCGTCTTTAGACTCGGTTTATAACTGGTTCCATTAACCTAGTCAAGATGAACTTACGCATAATTGTAGGCTCCATCCGGTTCGATATTGGATTCTTGGCTTATGATCGCAATGGGCTCTCCGGCCTGCTGTGGCCTGGGCGCTGCCTCGACCAGGCAGAGCAATGCAGCGGCGATCAGGCAGATTGCAAACTGGAAATGGGTTAAGAACGGAAATTAATTCAATTTACGTTAATTGCCAATTGTTTATAACAAACGAGCGCAATTATACAACATGTTACATGAGACTCTGAGGCTACGTAGAAGAAATCGTGCGCTGTGATTTTGTTTTTGTGTGTTTTTGCATGTAAATTTGTTTTTGCTGTGTTGAAACTTGGCTCATCGTTTCGCATAGTTGTTTGATTTATGACTGTTGTTTAGACTGTTCTCACATACAACACCATGGGGTATATATATACATATATTTGTGTACATATGTATACATATGTCAATTTGCCACACATTTCTTAAGGTCGTCAAATAACTAGACGCCAATTAAATATTTTCCACATTAGATTTTCAGCGGCTTTTTTTGTGTGTTTTATGCATTTAGCTGGCAATTATCTAACAGTCGCTCAAGTGCACGGAAAATTGTAGGGCGCGGTTAATTGAGATGACAATTAGATAATGTTAAATTGCATTTCTTTTTATTATGGAAAAACACGAAAATACGAGAAGCTTTTAGCCACTTTAATGCTTCATATATGTAAATATGGGAGTAGATTTATTGTTTCTTGGGGTTCTAAGTTCTAGTGCTGCAAAAAACTGTAAAACTAGATTAAGTTGCCAATAAAGGTAGCAGAAAACTTGTTTGAATAAATATACAAATTAAAAGAAAAATATATATTGTTACAAGCAACTTTAACAAGTTTGTTATTAGATTATTCTATGAATGAACTAAATTAAGGTTGATAAATTGGAACCAATTAAAATAATGTGATGACAATACTCAACTTGCAAACTTTATTAATTGAACACTATCGATTGTGCTGACTATCGATTATCTAAACTAAAGCCACTATCGATAGCAGGTCTACTGAGCACATACAGGTATTTTTAAAAAGGTCGCTGGTTTGAAAATGATTGATTTGTGTTAAGTCTGGGGCCGGTCTGCTAAACAGAGGCCCGTATCAATATATATTATGCATGCTGCCTCTTTGCACACTCCCTAACGCTGTCTCTGGTTAGGTGTTTACATGCACTCGTGTTGAAATTGGGTACCTGAGGCTGAGGCCCCTGCCTGAGCTTGAGTCTCTGTCCCAGCTTCAGCCTCAGCCTCAGTCTAGGTTTAGTCTGGTTGACTCTTGAGCAATTGCCAATGGGCGAGTGGGTTACGTGTCTAAAGTTTCAGTTCAGTTTTTGTTTTTGGCCAGATAGACAGCTGACAACTGAGCGCAACATTCATCGCCTGCACTTTGTTAGACTCGCTTGCTCTTCTGCAGCCAAATGTCTCCTAGTCTGGGCCCCAGACCCAGCCTGTCCAGCTCGACCCAGTCACATAGTTGTTGTTGTTGTTGTTGTTGTCGTTGTCTGACCTTTGCATTGCATGCCGGCTGCATGTTGTTTGGCTTGGCATCGTGTTCGAGCCTTTTAAGTGGTTGGCTTGGGCTCAGCATTCATTAATTGCTATTGCCATTTTGGCCAGGCCTGGCAGCGACTTTTGGCCATTTGCTGCCCAAATGGCTGTAACAATTGGTAAATAAACCAATGCGGAAGCAACGCTTTAAACTGAGTCGCTTCGGTCGCTTAAAATGCCCATATTTCGCCCTTCTGCCAAGACTTTCGACTTTTATGTGCGTTTTTAATACCTTAACATTTTTGGGTTGATTGATTTACGACTTGGTTGTTGGAAATGCCAATTTAAAACGCACTAAAGGGTTTTTTGTTAACCGAAGCGAAATATTTGGCTTTATGCATTCCAAACTCTGAACTCAGACGTGGTTTTAAAATATAAGTAAACTCTTAAGAATTGGTTTATGAAATATGTCAAATTTGTTTCTTAAACTCTGTTCCAATGGAACTTATAATACAAGATTGATGAATTCTTCAAAGGATATTGTTTGTGGTCAAACACTTGTTCTAAGAATTGTTGCTTATTTGAAGGACTGACAACCAAAGAAGTCTGAATTTTAATTCTTTGCACAGGTAAAATATGAAAATATGAAATATCCTGGAACTCAGTCGATCACTTGTTGATAAGCTAACAAATATCTTAAGGACTGTTTTCAGCTTCCTCGTTGATGCTATGCACAGCTAGTTTATGATATTTCTATTAGATATTTTGCACTTATTTTGGAACTTTTCCTTAACACCGCCCAACACACACTCACACACACACACACAGACACACTTACGTTCTTCATTTTGTTGAATTGAATTGGTTTGGTAATGTAATCCAAAGATGGGCTTATCCTTTCCAGCTGTCGGCGCTCCACACTTCACACTTGTTGTTAATTGAACAAAAGATTTTTTAATGATGCCCAAGTGCCGGCAAGTGACTCTATTTATACGAAAACCCAAAAGACAACGACGACGGCGACGTCGCTGCAAATTCAGCGGGCAAAGCGTCGCATATACAAAATGCAAAAAAAAAAATAAAAAAAAAAATAAAGAAAAAATATAAAAACTAAACTAAAGATTCGTCGTAGTCAACGGCGACGTCGTCGGCGCTGTCAGCGTCGCTGTCGACGTTCACGGTGTTTGAAAAGAGCAGCAGCAGCAGCGGCGGCACCAGCAGCAGCAGCGCCAATAGTTGTTGTTGGGAAAACAGCGACAACAACAACAACAAATAGCTGCACAGATGAGTGAAAAACTCTGTTGAGGCGCTCGGTGGGGGCCTGAACACCCCCCTGCAGCTATACGCCTCTGGGTCCGCTCAGCTGTTCTGCGCAATTGAGAATCAAATGCGAAACATTTGCATGCAATTGTTTCACATTGCGAATGCAATTCTATCATTGATTTCCACCCGTTTGAGCACAGTTACAGTTACATCAGCAGCACGCCCTTTGGCCAATAGATTCACCTGCCGTATGTGTGTGTGTGTGTGTTTACCTGATAGAAATGAGATATTTGCGCTCATTTGTCAGCGGCAGGTGCGTCGCACAGTAGCGGAAACTATAAAATAGCCCCACTTAATCGAGCTTAAATGTATGCGATTGGCATCGCCCTCGCGGCGTTGCCACCTAACTTGCAGCTTTACAGCAGTTCGACTGAAATTGTGAATTGTTTTTCTTTTTTCTTTTTGTTTTTTGGGCGCGAGTAAAAAAATTGCATTTAAATACGTGGCCAATAATCGGCAAATGCAATCAAAGTCAGGCAATGGCGACAGCGACGAGGCACAGTGGTTAAATCACAATTTTTAGCAGTTCAAATTGTTTATTATAGCGAGAATAATAATAATAATAATAATATTGCAAAATATGCTACCAGCTTGGCTCTAAAGATAAAACTGTGAAATTCAAAATACAATTTTCTTTAATTTCATGTCTAAAAATCTTTTATATATTAATGAATCTTGTGGTTCCTTTCACGCCTTTAAAATGACACTACTTTAAATCATTTATATACCATTTGGAAGATATTTGACTAATCTTTGTTCATAATTTATAAAAAATTTAAATTCTTTGGATATATTGCCGATATATACGTGTTAAAAGCTGACACTAACACAATGAACCATAATACACGCAGACTTGGCTTACTAGATTTTCAAAAGATTTGTTTTTAAATATTTAGAAATATTTTTACAAATTAACTGTCTTTAATTGTTTCTAGAAATTGGTCGACTGCGTGGACCACTTGCGATACTAGTTATATATATACATAGGGCAAACATGATCTGAATATTTCTTACAACAAATTTAAAATGTTTCTTTTATCATTATATTGATTTAAGTTTCAATTTAGAACAAAGCTTATCAAATTAAATGTGATCACTACTTTTATATGGAAGCTTTCAGGCTAAGCTTTGCATATTTTGATAATTTTGTGTGCTTCGTTTACTGTACCAAATTTCCCCGTAATCGGAGTTAAGGTTCACTGCAAGGATGATTATTTGTTAGGGGTGTTTTCACGCTTACAGCTAAGTTTGGGATAGTAATGAAGATTTCATTTTGAGTTTTGTTGATCCCTTAAAGAATTCAATGCTTTCTTGCTGTTACAGTACCACTGTGCACCCAAATTCGGGCCCAGGGCATGCCTTTGTCTGTATTTGTGGCTGGCTATGTTGTGCTCGGGTCAAAATGCCAAAAATTGCTAAACGCGAAGAGGCCGTCGGTGGTGCCAAAGTGTAGGCGCGTCTAATGAATAGCTTAGGTCGGCTTGGGTCTGTGGCAGGCAGATGGGGACAGAGACACAGATACAGGCATAGGCATAGATATAGACACAGACGGCGACAGAATTTCGTGACAAGATTGTCCCAAAGATTGTTGCCATATTGTATTCAAGTAGTTGTTGCTGTTGTGCTGCCTCCGACTGTGGCAATCAACAAAACAATTGCCAGTTAGTGGAAGCTCTGAAAATGTTGCTGCCTTCTAGTTTTTGGGTCTGGCCTATTGTTGCTGCCTGTTGGCTAGTGTAAGGCAAGCAAGCGCTTTATAATTATGAAGACATTCAACTGCATTAATTTTTATATTTATTGTAGTATATTTTTAATGGGCTTATTTTATATTACGCAAGCAATAACAACAGCAGCTACCAGCTTCTAACCTATTTGAGCCGCAAGCAAGTTCGTTGCCTAAGTCATTTGATTTTAAGTGGCGAAAAAAAAAAAATTTTGAAAAAAGTTTTTTTTTTTTTTTTTTGACAAATGTAGAAACCTTGAAATATTACGCATGACTCTCTTATTAGCGATTCTAGCAGCATTTGCTGCAAAATGTCAGTTGTCCGGCTAGCCATAAAGCATAGAACAGATGCCTCCTCTTCATCTCCATCTTCATCTCTATCCACTGACTTTGACACGCGCTGTGCAGCGTTTTACAGCTTCGTCTTGTTGGCCTTGAAGGTCGTGCCATCTTCTTTATGGCGTCTAACGCAATTTGTTTTACAGGTTGGCCCCCCTCCCCCTCCCATTTGGCTTGCAAAATGGCTTCAGGTATTGATTTACCATTGCGTAAGAGACACCCAAACTGGCGTGGCTCTTTGCGTTTAGAGTCTAGACCTAAACGGCCTGGACATGGCCGGCATAGTTTTCGGCATCCAACTATAGCCACTTGCTAATGGCTAATGCTAATGTCAATGCAGGCATAAATAAATAATTGCAAATAGCAGACGTCTCAGCAGCAGCAGCAGCTGAAGCAGCAGCAGCAGCCGTCGAACCAGTTGGTGCGGTTAAATGTCAGTGGTTTTGGTCATGTCAAGAATCTTTAGCTACTGCACATACTCAGATCAGGTCTGCTCAGCTTAGCATTGCTGAGCTCAGCTCAGCTCAGCTCAGCTTCAATCTGGTCAACTCCAGTGTTACCAGCTAAATGTACTGGACACGCTGTAATTTCATGGTCAAGGAACTGATCCAAGTGCTACGCTTTGTCCATATCAAACTAGAGCAGCTCAGTGGTCAGTTATAGTATATATATAGCAATTAAGCATTGAACTTGCAATTGAAACCACTCTAGACTATATTGAAACTCATTTATGTTAATTACTCGATGGCTAAATTATGCACTTTGAGCTGGTACTAAGAATCCGCCTGTTATATCTGATATTGATGCTAATCCGTCTGAGCATCTTAGAAGCCACGCTGAAGGCGAAGGTGAGTCTTCTATGAATACTCGTTATGTGCCTTATGCAAATTAACCGATAAATGTTATAAGTCAGTGGAACTCACAGCGTGTGTGTGTGTGTGTATGGCTCTGTGTGGGTGTAACACTTAATGGCAATTAGTGTATAATTAAAGAAATATTTGATATACCAACTAACTTGGGTCTGCGCTGCACAGCGGGCACTACAAGTTCGTTAGCAATTACGGAAGTCATTAATTAACTTGCGTCAAAGAATTCAAAGGACATCTAGGTCTGATGGTGGTTAAACTCATTCAGAGCCTATCGCCTGGCATAAGTTCCAAAAATGCCATCCTTAATTATGATTGTTAATGGTTGTTTCATAGTTGAAGCAAATGGAACGACAACTTGAAGTGCTGTAATTATATAACATTTAAATGGGCTAGTATACATATCCAATGGCTTAACTGGTTAGGTGTCATGCCTTCTGCAATTAACCCACACTTAACTTGTTTTTAACAGGCCATATCTTTGTCGCAAGAAACCATTTAACGCTTCGTTCATAATGGATAAGTATTCTATTTAATTGTTTTCGTATATAATGGAACTGTGTGACATATATGCTTTTGTAGGTTATTTAATTATTGAACAATCTTTATGTGCATATCAAATAATTAAAGTGCTAATATACATTTAATATTCTGAATATTTATTTATTTAAGCTGTAGGAAATTCAAATTGTTTGGAGTTATACAAGCCGATTTGACTTTTAATATAGTGAATAGAATTTGTAATTTCTTCTGTGTTGGCTTACATTGGACAGGCAATGTTGTTGCAATCTCAGCTATTGTTGCTTACAATTTGACTTCGTTGCAATTCTGTCAAGCCGCACGCGAAATGTGAAGGCCAAAAGCGGAACTGACAGCGTTAGTTTCCCTCCCTTCTACCGCCTCTTTATTATATTATTCAGTATTGAGAATTCATATATGTATTAACAAGTAAGAACTTCCCACAGCGACATACTCTGTTCCCAGTCTTCTGTCTGTCAAGGAGTATATTAAATTTGCTAACTCCAGCTTTAAGGCTTATTTGCGAGAGAGGGGGTAGCTGTGGTGGGTAAATATTGATAATTCGTAGACTTGGGATATATAAAAACATGTGTACCAAGTTTGATGGCTTTTCGTTGAAGTGTGTCGGAAATATTACATTTATACGGACAGGCGTTGCACAGAGCCAAGAAACTCTCTCTGCAAGCAATTATTTTGAAAAAAACTAAAAAACTAAATGATATTAAAGCTAATTTTAAAAGAAACTACAATTTAGTTTTATTTCTAATGAATATTTTAAAATTATAGAGGCGGTCCTAGACAGTGTCTCAAATTTCATTGAAGAATCTCCAATTAATATCGACAAATCAGAAAGCTGCGCATTTGCATAACAAATAAACATGAATATAGAATTAAGTAGAAGTGTTTTTATTAGGCAGCTGAATAAATTACGCCCCAATCTATTCTAGACAAAGAGTTGAGACAAATGGAGTTCGGTTTCCTTGTTGGCCATTAGCCAATTATAATTCACAAGAATACAAATCGATATGAATACATTGGGATCATAATAATATGATATAGAACAAACATATATTGGAATAGTTTAGCATATTTTCTTTGAGTGAAATATAGTATTGTAGTTTAACCAGTTGGTCAAAATATATGTAAGAGGGTTGGGTCAAATCAAACATTGTTCAGCTTTTAGAACACATCCTATAAACAAGGTCAGTAACAAGTGACACTAAGTACGCAACTAAGAGTATGGTTCTAACTGAGCTGACCTTCAGATTGTCAATCATATTGTGCACTTTGAGCTTAATTCGTCTGGTAATTATAAAATTGTTGAGTCTTATAGAAATATTGTAGATGTCATACTGAAGGCGAAGGTGAGTCTTTGTTTAATGAGTCTTATGCAAATGCAATCAAATGTCAGGGCGGTACTTCAAAATAGAAATAGCTACAAGTTTCAAATAGTTCTTTATTATAAGATTATTCATCTTATTTTAAAATAACTCTGCGGCAAACAAGATTAATTCAAACTAAATTTAAGAATTTTAAAGAACAAATAATACTTAAAATTTTAAGAATAAATCGTTATGAATTCCAGCCCGATAATTCTAGAACTAGAACGGCCATTTTTCTCTGATATATGTGATGTTCAGCATCTGTGAAATACATATAGTTATTAGAGTATTTAAATCATTATGATCTTAAGTTTCCCTCTTAAAAGTATCCAATGATATGATTATACAGCCTTGATTAATCATTGAAGCAGGCTTGGGAATTACCTGATCCTGAATATGCGTGGGTTTTCTTATACCTCAGTATACCTCGCATATCCTTAATTGCAGAGGGTATAATTATTTGTCACGTGCTGTGTTGATACAAGATTAAAATAGACATATACAAATATTTAATTCGTTTTCTGTGTATGACATGTATTCTTAAAATAATCTATGCATGTTCATTGGGCAGTCGATTTAAATAACGAATTTGTGGATGGCATAATTATTCAGTGAATAATCAAAGATGCCTCTGAAAAACAAAAATAAATTTAAGCCAATTAATTAAAAGAAATATTTCAACGACTTATTTATGCAAATGGTTAATAAAACCTTTTGTTTGTTTTGTCAAAGCATTCGCTAATCTGTTTAACACATACCGCGCTGCTTCCAAATCAAGTTTGAGTTAGGACCATAAAATTGCCAATAGCTTGAAAAATAGTGTTCACAATTTTGGATCGTATCACATTTACTATCAGCTTTTGTTACTGGATTATGTATGGTAGTATCATTCTTAGATTCTTCAAAGAAAACTTGAACTGATCTGCCATAAATTTGATATACGAACTCGCTTTGTTATCTTAATGAATGGTTGTAAAGTTCTGCTTGTTTACTGTGTTCAATTTGTTAAACTGTTCAGCCAGAGGCTTGCATCTAAATATGTATGTAAATTTTGACCATTAACTATGAGAAAAACGTTGCTAATTTTATATTCTTAGTCGACCCATTGGCTTTGATCTGACGAGTTGGATTTTGTGCCTGCTTCTGGGTCGCGTGGCTTTTAGCTCTTCTCAGTTTGGAGCTGTTGCAATAGCTGTGGCAGCTATTGTTGCAGCCGCACGCGAAATGTGAAGGCCAAAGTTGGCAACACCAGCGTGGGCACCCCCTTCTAAGTACCCCTCTACTACTTTGTACTTAGTCATTCATTCACCAACCAACTCATTCATTGAGTGTTATTTTCATGGCAATTTAAAGGCATTCATTAGTAATCTATCAATGTAATATGCTTAATCTGTTTTCTGTTTTCTGATATCAGATTCAGTATGTAAATTGCTATTGTATCACAATCTTAAAGTCTTAATTTTCTATATTTGTGTGGATTTTTGTTAAAATTCAGCTAGGTGTGTTAAAGAGCATACAATATTGAACGACAATTTTCTACATTAACATATTTATAGCTCCATTGTCTTACAATATTTAGGAGACGCTCTCGTCATTATTGGCACATTATTCGCTACTTTTAGCTACCCGTTGTTTATACTCGTTGTTAGTACTGGTTGTTAGTACTCGTTACTTGGTGTTGTGTAGGCTAGGGCCTGTATAAGTCGTCTGTCTGCTAAAGTGAAGGATCTGTCATAACCCTGGTCAGAATCGATTTCTTATTCGTTTCTCTTATCTACTCGTTGTTAGTACTCGTTGTTAGTACTTGTTGTTAGTACTCGCTGTTGGTACTCGTTGTTATTACTCCTTCTTCGTCACTCTTTACTTGGTGTTATGTAGGCTTTAGACTGTATAGCTCGGCTGTCTGTTAAAATTAAGGATCTTTCTAAACTCTCTTCATAATCGATATCTTATTCGTTTTTCTTATCTACTCGTTCTTAAGAGCATACAATATTAAACCACAATTGTCTAGATATACATATTTATAGCTCCCTTGTCTTCCAATACTTAGGACACACTCTCATTATCATCGTCCCATTATTCGCTACTTTTATCTACTCGTTGTTAGTACTCCTTCTTAGTCAATCGTTACTTTGTGCTATGTAGGCTTTGGCCTGTATAACTCGTCTGTCTGTTAAAATTAAGGATCTGTCTTAACTCTCGTCATAATCGACTTCTAATTCGTTTCTTTTATCTACTCGTTGTTAACACTCGTTACTTTTGTATCCTGATGTAGTGTATTTGAATTTTTTCCTTTCTTGGTATTTATGGGCATGAATCACTTACCGAATCCAATTAACTTAAGAACAAATTCTAGGAAATGACAAAATATTTGTGTATACCATTAAAATGGGTATTTAATTTACGTTGTCGTTTGGCTTCTTCTTCTCAAATTTCAATTTAATAAATTTGCAGTATTTTAAGAATGCTCTGTAATCAGCAAACTGTTCATTTATATGCTAAAATCAAATTCATATTCATATATATTTCTTTTCTGGCAGCATAATTTACGCACATGCCCCGCTCCAGTTGCCCCCCTATTGTCTTGACTCGGCAACCGTTTGATTTCTAAATTTGTCGGCAGAAATTCAAATTCAGCGCGTGCAGCATTTTCTGGCTCAAAAGATTTCCTGTGCGAATGCTGACTGTCAGCTCCAACTGCTCTTAATTTGTACTTATATATGCAAACATAAACAATAGCTGAGAGCTAGAGAAAGGTTGACTTGGGCATACCCTGTACGAGTGTCTTAATGATTGCTGTAGGCTTCTGAGTCTAAAAGTTTATCTACTGATGTTAACTTAGCATTGACTCTTACCATTTGTTATGTATCTTTGCCTGTATACAATGCAGTCGGTATTGCCCTGCGCTGCCTTTAATTACAGAGTATTAGACTGTATAACATATGTGACTGCCAATTTGGCTTGCCGCACCAATTTAAATAACAATCAAAATTCTAAACGGAAATTAGCTAGCTCGACAAAACTTTCAGCCTCTGTTGAGATTGGATTTCAGTTGTCAATGCTAAATGCTGAGCGTTGACCGAGTATAATGATTTTATAGTCTGAAATTTAATGATATTGCCAAAACGGAGGCACAAGTCGTTATAAATGGTGCTGTCAAGCTCTGCTCTGTTACAGTTTCATCTTTTAGATCAACCAACGTTGTAGTAGCGAATCGAGCGCGTGTCCCTCCAAAATGTCTCTAAAATTGGTACGAGTAAATCCAATAGTGTTATAGTGCAAATAGTGAAAGGATAACGATTTAACTAATGAAAAATACATGTTTCTTTGTGCAGACCTCCTGCCTGGCCGTCCTGGCCCTCGCTCTGGTTGCCTGCAGTGCGCAACGTCAGTACAATCCATATCTAAACAATCCTCAGTATCGGGATCTGTACTACAAGAACCGTGACTTGTACAATCAGCGACGCTACTACGACAACTTCTATAAGAAGTACAACCCGTTCATTGCCAATGCTCTGGCCCGCGCCGTGGAGCAGTCGAATGATCCCAACTACGGCACGGGAGCCTATTCGTACAATTACGAGACTGAGAATGGCATACACGGCGAGGAGCGGGGCGTGCCCGTCGACATTGGCAATGGTGAGCAGGAGGAGCAGGTCGATGGTGCCTATTCCTACATTTCACCCGAGGGTCTTCGCGTGGGTGTCAAGTATGTGGCCGATGCCAACGGTTTCCGTCCCGTTATTACCTGTAAGTATTCCAACTCTTTGACAATACCATGTTGTAAACTGGCAATTGGCTTTCAGATGATGGTCCAAATTCTGCCTTCTACGCAAACCAGCCACCGCCGGCTAATGTGGTCTACACAAGGCACTAAAGTCGCCTAAGCTACAATATATATATCATACTAAATAAGCCACAAATTTAAAATAAACACACATTTTTCAAAAATATATTTGATATCCTGATTTGAGGGAATTTCTAAAAGTGCACTGTAAAGAAATAAGTGGTAAGTTGTCTAAGAAAGTGTCGCACTCAAAAACACCTTTCGAACTTTTCTCATATCAAGAAAGAATTCGCTGAGAGCCAGGTAAACGGCCAAAAGCAAATACAATGGCCAGAAAATGGCGGCCAACACGCGGCATTTTATTGGCCAGTTTTGAATTTACATAAGTAAATACAAATTGCTTTTTTATATTTTACTTTGCGAAGCTTTCAAAGCAAAGCTTTGTGTTTTATATTTAAGCGCAAAAGTGTGCTTTAAGTATACAAAAAGCTGCTCGTAAATTCAGAATTCTTAATATTTTGTATAGATATGTATAGATATTATTATTTGCCTTTTGTTGTTAAAACGGAATTTGTGCTAATATTATTCTGTTGACCTTTCAAATGAATCGGGAGCAGACATTTAATTTGGCTGGCCATTGACACTCATATAAAATATACAATTAATATAGAATTAATTCAAATATGTGTTAATTGTATATATTGAGAAATATTTCAGCACATATAAGAAATTATTTACGGCATGCCGAATGTTAAATACCCTTGAAAACTTTTATTTTTTAAGAAAATCAAAAAGGATATGTTATAAATCGGGGTAGAAAATTCATCCTTATCCTGTTCCCGCCCGTCCCGATCATATTTCAAATTATTTTGCGGATTACTCAAAAACTGCGGAGGTCGGGAGATATTTCGAAACCAGGGGGATTCTCGGGATGGTTAAGGCATCCTGACAGGTCCCGAAGAATTTTCCTCTAATAAATTGTAATGGATTTCATCCGGTTCCACCTTACGAGTATATTATTCCTGCTATATAATAAGTTCCTTTATGATCGCGATTTTTGCTTATACTTATAGGGCGACATTCAGTCCCAATGAAATAATTATAGGTCTCCATCTGTTCCCTCTTTGTTACACATTTCATAAAGAAGTGATAGTACTACCCTCTTAAAGTGTATCAATATTTGATGGGGTTCAACAAACCCATGAATAAGACGGTCCCGCTTTTGTTTTGAAATCTTATTTTGTCATGTCTCAAATGGTTTCATTATCAACCGAACCTTGGCCTTTGTTCCCAATTGTAAGCCATAGGTAATAATAATCTTTAAGCTAAGTCGCAGATAATGAATAACAGAAAGTTGAATTTTTGTAACAAATAATGATTTTTGTTTATTAAAAATATATAAAAAATATAAGTTTATAAATTCATAACACAAATTAAATAGCTTATTATCAGATATATCGATAAATAAATACAATATTAACATATGTGGGCGTGGCTATACGAGTACCAAATAGTTTTGTGTACAATTCTTGTTGTTTTTTTTTTTTTTTGCAGTTTTTTGATGGCTTGTTATAAGTTTGCCAATTGCAGGCATGCGTGGGAATGGAGGGACACATTTGTGGTGTGGGGGGTGTAGGGGTGGGGGAGGTTCAAAAAAGTGTATATATAACACGATCTTTATGGCTTTTGATGAGAACTGGAACACAGCGAACTCGCACCGAGTTAGACCTCATGGGCCTTACGCCTGCGCTCCTCTTCCGCGAGCTCCTCACGCTCCTCCTCCTCGGCCAGCTCGACCTCGTGCTCCAGCATGTGAATTTGCTCGACCAACTCCTGGGGCATTTGCTCCAGATGTATGGACTTGAGTTGTGCCTTGATGTCCTTGGTCATGTAATTGATGCGGAAGCCGCGATGATCAAACAAAGGCTGGTCCCCGTTGGCCTTGTGCTGCTCCTCCACGTACTTGAGGGCGCGTGCAATGGCCTCCGGAATGGGTGGTGGTGTCGGAATGTGGTCACCTTCAGGCATAAAGCCACCATCGTTGGATGCATAGTTGACGCGATACAACTTGCCATCGTCACCGGTGTACTCATAGTAGCCCTTGGCGTGGGTGCCGCCGGCATGATGCAGCTTAGCCTGCTCCTCACCGTAGATGCCGTTCTCAGTCAGGAAACTGTTATTGAACAGGATGAGATTATGGTCAGGATGAGAATATGCAGTCAGGATGAGATTATAGTCAGCTGAACTTACGCATGGTCGTATTTGTCATGTTTGCGGACCTCTTCCTGGTGTAGAATCTTATGGCGACCCTCGTCGTCGTAGTTGAAGAGTACGGGGCGTGGTGTAGTCGTGGTCGTTGTCGTTGTTGTTGTGGTGCGTTCCGTGGTTGTTGTTGGCTTCTTCGTGGTGGTTGTGGTTGTCGTCTGTGTTGTTGTTTGGTACGTGTTTAGTTACGAGCTCATCAAATTGGCAATTGGCGTTTTGTGTGGGTGTATGTTTTGGGTGTTGTGGGTGTGGGGGTGTGTGTGTGTGGATCATGCATGGATCATGCAGGTGGTGGAGTTCATGCAGCGCATAAAGGGATTGGCAGGAAACGGGGGTCGATTGGCTGGGAGCTTTTGAATTAATGGCCTCTTGGAGTGTTATACTGGATTGAGTTATGAAAGCGTGGGGTGTTCGGTGTTTTTTTTTGTGGGGGGCGGGGTTTGTTGGGATCCCAATATTAAGACTGTTCTCGAATACTGTTTTCGTGTTGGGATCTGGCGGTGTATTGCTTGAGTATTCGTTCTAGTGGTAATGGGTTTGTGTTTCGATTTGCGGTTCATGATCGGGAAAGCCGTATTCCAAGCGTATTTCGGGTACATTAAATTCGGCTTTACTTACTGTGGGCTCTTCGTGTCTGTTATATATGGCAAAGAAATCAAAGTAACATTAGTATACAAATAAACAAACAACAGTTGAAATTGCTTACTTGTAGGGTCTGGCATCGTGGATATAGGGCAGATTAAGGCCCGCGTAGGGTCCATAGCCACCATCATAAGGATAGGGTACATGGTGATAAATACCAAGTTCACGGTTATCATCCACATGCATATAGGGCTGTGGCATGTGTTGATAACGACCTGAACAGAGGGGAAGAGAGATGCGGACAAGTGTTAGAAATAAGCGTACTTATCAAGCAAATATATGTGTGTGTGTGAGTGTGTAAATGAATGATGTGTGTGTGTATATACTAGTACTTCGTGAGGAAGGTCGAATAAATCTAAGGAAATTTATACAGTTTGAGATAAACTACATAATAAACAATATACAATTGTGAGTAAAACGGAATAAGTTAGGATATTTATAACAGTAATGATGTGGTATAGGATGGAATGATTATTATTTATCCTGACTGTTTCTTAGCTAAACAAGGAATCTGTGTAAATGAATGCTGTATACTAAAATACTTCGTGAGGAAGGTCGAATCTAATTGTAGTACATCAATTGTACAATTGTGAGTTCAACGGAATAAGTTAGGATATTTATAGGATGAATGATTATTATTTATCCTGATAGCATTTTAGCTTATCAAGGAATCAGTGAAGTATTCCAAATTTAAATTTACTTTCTTTCTTTTGAAATGTATAAATATTGAATTTCAAGTTGTATTTTTATGAAAATCTTTTCTAGTTGAAATGTTGTGTTCATGAATTATGTTCTGTGTTTGATTTTCTATGATTACACTTCAATGTTTACCTAAAGTCTCGTCATAGCCACCTCGGCCTATAAGAAATCAAATGTTAATATATATACGTATTATCTTACACTAAACAGTTATTTGGATTAGTAAGAGACACAATAAATTCAGCTAAAGCTTTTAGTATAGCCAAAGATTATAAATTTTCTGCGTTTTGTCTGTGCCAAAATAGAAGATTTGAGCTTGAGCTTGAACTTAAATGTTATCAAATAATATATATAAAATTCAATTGTGTTATCAGTACAATACATTAGCAAATGCATGCGTGTATTATTATTGGTTAGTGTGTGTGTGTTTGTGTTTGTGTGTGTATTTGTTGTTCGTTGGGGCTCGTTGTTGTTAGTGGCGGCTTCAACATGCAGTAGGCGGATACAACAGCTGGGTATCAAACTCAAGTACTTAGAAACTCAATTGCAATGCCGAAATACCTTCGTTCTGGGAAGTTGGATGATAGCGTCCATCATCATGTGCATGGTATTGGCCGTCGTTAGAATTTTGTCCTGAAACCGTATACTTGCCATTGTTATCAACGGGATTGCTGCGGCTGACTGCAACAAGGCCCTGTGAAGTATATCAAATAGTTATGATCAGTTATGAAATTTGGTATGTGGCATTTGGCATATTAATCAGACTCAGAGGCGAGCCGGCAACACTCAGTCGGGTCTTGTTCACAGTACAATTAGCCGGCCGGAAGTGTAAAAGCAATAAACGCCAATGAGCATGCGCAGAAACCAAAACGAATACGTTATAAAAATGGCTTATAACAATGTGTTTTATGGTATTTCAAATGTTATTAATAACTCTGAGGTTAAAAGTTTGGCTTAAAATGACTTTGACACAGCTCGATAAACAAAACAACAACTGTATTGCCATGAAATTGAGCGTCAGCTGACTTGAGACGACATCCAATGTGAATGAGTTCTATATGGCAGCCATATAAGATCTTTATACGTAGCTGTAAGTACACTAAGAGAAATAAAGTCTCGAAAATGCAGAAAGTCGCCATACCATTTGTAAGAAATATATTTCCTTAATTTCGAAATTATTTCTGACTTTTAGGGTGACTTTTTTAATAGGTCAATTTTCGTGAATGTTAATAATCGTCATACTTTAGAAGCCAAAGGCAGCTAGTCTCTTTTTTCAGGATTTGAGAAATGTAATTCTTCAATTTGGAAATTATTTCTACTAAGTAGAAATTTTTTCCTGTTTTTAGGATGATTTTTATCCTAGTGCACTCTTCTGAATTCTATTCAATTTCTCATTTCATTTTCTGAGTGTACGCTGCTACCGTATTTATATTTGTAATTTTATCACTGCACACAGGACCTTCAAGTATATATCCTTTTGAATGCACACACACTGTACTCACCACAATCACATAAACGCTTAGCACAGTTTTCGCGAACATTTTGTTAATTTCTTTTTGTGTATTTCTTGATATTAATCCTTGCAAATAATCCTTTTGATATTGGCACTTGCTTGAAGTCCTGCTGTGGTTGACGCGTCTGCTGCTGCAACAGGAATGTTTGGTTTCGTTAAGGTACACCGGATTTATATAGAAATGTGCCAAGTACTACGCGGTGAGCGCATCTCGCATCTCGCATACCTCGTCTCAATCTTCATCTCCATCTCCATCTACATTTCCGATTCTCACAACCGCGCCTAAATTCGAGAATTCGCAGCTCTGGGAGAGGTAGTTAGCCTCATTTGCTCCTCAATTTGAGAGCGTTTCGTGTGTTTGTTCGGCATTTTGCAATTCAACACAATTCGACTCGGTTCAGTTCAGTTCAGTTCAGCTCAGTTGAGATCAGATGAGTTCAGTTCAATAAACGAAAACAGCTCAAGAAGCTGGGCTCCCTTTAATTTAGACACATGACAAGTTCTTGTTCTTGTTCTTTTTGTTGTTGTTAATTTGGTTATTGTTTTTATGTGCTGTTTTTTATTTTCTCATATTTATTACTGTATTATTTTGTTGAAATCAAATGTGAGCTTTATTAAACGGCTGCACATTTGACCATATTTGTAATTACTAATTAATTCAATTAAATATTTGGCATAATTCATTACATTCAAAGCCAATGCACCTTATAGTATTCATAAATTATTTAAAGGTCGCTTATTGACCGATATTTCAATATTTAATTTAATGGAGCAACTTAGAACCAATCAAGGACAATGACTCATCTTGTTTTCATATCCCGCTGAATTTCCCCACTAAACGTCATTCAGATTTCCTTGAATAATAAATGAGTAGACCAGCAGCGTTTAATTATTAAAATTCATTTAATTTCTGATTAGCGAAGGTAAAGTTCAGTCTATAAATGTTTGTATGTGGTTATATGTGTTTATTTGGGACTTACTCTGAAGCATTTCGTGAGCAATTTGTTGATGAAAATAACTATAATGCGTATTCCATCAGTAGCCCAAAAAATACTAGAGTTTAGTTAGTAATACTAGCTAGTCGGATCACCTGTCAGTTGTTCAAGCTCTTTTCTTCCTCATATTTATTATCTTTTTGTGCATAACATCAAAATAATGGGCTTAGTCTTAATAAGTCGTACTAAACTTACAGAAATATTATACTCTTGAAGCAGTTAGGTATTATAACTTTGTCATGAAAGGTGTAACGCATTGCAGGAGATGTTTCCGACCCATATATTTATTTATTTATTTATTTGATATTTCCAAGAAACAAGCTAAACCTTATAAGTTAGCTCACTAGTCATTATAATTATACATATAACATAATTTTTTATTTAGTCTTTTAGATTTAACATATAAGTTGATAGTTCATATTATTACTGATCAGCATTAATAGCCGAGTCGACTTAACCATCTCTTCCGTCTGTCTATCTGTCTGGCTGTTTTTGTATATTAGCTACCTTGATGAAACTTGGTACAGACTTTTCTTATTGCTGCAGCCAGTACATATGTCGGAATTGACCGCATCGGTTCACTATATTCTATGGCTGCCATAGGATCGATCGATCCGTCAACAATTAAGTTGTTGTATGAAAAACTTTGTAGTTTATTAAGATATCCTGACCAAACTTGGCAAATCAAGATTTTATTACGCCTTACATAAGCTAAGCAAATTTGGCTGAAATCGCTTCACTACATCATATAGCTGCTATAGGAACGATCAGTAGGAAATTAAGTTGTTGTATGAAAAACTATTTTGTTTTTCAAGACATCGCAACCAAACTCAGCCTATCCAAGGTTTGGTAAGCTCTTTATATGTTGACCAAGTTTTATGAAAAGAGAATAATTATATCTTATAGCTGCTATAGGGAAATCGGAAAAAATCGGATGAAAAATGAGGTTTTGCACAACTTTTTGGTTTTTACAGATGTTTTAACCAAACTCAGTCATTTCGAGTTTTATGTTGTTTTATATAGCATGATTAAATTTGATGCAAATCGATTCTATATTGTATAACTACAAAAGGAACATTGGCTCGAAAATTCAGCGTTTTTGTGAAAAGGGTAAGACTAGGGCGTATCAGCTCCGGCAGTCCGTAGTAGTGATGTATTGTATCCGGAAAACATCGATGTTTAAACATCACTAGTCCCGTACTTTCTTGATTTTTGATAATAATCGGAACCAATTGGACTTCCAGGATATAAACTGGCTCTGCTTATCTAGACGAATCGGGGCGCTAAATTCAAAATTGTATCACATTATCGTAGTTGGTACGAAGCTGAAACTTGGGACTTCAGCTGATGACAACATCGTCAGGGCAGATCATATCCAAGCCAACTACCTGAGGCACTCGGAAGCGCCATAAAAGTGCCGTAATGAAATCATAAATTAACAAAAGCAACGGAAACAAAACAACAACAGCAACAACAACAACAATCAGACATTGCGCGCGCCTGCCGCAACGCGAAATGCATTAATTTTACTGAGGCTGGGGCTTGGTCCCCCAGCATATGAGTGCGCACACATACATACATATATTTACATACGCGTATACATATAACCGGAATCGGAATCGGAATTGGAATTGAAGTCGGAATCAAAATCGAAATCGTTGAAGAAAAATGTTGACAAAATTGATTTTAATTGTTGTTGCATGACATCGTCGACATCAACTTCAGTGCTTGGAATGTGTCCTTAACTTAACTTATCTTAACGGTATTTTGATGGCGCTCAAGTCGAGACCTAAGCCAAGTTCCAGCTCCAGCTCCAGCTCCAGCTCCAGCTGCAGTTGCTAAGCATATCTTTAATGGCTGCCGGTTGCCGGCTTATGCGGATTAATTGCAACAATAAACATAAACAGTGATTAAAGCCCACAACAGTCCTGAGGAGAGAATAGGAAGGGGGGCTTGGGGTGTGCGGGTGTGCGGCTGCTGGGGCGTCACAGTCACTGCACTGCAAAGGTCGTACACTGAACCCGCATCAGAGCCCGACCCAAGCCGATATACGATGGGTTCCGTACCCGAACCCGATACCAAAACCGAAACCGAAACCGAACTCGTATCCCAAATACCAAATCTCGCGCACTGTGAATCACGTCGCGTGGCTGTTAATGTTGTTGTTGTTGTTGTTGTTATTGGATTTTTGAATCATATTCATATATTGTATACATTGTATGTATAATTGTGGCATTCATAAAAATCGTAAATACTTGATAAATATTTAAATATGCTTGCTTTTAATCAATTACAAGTCCAATTTGATTGGGCAGCTGGAATTCAGCTGTCTTGACTTTATATGGGCTTCCCGCTGATTCAGACTTGCCAATGACCTTGAAACACATGTTGACCAAAAGAATTTCACACTTTCCACCATGTTATGAGTGCACAAGCTGACAAGTGAGAGATATCTCATATAACAAGCACTCTTAACGTTTTATTCATTAATCTATAATCTTTTCTTAAAGCTACTTAATGTTCTATAAGTATATTTGGCACACAAACATCTACACTGATACTATATCCGGCATTATATTTATAACTAATTTATTTCTACAACAACTTTAAGCTACTTAAATATGCTTCCCTGCGATTAGAGTCTATTATGCAGATTTTTTTGGTATTGTTACTTAATTCGAAATAATCTGACAAACTGAAGAACAGTCAAATGAATAGTCGTACTATGTTGCCGAGCAGGAACATTACAAATACGGTTTTGATTAGGCTATTGAGGTCGTGATATGTCGCTGAATTACACAAGTTGCCCCGGCAAAAGCAATGATAAAACTTCGCTGTCAACATATTGTCGGATCTCTTCTCAACGCATCCGTCCTTATAGGGTTCTTCTACGATAGCCACGTCATGTAGCATCCTATCAGATCGGAGCTCTTGGACTATATTCACTTGATCCGCACAGCCCATGGTAACAGCTGTCCATTGGGTACCGTTTTGAAGGTTAATGGTGGTGACTATTTTGTGGCACATCGTCGAGTTGGGACACTGTATCCTGTATTTAGGTGTGTTCCTCAGTTCTGAGCATACCGGAAGCATTCCATCTGCCCCCGCTACCTCGTAGCATTTGTAGCACTCGAGTACGGGTATCTCAGCTGCTGCACAGCAGATCCATAAGGTTCCAAGTGCAGTGAAACCAAGGAACAGTTTGCACATCATAACTAATATTGTTGACTAGTTAGATTAGGTACAAATACGAGCTTTCACTAAGAACTCCGGACAAGAACTAGCTGCTCGGTATGCGGTCTTGAGCATATCATGATTTTTACACTGAATGAGTAAACGTCCGGTTTGTTCGTTATATTATTTTTGTTTTTGTTTCTCTGTGACTAAATGTATATATTTTAATCGCTCTTGACGCAAAAAATGTTTATACAAGTAGGTTCGGTTTTTTATCATAAACCTTCCCAGAATATTTTAAACAAGTTAAATTCCACTGTTCAATTACTTGAATCTCATAACTTAGCTAGAACTCATCGGACTTTCATATGGTATGACTGAAGCTAGGTTTACACACACTGGCACTAGCGAGAATATTCGACCTTTCTTATTGTCAGATATGTGTAAACAGCTGCCAGATACTGCTCTGGCGGTCAGGGGCTTAGATTAGACTAGACTTACATATACTTAAGTTAGACGATGAAGTTCTTTAGTGTGATTGTTAAATTGAATATCCTAGGGTTTTAAAAGTATACTTTATCGAGTGTACTCTGTATTTATTGTACAAACAAGAGGTTAATGAAGAATACTCTTAAAGGAAACTTTTTCATCTAAATCTACATCGGTAAATTGAATATCCTAGGGTTATAAAAGTACACTTTATCGGGTGTACTCGTATTTATTGTACAAACAAAAGGTTAATGAAGAATACTCTTAAAGGAAACTTTATCATCTAAATCTATATCGTTAAATTGAATATCCTAGGGTTTTAAAAGTACACTTTATCGGGTGTACTCTGTATTTATTGTACAAACAAAAGGTTAACGAAGAATACTTACAAATCAAACTTTTTCATCTCAATCTACTTATTCTAACATGGCATTTAAAATGTATTTATTTTGAATATTACAATATTTTTTAAGTTTTAAAATTGATTCATTTTCCAAAAAATGTCGAGCTTTTCATTTAAACTGTATTTATTTAAAATCAGTAAAATTCTTTTAAGTTTTTAAATTGATGCATTTTCCAACAATTTATTATGAAATTTCAACCGATTTCTGGCACTAATATTATAACAAATTATGTAAGTTAAGTCTTGTTTAATTTAATTGTCCTAATTTATCCCAAAACAAACTTTGCAAGACGATTACAAATGGTTTTTCTAAACTCAAGAACTCAACTGATATTCCTGCAGAATGTTTTATTATCCTTAATTGATCGTTTTTCATTATTAATCTCTTAATGATCATAAAACTTTATTACTTATTTACTTGAAAGCAACCCATCTAAGATACTTTATGGCCTTTCCACGTTTGAAGATCTCGCTGCCGTCAATGTCAAGGTTCCCATTGTACTTGATTCCCGGTTTCAGCAGCTGTCGAAACACTTTATGATTTACGGGTATTTTCACCTGTTTCAGGCTTTTGTGAAGCAATTGAAATCTTTATAGGGTGAGTATTGAGTTTCTGGCCATAAATTCCCATTACTTTGGGCGTGGGTTTTGAATTCGGATTTCAGTATTTGAGTCTTAGTTGGATTTGTCATTGTAGCCGGTTTGAATTTACCTGTGTACCGTGTTGGCTAACAATTAAGTTTTTTGCTTAATTATCACTCGCTCTAGAATATTCGAATTTATGTGAAGAATTTCGGACTTCGACAATGCCTATAAATATTAGCAGGTGAAGCCTTATGGTAGCCGAGTCCAAATAGATGGATGACTTTGGGTAGCACTTGGTGTATGCACATTTAATTGATTCAATTAAACGAAATGATTTGTGGCATTAATTGTTTGCATTTGTTTTGCACAACAAATTAATTTACAAAATACATTGTAAATGCGGTGCTTAAATTTTTGCCAAAGGCGTCGTCGTACGGACTTCAATACTGGAACAATACAACAAATTATCAGGCACTCTGCGACTTAATTAGATACAGTATATACAAACAGACATATTTATATATATTTATATATACATATATATATCTGTAGGTATTTGTATACTTCGGTAGGCGTAGAAAATACCGAGGCAAGTTCAAAGCACCGAAAATGCGATGTGATACTGTTATAAATTTTAAGAGCTTTCGGCTTTGGCTTGATTTTTATCAGTAGGTGCTAAATAAATTTTAATATTAATGTTAAATCTTGTCTTGAATGTTATCTGGTATTTTATGTGATAAAGAGGAAAGAGCCAGCCCATCTAAATAAATTCACAGCTCGCCCAAGTGTGAAACAGTGAAATGTTTTGTTTTTTTATTTTGATTTTGATTTTGATTTTTCAGTTGTTGTGTGCGTTGTTAAACTCAGGCTAAAGGAATTTCGAATTCATGTAAAGCTAAGTTCAAGGTTGAGTTGTTGCTTAATGATCAAGGGACAGTACCAAGATATATATTTATATATATATTCCATAAAATGATCGTCTAGGCCATTGGGCGCCACCACAAAAATGCAAGTAAATATTTTGCGTCTGGCAGCAAAAACCATTTTTATTTGGCGCCTGAATTATTTTGAATTTTTGCGGCCAATGATATTTGTTGGCATTTGTCACTCCTAAGTGATGATAATTTGTGCCCCTGCATAAATTGCCCCCAGGCTGGAGAGCAAGGCGTTGCGGGGGGCAGTGGCAGTGGCAGTGGCAGCACAGAACAATTTCAAATTAATTAATTACATGCAAAACACCAAATTACGCACGATATTGTTTGGCGCAGCAGAGGCCGAAACTCATCTGGTTTACATACTCATACTCATATCGATATACATACCCAAGTATATATATAAATATATAGCTGTATGAATAATTTAGTATTTCACAATGATTCCAGGAGAAATTTACATAAGCAACAACAAAAGCAACCAGTTGTTCGAATAATTTGTATCTTATTGTTCCATTGTCTTAGATACTTTGTTTAAGCAAATTTAAACATCTATAATAATATTTCTGTAACCGCCCAACCCAAAATTGTCGCAGTTTCAGTTTTCAGTTTTATGAGATGTTTCAGTTTTATGGGTTTTAGGACTAGTTTAGTTAAAAAGCTTTTCAAGGTTTTTCGAATGTGTTTTTTATTTTGTTTTATTGATAATAGTTTTCTGTTCGTTGGCTTTGCTTGAACTTCTATCTGTCTGCAAGGTAAGAGGTTAAAGCTCCTTAGTTACTAGCTAGGTTAAGAACTACTAACTTTGAGGGCGTATTCGCTTTCGATTTCGCACAAAGTTCAAACATTCTTGATAACCAAAGCGAATTTTTGACTTGTTTTCATCATGTTTTGAATGCCGATGCTGAAAGTGGCCGATGATTGATGAGTTTTGAGCGCAGGTTTTGATTGATCGGCAGTTATTATTAATGCCCATTAAGACAAACGATCGTTTTATTGTTTATTATTAGCGTTAAATTTGATTTAAACGACACTAATTAACTTTGATCCTATCAAATCCGTTGAAGTGTTTACAAATTGCCAACAGCAAAAACTGAACAATTCTGTTCTCGGCTTATTCTAGAATTTCCGACACATATCAAGAATTTATATAGTATATATATATTTTTAAGTCGGTTGCAATGAAAAGGTGTGCTAAACGAAGGAGAACATTCGTTATATGTAGGCTTAACTGCACTCGGATTAGAGATTGGAGTGAACGGAACGAATTTTGTTTGATGTAATTAACAATAATCTTAGCGAAAAACGAGAAAACATTATGTTAATATTATTAATTCTCAAAATGAGTAAGGTTTTCATATTCATACCTAATAAGCTCTATTCTGATTGCTATCAATTCTCATTGAAGGGTTCTGTATTCCGAAAAGCGAATGAGTAATTGACGGAAAAGGAATTCCTTTTGTGAAACTATTCTGACAGAAATTCAATTGCAATTTATTCAAAATAGAGAAGACAAAATTGTAAACAATTTGGAATGAAAAGTACTCCGATATAGGAACAGATCTGATAGTCTAAGGAATACAATATGATGAGTTAGAATTACAATAGAAAACAATACAATATGGAAGTATTGTTTTCCATATTGTATTGTTTTCTCTTGTAATTCTAACTCATCATTTTGCATTCCTGAGACTTAAACTTTAAGATCATTTGAAAACAATAGTGAAGTACGCGTAGAGGAAGTATTTATCGAAATTTTGAAATATAACTAAGCTTAGGAAAGTATCTGAAATATATCCGGAAAATAATCGGAAATTCACTGTTAAGGGATTTGCTCTAAACATCCCTCAAGAACACAAATTTCCGGACAATCTCAGTTTCTTTCCTAAGCATTGTTATATTTCAAAATGTGCTCCTGTTCTAGTTTCTTTCCTAAGCTTACTTATTTTTCATAATGTTCTCCTGTTCTATGGCTGCAATGTCGGTTCATTGTCCCCCGCAGTCATCTATAGATCGGATTACTGAATAACTGTCAAAGTGTCATACAGCTCGGCTGAATTTTGAGATTTCAACTGCGCTTCAAAGGTCAGTAGCAATTGGGTTTTAGCAATGAAAACAAGTTGCGTTACTTGGGTGACTTGGTAGCCACTTTATAGCTTGTTAGTATGCAAAGAATGTGAATGAGTATCCGCTACGTCAGGCTGTACCCAGGCTGTAGTGGCTTATGGAGGGAGCAGCTAGTCGCAGCAAGCACCGAATAAGCACGCTAATTAAATAATTAAACGGCATCATCTTCCACATAAAATATGACAACTAATTGGTTACACACTACACGCTTTAGCTGAGATTGAAACTGAAACTAACCTGGCCGCTGATTGGATTAGCTGCATTTAAACGCATTCAACTAGCCGAGATGTACAGAAGTTTGCCAATTGCATTGCTGTTATTGAGCCTGTGCTGGGCAGCAGGATCTGAGGATCAGCTGCCACCACTGCCCACCGCTCCCCCCAAGCCAGGTCGCTATGTGCATCAGCGGTATGGCGCCGGCGGCTGGTATATGCCGGACGACAGTGGCAAATACCGGCACGACCCTAGGCCCTACGACGGGGGCTACGGGGATCGGGGCGAGCCGTATACGAATAACCTGCGCGGCATCTTTAGGCAGGTCGAGGAGCAGCTGGCCGCCAGTGTGCAGGATGCCAGGGAGAACTTCGCCTTGGGACCCCGTGACCATCTGCGCTTCATGATCGACTTCAACTACAATGGCACTGGCTGGCAGATCATTAAATTTGAATGGGTGCGGGACGGCGACGGCACAAGCGAGGATCCGCGTCAGTACAGCTATGTGAATGAGAACAAGCTCTGGGACACGGACTCCCCACCCCACGCCTATGACTATGAGCAGCCCCAGGCAGCAGCCGCTGAGCCGAACTGTGAGCCGGATCCCAATGAATGCGGCTACGAGGAGCAGCCACAGTCGCAGGACAATTCAAATATCAATTCCGAACAGAATGTAAGTAAGCTACAAAACAGTTGGAGCGTATATATATCAACTTATAACTACTTACAGCCCAGGGAGATACAGGCAACTATCAACGAGGTCCTGGAGTACATACAACAACGCATTCTCCCTACTCTAAACTGATTGAGTGTACTATAGATTACCATTGTGCTGCTTTATAGAACATCAAGTCAATAAACTGTACGTTTCAAGTGATTTCTATAAATGTCTTTCAAAACCAAGCAAAGATTTAGAATCAATTGGATCAGTAATAGTTAGATTATAAGTAACAGATTGAACACATTATAGAACACCCTTTAACATCTTTAATATTTAGGCATTTAGTGGTTGTTTTGTATTAAAGATTACTTCGTCCCTGAGCCGTTAATAGAATAGAGAAGTTACTTTTACTTTTCTTGATAACTCTTTATTTCCTGATAACCGAAATAACAAATATGTTTCTTATATCTACAATGCGCCATTTGCCTTCAGATAGGCCAGCAGTTTGGGTATATGCTCGGGCACCTTGGGAATGTGTTCACCGACGGGCACAAATCCATTCTCATCCGCCACGTAGTCCACGTGGTAGAGCAAACCATCATCGCCGGTGTACTCGTAGTAGCCCTTGGAGCGCAGAGCATCGCCCTCGGTTTGCTTCTCAATGCGTCCACTCTCTTCGCCGAGAATGCCATTCTCTGTCTCGTAGCTGGGATGTTTTTGAGTTAGTCGAAGTAATTTGTAGGATTTTGAAGACTCCTTTTACTTACAGATAGTTGTAGCCATCGGGCTGCACTTGTCCCTCCTGGCGCAGAATGGTGAAGCCACCTTTGCCAATGCCTGTGCCGCGGCCCTGTGGCAAGTTGGGGCGCTGATCAACAACGGGCACTGGGCGTGGCAGCGATGCGGTGGGTCGGGGCTTGTACGCAGCAGCTGTCACAGCGCCAACTCGGCCACTTCCACTGCCGTTGGCACCTTGAGCACCGCCACCGCTGCCGCCACGTCCCGCACCCGCCACCAGCACCGAATTTATTCTTGTCACCCACATAGCGCTCGTTGCTGCCCGAGTAGTCGCCACCAGGACGATTGTCGTGGGCGTACTTGTTGTCCACATGCACATAGCGGCCATCGTTGTTGCCACCATAGCGTCCATCGTTGCCACCGCGATAACGTCCATCGTTGCTGGGCACATAGCGTCCTTCGTTGTTGCCCGGCCTGACCTTCAGAATGGGCCGTGCTTTGGGCGCAGGACGATACGCTCCATCGTTCTGGGCGAGCGCAGCAGCAGCGCAGAGCAGCAGGCAAACCTGTGAGCAGGTTGTTATGTGCTTTTGAGTAACAGTTAACAAGGCTCGCAGAAGAACTTACCGTTAGACGCAGCATCATGTTTCAATAGGCAATGATCGGTTCTAGCCATGGCCAGAGCTTTATATATGACAGAATCCGCAACGCCCACTGGCCGGGGAAGATTCACTCGTGCTAAGTAGTATGTGTGTTATGGCCAACTGGCCAACTGGCTAGCTGATCGGCCTGATCGGGCTGATCGGACAACATTTGCACAGCACTCAAAACTAGATCTATTAACTGTGGTGATTTACGAGGCGTTTACTTCATATTTTCTGGAAAACAGCACGCAGCGCCAAACAGATGACATATTATTCTTATGGAGATCACTTGAATTAATTATAACAATCCGCGTCAGTGACGCGACGCGACACGGAAACGCTGACATTTCTTTTGGCAGTAACAAATTCGGACCAACATTTAATGATTATTGCTGGCATGTGGACCACCAGCACAAAAGCGCTGCAGACTGCTCCCCACCGAACCCACAAAACCAGTTGGTGGAGACTTTACTTGAATGCCTGAAAGTATGCAGCGCTTTAGCTGAATCTGTTTGAATACCTCATTAAAATGTGATAAGAGCATTCCAATCGGAACCTCCCGACTGCAATATACTTTGTTTGGGTTGTATTCAGCTAATGTCTTTGTTTTCAGCTATTCTGAACGTTTTTGTAGAGGGTATCTGATAGTCAATAAGACTTCAAATGAGCAGCAGCAATCGATAAGGATTTGTATGTATTTAAATGTACAAATGCTTATTATTTTCAAGGATCTTAGAAGTATGTACACTGTACAGTATACTTTAGAATAGTAAAATTGGTGTTTGGTTAGTCTTTAGATTAATACAGGCACCTTGCGATCTTGTTGATCTTATAGGTAGAGTTTAAAAACACAGAACTTACACATTTGGTAGATGTTAACTAAAGACTAACTTCACATAAGTGTGGGAGAAAAACAATGTTATAATAATAATAAATATGATGTGTATAAAGATAGTATTTTCATTTGAGGTTGTGTTTATATAAAGATATATCATAATTGTACGCTGATCGAAAATTTGGTAAAGGGTAGAAGTATTCTGTGTTTTTAAACTTTTTTCGATCAGCGTACAATTATGATATATCTTTATATAAACACAACATGTTGTGTAAACATTGCATTCTTCTTATTAATAGGGTTGTAAACAAGTATATTGAAATAACTATCTTTATTTAAGCACTTAGCATGTACTACCATTTGTAGGAAGATTGGATTTCCATATGAAATCAATTCAAAATACTTGAGACATCTCAAAAAGTTATTCGTATATACATTTTATTAATTTTGCATTTTTATGTACAAGCGTGAAATGATTTGAAAATATTGCCATTCAATGGTACAACAATTTTGTATAACAAACATTTGTGGTTGTCTCTGCCCCTCACAGTGTCCCTCCCTCCTCTCCAGCTCATGTTAGGAGTAGCCTGGTCGTACTCAACCCCTGCGTCCGCCGAAGGCGTTCTGGGGCTCAGCAGGCGGTGGGGGTGCTGTTGCTATGTAATCCAAGGCCCGCTGTATGGCTGGGGGTATGGGCGGTGGTGTGGGCAGGTGATCGCCCTGTGGCTGGAAGCCGTTCTCATCCGCCAAGTAGGTAATCCGTATGGGTGTGCCATCGGGCGCGGTGTAGGAGAAGAAGCCCTGTGCGCTCTTTGGCCCGGCAATAACAAAACACAAAACACAGTTGCGGCTAATTACAAGTCTTAAACAATTTGTCTGCCTCGGGGCAATATCGTGAGGCAGCTCCAGCTCCAGCTCCAAATGCCAAAGCGATGGCTGTGTGGGCTTAAGGTTGCATTACGATTAGTTAACTAACTCACCGGTCCTGCAATATCGGTGCCTGCATTCTTGAGGTAGCCGGCCTCCTCGACGTTGATGCCATTCTCCGTCTCATAGCCATATTTGTAGGAGCCATCGAAGTTCACCTCCTGCTCCTGCCGTATGATCTTGATGGGCTCCGTGGCGGGTCCTTGCGGCCGCGCATATGTTGTGCTCAGCAGCAAAGCTGCAACAGTCAGCAGCTGGCAAAAGATGGTCCAAAACAATTGGTATGAGCCGGACAAGGAGTAGTTGCTGCACTTACTATGTATTGCATTTGGCCAATGTGAAGGAGTTGCAGCTTGGAGTTGTATCCTTATGTTGGGCGCACTGTCAGCTTCTCAAATTGTAACTGTGGCCAGCAACGCCAAAGGTTTGCATATTTATAGCAAAACTTGAAGCAGTGGCGCTGCTTTTGAGTACTCGTACTGCATGCTGCTTGAACTTTACATTTGCCTCTTGCCACACTTGCCACAGCAGGCAGCAGCAGGCAGCGCCAGCTTGGCCATTGAAGAGTGTTTAGCATTTGGAAGATCTACACAGATCAGAAGCCCAGCTCACAGCCTGCCTAAATGATTAAATCTTCCTCAACTTCGTCAAGTGCATTGTTCGCGTGTTAATGTTGTTGTAATACAAATGCTCGTAAATTTGCAATTTGTCGAGTAAATCGTTTACAACTTATAACTTCCTCAGCGACTCAGTACTGTCAGCTACTGTCTGCAGTTGGGGGAATTATATTGACAAATTAAAACACAAATTTATTCAACTTATTCAAATTTTGAAAGCATATTCTAATAAACAAATCTTACAATGATATACTTGAGGCGAAGCATTTTATGCTCATCTTTATTAGAAATGTAATTTCTAAGTTTTAAAATTATCAGAAAAAATACACAAAAATCGACATACAGCTATTTTCAATATCTTATATACATACAGTAGACACTCACAAGCTAGAACCACCTGATATTTTCGGTACTTGAAATTTGGGATAACTTTTAATTCGGGTACTAAATTCTGGACTATTTGAAAATGTGAGAGTTCTAATTTATTGTTGATAGTATATATTAATTTAACAAACAAATCTTTTAAGCTCAATTTTTTGAATACCCAATTTTAATATTCAGTTGGCTTTTTAGGGCGCTAATTCTGAGTTTTCTGGTCAGTTTCGATGGAGTATGTGTGGAGAGGATGAACGTGTATCGTGGCATTCAAAGAACACGTATTGCATTTCAAATCAATTTGTCAGCTACATTTTTAGACATTTACCTTTAGCTTTTTTAACTGCATTCTGATGTGCCAGAGCCACAAGACATCAAATTGCGCAATCTCCTCCCTCCCACCCGCTTATATCCAATAATCATAGCCAGAGCACAGTGGTTCGCATTACGAAAGCTGCTGGCGAAAATTAGTTTTTGAGTTATTAATTTGGTTCAAAGTACTTATACATTTCGATTTGGAAATCATGAAGCTAACAAAATTCCAAAATAACATAGTTTTAAAAAATTTTATTTAGCTATTTATTTATACATTTTTAACATTTTGAAAAGATACAACAAACTTGCTCAAAAAGGTGAACCTAACTGCTTGTTTCTTATAAACCACCTAAGATAAAAAGCTGACAATAATTTTTCTATCAACAGGAACAATTTTATGATACGGATTTGAACACAAATGGACTTATTATTAACAATTGGTTCCCTAAGACTTTATTTTCTAAGCTCCAATTTGTCCTTTATTTTAGAGTTGTGGATTGACTTTACAAAAAAAATGGCCTGGAATGCAAATGAATTTTATTTCTCCAACCATAAGAAGATACATATATTCATAAAAAGTTATAAGAAAAACTAGTTATACAAAAAGTGAGAGGGCAAAAGTTCAACTCCTGATAAAAAAAAATGTTTTTTAAATTTTTTAAATTTGTAGATTGTCAATTTTCGCAAATTGGTTTCTTTTATAAAAAATATTTTAAAAATATTGATATATTTTATTTTTCTAAGAATTTTGTAAAAATGTGCAAATTTATTTCAATAGCCAAAGCTTAAGCGTGAAATACAAACTTAAATATTTCTAAATTTGTTGTACTTCAAAGATTACCTTAAAAAAACTTAACCCGATATTTTGCATAGCTTAAGAGTAAGGATTTTCGCAAGCTGTTTTGAGAAAACGAGCCACTGTGCAGCGGAGGCAGCAACGGCATCATCATTATACGATTACCATTATACGAGTTCCATTATACTTATGCATAGTTGCCACGCCACCTGACCATGATCATGTCTAGCTGTCCGTCCGTCCGTCCGTCCGGCTGCTGACCTTTGTTGGAGGTGGCATCGATCGTGTCGGGCTTGTGAAGAGGCGCACAATTTGACCAAAGGCGTTAATGAGCCCTCATTGGGTTGGCGCATTCTTGGGAAATCTACATGTGTAAATGTCAATTACACTCGTACTACATATTAAAATATCACTTGATATATTTTTTATAATTTAATTTTTATTTAGAGAATTTTAAAGTATATATTTTCACATTTTAACGATACAATTGCTGAATGCAGCGGACAGGGGCAGTGAGTCTCAGTTTCAATTTTATCCGGCCTTCTTGTTGAATAGCAGCTCTAGGAACTGCTGCTTAAACGGTTTGGGAGTCGTCACATCATCGTAATAGTAGTACTCAGGGTAGTCAGGAGAGGTAGGAGAGGTTAAGTAAATTGTAGAATCCGTGTTGTCCAGTTCATCTTCAATATCATTGATGATATCGTCGAGACTTTCAGTCGTTTGAGCCATCACCGACACCGAAAGCACTACGGCGAGGAATAAAACCACTAGGAACTTCATATTCTTAATTATTGGCTGTTATCCAAATTGTTGCTCAAATCGAAGTGTGTCTTCAAGTGCATCAATGCAGCGGTTTATATATGCATCGGGAATGAAAAAAAATCGAGATGTGGAAGATACTTCAGCTATTACAACACCTCTATTGACACAAGTGTTTGGGATGCGGCAAGAAATTCTGTTTAGTATTTAATATTTATTCAGAGAACGTTTTGAAATGCATTGGCTGTACTTAGACACATGTTGCAGCAGCTTTTGTTCAATAGCCCAATTTGAGAACATTGTTTGTTTTGTCTTATGCGCGAGGAAGTGTGCACAAGTTTGTTATACTTTGGTACATACATTAGAATACATTTGTTCTCAAGAGGTATTTTCAATTATTCTTAAACACTATCTTTAATATATATAACGGTCATAGGAAGCTGGCCACTCCATAGCATGCACGAAATCTGGCAGATCTGCTATAAACTGCTCGCTCAATGCATCCCGCTTATGCAGAGGGCTTAAATAATGGCCAGAAATGCCAATCTCGAAAACGGGCTCATTGAATTTCCCATTCACCTTCTGCAGAGAAAAACACAGATATAGATTCCTCACATCCAGTATCATGTCATATTATATCATAGCCGTACGTACCGATAATTCCAAGTGGAAGTCAATGGGAGAGTCGTCAACACCCCAAGCAAAGAAGATGTGATATGGTGGCTTAAATCTGCCTGGGTTATCCAGCATGCCCTTCAAGAATGACCAATCCAGTATTTTCACTCCCGCCAAGGGCTTCAGGAAGATACTCATGCGTGCGGGTCCCGTGAGTTTGAAGTTATATCGTACCCTATATCCGCTGGCCAGCACCGTCTTGTTAACCAGCTCTAACGTAGTGGTACCGGGCACTTCCACGCGTTCCTTGCGGGGTAACCAACGTGCCGCTTTGCGGGCTTCGCACCAGCGATGATTGAAGCAGGGCACACCACACATCATTTGGTTCTCACATTGGCTCTCCAGGTGAATTAACCCAGTAAAGTTCATCTTTTCACGTAGCGGTTGGTCCAGACGACGGTCCTGTAAGTCGAAGTAGTAACCGGAGTCCTCCTGGCTGATAGAACCATCGTACTCATAGAATCTGCGATGCACTTGCTGCAATTACCAAAACATCAAATCACGACCATCATAATAAATATGAAACCCAAGTAGCTTACCAGAAAGTTAACCCGCATCACATTTGTCTTGGGACGATAGGGGAAGCCCACCTCCGAAACTGATATCATGCAGAATATGAAGGTTATGATGGCCAGTCCACCTATCATCCAATTGGGTTTCCGGAAGATGTTTATGAGTGGAGCCTGAACGATAGTACAGATTAGTATAAGAAATAAACATTTCGTTATAAGTCACTTGAAACATGGATTAATCTTACTCATTTGTCAAAGCTCAAGCCAGACAACGTCATCTTTTCAAGATTATCCTGATGTTTAAGTGCTATTTAAACCTAGGGTGATTGGATGTTATGCTTACCACAAAGCCCAACGAAAGTATTGTGCCCAATGCACATAAAAGGGATATCAACATATCCGGATTTACCTCAGTGCCCTTACGGGCTGTCATTGGAATAGTAATAACAAGAAATGCGTGGAACATGTAGCTAAAGTAAAGGAAGGGCATTGCCTGGCATACACACACCAAAATCGACCAATAGTAACCTGTGGGACATCCGAATTCTATGAAAAGTTCTAGACTTAAGCAGGATAGAGATCAGAACCTACCGCGATCATGCAGCTTGGTCAGCAAATTGATGGCCAATGAACCCACATAGAAGAGCAGGGAGATCATACATAAATAGGCGCTACGCAGACTAACGGCAGTTATGATAATGCACAACAGGGCTAGGAATACACAGTGGGCGTGGCCAGCCATTTGAAGGTGGTAAGCGTGTGGTATCTTCTCCTGCAATCAAAGAAATCCCTAGGATATTCCAGGAACACTATATTCCATCGATTGAATACACTTACACTGGGCCTCAAGGTGTAGTAGAGTGTGAACGGTAGAATCAGACCAATCAGCGATGGGCAGATAAAGAGTCCAATCACTAGCCAACTGTGTGTGAGGTAGGTCAGGGTGCGATCGCCGGCATCGTAAAACACCGCCATGAGAATCGGCAGACCCAGGGCCAGCAGAAATCCAGCCAGCTCTAACAGAAATAGAATACCAAAGGCGCTGGCAAAGGTGCCAGTGGATAGATCTGTCGTCCTGGTCATGCGCCACAGGGATGCACATACCAGGATTATGCCACCAATGGCAAAGGAAATGTTTAGGGCAATACCCGTAGACTCCAAGTAGAAGACAAAGAACAAACCCAGAAAATCAAAGAACACTGAGTTACCTTCAGAATGTGCCTAAGGGTAATCAAGATAAGCGTTATCAACACGATTTTATAGACTACATAAGCGAACCTACCTCGGTATCGCGCATCTCCTCCGCATTGCTGATACTTTGCACCAAAGAAAGGAGATTATCTCCCGTACTTTGCAGCGAGTCTCGGGATATAACATCAAAGCGATCGTATTTCGTATGGTATACAAATCCATTGTAAACACCCGCCATGTCCAGACCTAAGAGATAAAATATAAACATTGATTTTGTTGCACGTGGAGTGGAGTGTAGGATATGTGGATAAACACAGACCTGGCACAGGACCAAAGTCGCGAAAGATCCTAAAGTCAGTATCGGAGGGTATAATGCCAGCCTGAAATACCTCCTCGGCCATTGTGGTTGCAAACGGATGTTTCGCACCTTCTCTGTAATGCTGTAAGCAAGTAAAAGTTGAAGATTTGAATTTGATAAACCAGATAAGCAGGGCTAATAAAGATACATATATGTATATGATCTGATAGCAAAACAATATGCACGATAAGGCGAACAGAAAGCAAAAAAGGCCAATGTATCACAAAGCTGCTCCAAGTTTCAACTTACTCGCATTAGCCAGGGATGATTGGGACCGCCTTGAAAGAGTATCTCTCGACCACCAGCGCCACAGGAGTCCAGATTGATCAGTGCCCTGGAAATGTTAGTTAAGCACTACTCTGCAAACACCCTGCCAGACAGACAGTACTTACTTGCAGTTAGCGGACCATCTATGCTGTGAGATGAATGCATGAGACCCCTGAAGCGGTTGCTCCTCGGCGCCATTGAAAAGGAAGACAATCGGATGCTCAAAGGTATCTTTAGATGTGGCCAATTGACGCAGCACCTCCAGCATGGTAACAACCATGAAACCAGCATCACCGGTACCTGCAACAAACGGGAGTTAGTCCTTGACCTCACTGGAGACCTTGCAACTCTGCACGTACCCACACTGCCCGGCTTTGTATCGTAGTGACTGTTTATCAGCAGGTAGGAAGTGCTATTAGAACTCCTGGTGCTCAGCTTGACAATCACATTCTGCACAGCCTGATACATGTTGATCATCTCCCAGTGGAGGTAAGCACCCGATGCCCGTTGCACATCCACCTCCATTTCATACAGATCGTTCCGCATGACCCCTCTCACGCTTTCCACTTGGTTAAGCATAAATTGCACCATAGTCTTCTCATTCATCTCGTCGCCCACGATTTTGGGTCCCATTTGATCCAACTCCAGTAATATGCGTTGTGCACGCTCTGCCACAAACTGACCCGACTTGGTGGATTCCTCCGCTAACTGCACCCCAGTTGGCAAATAGTTGAAGAGCGGGAAGACCACTGCAAAGAAGAGTGCGACCCAGAGAAGCAAATAGGTGGGCGCATAGTACCAGGGAAGTTGCTTATAGCGGTTGTCCTTTTCAATCAGCTCGATGATTGTATTATCATTATCCATTGTCGATTGATCAGATTCAGGCTCGCTGGTGACAAATTCCTGTATTAAGTAGGCAAAAAATGCTGTTATATTTTCACACATTAATAATTTCCAAGGCCTCCTACATTTTTGTCCTTGCCGTTCTCCATGTTGGCAGCCACTCGAAACCCGTAATCCAAAGCACCTGCAGTGACCAACTTCTTCCGTCGACTAAGGCACACTCTTCGTAGCTCTCAATTTTAAAGCAAATTTCCGAGCACACAATTTTTATCAGCAGTGATTTCATATCTTTAACTTTATATACTTGTGGTAATAATTTGTATACATGTATGGAATCTATACTAAATATCTTGATATATGATATATTTATGAGCCAATAGCTGATATACATTTATTAGCTTTCATATCAAAGCTAATATACTTATATAAGTATTTGGGTAAATCAATTTTTCGGTACTTTGGAACTCGGTTCATGTTTAGATTGAGCTGCCATCATCAATAGAGCGATCTACATTCAGATTGTATAGAGTATCGTACTTAATAAGGTGGATTTATTGATTTAACTACTTCGCATCTGTTAAACAATTAACGGATATCTTGCATGGTACCAAACAGTTCAGTTCACGGTCGGTTTCCGACTTCAAGTTTTTATCGAGTCAAACATGACTATAATAATCATAAAGCGGAATTTATTGGAAAAACGAGTATATTATCGGTAAATGGATTTGACAAATAATTTTCCATACAACTTCAACTCTCATAATTGGATTGGTTATTCGGTTATGTTTTTCCTCTAAATGAATTTTAAAAAACCATTTTTTTTCTTCAAGTTTTTTATACAACTTTATTATGATGTAACAGGCAGTAATAGCCATCTTCGACCAAATAAAGTATATATATTCCTGACCAGTATCTAAGCACGAGTTGACCCACCTATATCTGTCCGTCTGTCTATATAAACGCGACGAATTCAGAGACAATAATAACTAGATATATAAAATTTGGCAACTGGTACTCCCCCTCACTCTTGTAAATGAATAAAAACTTTTCACAATTTTTAAGATATAGTTTTAAGCTTTGACTTCTTTCTGAGAGCATTATTGATATGTTCGTAATAAGGATAATAGGATAATAAATAGGGAGGCGAGGCTGCGTATGTGCATTACGGCGCTGGGTACAGGGTGTATCACAGACGAGTGTACTCGACTAAAGCATAATTGGCTCATTTTTATTTGGCATATCAATTTAATTAATTTGGGATACTTCAGTATTTTACAAATTTTTTCAAGGCTTATTACATTTTAAAGTACACGGGTACTTTTATATTTAAATTTTATTCACATATTTCTTTGAATATAAAATACAAATATGTTTTCTAATACCATCCTCTTATTCTATATTGCTTAAATGGTTTTCTTAATATATATAACGGTCATAGGAAGCTGGCCACTCCATAGCATGCACGAAATCTGGCAGATCTGCTATAAACTGCTCGCTCAATGCATCCCGCTTATGCAGAGGGCTTAAATAATGGCCAGAAATGCCAATCTCGAAAACGGGCTCATTGAATTTCCCATTCACCTTCTGCAGAGAAAAATACAGATATAGATTCCTCACATCCAGTATCATGTCATATTATATCATAGCCGTACGTACCGATAATTCCAAATGGAAGTCAATGGGAGAGTCGTCAACACCCCAAGCAAAGAAGATGTGATATGGTGGCTTAAATCTGCCTGGGTTATCCAGCATGCCCTTCAAGAATGACCAATCCAGTATTTTCACTCCCGCCAAGGGCTTCAGGAAGATACTCATGCGTGCGGGTCCCGTGAGCTTGAAGTTATATCGTACCCTATATCCGCTGGCCAGCACCGTCTTGTTAACCAGCTCTAACGTAGTGGTACCGGGCACCTCCACTTGTTCCTTTCGGGGTAGCCAACGTGCCGCTTTGCGGTCCTTGCACCAGCGATGATTGAAGCAGGGGATACCACACATCATTTGGGTCTCACATTGGCTCTCCAGGTGAATTAACCCAGTAAAGTTCATCTTTTCACGCAGCGGTTGGTCCAAACGACGGTCCTGTGGGTCGAAGTAGTAACCGGAGTCCTCCTGGCTGATAGAACCATCGTACTCATAGAATCTGCGATGCACTTGCTGCAATTACCAAAACATCAAATCACGACGATCATAATAAATATGAAACCCAAGTAGCTTACCAGAAAGTTAACCCGCATCACATTTGTCTTGGGACGATAGGGGAAGCCCACCTCCGAAACTGATATCATGCAGAATATGAAGGTTATGATGGCCAGTCCACCTATCATCCAATTGGGTTTCCGGAAGATGTTTATGAGTGGAGCCTGAACGAAAGAGCAGGTTTGTGTTATAGAGCTAGTCATTGAAGAAACTTGAATCTTATATTCTCCAGGCATTATATAATATACCCATGTAGTTAGTCTGTTGTCTGTTTGATTTCATGTGATCTCAAATATAGCGGAAAGCTGTCATTAGATATTAAAGTAATTTCTTCCTAAGACTTTCGTTAGTCTTTAAAGAAAATCGTTAATTTAAAATTATTGTAGAATTAAAATGCTTACCACAAATCCAAGAGCAAGTATTGTGCCCAGGGCACACATAAGGGCTATCAAGATATCCGGGTTTACCTCAGTGCCCTTACGGGCTGTCATTGGAATAGTTATAACAAGGAGAGCATGAAAGATGTAGCTAAAGTAAAGGAAGGGCATTGCCTGGCATACACACACCAAAATCGACCAATAGTAACCTGTGGGACATCCGAATTCTATGAAAAGTTCTAGACTTAAGCAGGATAGAGATCAGAACCTACCGCGATCATGCAGCTTGGTCAGCAAATTGATGGCCAATGAGCCCACATAGAAGAGCAGGGAAATCATACATAAATAGGCGCTACGCAGACTAACGGCAGTTATGATAATGCACAACAGGGCTAGGAATACACAGTGGGCGTGGCCAGCCATTTGAAGGTGGTAAGCGTGTGGTATCTTCTCCTGCAATCAAAGAAATCCCTAGGATATTCAAGGAACACTTTAGAAGATCAATTGAATACACTTACACTGGGCTTCAGGGTGTAGTAGAGTGTGAACGGCAGAACCAGACCAATGACTGATGGGCATATATAGAGTCCAATCACCAGCCAGCTGTTGGTGAGGTAGGTCAAGGTTCGATCGCCGGCATCGTAGAACACCGCCATGAGAATCGGCAGACCCAGGGCCAGCAGAAATCCAGCCAGCTCCAACAGAAATAGAATACCAAAGGCGCTGGCAACGGATGCCAGTGGATAGATCTGTCGTCCTGGTCATGCGCCACAGGGATGCACATACCAGGATTATGCCACCAATGGCAAAGGAAATGTTGAGGGCAATACCCGTAGACTCCAAGTAGAAGACAAAGAACAAACCCAGAAAATCAAAGAACACTGAGTGACCCGATGAATGTGCCTAAAGGTAATCAAGATAAGCGTATTCATTGGTATCAAATTGATTGCATAAGCGAGCCTACCTCGGTATCGTTCATCTCCTCCGCTTTGGTGATACTTTGCACCAAAGAAAGTAGATTCTCTCCCGTATTCTGCAATGATTCTCGGGATATAGCCTCATAACGATCGTATTTCGTATGGTACACAAATCCATTGTAAACGCCCCCCAAATCCAAACCTAAGAGATAAAAGAAATAGTATAATAATGTTGGTGTGTATTAATGTCAGTGTAAGATATGAGCACATACCTGGCACAGGTCCAAAATCTCTGAAGATCCTAAAGTCTGTATCGGATGGAATAAGGCCAGCCTGAAATATCTCCTCAGCCACAGTTGTTGCAAACGGATGCTTGGCGGCTTCCTTATAAAGCTGCGAGAAGGTAAACGTATTGTAAATTGATAAGTCAGATAAGCAGAGCTTGATAAGATTATGAAATGTAACCCCAACGTTGCAATTTAATCTTTACGATTCCATCGTTTGTCATAAATATCAATTTGAACACATGTACAAGCTACTTCGTTTATGTGATGTTTTCAAGGACATAAAATATCTTCTGGTTAAAGATCGTCGTTTGTTAATGACATTATGCAGAAGACTAATAGAAAGTTTATATGAGAGTCAATGAAAATACCTATATCAAACAGTACCCAACAACTTTAAACTTACTCTCATTAGCCAGGGATGGTTAGGACCACCTTGAAAGAGTAACTCTCGACCACCAGCGCCACCGGAGTCCAGGTTGATCAGTGCCCTAGAAATGTTAGTTTATCACTACTCTGCAAACACCCTGCCAGACAGACAGTACTTACTTGCAGTTGGCGGACCATCTATGCTGTGAGATGAATGCATGAGACCCCTGAAGCGGTTGCTCCTCGGCGCCATTGAAAAGGAAGACAATCGGATGCTCAAAGGTATCTTTAGATGTGGCCAATTGACGCAGCACCTCCAGCATGGTAACAACCATGAAACCAGCATCACCGGTACCTGCAACAAACGGGAGTTAGTCCTTGACCTCACTGGAGACCTTGCAACTCTGCACGTACCCACACTGCCCGGCTTTGTATCGTAGTGACTGTTTATCAGCAGGTAGGAAGTGCTATTAGAACTCCTGGTGCTCAGCTTGACAATCACATTCTGCACAGCCTGATACATGTTGATCATCTCCCAGTGGAGGTAAGCACCCGATGCCCGTTGCACATCCACCTCCATTTCATACAGATCGTTCCGCATGACCCCTCTCACGCTTTCCACTTGGTTAAGCATAAATTGCACCATAGTCTTCTCATTCATCTCGTCGCCCACGATTTTGGGTCCCATTCGATCCAGCTCCAGTAATATGCGTTGAGCACGTTCTGCCACAAACTGACCCGACTTGGTGGGTTCCTCCGCTAACTGCACCGCAGTGGGCAAATAGTTGAAGAGCGGGAAGACCACTGCAAAGAAGAGTGCGACCCAGAGAAGCAAATAGATGGGCGCATAGTACCAGGGCAGTTGCTTATAACGGTTGTCCTTTTCAGTCAGCTCGATGATTGCACAATCATCAACTATTCTTGATTGTTCAAGTTCGCTGGTGACAAATTCCTGTATTGAATAGGCAAAGATGTTGTTAAGTTCTCGGTACTCCATAATAACTTTCAAGGACTCCTACATCTTTGTCCTTGCCATTCTCCATGTTGGCAGCAGCTCGTAATCCGTAATCCGAAACACCAGCAACCAGAAATTTCTGTGAACGACTAAGTAAATCTCTTTGCTGTTTTCTCAATTTAAAGCAAATTTGTAGATCATAAAAATTTTATCAGCGCTGTGATTTCATATCTTTAAACTGAACTTTATATACATGAGGTAAGATTTTGTATTCATATATGGAATATACACATGCTGATATATATAGATACTATATGCTTACTAAAGTGCATGTGTGTGTGAGTATTTGCAGATTTGATTTTTTGTAAGTGCTTAATAGGCGTCTGAGCTATTCGACCGATCAAATAAAAGTTTTTATAGTGTTTATAGCGATCAGTAAAATATGATGATTAGGTAAAATTGTAGGTCTATTAAATGGTTCGAAAGTGGTTTCAGAGTGGTTTAAAAGGTGTTTAAATGCGAAAGTAAGCGAATCTGGAATAGTATAACAAATACCAAGTAAGGTTTAAGTAGATTAAATAAAATTCTTAATTCCTGTCTATTAATCCATGAAATATTTCAAGTAAAATTTCAATTTTGAAGCGCCAGCAAATCAACGTGAAACAGAGAGAGACGCCTGAGTTGTGTTCGATCTCAAGATTTCGCTCCAAAAGCAAGTGAACCTCATATTGATGAACTCTGTTCTCGAGGTACGCATCCAGATCCACGAAAACTCTCAAGAACACAGCAACCCTTTGACGCTGAATGTTAAGATTGGGTATATATCTACATACATTTTTGGGGAAATACATGTGCTTGAAAACGTTGGTTGGCATAGCAACAAAATTGATTTGATTATTTTTATAGTTATTGTATTGGCTGGGGGACTAGCCATAATACTTTGGAAGGTACGGGAAACCTAGCAAACAAGCACATCATAACCGAGGGACAAGGCGAGTAGGATATGGCCCAATAGCTGATATATATTTATGAGTCTATAGTATAACAATGCTAACATACCAATATAAGTATTTGAATATATGGATTTATTGGGCAAACTACTTCGCATCTGTTAAACAATTAACAGATATCTTTCATGGTTCCAACCGCAATTCAGGGCCGGTCTGCTACAAAGCTTTTATCGAGTTAAACATGATTGATTGGTCATACTCATAAAGTATTTATATTCATAAAATTATTATCGGTAAATGGGCTTGCTAAATATTTGGCTCGTGTTTACTTTAAACTATTTTCGGATATTCTAGACTTTCTGGATTATAAGTATGGGGTAAGATTTAATTTTAATATATAAAAACGTTAGTTCGATGTCCAAATCTCAACATATTTATTGGCGAAGATGGTGTCTATAAGGTCTGTATCTGATAGGTGGTGCTTCGGTGGTGTTATTTGCAAAAACCCATTTTAATGATTTGACGCAAATTCAATAGTCCGGGACTTTGGCAAATCTACCTCTACGGGGCGGAAATCTGTTGTAGGACACTTGAAAAATCTACTCCCGCCCATTAACACGGACGAGAAATAGGGTTGAAGTCAGATGTGTGAGAGAAGGTTCTTGTTATATCGGTTTCTAAGTTCTTCATACCCTATACAATAGGGTTATTTCTTACTTTATCATCCATGCAACCACAATGTGCCACAGCGAAGCGTGGTAGTGTACAGCTAGTTATTTATATAATTTGCACAGTTCTGTACACCTACAATAAAAATGTTATAGTAGTAAACAATTATCCTTGCATCTTTTGTTTAATATTTTTATCATTATATTTTAAACTACAACCACTTAACATTAAATATAGATATCTTACAACTGAGTTGGTTTACTTAACTATACTAGAATATGTAGCTCTTATATAATGTTGGCCACTCCATCACATGTACAAAGTCTGGGAAGCTGGCTATAAACTCCATGCCGGGCGTGTCCCGTTTGTAGTCATAGCTGACGTAGTGCCACGCCACGCCCAACTCGAAGATTGGCACATCGAAATTGCCAGCAGGTTTCTAAAGAATATTTAAAATAAATCAAAAAAATGGTCGCTAAATAGGTATAGCCATTCAAAAATCACATTGTCAACTCACTGCAAAGTCTATGTGAAACTTCAAGGGAGAGTTATCCTTGCCATAAGAAAAGAATATTTGATAGGGCAATGTGTAGCCTTCCGGCTCGTCCAGCACATTTCTAATGAAGGACCAGTCCTCGACGGCTACACCCTCCAAAGGTTGTATGAACAAACCCATATGGGGTGGCCCGCTCAATTCAAACTCATAGCGCACTGTGGTGCCACTTGTCAAAATGGTTTTACCCAAGAGCACCAAGGAGGAGTTGCCTGGTACGGCTACCTCTTCTGCCCGCGGCAACCATTGGCCCGTTTTACGGGCCTTACACCAGCGATGATTGAAGCAGGGCACGCCACACATCAAGTGCTTATCGCAGTCATCCTTTATGCTTGTGAGTCCTGTCAAGTTAACCGAAGTGTCCTCAAGCGGATAGTTGAGACGTCTGTCCTGGAAGTCAAAGTAATAGCCGGAATCGCTGAGGCTTACGCTCCCATCATACTCGTAGAAAGTGCGTTGCACGTGCTGCCAATAGCCAAGATCAATTGAAATGTTAGCCTTCTAACCTTATACCATATGACACTTGACTTACCAAGAAGTTTACACGCATAACACTGGTCTTGGCGCGGTAGGGGAAGCCCATATCCGAAACAGCTATCATGCTGAATATGAAGGTGACAATGCCCAATGAGAGCATGACAAACTTGGACCAGTGAAACATGTTGACAAGTGGAGACTTTTCAAAAATAATTAGTATGCGTATGGATGATGTACCTAGTTAGCTCATCTTACCACAAATCCCAAGGCAAAGAACGTGCCGACTGCGCATAATAAGGCAATTAAGAGATCGGGATTCAGAGAGCTGCCATTGCGTCCCATCATGGGTACAAAAACTACGAGGAACATGTAGTACAGATAGCAAAAGTAGAAGAAGGGTATCAGCTGAAGTACTTGCGTGATCAGCACCCAGTAATATCCTAAGATTGAGACACACCAAAATAATTAAAAGTTGAAAGAAGATTGTTTCTTCGGGAACTCACCTCGATCGTGCAAAGTACTTAATAGATTAATCAGCAGCGCGGCGGAGTAGAAGAGAGTCGAAATCATGCAGAGATAAGGTGTGCGTAGACTAATTGCAGTCAGTATAATGGCAATGACGGCCAGCAAAACGCAATGGGCATGCAGGCTCATATGTAGATGGTACGCATGGCTAATCTTAAGCTGTGGAAAGTATGTAAAATTCAGTAGTAGTTCAGCCTAAAACAGGATAACGGCTACCTACGTTTTTACGGAAACTGTAGTACAGAGTTGTGGGCAAACTGAGTCCAATAATGGCCGGGCAAATAAATAAGCCAATCATTAGCCAGGTATTCGTAAAATAGCTAAGGGATCGATCGCCGGCATCGAATAACACAGCCATCAACAAGGGCAGGCCCAGGCAGAGCAGAGCTCCCAGGATGTGTAGCACTAGAATGATGCCAAACCAAGTGGAGATCTGACACAGGGATAACTCGGATACTCTTGACATGCGCCATAGAGAGATGCACACAAGCAAGAGGCTCACAGCCGCAACGCAGCAGTTCAGAATGATGCCCGTGGTTTCCGTATAAAAGACAAAGAACAGGCCCAGAAAATCAAAGAAGACAGCATGTCCTTCGCTGTGCTCCTACAAGTGATAGAGTTAGGCATTGGATGACCGGGATTGAAAGTGTGAACTCACCTCAGTGTTGTACATTTCGCTGGCATTGGCAAAGGCTCGAACCAGAGGTAGAACATTTTCGCCAGTGTTCTGCAATGAATTACGGGGTACAGCTGCATAGTTGTCAAAAATGGTATGGTAGACATAACCATTGCTGATCTGCGCTATATCCAAGCCTGGTACACGAACACTAGTTAATATTGAATATATTTTAGCAACTCATTCTTACCTGGCACATGTCCATAGTCGCGAAATATACGAAAGTCCGTATCGGAGGGCAATATGCCGGATTGAAATATTTCCTCGGCCATTGTGGTGGCAAAGGGATGTTTCGCATTGTGTCTGTAATACTGAAGCGGAACAAGTTATAAAACAGAATAAAGCTAGAAGCAATTACGCGTATCAGCAACATTTCCTATAATAAACGTCAACATATATTTTTATGATATGATAAACTTCTAACTACTTTGCCGCCGCGCGCCATTAACAACCAACTAAATCTGAAGATAGGAACACTGGTTCACAAAAGTATACATATGAATTGAATCTTACCCGCATAAGCCATGGATGATTTGGGCCACCCTGAAATAGGAGATCGCGTCCACCGCTGCCAGCCACTTCCAGATTGATGAGCGCTCTGTCAACAGTTGCCAATTTTAATATATTATATTCAATATGAATGAATCCTCAAATTCACTATTTATAACTACATTATCTATTGATGTCACTTACTTGCAGTTCTTTGCCCATTTGTGCTGTGTAATGAAACCATGCGAGGCCTGCAAAGGATTCTCCTCGGCGCCATTGAATAGAAAGACAATTGGATGCTGAAAGACTTGGTCCGATATGGCCATTTGGCGTAGCACCTCCAGCATAACAATAACCATGGTGCCGTCATCTCCAGTGCCGGGACTGCTGGGCTTTGAGTCAAAGTGACTGTTGAGCAGTAAATAGGATTCGCTGGAGGAGCTGCGCGTGCTCAACTTGACGACCACATTCTGTACGCCCTGGTACATATTCACCATATTCCAATGCATATATGCGCCGGATGGTTGCTGCACATCCACCTCCAGATCGTAGAGATCGCCGCGCATCGCGGCACGCACATTTTCCACTTCGTTGAGCAGGAACGCAACCGTTAGCTCCTCATTGGCAATGCTGCCCACGACCTTGGGCCCAATGCTATCGAAGCTATAGAGAAGACGCTGTGCTCGCTCTGCAACAAACTCGCCCGGCCTCAGCGACTCCTCGGCGATGGTGACACTGTCCGGGAGTCGATTGAAGAGCGGTATCACCACTGCGAAGAAGAGTGCCAACCAGAGCAGCAGAAAGCCTGGCGCATAGTACCAGGATACCTTTGCTCTGAGCTTTTTCGAGTTTCCTAAGAGATTGTTAAGTGGAACCTCCAACTGTGCATCGGGATCCTTTTCTGACATTATATTAGCCTTACTAAATTCGAATATCGTACTGTTCTGATGCCAATCGTTGGGCAACTAAATTTCTGATATCGAATGGTTCAGCTTGGAGCTTGGAGCTGCATGGATTTTATCGACACTGATTTGTACTTTGAAATCAATAAAGATAAAATGTTGTGTTTATATAGTGCAACCAGAAAACAACTGAAATTCAAGCCCTCATTTTACGAGCACCATTGTATATTTGACCAAACTGAAACTCTAGATGTGCTCGTGGTCAAGAGGCAAGCCAATTGATATCTTAATTGTAGTAACCATATCGGATGTGATAAAAACAAGGTTTTATATCATGTTATGTTACTTGTTCTTTTGTTCTTCATTTCCATTTGTATGGCTAAGTTGCAGGTGGCAAGGTTATCACTGGGTAATACCCACTTGGATATACTGGCACGCTTCCAAAAATCAAAAACAAATCATGTGTGTGTCAAAGGCTTAAGTATTTGTTTGCCTTATCAAATCAAGTCAAGTTTCTGCAGCGCAATGAATCAGTGATAAGCAAGTGATCATAAAGCCCGATATAATAGGTGTGAATTGAAGTACGTTGAATGGATAAAACCTATGACCGATAATGATTGATATTGAATATTGTGACTTTGAATATTTTGAATTACCGCATTGGCTAAATTGTAAACAACCCAATTGAGCCAACAAATATTCTATGTTAAAAATTCAATCTAAAATTGACATTTTTTAAAAGTGGTTTCGTCGCCTGATACTCATAGGTTTTCAATTTTAATGCCATATAGTTTCTATAGGTCAGGCTTTGGAAGACGTTGATACTCTACTGCTGCAGTAATAATTTTAATTAAATACACAAATTTAACATTTCAGATTCCTGTCCAGCTTTTAAATCAACGTTATTTTTTAGCATTCTACGAAGCCAGCATATAATTTTCAACGACGCGACGCTTCGTTGGCAACAGCAGAGTATGTTAAGTTAACACTGCCTTGTTGAGTTTAACAGGACTGACTAGCTTACATTGTCTTGAATTAATTGTTAAAGATTACGCATTGCGCAGGTCCGTTGTCTCTGTTAACGAATCAGCTGACGTGACGTCAGCCCAGTTTGTCATATATTTTACTTTCGTTTTTTGACAAATTAACTGAAAAACTATTTATTTAACACTGAAGCAACTTGTATAAATCAAGAGATAAGCTCTGTATAAGATTGCAAGCTCGAAAACCGGACGAAATTAGTTTAAATGTAGCAATTTTAACCAAGCTATTAATAGTAACGACGAATTACAACAAATAACTTGAATATTTTTGTTGTTGTTAAGCTAAGTGTCTTAAAAGTCGGCTATTAATTAAGATTTTCATTAAACAAAAACTGCTTCGATGTAGCAAATGTAAATGTAAACCTTGATCGTTGTAGATTAATATAACATACATTTGAAGCTAACTGACATTTATCGTCTAGTGTGACGTTGATGGGCAACAGAGTGCTGTTAACTCTCGATCTGCGCAATCTGGTTTCTTTTACATTGAGAGTGCAGCCTGTTAACATCACAAATCAGCTGCTTCGTTTCAAAATCGCGCGTAACACATTATTATAAAAACAATATTGTTAAAAGAAATCATACGTTCATACTACATAAATCATGTGCATCAGTGAAATTACATTTAGTTTACTTAAATTCGATGTTACATATTTAAGACAGCTCAATCTAAGGCGTCCAATTGCATTGCAAGCAGCAACAGCCACGCAGCGCACAGGAAAATTGCCGCCAAAATTGGATAAGACAGCAGAGCCAGAGAATCATACTCATTTACATGGATGTATACATATACATATGTACACATACATAAATACGTGATCAAAGTTTCATAAGCCGTGTGTATTGACAATGAAAAGCGTGTACATACATATGTATGTACATCAGCATTCCTCCTCCACTTACCAAGTGCGGCGAGTCCAAGCCGTCAGCGTTTTTCGCCGTCAGCATTTTTCGCCGTGTACTCAATACCATCACCACAAAGGACTGGGGGGAGCATGGCTGTATTTGTCAGCTCTGCAAGACATTTTTCAAGGCACATAGTCAAACCTTTCTCACCTTACCCTGCAAGGTTATGGTAAACTATGCCAAGAAAGAACTGCAGAAGTTGGAGCCTTAAAGGGTAAGCGGGTCTGCAAACATAAACTTTCGTAATTAAATATCGTATTATTGCTTCGTGTGCATTTAGTTACATTTATTAACACTGTATTTGAATTATTATCAAATTGATTCACGTTTTAAAATATGAACCTTTGATATGAAGCAGGCCAATCGGCCAGAATCGCATAGGAGGGGAATGACTCTGCAAGCTTCACACTTTCTTCGTCACCCCTATTTCCAATGAAGTGTCCCGACACTCCCAGTTGGCAAAGTGGCACTTTGAAATTACCGTTCGGCTTCTATACGTTTTAAGATAAACATTATTAAATTAACTGAAATTCGAGATGTGAAATTATTGCATCTTACCGAAAATTCCAAAAAGAAGTCTAATGGCGAACTATCAATACCGTATGTGAAGTAGATATGGTACGATAATGGTGACGCCGGCGGTTTCTCAAGATAGCCGCGATCGAATGACCAATTGGTAAGTTTGACATCTTCATAGGGTTGAATAAACAAACCCATGTGAGCAGGACCCTTCAAATTGAAATTTAATCGCACAGTGGTAGCATTAACAGTGGTTTTCTGAAGCATCTTCAACGTGGTTAACCCTGGTGGTACAATAGGCTTAGAGCGGGGCAACCATTTGCTCCTTAGCCGATTCTGAACGTAGCGGTAATCAAACAAAGGCATTCCGCACATCATGTACTTTTCGCAATTCGATTTTATGCTAACCAGGCCAGTTAGATTGACTCTTGTGCCCAAGTAAGGTGTTTCTTCACGTCGATCCTGATAATTAAACAGATAGCCGGACTCGTCCTTACTGAGAGTGCCGTCGTACTCGTAGAACATATTTCGCACATGCTGGAATACCAGATGAAGTTTTTATGAAGTTTTAGAAGCCAAGTTAATGAGGGACACTCACCAGATAGGCAACTCGCTGGCCGCTAGTCTTTGGACGATAGGGGAATCCGATTTGTGTGCTACTGGCTAAGTACATAGCAGAGAGCAGTGATTATAACCAGGGTGAGAACCACAAAGCTGGGTCGGCGGACTGTGTTGATCAACGGAATCTGCAGAATAGGTCTGTCAAATTATTGAGCTAAAGAAGTTAGGAAGGAAGCTTACCAAGAATCCAAACGAAAGAACCGTTCCAAGGCCTGCAAGGACTGATATGTATAAGTCCCAATTGGAGGAGCTTCCGGCTCGAGCGCCCATTGGGGTGAGTACCACCACGAATAGATAGAATAGGTAACTGCTGTAAAGAAAGTTAATTACCTGGCTCGCTTTCACCAGACCTGTCCAGGCATAGCCACGATCATGCAGAGTAGTCAATAGGTTAGCGGCCAAGGAGACAACGTAGAAAATAAGTGGAACTACAAAAATATATGAGGAACGTAAGCCCAGGAGCGGTGATACCAATGGCCAGAAGAGCCAGAATGACGGCCTGACCATGCAATGACAGTTGGATATGGTAGCCAGTGGAAATTTTATTCTGGTGAAGAAATTTATAAAAAATAATAAATAAAGTTCAACTAACTGATATGAGCTGGACTTACGTTACGCTGGAAATGATAGTAAATAGTTGTGGGCAAACTGAGGCCAATAAGTGAAGGGCACACATACAAGCCGATGATCAGTAACGGGGTGCTATAGTGTGTGAGCGATAGTCCGAAAATATCGAACACATATGCGACGACTATAGGAAGTGCTACGCCAAGAACAAAGGAGATAACTTGGATGACAAGGACGAGTGTAAGCCTGCGCACCACGTGGCATGTTGAAACTTGGGAAACAGCTGCCATACGCCACATTGAAAGGAATATTAAAATGAGCGCAAGTGCAGAAACGCCAAAGTTCAAGGATTTGCCAGTGGCCTCTGAATAGTGGATGAAATAGAGACCCAGGAAGTCGAAGTAGACAGCGTGTCCGGACTTGTGTGCCTGTTAATTGGTCGGTGCAAGGGTTAATACATTTTCGTACTTTTTTCAATAACCTCGTTATTACCTGTGTATCATACAATTCGGTTGCATTAGACAAACCTCTCACTAGGCTTAAAATATTGTCTCCGGTGTTTTGAAAGGATTCACGAGGAATCGCATCAATCACGTCGTACTTGGTGTGGTATATGAAACCATTAATAGCCTGTATTATGTCCAAACCTTTGTCGAGAGAGTTATTTTATCAGCATGCGTTATGACATTATTACATTACAACATACCTGGGATATTGCCATATATAGTAAACTGTCGAAAGTCCGAATCCGATGGAACAACGCCTGTGTGAAAGATTTCCTCAGCCACAATTGCAGCGAATGGATATTTCACGTATTTTTTATAGTACTGTTAAATAATATCGATGTCAAGACTGATTTTCGACTGTGTTAATTCTAATCAGTAACCTTACATTTAAAAGCCAGGAGTTATTCGGACCACTCTGAACTAGTATTTCCCGACCTCCACTACCACCAGCATCGAGGTTAACAAAGGCTCTGCAATTGAATATAATGAGATTCATATTCTTAGGGAAGGACAATTCCTTACTTGCAGAACTTCGCCCACTTGTGCTGTGTGATAAAACCATGCGAAGCTTGCATAGAACGCTCTTCAGCTCCATTAAACAGAAAGACGATTGGGTGTTGTATAGGTTGCTTTGTGGTTGTCATTACACGTAAGACCTCCAACATTACGGCTACCATGAAGCCTGCATCCCCGGCAGATGGAGTAGCTGGCTTGGAATCGAAGTGACTATTGACGAGGAGGTATGTGTCGCTCGTGCTGTTTTTGGGAGATAATTTGACAGCAATATTTTGAACTCCTTGATACATGTTCAGTTCGGTTTTGTACGGATATGCACCGGAGACTTTTGATAAGTCAATTTCCATGTCGAAATAGTCCACCAGTAGATCCTTTTGAATAGTCGTCAACTCATTTAAAATAAAGTTAACTGCCTCTATTTCGTTTTCCTTACTGCCGGCGAATTTGTTACCAATGTTTGACAGAGTGTACAGATTATTGTATGCACGTTCCGCAATGAATACGTTTTTCTTTGCGTCTTCCATTGTCAGTGCCGTAGGTAACCGGTAAAATAATGGTATTACCACGGCGAAGAAAAGACATCCCCAGAACAACAGGAAACCACTCGCAAAATACCATGGTAATTTGCCTTTTACCTCCTTTTTGGTGCCATTTCTAGAAAGCTCGACCGATTCAACCGGGATCTATATGATACATGTATTTTATAAATTAGCTGATTTGAAATTTAGCGGTTTTTCGATCCTTACGAGTTTCTCATTATCACCCATACTGATGCTTAAACTTGTACTTATCCACTGAAGTGAAACCGAGCCTATCCAAATAAGAACTAGTTAGCTAAAGAAAAAGTATTCGTTCTTATAGGTTTCAAAAAGGCCATAAAGACGGGCAGTAAAAAGATAATTTTATATTATTGAAATTTATGAAGCCAATTCATTGATTTCGTGAAATTCATTCATTCATTCAAACATAACAACTAAATTGGATGTCAAATCAAACCATATAATAATCATAGTCTGGTTCTAAATAGTTCAAGGGTGTCTTAAAACTTTTTAGAGCGATACCCTGGTAAAAAGTATAGTTTTGAGGCATTGAATGAAGCATCTTCGACCACATAAAGTAAAGATATTGTTGGTCAGAGTGTCTATAAAACCAAGCGGATGTATCTGCATCTTCCTATACACTTCCTTTTACTCCTGACAGTTTTTTTTTTGCTGTACCACACTCTATATAGTTGCAATTTGGAATATGAACATTCTTTCGATAATTTAACTGTTATGAACAACAATGTATTATTTCCTCAGATTTTACTTATTTATTTATTACGAGTTCCTTTTCATTATAAAAACTACATACGACCTACAAATGTAAAATACTTACTGTAATATAATTGTTTTTAGTTTATTTTGATTGTGAATGAAAGTATATGTTGAGAGGTTGAGCTTACTGTGGTTTATATTTCCTCAGATATTATGAGAAAAAGTTCAGAAATTCACCCTTGATAACCTATTTTCCGGCCAAGGGTTTGCAATTTTCGAAATCGGTAAAATATAAGTCAAATGACTTTATAAATTTCTGTAAAACTGTGTGTTGAGGTCGATTGGATAGTAAACAATAAAATTTCATACAACAGCAGTGATGTAATTGATAAATCCTAAGGGTCAACACAAATCATATGAAAGTGAAATATCACCTCACCCAAGTTAAATATCTGGGAGTTACTTTGGACCGGCGGCTAACTTGGAAGCCGCATATTCTTCGTGCCTGTGCTATGGCGCGCGAAAAGGCTAAGCGGATGGACTGGCTACTTAGGCCTGGGAGTGGGCTTTCTCTCGCCGTTTAAAACCGCCTCCTTAAGGCCCACTCTAAATTGGGACATTAACCTTTGGGGCACGGCCTGTAACACTTCAATCCAACGGATTGAGTCATGCCGAAGCAAAATTCTCCGGAGAATTGTGGACGCTCCCCATTACGTGCGCAACAACACTATATACAATGATCTTGGAGTATTGCCAGTATGCGCTACAATCAGCAATTTTGCTGATAGGTACAGAGGTAGGCTCCTGGCCCACACCAACTCCGTATTTAAACAGAAGGCTTGTCCAAGACACCATCCTTCGGATAATTGGATTTTTGGTAGGACGTCTGCAGGAAGGTTATTGGAATTTACCTAAGCTTTGTTATATCTGGTAAAGGCTTGCCTAACACTCTGACGTTTTTAATACACTGTTAGATCCCTGCGTTTATCTGCTCTTTAACCCGATATATTTACGAAAATGTTTTAAATAACACGCAGCAAAAAAAAAAAATATAAGTTTATCAAAAAAAAAAAGAAGAAATATCAAATGTATTTGTTCATTTACATTGAATTTCTTTTATTTTCATTTTATCAAAATATGTATCGTTGATATAAAGAAGGCCATTCAGCTAGAATGCAATAGGAAGGAAATGACTCTGCAAGCTTCACACTTTCTTCGTCACCCTTACTTTTGATGTAGTGTCCCGACACTCCCATTTGGAAAAGTGGCACTTCAAAATCGCCGTTCGGCTTCTATTGATTTTAAGATAAAACAAAATCGAATTAAATGAAATTTTTAAAAGTGTCCGTAATATATCTTACCATAAATTCAAAAGAGAATTTTAATGGCGATGTGTCGATGCCGTATGTCAAGTAGATATGGTATGACAACGGTGATGGTGGTGGTTTGTCAAGATAACTGCGAAGGAACGACCAATTTGTAAGTTTCACATCCTCGTAGGGTTCAATAAACAAACTCCTGTGAGAGGGACCTGCCAACTCGAACTCAAAGAGCACAGTGGTAGCATTAACAATTTGTTTCTTAAGCATCTTCAATGTGGTTAACCCCGGAGGTACAATGGGCTTAGAGCGGGGCAACCATTTACTTTCTAGCCGATTCTGAACGTAGCGGTAATCATATAACGGCATTCCGCACATCATGTGCTTCTCGCAATTGGATTTTATGCTAACCAGGCCAGTTAGATTGACTCTTGTGCCCAAGTAAGGTGTTTCTTCACGTCGATCCTGATAATTAAACAGATAGCCGGACTCGTCCTTACTGAGAGTGCCGTCGTACTCGTAGAACATATTTCGTACATGCTGGAATACCAGATGTTATATTTTATGAAGTTTTAGAAGTCAAGTTAATGAGGGACACTCACCAGATAGGCAACTCGCTGGCCGCTAGTCTTTGGACGATAGGGGAATCCGATTTGTGTGCTACTGGCTAAGTACATAGCAGAGAGCAGTGATTATAACCAGGGTGAGAACCACAAAGCTTGGTCGACGGAATGTGTTGATCAACGGAATCTGCAGAAAGGGACTGTCAAAGTATTGAACCAAAGAAGTTAGGAAGGAAACTTGCCAAGAATCCAAACGAGAGAATCGTTCCAAGAGCTGCAAGGACTGCAATGTATAAGTCCCGATTGGAGGAACTTCCTGCACGAGCGCCCATTGGAGTTAGCACCACCACGAATATATAGACGAGGTAACTGCTGTAAAGAAAGGGAATTATCTGGCTCGCCTTCACCAGACCTGTCCAGGCATATCCACGATCATGCAGAGTAGTCAATAGGTTAGCGGCCAAGGAGACAACGTAGAAAATAAGTGGAATCACGAAAATATATGAAGAACGGAAGCCCAGGACGGTGATACCAATGGCCAAAAGAGCCAGAATGACGGCCTGACCATGCAATGACAGTTGGATATGGTAGGCAGTTGAGATTTTATCCTGGTGAAGAAATTTTTAAAAAATTATAAATAAAGTTCAACTAACTGATATGAGCTGGACTTACGTTACGCTGGAAATGATAGTAAATAGTTGTGGGCAAACTGAGGCCAATAAGTGAAGGGCACACATACAATCCGATGATCAGTAACGGGGTGCTATAATAGGTCAGAGATAGTCCAAACATATCGAACACAAACGCGACGACTATAGGAAGTGCTACGCTGAGTACAAAGGAGATAATTTGGATGACGAGGACGAGTGTAAACCTGTGTACCACGTGGCATGTTGAAACTTGGGACACAGCAGCCATACGCCACATTGAAACGAATATCAAAACTAGGGCAAGTGCAGAAACACCAAAGTTCAGAGATTTGCCAGTTGATTCGGAATAGTGGATGAAATAGAGTCCCAGGAAGTCGAAGAAGACAGCATGTCCGGACTTGTATGCCTGTAAGTTGGTAGAATAATTGTTATTTTCATGTAATTTGTTTCAAAAAGATACGTCTCTTTCGGTATTAAGTTTTACCTGTGTATCATGCAATTCGGTTGCATTTGCTAAACCTCTAACCAGACTTAGAATATTATCACCAGTGTTCTGCAATGATTCACGAGGAATCACATCGATCACTTCGTACTTGGTGTGGTATACGAATCCATTGATAACCTGAGCCATGTCCAATCCTATGTTAATGAATGAAATTTTGTTATTACCTGTTGTTCGGAAACACATTTAGCATACCTGGGATGTTGCCATATATATTAAACTGTCGAAAGTCTGAATCCGATGGTACCATTCCTGATTGGAATATTTCCTCAGCCACAGTTGTAGCGAATGGATACTTTATGTGGTTTTTATAATACTATTAAATAGTATGGATGTTAATTACCATGGCTTCGACAATTCTTACGATATCTTACATTTACTATCCATGAATGGTTCGGGCCACTCTGAAATAGAAGTTCTCGACCTCCACTACCAGCACCTTCTATGTTAATAAAAGCTCTGCAGTGAGAGTAAATAAGTTCTAAGTTATTCATTAGAGAAGGACAATTCCTTACTTGCAGTACTTCGCCCACTTATGTTGTGTGACAAAACCATGCGAAGCTTGCATATCACCTTCTTCAGCTCCATTAAATAGAAAGACGATTGGGTGTTGTATAGTTTGCTTTGTGGTTGCCATTACACGGAGAACTTCCAACATCGTGACTATCATAAAGCCCGCGTCCCCGGCAGATGGAGTAGCTGGCTTGGAATCGAAGTGACTATTGACGAGGAGGTATGTGTCGCTCGTGCTGTTTTTGGGAGATAATTTGACAGCAATATTTTGAACTCCTTGATACATGTTCAGCACGGTTTTGTAGGGAAATGCTCCGGAGACTTTTGATAAGTCAATTTCCAGATCGAAGTAGTCCACCAGGATATCCTTTTGAATACTAGCCAACTCTTTTAAAATAAAATTGACTGCCTCTATTTCGTTTTCCTTACTGCCAGTCAGCTTGTTACCAATATTTGACAGAGTGTATAAATTATTGTATGCACGTTCCGCAATGAATACGTTTTTCTTTGCATCTTCCATTGTCAGTGCCGTAGGTAACCGGTAAAATAATGGTATTACCACGGCGAAGAAAAGACATCCCCAGAACAACAGGAAACCACTCGCAAAATACCATGGTAATTTGCCTTTTACCTCCTTTTTGGTGCCATTTCTAGAAAGCTCGACCGATTCAACCGGGATCTATATGATACATGTATTTTATACATTAGTTAATTTGAAATTTATTTTAGCTGTCTTTTGATCCTTACGAGTTTCTCGTTATCACCCATACTGATCCTTAAACTTGTACTTATCCACTGAAGTGAAACCGAGCCTTTCCAAATAAGAACTAGTTAGCTAAAGAAAAAGTATTCGTTCTTATAGGTTTCAAAAAGGCCATAAAGACGGGCAGTAAAAAGTTAATTTTATATTAGTGAAATTTATGATGCCAATTCATTGATTTCGTGAAATTCATTTCAAACATAATAACTAAATTGGGTGTCAAATCAAACCATAAAATAATCATAGACTGGTTCTAATTAGTACCCTGGTAAAAAGTATGTTACTTTTGACGCATTGAATAAAACATTGTCGAACACCCAAGGCAAGAAATTCTTGATTAGAGTATCTATTATTGTATGCGGATGTATCTGCATCTTCCTATACACTTCCTTTTACTTTTGGCAGTTTTTTTTTAGTGTACCACAAACTAGTTGCAATTTGGAATATAAACATTCTTTCGTTAATTTAACTGTGTTATGAACATTTTATTATTTTCTCAGATATTATGAGAAAATGTTCACAAATTCACCTTTGAAGCCGCATTTTCAGGCCAAGGCTTTGGAATTTTCGAAATCGGTAAATGTGTCTAATCTGTATATATAAATCTCTGTGTCTTCACTCCCTAACTTACTCACTGACTGACTGACTGATCATCGCACAGCCGTAGTGGTAAGAGCTAGGATTTCAGCCTCCTTTTACACAACACCGCTGAGACAAATTCATCGGCTTTGCGAAAGGGAAGGGGGTCAAATTCGGGGTCAAAGTTCACATATATCTTGGTATGAACAATTTTTTTTTGTCGATATGTTACATCCCGACTAAATTTGGTCAAAATTGGATATAGCTGCCATAGGAACAATCGGAACCAAATCAACCTTTAGTATGACAAATTTTTTTGTGTCTTAAGATATCTCAACCAAACTCACTGATTATTTATTAGCGACGGTACATCACGACTAAATTTGGTCAAAACACACAAATCATATTCATGTGAAATATCAAATTTATTTGTCGATTTGCATTCATTTACATTGAATTTCTTTTACTTTAATTTTATCAAAATATGTACCGTTGATATAAAGAAGGCCATTCAGCTAGAATACAATAGGAAGGAAATGACTCTGCAAGCTTCACACTTTCTGCGTCACCCTTATTTCCGATGTAGTGTCCCGACACTCCCATTTGGAAAAGTGGCACTTTAAAATCGCCGTTCGGCTTCTATTGATTTAGAAATAAAACAAAATCGAATTAAATGAAATTATAAAAGTGTCCGTAATATAAGTATCTTACCATAAATTCAAAAAAGAATTTTAATGGCGAGGTTTCAATACCGCTTGTCAAGTAGATATGGTATGACAACGGTGATGGTGGTGGTTTGTCAAGATAACTGCGAAGGAACGACCAATTTGTAAGTTTCACATCCTCGTAGGGTTCAATAAACAAACTCCTGTGAGAGGGACCTGTCAACTCGAAGTCATAGCGCACAGTGGTAGCATTAACAATTTGTTTCTTAAGCATCTTCAATGTGGTTAACCCCGGAGGTACAATGGGCTTGGAGCGGGGCAACCATTTACTTTCTAGCCGATTCTGAACGTAGCGGTAATCATATAACGGCATTCCGCACATCATGTGCTTCTCGCAATTCGATTTTATGCTGACCAGGCCAGTTAGATTGACTCTTGTGCCCAAGTAAGGTGTTTCTTCACGTCGATCCTGATAATTAAACAGATAGCCGGACTCGTCCTTACTGAGAGTGCCGTCGTACTCGTAGAACATATTTCGCACATGCTGGAATACCAGATGTTACATTGATTAAAGTTTTAGAAGTCAAGTTAATGAGGGACACTCACCAGATAGGCAACTCGCTGGCCGCTAGTCTTTGGACGATAGGGGAATCCGATTTGTGTGCTACTGGCTAAGTACATAGAGAGAGCAGTGATTATAACCAGGGTGAGAACCACAAAGCTTGGTCGGCGGAATGTGTTGATCAACGGAATCTGCAGAAAGGGTATGTCAAAGTATTGAACTAAAGAAGTTAGGAAGGAAACTTGCCAAGAATCCAAACGAGAGTACCGTTCCAAGAGCTGCAAGGACTGCAATGTATAAGTCCCAATTGGATGAGCTTCCGGCACGAGCACCAATTGGTGTTAAAACCACCACAAATAGATAGATGAGGTAGCTGCTATACAGGAAGGGAATTATCTGGCCCGCCTTTAACAGACCTGTCCAGGCATAGCCACGATCGTGCAGAGTAGTCAATAGGTTAGCGGCCAAGGAGACAACGTAGAAAATAAGTGGAATCACGAAAATATATGAGGAACGTAAGCCCAGAGCGGTGATACCAACGGCCAGAAGAGCCAGAATGACGGCCTGACCATGCAATGACAGTTGGATATGGTAGCCTGTGGAAATTTTACTCTGGTAAAAAAATTTATAAAAAATAATAAATAAAGTTCAACTAACTGATATGAGCTGGACTTACGTTACGCTGGAAATGATAGTAAATAGTTGTGGGCAAACTGAGGCCAATAAGTGACGGGCACACATACAAGCCGATGATCAGTAACGGGGTGCTATAGTGTGTGAGCGATAGTCCAAACATATCGAACACATATGCGACGACTATAGGAAGTGCTACGCCAAGAACAAAGGAGATAATTTGGATGACGAGGACGAGTGACAGCCTGCGCACCACGTGGCATGTTGAAACTTGGGAAACAGCTGCCATACGCCACATTGAAACGAATATTAAAATGAGCGCAAGTGCAGAAACGCCAAAGTTCAGGGATTTGCCAGTCGATTCGGAATAGTGGATGAAATAGAGACCCAGGAAGTCGAAGTAGACAGCGTGTCCCGACATGTGTGCCTGTTAATTGGTCGGTGCAAGGGTTAATACATTTTCGTACTTTTTTCAATAACCTCGTTATTACCTGTGTATCATACAATTCGGTTGCATTAGACAAACCTCTCACTAGGCTTAAAATATTGTCTCCGGTGTTTTGAAAGGATTCACGAGGAATCGCATCAATCACGTCGTACTTGGTGTGGTATATGAAACCATTAATAGCCTGTATTATGTCCAAACCTTTGTCGAGAGAGTTATTTTATCAGCATGCGTTATGACATTATTACATTACAACATACCTGGGATATTGCCATATATATTAAACTGTCGAAAATCCGTATCCGATGGAATAATGCCTGTTTGAAAGATTTCCTCAGCCACAGTTGTAGCGAATGGATATTTCACGTATTTTTTATAGTACTGTTAATTAATATCGATGTTAAGACTGATTATACTATGTTCCCGAAGGGAAATCCTGGTCAGTAACCTTACATTTACAAGCCAGGAGTGATTGGGACCACTCTGAACTAGTATTTCCCGACCTCCACTACCACCAGCATCGACGTTAACATAGGCTCTGCAATTGAATATAATAAGATTCATATTCTTAGGGAAGGACAATTCCTTACTTGCAGAACTTCGCCCACTTGTGCTGTGTGATAAAACCATGCGAAGCTTGCATATCACCTTCTTCAGCTCCATTAAACAGAAAGACGATTGGGTGTTGTATAGGTTGCTTTGTGGTTGTCATTACACGTAAGACCTCCAACATTACGGCTACCATGAAGCCCGCATCCCCGGCAGATGGAGTAGCTGGCTTGGAATCGAAGTGACTATTGACGAGGAGGTATGTGTCGCTCGTGCTGTTTTTGGGAGATAATTTGACAGCAATATTTTGAACTCCTTGATACATGTTCAGCACGGTTCTGTAGGGAAATGCTCCGGAGACTTTTGATAAGTCAATTTCCAGATCGAAGTAGTCCACCAGGAGATCTTTTTGAATACTTGCCAACTCTTTTAAAATAAAGTTGACTGCCTCTATTTCGTTTTCCTTACTGCCAGTCAGCTTGTTACCAATATTTGACAGAGTGTATAAATTATTGTATGCACGTTCCGCAATGAATACGTTTTTCTTTGCATCTTCCATTGTCAGTGCCGTAGGTAACCGGTAAAATAATGGTATTACCACGGCGAAGAAAAGACATCCCCAGAACAACAGGAAACCACTCGCAAAATACCATGGTAATTTGCCTTTTACCTCCTTTTTGGTGCCATTTCTAGAAAGCTCGACCGACTCAACCGGGATCTATATGATACATGTATTTTGATAAATTAGTTGATTTGAAATTTATTTTAGCTGTCTTTTGATCCTTACGAGTTTCTCGTTATCACCCATACTGATGCTTAAACTTGTACTTATCCACTGAAGTGAAACCGAGCCTATCCAAATAAGAACTAGTTAGCTAAAGAAAAAGTATTCGTTCTTATAGGTGTCAAAAAGGCCATAAAGACGGGCAGTAAAAAGTTAATTTTATATTAGTCAAATTTATGAAGCCAATTCATTGATTTCGTGAAATTCATTTCAAACATAATAACTAAATTGGGTGTCAAATCAATCCATATAATAATCATAGTCTGGCTCCAGTTCTAGTTCAAGGGTGTCTTAAAACTTTTTAGAGCGATACCCTGGTAAAAACTATTTTAGTATTGCCACAAAATGTGTGACGCTTTGAAACATTGAAACATTTTCGACCACCTAAGTTAAGAAATTCTTGATAAAACTATGGGGATGTATCTGCATCTTCCCATTCTTTCCACTTCCTTTTACTTCTGGCAGTTTTGTATTCCCTGTAACCATAAAATGGGTAAAACGAGGGTATTGAATATGTGCAAATGTATGTAACAGGTAGAAGGAGATCTCCGACCCTATAAAGTATATATATTCTTGACCAGTATCAACAGAAATTTCGATTTGGCCATGTCCGTCTGTCTGTCCGTCTGTCTGTTCGTATGTATGAATGCGTCGATCTCAGCAACTATAAGAGCTAGAGATATCAAATTTGGAGTGTAGCTTTGTGTATAGCAGGCGCAGGTGATGTTTATTTTGGATCTGAGATCCCCTCTCCCCCCACCACCGCATTCGATTAGAAACGTTTTACAGTAACAATCTTCAAGATATAGCTTTGGGACTAAGGATGTATAATACTTTAGTCACTTTTAATCTACTGTCCAAACTTTAACTCGATCGGATAATAAACACGGAAGTTATTCAACAAACAAGGTTGAGTACTGCAGCGCGGTTGGGAAGAAGAAAGGTAGCTGCGACCTAAAATGCCGGGCTTTCGTTGGTGCTTGTGAGCGTGCGTATTTGTGTATGTGTGTGAGTATGTCCAAGTGTATGAAGATATGTTAGGGAATTGTAGACCTGGGTACAGGGAGTCTCGTAGTGGGGTATACACGACTAAAGCATTCTTACTTGTTTTTTGCTGTACCACAATTCGGAATATGAACATTTTTTCATAAATTTAACTGTGTTATGAACATTTTATTATTTTCTCAGATATTATGAGAAAATGTTCACACAACATCGCTTAGACAAATTCATCGGCTTTGCGAAAGACAAATTAACCTTTAGTATGACAAATTATATGCAAGTAAAATATCAAATTAATTTGTCGATTTGCAGTCAGCTATATTCATTTACATTGAATTTCTTTTATTTTAATTTTATCAAAATATGTACCGTTGATATAAAGCAGGCCATTCAGCTAGAATACAATAGGAAGGAAATGACTCTGCAAGCTTCACACTTTCTGCGTCACCCTTATTTCCGATGTAGTGTCCCAACACTCCCAGTTGGAAAAGTGGCACTTTAAAATCGCCGTTCGGTTTCTATTGATTATAAACGAAAGAAAATCGAATTAAATGAAATTATAAAAGTGTCCGTAATAAGTAAGTATCTTACCATAAATTCAAAAAAGAATTTTAATGGCGAGGTGTCAATACCGTATGTCAAGTAGATATGGTATGACAACGGTGATGGTGGTGGTTTGTCAAGATAACTGCGAAGGAACGACCAATTTGTAAGTTTCACATCTTCATAGGGTTGAATAAACAAACTCCTATAAGGGGGTCCTGTCAACTCGAACTCAAAGCGCACAGTGGTAGCATTCACAATGTGTTTCTTAAGCATCTTCAATGTGGTTAACCCCGGAGGTACAATGGGCTTGGAGCGGGGCAACCATTTACTTTCTAGTCGATTCTGAACGTAGCGAAAATCAAACAAAGGCATTCCGCACATCATGTGCTTCTCGCAATTGGATTTTATGCTAACCAGGCCAGTTAGGTTGACTCTAGTGCCCAAGTAAGGTTTTTCTTCACGTCGATCCTGATAATTAAACAGATAGCCAGACTCGTCCTTGCTGAGCTTGCCATCGTACTCGTAGAACATATTACGCACTTGCTGGAATACCAGATGAAGTTTTTATGAAGTTTCGCAGTCAAGTTAATGAGGGACACTCACCAGATAGGCAACTCGCTGGCCGCTAGTCTTTGGACGATAGGGGAATCCGATTTGTGTGCTACTGGCTAAGTACATAGCAAGAGCAGTGATTATAACCAGGGTGAGAACCACAATGCTTGGTCGGCGGAAGGTGTTGATCAACGGAATCTGCAGAAAGGGACTGTCAAAGTATTGAACTAAAGAAGTTAGGAAGGAAACTTACCAAGAATCCAAACGAGAGAACTGTTCCGAGGGCTGCAAGTACTGCAATATATAAGTCCCGATTGGAGGAACTTCCTGCACGAGCGCCCATTGGGGTGAGTACCACCACGAATAGATAGAATAGGTAGCTGCTGTAAAGGAAGGGTATAACCTGGCTCGCCTTCACCAGACCTGTCCAGGCATAGCCACGATCATGCAGAGTAGTCAATAAGTTGGCGGCCAAGGAGATGACGTAGAAAATAAGTGGAATCACGAAAATATATGAGGAACGGAAGCCCAGGACGGTGATACCAATGGCCAAAAGAGCCAGAATGACGGCCTGACCATGCAATGACAGTTGGATATGGTAGGCAGTTGAGATTTTATCCTGGTGAAGAAATTGATGAGAAATATGTTATGGTAGAGAAAGAACAATTGGACTCGATAAACTTACATTGCGCTGGAAATAATAGTAGATAGTTATGGGCAAACTGAGGCCAATAAGTGACGGGCACACATACAAGCCGATAACCAGCCACGGGGTGCTATAGTAGGTTAGAGATAGTCCGAACATATCGAACACAAACGCGACGACTATAGGAAGTGCTACACCAAGTACAAAGGAGATAATTTGGATGACAAGGACCAGAATAAACCAGCGCACTACATGGCATGTTGAAACTTGGGAAACAGCTGCCATACGCCACATTGAAACAAATACCAAAACGAGAGCAGCTCCAGCAACGCCAAAGTTCAAGGATTTGCCAGTCGCTTCTGAATAGGTGATAAAGTAAAGTCCCAGGAAGTCGAAGAAGACAGCATGTCCGGACTTGTATGCCTGTAAGTTGGTTGATGAATTGTTATTTTCATGTACTGTGTTTCAGAAAGATACGTCTCTTTCGGTATTAAGTTTTACCTGTGTATCATGCAATTCGGTTGCATTTGCTAAACCTCTAACCAGACTTAGAATATTATCACCAGTGTTCTGCAATGATTCACGAGGAATCACATCGATCACGTCGTACTTGGTGTGGTATACGAATCCATTGATAACCTGAGCCATGTCCAATCCTATATTGATGAATACAGTTTTTAACATTACCTGTTGTTCGGAAACACATTTAGCATACCTGGGATGTTGCCAAATATGTTAAACTGTCGAAAGTCTGAATCCGATGGTATAATGCCTATTTGAAAAAGTTCCTCAGCCAAAGTTGTAGCGAATGGATATTTAATATTGTTTTTGTAGTACTATTAAATGGAATATATGTATGTTATAATAGCAGTCAAGTTCTATTATTATTCTGATATCTTACTTTTATTAGCCACGAGTGATCCGGGCCACTCTGAAATAGAAGCTCCCGACCTCCACTACCGGCAGCATCAAGGTTAATGACTGCTCTGTAGTTTATGAAATCAGTTGTAAGTTACTATTATTTGTAAAAGGACAATATAAAGCTTACTTGCAGTATTTTGCCCACTTGTGTTGTGTGGCAAAACCATGAGATGCTTGCATAGAATTTTCTTCAGCTCCATTAAATAGAAAGACGATTGGGTGATCGAAGGTTTGCTTGGTAGTTGCAATTACACGCAGAACTTCCAACATCGTGACAATCATAAAACCCGCGTCCCCGGCAGATGGAGTAGCTGGCTTGGAATCGAAGTGACTGTTGACGAGGAGGTATGTCACACTTTTGCTATTTTTGGGAGATAACTTCACAGCTATATTTTGAACTCCTTGGTACATATTGAGCATGGTTTTATATGGATATGCTCCGGAGACTCTTGAAATGTCAATTTCTAAATCGAAATAGTCCCTCAATAGATTATCTTTAATATTTCTTAGCTCTTTTTCAATGAAATGCACTGCATCAATCTCATTTGCCCTAGTGCCAGTCAACTTGTTACCAATTTTGGAGAGAGTGTGTAGATTTTCGTACGCGCGTTCCGCAATAAATACATTTTTTTTTGCGTCTTCCATTGTCAGGGCCGTAGGTAACCGGTAGAATAATGGTATTACTACTGCATAGAAAAGGAGACCCCAGAATAGCAGGAAACCACTCGCAAAGTACCAGGGTACTTTTGATTTAAACTCCTTTTTAGCCACATTTTTGGACAAAACTTCCACAGAATCGTCTAAGATCTATATATAGTACACGTATGTAAGTTATTACTTAATGCTTCTACTATGTTTCTTTTGGTCCTTACAAGTTTTTCCTTATCTTCCATAGTGTTCCGTAAATTTAACGACCGAAGTAAGTCCGAGGTTTTTCAAATGAGGACTAATTGGGTGTCGAAATTTTAGACCGCTTTTGTAGCTGTCAAAAATGCAATCATAAAGACGAAGTTATAAAAGACCCATTAAAATATAATAAAATTATGATACCAATTCATGTAGTGTTCATTGTACATTGAAAGCATAATTAGATATTGTACTCATAAAATGAGCAAAATGGTATCATTAAACGAGTGAAATGTACTATGCAACAAGCGGAAGAAGTTATCTCCGACCCTATAAAGTTTGCAGACAATCGGATAGTAAGCACCGAAGGTATTAAAGATACAATTTTTAGTCCATGTACTCATGAATAGACCCAAAATTTGGAATTTAGGTTCCAGTATGCCGTACGCAGATCAAGTTTATTTCAGATTTCAAATATTCCTCCCCGTTCGCCTCCAAATCGCTTTAAGCATGTATACTTGGGACACTCTTTTCCTCCTGTGAATGTTTCAAGTCGATTGTATAATAAACACGGAAGTTATTCACGAAAAAACAAAATTGAGTATTTCAGTATTTCAGGCTTAGGCACAGGGTGTCTTCTAGTCCGGTATACTCGACTAGAACAGTTGTACTCGTTTTATATTTACGATTATGCGAAATGGACTGTCAATCATATAATACTGATATCTGATTATCATTAGACCGAGGATGGTTTGAAAGATTTCAGAAGGTTCGAATCGTCAAAGCTTTCAACAACACAATATTCGTTAGAAATTTAGAAAAACATTACCAATGTAGAAAACAAAATGAACTGGGGGATGAGCTAATGAGAGTTGTCATCTGGTCAGGATATCTTTTAGTTTCGATTAGATCTTTTTCAATGGATTACAATAGTCGTATTGTTTTATTATCTTGTTATATGTATAAGCAATGCAAATAGATATTGTGAGTGTATGTATGATAATGTTTATTACAATGATAAGTTGATAAACATAGAATTTATGGTGTTAAACATTTTTATTCTGTTGATATGAGAGCTTAGGGGCAATGAATATATTGTTTGTTTAAATAGATGGTATTTACCGACCTTGGCAAAATGCAATTTTTTTTTCATTCTCGTGTTTCCTCATTGTAAAATATGTACAATTTTCAACCACAACTTTTGGCATATTTGTAGTTTAACATGCAGTCATTATTTGTTGTAGTTTATGTTAGGTTAAAATTTAATTGTTTGGATTTTAGAGAGTATACATAGAGTCAAAATCTCATTTCTAAACTCATTTTTATCTTTATGATGATTGATAAGTCGATTCATATTGTTTTGGTCCCACCGCAACTTGAAAATCATTGTTGTTAACTCAGATATCTGAATGACAGCATTTTATGGAGTCAAAAAAATAAAGTTTACAGTGTTAACTATAAGTGAAAGACTTGGGAAATTTTTGGGGTGGGGGGGGGGGGGGGGGGGGGGGGGGGAAGGGGACGTGTGGGTGGGGCCACCCTAACCCACTAAGGCCCATTTCACATTTTCCCGTTAAAGTTCATTGGATTTTATTGTTTCCATTGTAACCACGGCTCTTCGAAAAGTTGGCTGGGCTAGTATGAGGCCAGCCTGAGAGCGGATTGGTATTGTTTACTGGCCAATAATCCCTTATAATCTAAACAAGAAAGAACGGCTATCTTCGGCTTGCTGAAGCTAAATACCCTTGCAGGAATGTTTTTTATTCAAAACTCATTTTTCACCCGATCCAATGGTAGCCTATGTATGTATGTGATATAGTGATCCGATTTTGACCAAATTTAGTCAGATTGTATAAACTCTTCAGAAGCTCTGTTTCTGTGAGTTTCATTACGATAGCTTTAAAACTGAGAGACTAGTTTGCATAGAAACAGACTGACAGAGGGACATCGTAATATCGACTCGGCTATTCATGCTGATTCAGAATATATATACTTTGTTGGGTCGGAAACGTCCGCTTCAGCCCATAACACATTTCGAAACACAATTATAATACCCTCTGCTGGGATATAAAAATTAAGGATGGGTGACTAATCTCATTGCAGAGGATGAATGTTATAGGAAAATATCTGGCGCCGTTGCGCGAAAGCAGAGTAAGCCGGCCTAAACGGGCTTTTGGCTCCAACGAAATGATTTTAAAGACATCTTGAGAAAACACATTAACCTTGGCTGAAAAGTTTGTTTGAAATATCATAAAGACAAAATAGTTTTAATACAGCTTATTATTCTATCAATATTTCCTATGGCAGCTATATTAATCATAATATAATCCTATTTTGATTAAATCTAATCAATATCTTAAGAGCAAGTCGACTCTTCGATTTTGGGGAGTTTGCTTGATATATTTTGAATAATACATATTTATCGTTATCCAAACCGATCGTACTGTATAGAAGTATTTGGTTGTTGTAGCTTGTTGGGTTGACATTTCTAAATGTATCTCTTTTAAATTTTTATTAATTAATAATAACTTAATTTTAATTTTACGTTGTGTAAGGCATGGCGACTAGGACTTTCCATAAAATCACCACACGGAATTTGGTTAGCTACTCCTAATAAAATACACTAGAGTAATACATACGAAAAATTTTATATTGCAGTATGAAATCTTTATTTTTACTATAAACACATTTCACATGTTATTTACGATTTTTCTCAACATTAAAAAATGTATCTTTGATATAAAGCAGGCCATTCTGCTAAAATACAAAAGGAGGGGAATGACTCTGCAAACTTCACACTTTTTTCATCACCCTTAGTTTTGATGAAGTGTGACGACACTCCCAGTTGGAACAATGGAACATCAAAGTCGCCGTCTAGTTTCTACAGAGTACAAAATAAATTACGATATGTATTAATTGAAATATTAAAGTGGCCGTATTATATCTTACCATAAAATCGAAGGAGAATTTTAATGGCGAGTTGTCAATACCGCTTGTCAAGTAGATATGGTATGACAACGGTGATGGTGGTGGTTTGTCAAGATAACTGCGAAGGAACGACCAATTGGTAAGTTTCACATCTTCATAGGGTTGAATAAACAAACTCCTATGAGGGGGTCCTGTCAACTGGAATTCATAGCGCACAGTGGTAGCATTGACAATGGTTTTGTTAAGTGCCGTCAATGTGGTTAATCCTGGTGGTACAATTGGCTCAGAACGGGGTAACCATTTGCTTTGTAGACGATTCTGAACGTAGCGGTAATCATATAACGGCATTCCGCACATCATGTGCTGCTCGCAATTGGATTTTATGCTAACCAGGCCAGTTAGGTTAAGTCTTGTGTTTAATAATGGTTTTTCTTCACGTCGATCCTGATAATTAAACAGATAGCCAGACTCGTCCTTACTGAGCTTGCCATCGTACTCGTAGAACATATTTCGCACTTGCTGGAATACCAGATGTTATATTTTATGAAGTTTTGTAAGTCAAGTTAATGAGGGACACTCACCAGATAGGCAACTCGCTGGCCGCTAGTCTTTGGACGATAGGGGAATCCGATTTGTGTGCTACTGGCTAAGTACATAGCAAGAGCAGTGATTATAACCAGGGTGACAACCACAATGCTTGGTCGGCGGAAGGTGTTGATCAACGGAATCTGCAGAAAGGGACTGTCAAAGTATTGAACTAAAGAAGTTAGGAAGAAAACTTGCCAAGAATCCAAACGAGAGAACTGTTCCGAGGGCTGCAAGGACGGCAATATATAAGTCCCGATTGGAGGAACTTCCTGCACGAGCGCCCATTGGGGTGAGTACCACCACGAATAGATAGAATAGGTAGCTGCTGTAAAGGAAGGGTATAACCTGGCTCGCCTTCACCAGACCTGTCCAGGCATAGCCACGATCATGCAGAGTAGTCAATAAGTTGGCGGCCAAGGAGACAACATAGAAAATAAGTGGAATCACGAAAATATATGAGGAACGGAAGCCCAGGACGGTGATACCAATGGCCAAAAGAGCCAGAATGACGGCCTGACCATGCAATGACAGTTGGATATGGTAGGCAGTTGAGATTTTATCCTGGTGAAGAAATTGATGAGAAATATGTTATGGTAGAGAAAGGACAATTGGACTCGATAAACTTACATTGCGCTGGAAATAATAGTAGATAGTTATGGGCAAACTGAGGCCAATAAGTGACGGGCACACATACAAGCCGATAACCAGCCACGGGGTGCTATAGTAGGTTAGAGATAGTCCGAACATATCGAACACAAACGCGACGACTATAGGAAGTGCTACGCCAAGTACAAAGGAGATAATTTGGATGACAAGGACCAGAATAAACCAGCGCACTACATGGCATGTTGAAACTTGGGAAACAGCTGCCATACGCCACATTGAAACAAATACCAAAACGAGAGCAGCTCCAGCAACGCCAAAGTTCAAGGATTTGCCAGTCGCCTCAGTATAGTTGACGAAGTAGATTCCCAGGAAGTCGAAGAAGACACCGCGACCGGTTTTGTATGCCTGATGATTTGTTTGTACAATGGTTATTTGATTTTGTCCACTAAAAAGACTTTCTTCCGAATCTAAGGTATTACCTGTGTATCATGCAATTCGGTTGCATTTGCTAAACCTCTAACCAGTCCCAGAATATTATCACCGGTGTTTTGCAATGATTCACGAGGAATCACATCGATCACGTCGTACTTGGTGTGGTATACGTAACCATTGATCACCTGACCAAGGTCGAAACCTAAAAAAAATGATGTTCATTCCAATATATTTTGGAATTCTGGAGTTCATTACAACATACCTGGTATCTTGCCATAAGAACTAAACTGTGTAAAGTCTGTATCCGACGGTATTATACCTGATTGAAAAACTTCCTCAGCCAAAGTTGTAGCGAACGGATATTTGACGTTATTTTTGTAGTACTATAAAAATGAATGGATGTTGAATACGAGTTTCGACTTTCTTTGTTTCTTAAATAACTTACTTTCAATAGCCATGAGTGGTTGGGGCCACTCTGAAATAAAACTTCCTTTCCTCCAGTTCCAGCAGCATCGAGGTTAATTAAGGCTCTGTAATTGCAGTAAATGTATTTTAAGTTACTATTCTTTTAATAAAGACAACTTCTATAGCTTACTTGCAGAATGGAGCCCATTTGTGTTGTGTGACAAAACCATGCGAAGCTTGCATAGCACCTTCTTCAGCTCCATTAAATAGAAAGACGATTGGGTGATCGAATCTTTGCTTGGTAGTTGCAATTACACGCAGAACTTCCAACATCGTGACAATCATAAAGCCCGCATCCCCGGCAGATGGAGTAGCTGGCTTGGAATCGAAGTGACTGTTGACGAGGAGGTATGTATTGCTTGTGCTGTTTTTGGGAGATAATTTGACAGCAATATTTTGAACTCCTTGATACATGTTCAGCACGGTTTTGTAGGGATATGCGCCTGAGACCTTTGATACATCAATTTCCATATCGAAATAGTCCACCAGTAAATCGTTTTTAATCGATTTCAGCTCGTTTACGATGAAATTTACTGCCTCAACTTCGTTTTCCGGACTGCCTGTCAGCTTGTTACCAATGTTCGATAAAGTATATAGATTTTTGTATGCACGTTCCGAAATGAATACATTTTTCTTAGCGTCCTCCATTGTCAGTGCCGTAGGTAACCGGTAGAAAAATGGTATTACTACGGCATAGAAAAGAAGACCCCAGAACAGCAGGAAACCGCTCGCAAAGTACCAGGGTATTTTCGCACTGACTTCCTTTTTGGGCACATTCTTAGAAGCCTCGACAGATTCGTCCAAGATCTATATAATACACGTATTAATGAAATTAGTAAAGTTATATACATATATTTAAATTGTTTTGCGGTCCTTACAAGTTTCTCCTTATCACCCATATTGATCCTTAAGCGAGTACTTATCTGATGAAGTGAATCCGAGGTTTTTCAAATCAGAACTACATAGCTGAAGCAAATGTTCACTGCTTTTATAGTTGTCAAAGAAAACCTAATCACAGAAACGGAATTGTAAAAAGCCCATTTAAATAATAAGAACATTTATGGGGCAATCCATTAATTGCTCCAACAACACAACACAATTTTGGTGTATAAGACTGTGCGACATCAAATCAAATCATATAATATTGAGGCCTGATTATCATTATTTAGAGGGTAGCTTAATACTTTTTTAAAAGATCAACCGCTAAGCGTTTTTTAAAACATAAATGTTTTTGATATTTGAATAGACCGTAATTTAATTAACACAATTAAAATCAATGCGGTCGGAAGCTCCCCACTGATATACATATATTCGCTTTTTCCTTCCGGGAGCGAAAGAGGGAATGCCATAAATGTTTCCTAGTTTTTAAAGAGATCGACTTTAGTCTCTATATAAAACTTGATTCATTTGACAAATCCCAAAGACGGAGTTGCCGAGGCAAAAAATCTTGGCAATTTATCGATTAAAATTAGCTTACAATTAAATCATCAAAAGGAAGTAAAGGAAAGTTAATCCACTGGCAAAGTTCAAGACTGGGAAAGGACAATTCTTTATGTAATTTATCTTGTTATTGTAGTTATTGTACAAAAAGTTAAAACACTTTGAGTATATAGCATATATGTATTCGTAACTTTTTAAAATACCCATTTGATTAAAACTTGTTGGTGTGTATGAACAGATTTTATTGTGGACTACACACGCCAGATACTTATGTGTGTGAATATATATTAAAAAGTCATGCTGATATAAATTAATATCGGATAATTGTGTTAATCACAATATAGCATATTTGTATTCTGATATGTAAGTTTGAAGATAAGGGGTATGTGTTCAAATCTATGGGAATTGCCAACCATATAGATATGGTGAAGTCGTCTTCTCTCTAGAATATTGTTTATTTTATCTATAATTCTAAATCACATCTTTAGTACATTTTGTTTGTTATGTTTTTTAAATACATTTTTAGATTTATGTTGTAAAATATGTACACACAGTTAATGTCTTGAAGTAATTTTCTTCTTTATGGCAACTGATAAGACCTTCAATTATCTCGATACCACCCCAATCCTAAAAATGCTTTTGTCAACTCCGATATCCAATTATATGGCAACTTATCAGGTCTAGACGGAAAGAAGAAAAAGAGTTTTAGGGGCTTAGCCCTGCCAACGCATAGAAAAATTTGATTTAGTTCAAGTTTTTTTTGATTTATTAGCGAACCTTTTAGTCTAAATTCAGCAGCCATATTTGATAATATTAATGTAGTATGTAGTAAAGGCATCAATCAGTTCGGCGGTAGTGACCCGAGTATTATCAAAGTTATCGCTATAAATCGTTGTTATCAATATGTGGGGGAGTCGAGAACAAGAATCTGCGAGTAGCATACTTAGAGATCTAGAACGAACATGATTATACGGACTCGCATGTTTATGCTGATCAAGAATACATATAGTTTATATGGTCGGAGATCCCCGTTCAGCATGTCACATAGTTTGCACAGTATTTAACCCTTTCATACCCATTTCGTAGGTTCAGCGTGTAAAAAGCTTTGTGTAAATAAAAAGCGTGTTTGCTTAAAGACTTTGTATAAATAATTAAACACACGAGCATAAGTATATACTTATATATCTCTATTTATAGTCCATTTATGATTTTACACTTTAATTGCTAACACGCTTCATCTCACATTTTATAAAAGATAACAAAATTTGCCTTTTTATCAGTTTTTTGCTTTGGTTTAATAATGCTTGATAACAAATTTATGTTTATGGCTAGCCCAAAAATATTCAGTCGTCAAGTGTTGTAGGTGTGAGCACTTTATTGATTATAATGGAATCATTAATAAACCGTACCTTGTTCTGGCATGAAGCAAAGCGATCTCGCATAGCGCGTAACATCTCATTAAGACGAAAGCAATTTAACTGATCCCTCAGATCGTTTTGTTTGGGCAAGACAGCTTCCGTTCTCATCTAATCTGAAATTTTCGAAAAATTTGTGCTCTCTACAACTTTATATTTTGCCTGCCCATTGAACTTATTGAGTCGCGTCTCTTTTTTATTTATTTCTATTCATAAACATTTTCTTTCTCAATCTTGGCACGCTGCGTATATATTTCGTGCCTACATTTAAATATTTTACATTTTCATTACCATTCCAACTGGATCCAATGGAATTTCATACTCTGATTGCACTTTAATTTTTATATTTTTTCATTAGCAAATCTTTATATTTCGAACTTCTACATAGTTCAATTTTCAAATGTTGAATTGCGTCCAGTTTTGGTGACTCTCGATGAAGTTCGTTTATATTTTTCTTACCTGTCAATATTTTGAACAGGTTAAGTTATCTTAAGTATGTAACAGCCAGATGCATCCCTCTATATTTATAGTATTTATACATGTATTCTTGATTAGCACTAACATCCAAGTCGATTTAGGCTTTATCTTCATAATATATTATATTATACATAATTCGTAATTTTTCTTGTGCTTTTTTAATTAAAATATGTATCGTTGATATACAGCAGGCCATTCAGCTAGAAAACAATACTCGGGGAATGACTCTGCCAACTTCCTACTTATTTCATCACCCTTATTTCCGATAAAGTGTCCCGACACTCCCAGTTCGAACGATGGAACATCATGGCTACGGGCTGATTTCTAAAGAGTACAAAATTAATTACGATATGTATCAATTAAAGTATTAAAGTCTTCGTAATATTTATATCTTACCACAACTTCAATAAAAAATTTTAATGACGATTTATCAATTCCATATAAGAAGAAGATGACGTATGGCGTTGGTGGGGATGGTGGATTCTCAAGGAGACTGCGCGGGAATGACCAGTTGGAAATTATCACATCTTCAAATGGTTGAATGAACAATCTCATATAAGGAGGTCCGTCCAAATCGAACTCAAATCGCATAGTGCTCGCATTAATAATGGTTTTGTTCAGCAGCGTCAATGTGGTTAATCCTGGTGGTTCAATGGGTTCTGAGCGGGGTAACCATTTGCTTTCCATTTGACCGTAAACGTAACCTAAGTCATATAACGGCATGCCACACATCATGTGCTTTTCGCAATTCGACTTAATGCTGACTAGGCCAGTCAGGTTGACATTTGTGCCCAAAAGTGGGGTTTCCTTACGTCGGTCCTGATATAAGAACAGATAGCCAGATTCGTCCTTACTCAGAGAACCATCGTACTCGTAAAACATATTTCTGACGTGCTAGAATGGCAGATGCTATATTTTCTAGTCAGTTCCTTATGAGGGACACTCACCAGATATGAAACTCGAAGCGCGTTGGTCTTTGGCCGATAAGGGAATCCGATTTGTGTGCTACTGGCTAAGTACATAGACAGAGCTGTGATAATGACAAGAATGAACACCACAAAGCTTGGCCGGCGGAAAGTGTTGATCACCGGGATCTGTCAATTTAAATTGTCAGAATAAGGAAACTCGGCTCGTATAAGTACACAGTTACCAAAAATCCAAAAGAGAGAACAGTGCCCGCTGCTGCCAATACAGCAATAATTAGGTCTGGATTTGAAGAACTTCCCGATCGACCTTGCATTGGTGTGAGCGCCACCACGAATGTATAAAAGAGGTAGCTGCTGTAGAGGAAAGGAATTATCTGGCCCGCCTTCACCAGACCTGTCCAGGCATAACTACGATCGTGCAGAGTAGTCAATAGGTTGGCGGCCAAGGAGATAACGTAGAAAATAAGTGGAATTACGAAAATATATGAGGAACGGAAGCCCAGGATGGTGATAGCAACAGCCAGAAGAGCCAGTATGACGGCCTGACAATGCAATGACAGTTGGATATGGTAGGCAGTTGAAATTTTATCCTGGTGAAGAAATTGATGAGAAATATGTACTGGTAGAGAAAGATCAATTGGACTTGATAAACTTACATTGCGCTGGAAATAATAGTAGATAGTTATGGGCAAACTGAGGCCAATAAGTGATGGGCACACATACAAGCCGATAACCAGCCACGGGGTGCTGTAATACGTCAGAGATAGTCCAAAACTATCGAACACATATGCGACGACTACAGGAAGTGCTAGACCCAGAACAAAGGAGATAATTTGGATGACAAGGACCAGAATAAACCAGCGTACCACGTGGTACGTTGATACTTGGGAAACAGCTGCCATACGCCACATTGAAACGAATACCAAAACGAGCGCTAGTGCAGAAACTCCAAAGTTCAGAGCTTTGCCATTTGCCTCTGTATAGTTGACAAAGTAGATTCCAAGGAAGTCAAAGAAGACAGCGCGTCCCGTTTCGTGTGCCTGATATTTTTTGGTTCAAGAGTAATTCTAATTTAGTACTAGGTTCTCTTCAAGTATAAATCTTTTACCTGTGTATCATGCAACTCCGTTGCATTAGCCAAACCTCTAACCAGACTTAGAATATTGTCCCCAGTGTTCTGCAATGATTCACGAGGAATCACATCGATCAAATCATATTTGGTGTGATATACAAAACCATTGATAACCTGAGCCATGTCCAAACCTAATTGAAAAATGTATTTAAATCGATTCCTTGTAGTTTGAAAGATCATTGCGACATACCTGGGATTTTTCCAAATGTTGTAAACATTAGAAAGTCTGTAGCCGACGGTATAATGCCTGTTTGGAAAATTTCCTCAGCTAAGGTTGTAGCAAATGGATACTTGATGCTTTTTTGGTAGTACTATTCAAAAGTATGGTTGTTTAAAACGAGTTTTGCCTCCCTTTGTTCCTTAGATAACTTACATTTACTATCCATGAATGGTTGGGGCCACTCTGAAATAGAATTTCTTTACCTCCAGTTCCAGCGCAATCGAGATTTATTACGGCTCTTGAAGTGTAAGGGTCAAGTAAATCTGTTTATTCCATTTAGAAAAATATATAAAGAACTCACTTGCAGAATCGAGCCCATTTGTGTTGTGTGACGAATGCATGAGAAGCTTGGAGGCCTCCTTCTTCAGCTCCATTAAATAGAAAGACGATTGGGTGTTGTATAGGTTGCTTTGTAGTTGCTATTACACGCAGAACTTCCAACATCGTGACTATCATAAAACCCGCGTCCCCAGCAGATAGTGTAGCTGGCTTGGAATCGAAGTGACTGTTGACGAGGAGGTATGTATTGCTTGTGCTGTTTTTGGGAGATAACTTCACAGCAATATTTTGAACTCCTTGATACATTATAAGCGATGTTCCAACTCCGAAAGTGCCGGATGCTTGCGATACATCAATTTCCAAATCAAAGTATTCCTCCAGTAGAACTTTCTTTATCTCTGCCAGCTCTTTTAAGATGAAGTTAACTGCCTCAATTTCGTTTTCCTGACTTCCTGTCAGTTTGTTCCCAATATTTGATAAAGTATATAGATTTTTGTATGCACGTTCCGCAATGAATACATTTTTCTTAGCGTCCTCCATTGTCAGTGCCGTAGGCAACCGGTAGAAGAATGGTATTACTACGGCATAGAAAAGAAGACCCCAGAACAGCAGGAAAGCGGTCGCAAAGTACCAGGATTCTTTTGCTTTAACCTTCTTTTTGGGCACATTTTTAGAATCCTTGAAAGATTCGTCAAAGATCTAAAATAGGGAAATACCTATTGCAATATATAACGTATAACTATGTATCTTGTGTTCCTTACAAGTTTTTCCTTGTCACTCATTCTGTTCCTTGTACAAGTATGACTGAATACCTTTTGAAATGAAATCGTTGGTTTCCAAATAAGAACTACATGCTGAGCAAATGTAGACTGCTTTTATAGTTGTCAAAACAATGGATCATAAAACAAGAAGCCAATTGAAATTTAAGACAAGAAACAACAATGGATCGTAAAACAAAAGCCAAATGAGATCTAAAACAAGAAACAACAGTTATATTCGGGATGCCGAAGATATTATACTCTTCAAGGCATACTTATCGTGGTTTCCATATACGAAATAAATAAAATCTTGTTATTTTCCATCAATCATTACTGTCGTCTTATAAAAAGGCAAACCCATCTGTTACCAACACAAAGTATACTGCTTGTAGGAAGGAATGGATTCTGTTCTGTTTCATAAACTCAGATTTTGAATCTGAGAGGCTACTTCAATAGAAATGGCTTCATAGACTCAGCTCGACGTCCGCATTGATGTATGAGATCGGAAACGAATATTTAAAGGCGTTACATATTTCGAGACAAATGTGCAATACCCTCTGCAAGGGTATATAAATCCATGGTGCTAATCCATCGGCTGATCTAAATACCCAATATTAAATCATATAATATAAACATATATGGGTAGAATTTTATCAGGGGACTATGACTGATATGAAATAAATAAGTACTAATAAAGCTTTACTCGTATATACTCATGATAATTTTCTTTGTGATAGCATGTTTTTTATACGAGTATGTATATTAATGAGTTTATTTACTATTTTCACATTTAATTACAGGTAAAACAAGTATAAACGCTGACCTTGACAGCTTTTAAACTGAGCGTATGCACCAACATGTGTACCAAGTTTGGTTGCTCTAGTTTCAAGGGTGTGGACAAGAGTGCGTCCATACGGACAGACGGATAGACAGACAAATTGGCATAGCATAAGCCCAATACATTTTTTCAAACTTTTTTTGAAACAGAGTATAAAATAACCCTTTTATCAATGTTGTTACTCCCTGTACCCATAAATTGGGTAAAATGGGGGTATTGGATCTGTGCAAATGTATGTAACAGGCAGAAGGAGACATCTTCTCGACTCCTAGTAAAGTATATATATTTCTTAGTGGGGGAAGAAAGAGATTTGTACTTGATCAGTATCAAAAATGATTTCGATTTGGCCATGTCCGTCCGTATGTATGAACGCGTCGATCTCAGCAACTATAAGATATAAAATTTGGGCTGTAGCTTTGTGTATAGCAGGCGCAGGTCAAGTTTATACTGGATCCGAGATTCGCCCGAAACGTTTTATACTAACAATTTTGAAGTTACAGCTTTGGGATTTGACATGTATAATATTTTAGGCACTCTTAATCTACTGTCCAAATTTCAAGTCGATCAGATAATAAACACGGAAGTTATTGACAAAGGAAGATTCAGTGCTGCAGCGCGGGGGGAAGAAGCACAGCCACCACTTAAAATGCCTCGCTTACGCAGTGGCTCGTGTGTGTGCGGCTTTGTGTATGTGTGTATGTATGTGTAAGTGGACGAAGATATGATTGGAAGTTTTTGAACTGAGTACAGGGGGTTTTGTAGTTGGGTATGCTCAACTGTAGCATTCTTACTTGTTTTTATTTGAACCAGCTATCGCTGATAACAATTTTGTGGGTTTGGCCATCCAAAAATATTCAGTCGTCAAGGCATGCGAGAATAATTGATTGTAATGGTAATATAAATATATGAAAAGCTTGTCCTGACTGACTGACTGAATAATAATCAACGCACAAACTAACCCGTAAGAGTATAGGCTAAAATGTTTACAGTAGTTTATATTTAAGACAAATATTTACACTAAATATAAATAAAATCAGCTTAGATTGTGACCAAATGGTCCGGGTCTTTGGAAAATCTATCCCCACGGGTGGAAACTGTTGTATGCAACTTGGAAAATCGACTCCCACCCGTTACCACGGAAGAGAAATGGGCTTCGGGTCAAATGTGTGAGAGAAGGTTTTTGCTGGATCGGTTTCTAAGTTCTTCATACTCTATCCAAAAAATCAGAAGGCACGGGTGAAAAATACTGGTAAGTTATTTTGGTTTATTTCTTAATTTCTCATCATTGCAATAAAAATGTTCCAAAGCGAAGTGTGGTGGGGTACAACTGATATCTTATATGTATTTTGCATTTAATTGAAAGACACTCTTTAACAATAAAAACTGTTTGTATAGTATTTATATTAAACGTAAATCGCAATTAATCTAGTCCTATTTTGAATTCATTAAAATATGTATCGTTGATATAAAGCAGGCCATTCAGCTAGAATACAATAGGAGGGGAATGACTCTGCAAACTTCACACTTTTTTCATCACCCTTATTTTTGATGAAGTGTCCCGACACTCCCAGTTGGAAAAGTGGCACTGTAATGTCGATGTCCGGTTTCTACAGAATGGAAAATTAATTACGCTTTGTAGTATCAGTTAAAATGTAAAATAATATATGTTACCATAAATTCCAAATAGAATTTTAATGGCGATCTATCAATTCCATACGAGAAGAAGATGATGTATGGCATTGGTGAGGCTGGTGGATTCTCAAGGAGACTGCGCGGGAAAGACCAGTTGGAAATTGTCACATCTTCATATGGTTGAATGAACAATCTCATATAAGGAGGTCCCTCCAAATCGAACTCAAATCGCACAGTGCTCGCATTAACAATGGTTTTGTTCAGCAGCGTCAATGTGGTTAATCCTGGTGGTTCAATGGGTTCTGAGCGGGGTAACCATTTGCTTTCCATTTGACCGTAAACGTAACCCAAGTCATATAACGGCATGCCACACATCATGTGCTTTTCGCAATTGGACTTAATGCTGACTAGGCCAGTCAGGTTGACATTTGTGCCCAAAAGTGGGGTTTCCTTACGTCGGTCCTGATATAAGAACAGATAGCCAGATTCGTCCTTGCTCAGAGAACCATCGTACTCGTAAAACATATTTCTGACGTGCTAGAATGGCAGATGCTATATTTTCTAGTCAGTTCCTAATGAGGGACACTCACCAGATATGAAACTCGAAGCCCGTTGGTCTTTGGCCGATAAGGGAATCCGATTTGTGTGCTACTGGCTAAGTACATAGAGAGAGCAGTGATTATCACAAGACTGAACACCACAAAGCTGGGCCGGCGGAAAGTGTTGATCACCGGGATCTGTCAACTTAAATTGTTAGAATAAGGAAAGTCGGCTGGAATAAGTACACAGTTACCAAAAATCCAAAAGAGAGAACAGTGCCAACTGCTGCCAATACAGCAATAATTAGGTCTGGATTTGAAGAACTTCCCGATCGACCTTGCATTGGTGTGAGCGCCACCACGAATGTATAAAAGAGGTAGCTGCTGTAGAGGAAAGGAATTATCTGGCCCGCCTTCACCAGACCTGTCCAGGCATAACCACGATCGTGCAGAGTAGTCAATAGGTTGGCGGCCAAGGAGATAACGTAGAAAATAAGTGGAATTACGAAAATATATGAGGAACGGAAGCCCAGGATGGTGATAGCAACAGCCAGGAGAGCCAGTATGACGGCCTGACAATGCAATGACAGTTGGATATGGTAGGCAGTTGAAATTTTATCCTGGTGAAGAAATTGATGAGAAATATGTACTGGTAGAGAAAGATCAATTGGACTTGATAAACTTACATTGCGCTGGAAATAATAGTAGATAGTTATGGGCAAACTGAGGCCAATAAGTGATGGGCACACATACAAGCCGACAACCAGCCACGGGGTGCTGTAATACGTCAGAGATAGTCCGAAACTGTCGAAAACATATGCGACGACTACAGGAAGTGCTAGACCCAGAACAAAGGAGATAATTTGGATGACGAGAACGAGTGTAAACCTGCACACCACGTGGCATGTTGAAACTTGGGACACAGCTGCCATGCGCCACATTGAAACGAATATCAAAACTATGGCAAGTGCAGAAACTCCAAAGTTCAGAGATTTGCCATTTGCCTCTGTGTAGTTGATGAAGTAAAGTCCCAGGAAGTCAAAGAAGACAGCGTTTCCGGTCTCGTGTGCCTTATTTTTTTTACAAGAATAATCAGTAAATAGTAAATAGCACTAGGTTCTCTTCAAGTATAAATCTTTTACCTGTGTATCATGCAACTCCGTTGCATTAGCCAAACCTCTAACCAGACTTAGAATATTGTCCCCAGTGTTCTGCAATGATTCACGAGGAATCACATCGATCACATCGTACTTGGTGTGATATACGTAACCATTAATAAGCTGAGCCATGTCCAAACCTAATTGAAAAATGTATTTAAATCGATTCCTTGTAGTTTGAAAGATCATTTCGACATACCTGGGATTTTTCCAAATGTTTTAAACATTCGAAAGTCTGTGTCCGACGGTATAATGCCTGATTGGAAAATTTCCTCAGCTAAAGTTGTAGCAAATGGATACTTGATGTTTTTTTTGTAGTACTGTTAAAAGATATGGTTGTTGAAAACGAATTTCGCCTGTCTTTTTTTTTATAGATAACTTACATATACTAGCCATGAGTGGTTGGGGCCACTCTGAAATAGAATCTCACGACCTCCAGTTCCAGCAGCATCAAGGTTAACTACGGCTCTGCAATTATAAGGTATGTAAATGTTCTTATTCTATTTAAAAAATGAACTGATATGACTCACTTGCAGAATGGAGCCCATTTGTGTTGTGTAATAAAACCATGAGAAGCTTGAAGACCACCTTCTTCAGCTCCATTAAATAGAAAGACGATTGGATGATCGAACGTTTGCTTGGTAGTTGCAATTACTCGCAAAACTTCCAACATCGTGACTATCATAAAACCCGCGTCCCCGGCAGATGGAGTAGCTGGCTTGGAATCGAAGTGACTGTTGACGAGGAGGTATGTATTGCTTGTGCTGTTCTTGGGAGATAGTTTGACAGCAATATTTTGAACTCCTTGGTATATTTTAAGCGATGTTGCAGATCCAAAAGTGCCGCTTGCTTGCGATACATCAATTTCCAAATCAAAATATTCCTCCAGTAGAACTTTCTTTATCTCTGCCAGCTCTTTTAAGATGAAGTTAACTGCCTCAATTTCGTTTTCCTGACTTCCTGTCAGTTTGTTCCCAATATTTGATAAAGTATATAGATTTTTGTATGCACGTTCCGCAATGAATACATTTTTCTTAGCGTCCTCCATTGTCAGTGCCGTAGGTAACCGGTAGAAGAATGGTATGACTACGGCATAGAAAAGAAGACCCCAGAACAGCAGGAAAGCGGTCGCAAGGTACCAGGGTATTTTTGCATTGACCTCCTTTTTGGTCACATTCTTAGAATCCTCGACAGATTCGTCAAAGATCTAAAATAGGGAAATTCATATTGCAATATATTATACCTATGTATTTTGAATTCCTTACAAGTTTTTCCCTATCACCCATTCTGTTCCTTATGCACGTATAACTGAATGCTTCCTGAAGTGAAATCGTTGGTTTCCAAATGAGAACTACGTGCTGAGCCAATGTGGACCGCTGTTGTAGTTCCCAAAAAATGGATCGTAAAACAAAAAGCCCAATGAAATTTAAAGCAAGATAGAATAATGGATCGTAAATCTAATACAAGAAACAACAGTTATCTTCGGAGTGCCGAATATATTATACTCTTGCAGACATACTTATCATGGTTGCCATAACAGCTATGCGATATAACTAGTAATATGACCATAACTAAAATCTTCTTATTTTCAACCATATATTGCAGCCTTATTAAAAAGGTAACCCCTCTGTTTCCAACATATGTATGTATATACTGCTGTTAGGAACACATTTCTGTCTCAAGTTGTATAAACCTGGATTTTGAAACTGAGAGGCTACTTTTATAGAAATGGCTTCTCGACATTGCTAAAAGTAAAATGTATGGAATCAGAAACAATTACTTAAAAGCGTTACACATTTCGAGACAAATCTGTAATACCCTCTGCAAGGGTGTACAAATTTATTATGTCAATCCATTGATTGCTCTAAATGGTCACAATTAAATCATATAATATAAACATAAATGGGTGGAGTTTTATCAGAGGACCATAACTGATATGAAATAAATGAGCACTAAAAGACCTTTAGGTGTACATATCATGATATTTTACTTTGTGAAAATAGATTTTTTTAAAAAGAACCTTGTGTAAATAATTAAAAATAAGTATATATACAAGTATATAGTATATTAATGAGTTTATTTAGGGTTACACATTTAATTAGAGGTAACAAAAATGAACCTTTTTATCAATTTTTCTTTTAATTTGAACCAGCTATCGCTGATAACATGTTTGAGGTTATGGCTATCCAAAAATATTCTGTCGTCAAGGCATGTGAGCATTTTATTGTATATGATGGAAAAAGATTGTCCTGACTGACTGACTGAATAATAATCAACACACAACTCAACCCGTAAGAGCATAGGCTGCAATTTTTACAGTAGTTTCTATTTAAGACAAATATCCAAACTAATTTTCCATCCACAAATGCGGAAACACTACGAAACGTTTTATCCTTTACCGTCCAATAAGCTTGAAACTCATTTTAAAAGATCTAAACGAAAAATCATTCGACACAATTTCACCAATTTCGCAACCCCTGAACGGATAAAATCGGATATAATGGATATAGTCCATAATCAATCAGTAAGCAGAGGTTTAATTGATACTTGAGCAGAGCCTTCCTGTCACGGTCGCCATTTAATCAACGTTCTTGTTTGATTGAAATTTTTAGACTGTATATTTAAAATCGGTTTTGATCTTACTCATCTTAGCAATAGCTTAACATACCAATGTTATTGTCATACTTGGGCATAGAGTGAGAGTGTGTATTACATGGCCTTAGAATGCATCATTAGCACTTAAACCGGGAGAATTGGAACCGTCAAGTTAATGATCGTATTACGTTCGGTCGTGGAACCGATTTTGTTAATATTTGCATATGTATATGTTAATAATTAAGAATGCAACAAATACCTCATGTATGAATGAATACTCTAAAATAGGCAAAAGCTTTTCATTTTGATCTTTATTTATTTATTTGATGTTTCTGGGAAAAGGGGGTAAAAAAATTTATTAATGTATTTGAGTTTAGGAAAGTAAAAAGGCAATTTTATTGGAACAATGAAAAGTGCACAAGAATGAGTTAAATATGAGAAGGTGAATTCCCCATAACAAGAAAGAATATTAAGAAATACATTTGGTCGGGCGAAGCCGGGCAATACCGGCTAGACATTACCTTATTCTGGCATAAAGCAAAGCGAGTTCGAATTACGCGTATTATCTCATCAAGACGAACGCATTTTAACTGATCTCTCAGAATGGTTAATTGAGACAAAACAGTTCTGATCTTATCTGAAAACTTTTTAAAATTTATACTCTCCATGACTTTTAATATTATCTTCTCATTGAACTTTTTATTTCCCGACTCTTAATTGATTTAAGTCTTAAACGATTTGTTTCTCGACGCGTTGCGTAAAAGTGAATTATTTAACTGCGTCCTAAGCTTTAGAACTTTTCGTGGCTAATGTCTGTGTCTCTTTATTTGTAGCATTGTACTTTAATACACAGTTATGTGCACCTATATTTAATTGTCTTACCATTTAATTACCATAACAGCGGGAGTCCTAATGAAATGTCCTCATGGAATTTGATTAGCTGGGGAAATGTTTTGCATGTACAGTTTGACATTGATTGTAGTATCAAGAGACTGAATGTTATATAGTTAGTCTTCCCGTTGCATTTAGTGATTTTAATTATTTCTTTATTTCATTTGGCTTTTTTTTTGATTAGTTTGACATAGTTAAAATATATATTGTTGATAAGAAGCAGGCCACTCTACCAAAATTGCATAGGAGGGGAATGATGATGCAAACTTCACACTTTGTTCATCACCCTTATTTCGAACAAAATGTCCCGAGACTCCCATTTTGAACAGAGGCACATTAAAGTCGCCGTCGGATTTCTACAGAATACGGATTTAAATTTGATAAATTTGCTTTGTAATATGAAACTATAGTATATCTTACCGAAAATTCCAGAAAGAAGTTTAATGGTGACCGAACAATGCCGTATGTGATGTAGATATGGTATGGTAATGGTGACGCAGGTGGGTTATCAATATAGGTACGAAGAAACGACCAATTGCTAATCTTCACATCTTCATATGGTTGAATAAACAATCTTAAACGACAGGGTCCCACCAAACTGAACTCAAATCGCACAGTGGTCGCATTAACAATGGTTTTGTTCAGCATCTTCAATGTGGTTAGTCCTGGTGGGGTAATGGGCTCAGAGCGGGGCAGCCATTTGCTTTGCAGTCGACTCGAAACGTAGTTTAAATCATATAATGGCATGCCACACATCATGTGCTTCTCGCAATTCGATTTAATGCTAACCAAACCAGTCAGGTTAACTTTAGTGCCTATAAGAGGCTTTTCTTCACGTCGGTCGGGATACTTAAATAGGTAGCCAGACTCGTCCTTGCTGAGAGTACCATCGTACTCGTAAAACATATTTCTGACGTGCTAGAATGCCAATCGGTAATTTCTAATGAATATCTAGATAGATAGTCTATTAAGGACACTCACCAAATAGGCAACTCGATGGCCGTTGGTCTTTGGTCGATAGGGGAACCCAATTTGGGTGCTACTGGCCAAGTACATAGAAAGCGCGGTGATGGCAAGTAGTGTGAATACTACAAAACTAGGACGGCGGAATGTGTTGATCAGGGGTATCTGTGAAACAGAATTGTTGGTGACTCATAAAGCTAACGGATAAAAATAAGACATACCAAAAGACAAAATGCGAGTACCGTTCCCGCTGCTGACACTACGGCAACAATTATGTCTGGATTGGAAGAACTTCCAGAATTTCCTTGCATTGGTGTAAGCACCACAACGAATAGATAGAAAAGGTAGCTCGTGTAAAGGAAAGGAATTATCTGGCCCGCCTTTACCAGACCTGTCCAGGCATAGCCACGATCGTGCAGAGTAGTCAATAGGTTGAGGGCCAAGGAGACAACGTAGAAAATAAGTGGGATTACGAAAATATACGAAGAACGGAAGCCCAGGATGGTGATAGCAACAGCCAGAAGAGCCAGTATGACGGCCTGACAATGCAATGACAGTTGGATATGGTAGGCAGTTGAGATTTTATCCTGGTGAAGAAATTGATGAGAAATATGTAGTGGTAGAGAAAGATCAATTGGACTTGATAAACTTACGTTGCGCTGGAAATGATAGTAGATAGTTGTAGGCAAACTGAGGCCAATAAGTGACGGGCACACATACAAGCCGATAACCAGCCACGGGGTGCTGTAATAGGTCAGAGATAGTCCGAAACTGTCGAACACATATGCGACGACTACAGGAAGTGCTAGACCCAGAACAAAGGAGATAATTTGGATGACGAGGACGAGTGTAAACCTGCACACAACGTGGCATGTTGAAACTTGGGACACAGCTGCCATACGCCACATTGAAACGAATACCAAGATGAGAGCAATTCCAGCAACGCCAAAGTTCAAGGATTTGCCAGTCGCCTCGGAATAATGGATGAAGAAGAGTCCCAGGAAGTCGAAAAAAACAGCACGTCCGGTCTCGTGTGCCTGAAATTTTTTTGGCAAAAGAGTAATTTAAATTTAGTACTAGGTTCTCTTCCTGTATCAATATCTTACCTGTGTATCATGCAATTCGGTTGCATTTGCTAAACCTCTAACCAGACTTAGAATATTATCACCAGTGTTCTGCAATGATTCACGAGGAATCACATCGATGACGTCGTATTTGGTGTGGTAAATGTAACCATTAATAGCCTGAGCCAAGTCCAAACCTATTTGAATAATACATTTAGCAACTCTTTTATCGTTTGGTTGTTAAATACAACGCACCTGGGAGCTTGCCATATTTGGTAAACTGTTGAAAGTCTGTAGTTGATAGTATAATGCCTGATTGGAAGATTTCCTCAGCCATAGTTGAAGCGTGTGGATGTATAATGCATTTCTTGTAGTACTGGCAAAGGTATTGATGTTAGTAGCGAGATACAACTGCGTTTGCTTACCTTTTAACGTACATTTACTAGCCATGAGTGGTTGGGGCCACTCTGAAACAGAACTTCCCGACCTCCGCTACCGGCAGCATCAAGGTTAACGACGGCTCTACAATTGTAATGGTTAAGTAACAGTTCTTATGTTAAAAAAACAACTGATAATGCTCACTTGCAGTACTTCGCCCATTTGTGTTGTGTGATGAATGCATGAGAAGCGTGGAGGCCTCCTTCTTCAGCTCCATTAAATAGAAAGACAATTGGGTGATCGAAGGTTTGCTTGGTGGTTGCTATTACGCGCAGAACTTCCAACATCGTGACTATCATGAAACCCGCATCTCCGGCAGATGGAGTAGCTGGCTGGGAATCGAAGTGACTGTTGACGAGGAGGTATGTATTGCTTGTGCTGTTCTTGGGAGATAATTTCACGACAATATTTTGAATTCCTTCATACAATCGAAGCGAGCCTCTATATTCAAAAGTGCCGGATGCTTGCGATACATCAATTTCCAAATCAAAATATTCCTCCAGGAGATCTTTCTTTATCTCTGTCAGCTCTTTTATGATGAAGTTTACTGCCTCAATTTCGTTTTCCTGACTGCCCGTCAATTTGGTTCCAATATTGGATAGAGTATATAGATTTTTGTATGCGCGTTCCGCAATGAATACATTTTTCTTAGCGTCCTCCATTGTCAGTGCCGTAGGTAACCGGTAGAAGAATGGTATTACTACGGCATAGAAGAGTAGACCCCAGAACAGCAGAAAACCAGTCGCAAGGTACCAGGGTACCTTTGCCTTATCCTTTGTTTTTGCCACATATTGAGGAGCTTCGAAAGATTCTTCCGAGATCTACATTATATAAGAAATTCGCAATTAGGTGTAGCTATATTTTTTTAATGGTGTTCTGTTATCCATACAAGTTTCTCCTTATCTTCCATACTGTTCCTTAAATTTTATCCGCACATGTGAGTCCGAGGCGTTTAGGTAAGACAAACATTTTTGAAGCAAATGCAGACCGCTTTTATAGAAGTCACACTGGATAATAAAAGGCCAATTTAAATGAAATTAAATTTATGGTGGCAATCAATTGATTGCTCCAAATTCAATTCAAAAATATTTTTAAAGTTAAGGTTGTGCTAAATCATTTAATGTCAACGGTTTATTACACTTCATAAGAGGGTGATTCAAAATTTATAAAGTGTTCAATCGTAAACAATTCACGAAATTTAGATATTAGGAACGCTTTCTGAATATCTTTGTATAGTTCTGTGATTGTAGCCCTAAAATCGTGAAAGATAAGGATTTCGTTGATTGAGGGAGTTTCCAAATTTAGTATGAGTGTTCGCATAGTGCTTGTGTCATTGGCAATTCAAGAGTTTCGATTTTTCGATACGACCACACCCTCCCACTAAAAATAGCTCAAAAGCTTTGCAATAGCCTTAGCCTCTACTGGTTGACCCGATTTTGATAAAGATCACCCTAAAAATATATTTTGTTACGCACACTTTTAGTATTTATCTTAAATAGTATAAAATATTTATTAATGCTATTAGAAATATCTTTTCGTTATATTCGCTATTTTGTCTTATTTAAAAAATGTATCTTTGATATGAGGCAGGCCAATCGGCTAAAATCGCATAGGAGGGAAATGAAGATGCCAACTCCTCACTTTGTGCATCCCTGCCATTTCGAATATAGTGTCCCGACACTCCCATTTGAAAAAGAGGTACGTTAAAGTCGCCGTTACTTTTCTACAAACATAAATTACGCAAAATGTTAGATAATGAAGTGCAATTTAGATTAAGTATCTTACCGAAAGTTCCACAAAGAACCTTAAAGGCGAGCTGTCAATGCCATAGTTGAAGTGGATATGGTAGGCCAACGGATATGGTGGTGGTTTCTCAAGATAGCTGCGCAGGAACGACCAGTTAGTTATCGTCACATCTTCATAGGGTTGAATGAATATATTCATTTGAGGGGGACCCGTCAACAAGAACTCCAAGCGCGCTGTGGTTTTAACAATGATCTTGCTTAGCAGCTCCAATTTGGTTAATACTGGATATTCAATAGGTTCGGATCGAGCCAACCATTTGCTTTGAAGACGATGCTGCACGTAGCGGAAATCATATAACGGCATGCCGCACATCATGTGCCTCTCGCAATTCGGTTTTATGCTTTCTAAGCCAGTCAGGTTGACCTTTGTGCCCAAAAGTGGTTTTTCTTCACGTCGATCTTGATATAAGAACAGGTAGCCAGACTCGTCCTTACTGAGAGTGCCATCGTACTCATAAAACATATTTCTTGCGTGCTAAAGTATTACTTATTATGTAAAATTGAGTGGTAGGGATATTCATTTTGGACACTCACCAGATATGAAACTCGAAGCCCGTTAGTCCTTGGCCGATAGGGGAATCCGAGTTGTGTGCTACTCGCCAAATACATACAGAGGCCCGTGACTACAAACATGCAGAACACCATAAGGCTGGGTCGGCGGAATGTGTTGATTAGCGGTATCTGTGAATAACAGCGGTTAAAGTAATGAAGAAAAGGCATAGGAAAGTATAGTTACCAAAAATCCAAACGAGAGAACTGTTCCCACTGCTACCAATACAGCAATAATAAGGTCTGGATTAATAGCACTTCCTGAACGACCTTGCATTGGTGTAAGCACAACGACGAATATATAAAAGAGGTAGCTGCTGCACAGGAAAGGAATTATCTGGGTCACCTTCACCAGACCTGTCCAGGCATAACCACGATCGTGCAGAGTAGTCAATAGGTTGAGGGCCAAGGAGAGCGCGTAGAAAGTAAGTGGAATTACGAAAATATATGAGGAACGGATGCCAAGGGCGGTGAGACCAATAGCCAGAAGAGCCAGTATGACGGCCTGACCATGCAATGACAGTTGGATATGGTAGGCAGTTGATATTTTATCCTGGTGAAGAAATTGTTGAGAAATTTAAAATAAAAGACAGAGATCAATTGGACTTGATAAACTTACGTTGCGCTGGAAATGATAGTAGATAGTTGTAGGCAAACTGAGGCCAATAAGTGACGGGCACACATACAAGCCGACAACCAGCCACGGGGTGCTGTAATACGTCAGAGATAGTCCGAAACTGTCGAACACATATGCGACGATTACAGGAAGTGCTAGACCCAGAACAAAGGAGATAATTTGGATGACGAGGACGAGTGTAAACCTGCACACAACGTGGCATGTTGAAACTTGGGACACAGCTGCCATGCGCCACATTGAAACGAATACCAAAACGAGCGCAAGTGTAGAAACTCCAAAGTTCAAGGATTTGCCAGTCGCCTCTGAATAGTGGATAAAATAGACTCCCAGGAAGTCGTAGAAGATAGCGTGCCCGTCGTTGTGTGCCTATCAATTGGAAAGTGATTAATACAACTTGATACTTTTTTCCAACACCATTTTATTACCTCAGTATCATGCAATTCGGTTGCATTAGACAAACCTCTTACTAGACTTAAGACATTGTCCCCTGTGTTTTGAAAGGCTTCCCGAGGAATCACGTCGATCACATCGTACTTGGTGTGGTATACGTAACCATTTATTATTTGACCCATGTCCAAACCTATATCCAACAATGGACTTTGTTAACATGTTATGATATTTAAAACTTTGAATCTCATACCTGGTATTTGTTCTTTAAAAATAGTATAGTCAGAATCAGATGGAAGCAAACCAGTCTGGTAGATTTCCTCGGCTATTGTCATTCCAAAGGGATGTTTGGCATGTTTCTTGTAATACTAAAAAATCATACGGTCATTAAGTGAAACATTCGATAGTCCATTTTTAAATTATCTAACATTAACGAGCCAAGAATTGCGGGGGCCACTTTGAAATAGAACTTCCCTTCCTCCGCTTCCAGCAGCATCGAGGTTGACGACAGCCCTGGTATTGAAAATTCTAATTTAGTATTCCATTAAAAATGACATTTGTTTAATCTTACTTGCAGTTTGGTGCCCATTTGTGCTTAGTTATGAAGCCATGAGAAGCCAGCATGGAGCTTTCTTCAGCTCCATTGAATAAGAAGACAATTGGATGCTCAAAGGTTTGCTTTGTGGTTGCCATTACACGCAGGACTTCCATCATGGTAACTATCATAAAACCTGCATCACCCGCAGATGGAGTAAATGGCTTGGAATCGAAGTGACTGTTGACAAGAAGGTAGGATTGGCTTGTGCTGTTTTTGGAACTTAATTTCACAGCAATATTTTGAACTCCTTGGTACTGGATAATCAGATTGGAATATACAAATTGACCAGATACTTGGGATAAGTCAATTTCAATATCGACATAGTCCTTCAGTGAATCTTTTTTAATCTGGTTCAGCTCTTTAAGAAGAAACTGCACGGCCTCAACCTCGTTTTCTTTACTGCCGATCATTTTGGTACCAATATTAGACAGAGTGAACAGATCTTTGTAGGCACGTTCAGCAATGAATACATTTTTGTCGGCATCCTCGATTGTCTTGGCCGTGGGTAACCGATAGAAAAATGGTATTACTACGGCGAAAAAGAGAAGTCCCCAGAACAAGAGAAAACCACTTGCAAAGTACCAGGGTAGCTTTCCGTTAACCTCTCTTTTGGTAGCATTTCGAGGTGTTTCCTCGACAGCATTTCCAGATTCTTCCAAGATCTATAGAATGTATGTGTATGATTAATAGAGCTGCAATTATTCCGTTTATTTGGTTGTCTTTACAAGCTTCTCCTTATCGCTCATACTGCCTCCTTAACGTGTTTTTCTTGTGGTGAGTCCAATGCTAGGAAAATGTGAACTACTTCGGTAAGGCCAGTGTAGAGCTGTTTTATAGGAATCAAGTACAATCGGAACATAACTTTGATATGTAAGACTCGACAAATTTGGCTATAATAAAATCATATAATGTAGACGTCTGATAAAAAAAAAACCGTTCGAGGGTAGTTATAAATTAATTGAACTGGAATATGGAAAAATATATGTATAGAAGCAAATTTCTGCAATAAAATGACAAACTCGGATAGTTGAGGCACTTAATACTATTACAGTAAGTTATTGGAACCTTATTCCGAAGCTAAGATACATACTTATAGTTTGTAAGTAGGCAATATCTGTAACTTATTGGTCTACCCCTTTTTAGTTATCAAAACATTGTATTGCCTGTATGGGTAGGAAGCTCTCTTATTATTGTCGGTTTTCTGTTTTTATGCATTAATGATACTTCGATATAAATTGCCGATACCAGGAATTAGTCGTACATACTATGCTATGTAGTTAGCTCTCAAAAAACCAACCTGTTTTCATTTTCTGTATGGATATACGAATATTTATGACGGCAGTTTAATGGTCTGTGTTCGGCAGGTGACCAACGTAGTTGTTTGGATATAAAAATTTGTTCTCCTACAAATGCATGAGTATAAATAACAGGTGTTAGCATTCACATTAGTTTTTATCAAATTTTACAATATATTTATGTTTTTATTAATATGAAACACGCTTCTTGTATTTACTGATAAAAAAAAATTGACTTTTTTCTAAAAATGTCGAGTCATAATACTCGAACTTATCAGGGTGATGTGTCTTTTAGCAGAAATAAGTTAGCGCTTGATAAAAATTTTACGTCTTGAGTTAATCAGAAATGTAGTAGTCGTCATTTTTGGGGAACCACATACTACCTGTATACTGATTAATTACCTCTTGGTGGCTGGAAGCGATTGGAGCTCTCATTATGCGTAACATCTCATTAAGACGAGAACAATTCAACTGAATTTAAAATTTGAATAGCAGAGCTTCTTATCTGAATTTTCTAGCCTAACTTGTAGGTTCCCATTCCTCTCTTATGTTATTTATTCATAGATAGTTGTCTTCTCAATCTGTGAGAGATAGTGCTCATTTTGATCCACCAAGTTTTGGAACTTTTATCTCTTGAGAAGTGGAATTTAGGTCGCTGTTGGATCTCACTTTCATGCAATATGCTCCCTTGAAGAAGCTTACAATATTTATTGAATACCTTCCAAGAAATAAATGTAATTTTCAGAAAAATTCCATGTTTGGTTGTAAAATGTCGTATAATTTGGTTTTATTAGATACTTAAATATAAATATTGCTTACTTTCGGAGGTGTTATACTAAACCACTCTAATATTTTTTAATATTAACACGAAAACATGTAACTAGATTTATTTATCAGATTCTATCAACGTATTTTACAGTTAGCTGTTAAACGAATATTAATATCTAAGCGTTATAAATGTAGGTAATATCTATCGATGGCTGTGTTAGAAATACCAACTCTCGTAGGTGCCTACCCAGGCCTGTACATAGGCATAAGATGGAAATTTGTCGCGATGTGCGACTAGACCTTGTGATTTATCGATTTCATGATGAACCCAGTGACCACCAATGCCAATTTCCAGGGTGGGTGTATCAAACGTTGAGGTCGTCTTCTGTAATATACATAATCGATCAGTACATAAGAAAAATGTGATCATCGGACATGCCACGAACCTCAACATCGATGGAAAAGTCAAGCGTACTATTATCCAGACCATAGGAGAAGTACACAAAATACGGTGGTGGCTCATTATCCCTAATGAGTGTCTCATTGAAGGACCAATCCAACAGCTTGGCATTGTTTTTCACATTTACGAAGATGGTCATGTGATCAGGTCCTGTCAGTGAAAAGTTAAAGCGCCTCTGAGTAGCGCTATCCAGCTCTGTGGTTTCCTCTAGAGTTAGCGTGGGATACGCCGTTGGTGTCTGTGGCTGCTCCTTGACCGGTATCCAGAGACTATAATCACGAGCCTTGTGCCACCGATGATTATATAATGGCATGCCACAGAACATTTCCTCATCGCAGAACTCGCTGACCTTGTGTGTCTGGCCGAGTGTTTTAATTTCGTCTAAGAAGCGTTGGAAAATGTTAGTTAAATAATACTAGAATTGTTAAAAATTGCGAACCTTCCGCTATGTTGATGCGTCGATCCTGGGGATAGACATAAAGGCCGCTCTCATCAATGCGGGTGGTGCCATCAGCATTATGAAGTATTCGATGTGCGTGCTATATTGAAGATATAACTATGTATACCACATAAAAATCATATAGGATTTGAGCCCAACTTACAATCAGGGCGTAGCGTTGTGTTGATGTCTTGGGTTGATATGGAAAGCCGGCATTTGTGACTGCAATGATTATAAACAATATCGTAGCTGCCAGAAAGCACAGAACTATGGTTCTCGTCTTGCGGAAGAACATAATAAGTGGCACCTGGAGTGATTAAACTTAATTTAGTAACAGTCAAGTTCTTAAAATATAGTTAGTTACTCACAATGAAGCCCGCAAACATTAGGGCAAACACCCAGGTAAGAACAGCTATAGTCATATCCGGATTGGATGAGGCACCAGATCGACCCATCATTGGTATCATCGTATGAAGTGCCGTTGTGCAAATATAGGTGAAGTAGGTGAAGGGCAGTATCTGACAGATCATGACGGCAATGGCAAACCAATAAGCTATAGAATAGATAGAACTTAGCACACGTTTAGCCTGTCTAGTTTTGAAATGTTCACCAACCTTTACGATGCCATTTCGTTACCAGATTAACAATCAGCGCCACAATATCAAAGAGTATACACAGCATTATAAAGTAGGCTGATCGTATGCCAAGACCTGTCAGAGTCATCAGTAGAATGACTAGACAAACGCACTGGGAATGCATAAAGAGCTGCACACGAAAGCCCAGGCTGAGTGGATCCTTCTTGGTCTTCTCCAGATAAAGGGCCGGCAGTATGCTCATGCCAAATATGATTGGAAATAGATATAGACCCAATATCAGCCACATTTGTGTGTACCAGCTCAGCGATCGACTGACACCGTCCATGAAAACCGCCACGAGTAGAGCCAGTCCCATAGAAAGAGCCAGTGAGACCAACTGTATGCCAAATATAATGCCGAAGCGCACCAGGACACCCGACAAGCTCAAGCCGGATCTGACAGACATGAAGTACACGGAGACGCCCACCGCCAGGAGAGCGAGCACACCAACGACCACGTTTATAACAATGTTTGTGGTCTCTGTGTAGAAAATGATGAACCAACCCAGAAAATCATAAAAGACGTTGTGTCCTTCGGCGTGGGCCTGAAAGAGAGAAAAGAGAAATCCACTAATAGTAATATAACCTGACAATAATTCCCAAAAAGTTTAAGCGCGTAAAAGGGGCTACTTATCTGCCGGACTTAACTTTAAATGCCAAAGCACCTATCAATTATTACTAGCTTAAGGGTTAGCTCACTTACCGCAATGTCATCAAGTTCGGGCGCGTTCGCCAGAGCCCTGGCCAAGGCTAGTACATTGTCACCCGTATGCTGAAAGGAGGCGCGGGGAAAGACATTCACCCGATCGAATTTGGTGTGGTAGACATAGCCATTGAATATGTAGGCCATGTCCAGGCCGGGAACACCGCCATAGTCGCGAAAGATGCGAAAATCTGTATCGGATGGTATGTAACCAGCCTGGAAGAGTTCTTCGGCCAACGTGTTAGCAAATGGATGCGGCACCTGACGATAGTATTTCATAAGCCAGGGATGATTCGGGCCCGACTGGAACAGAATCTCGCGTCCACCGCTGCCCGCCGAGTCCAGGTTAATCAGAGCTCTAAAGAAAACATCACAAAACTGTATATAGTTCAAGTTAGGATAAGCTGAGTTCAATCTAAACCCACTTGCAGTTCTTGGCCCACTTGTGCTGGGTGATGAAGGCGTGTGAAGCCTGCAATGGATTCTCCTCGGCACCATTGAACAGAAAGACAATGGGATGTGCCAGTGGCGCATCTGTTTTGGCAATGACCCGCATCACCTCCAGCATGGTCACCACCATGGAGCCATCATCGCCAGCGCCCGGACTACCCGGCACGGAATCGTAGTGGCTATTGATCAGCAGGTAGTTCTCATTAGTGCTGCCCTTCTCACTCAGCTTGACGACCACATTCTGTATGCCCTGGTACATGTTGACCATGGTCCAGTGCATGTATGCGCCGCTAGCCTGCTGGACATCGATCTCAATCTCAAAGCGCTCGCTGGCCGTGGCCTGCACCTTGGCCACTTCATCTCTGAGGAACTGCACGGTGGTCACCTCGTTGGCAACACTGCCCACCACACGTGGCCCAATCCGGGTCAGCTCGATGAGTGTATCCTCGGCGCGCTGGGCTATAAAGGCGCCTGGGTGGGATGCCTCATCGCTGCGAGTCAGCGCCTTGGGCATGTGATTGATTTGGGTGTTCACCAGGGACAGGTAGATGATGAACCAGAATCCAAAGAAGGCCGGCGCATAGTACCATTGCAGCTTCTTGGGCACCTCAAAGTCAACATCGATGTGGTATTTGGAATTGAACTGAACGAAAGTAAAAGAAAAGCCATCAGCATTTCACTTCAGTATAGTTGTTTTAACAACTATTATTATTATAAAGTAAGAAGTACTTAATTAGCTATAATTAGCTGCAGGTTTTATGGTCAAGCGGCGATTGCCGACATTTGCTTGATATCTAATCGCAGACTGTGCGTCGGTGGGTGTGACGGGTTGGTGGCGGTGGGTGGGGGCAACGGCATCGCACACTGATTGCCTCCAATGAGCTAATGTCAGGGCTAATCAAGGGAATGGCCAAACTAATTACGAGCATGTCCATGTTCGTTTCCTGACAGCTACGAGTATGTTGGATTACGAGACACGCTTTTTACAAAGGTTGCACATTCCGTATTCAGCTCAAATGTCTGTGGCAACAAGGAAATTTATCGGCCCCCTGGGTAGTTAATTGAACTCTTATTGTTTTATAAGCTCCTCGGTGATAAGGGGCTCGTTTGCAAAAGATGGGCGTTTCGCCATTTAGATTTCAACTGGCATTGAAATCCAAATCCAGAATCGTCGTCGCGTGTACCTTCCATGATTCATGGGCGTGTGGGCATAGCACCCGGATACTACTTATATGCACATTATCTAACTACTGCAATAAATCGATAAGACTCTCAGAAATCGCCGAACATTGGCAACAACTCATACAAATATCTTGCGAATTGCGCGGCTTCTTTGATATATTTGATATGGCCAAAGTTATTCGTATGGTTCTGTGTTATCTAAGGATGTATTGATTAGCCTGAAATTTCAGTTGTTAACCGTACACTTAATAAGTCGATTTCGATTTGGATTTGGCGATAAGTATGTTAGATCTTGCACACGTTGGAAACGTGCCTCGCACTTGAGAGCCAGCTCAATAAACATTTTTGATTGATATAGAAACATGCTTCGATTGAAATGTTGGTGCAGTCGTAATAAGAAATTCAGTAACCCGATAAATATTCACACTTTAGGGGAACAAACATTGGAGAATATCAAGAAGTAGTTATTGCCTCGGGTTAAGAGTAATACCCTAAACAGTATATTTGATCGTTACCAATATTTTTGTTTTAAATATGACAAATGAATTACTTTATTGGCATGGTAACTATCCTTGGAAGAGAGCGTAGAACATCTGCTCTGTCAATGCCCCGCACTTAGCAGGAGGAGGCTCCAACACCTGGGGCACTATAGTTTCGATACCCTATCGGACGTTTCCGAGGTTGGGATACACCACATTCTCAAATTCTTTTCCTCTTCTAATTGGTTTAAAGGGGAACACAACGTTTAAAAGATGTTATGTGGTATCACAAGGGGCCAGGTCAGTTTTTCCTCTGCTCCAGCCACTGAAACCTAACGTAACCTAACCTAACTATCCTTGCAGAGGGTGAAAGTTGTTAGCAATTTTTTTCTATTCTACTGGCAATTTATATATACGTATACAATGTTCAATCAAGTCCGATCACACTCACAATATTTTTTGTTTTTTAAAATATTCAATTTGTGCTATTTGACTCAATTTTATAGAAGTCGGAACACTCTATTTAATCTTCCATAGAAAAAATGAGACCAAAATTGAGCTTGTTTTTGTTTTTCCAGATAATTTTATATAGTTTGGTGATAGTTAAACAAAAAGGATAACGTTATCATAGCTGCCATAGGAACATTCGTCATAGGGACATTTCATTTAAGATGTCTGCAGATGCCTTTAATTTTCCATACTCTAATCATTTCTATATACCACACAGACACCACTAATTACCAAAAATTTCATAATCTTTTTAAAAATTTTTTGTTTGTAACAAAAAAAAATTAAATTGCAATACTTTTTTGAGGTTCCTTCAAATTGAAATTTATTTTGACACCCTAGCAGAGGGTATTATAATTTTGTTTCGTAATATGTAATGTGTAATCCATCAGACAAAAATTAAGTTTTGTATAAAAATTAATTCATTATAGCTTCGGCACTCCGAGGATAGCCGTTCTTTCTTGCTCCCTTTTTGTTTAAATTATAATATTTTGTTTTGAACACAAGTACGAGTTAGTGATAAGATTAGCATTATTTAAGCAACCAGATACATATTTTTGTTTATGTTGGGTAACTCAGATTAGCCACGAATTTTTTTAAATTTTAGCACAAAATGTTTGGTTGAAAATACTTTAGAAGGTTTCTTTATTTTTATTTAATACGTACACCCATTTTATACTATGTTGGTATATATTCGATATTCCGTGGTGTTTATCCTGTAGTCACTGCAACACTTTCCAACACTGGCACTTCTTGAATGAACGGACGGATCGTCAGGTTAAAACCCAACCGTTAAGATCGATCCACGTCTGTCAGCCGTAACTTAAACTATGCAATTGAGGACCCAAATGGCACAGCTCTTTTAAAATACTCGTATGAACACTAAACACGTACACAGAGCTCTCTACCGAAATAGTATAAAGATACTGTAAAAGGCAAAAGTTATCTTTCGGAATTCGATATCTACCGTAAACAGGCGCAATTATTGTACCTTTGAGCAGCGAACTCAGCTTGATTTTTGTCTTATTGAATGTTATTATCGCACTTGTTGTTAGGTTGGTAGTATTCATACACCTGTGTGGTAGTCGGTTATATGGTTGTATTGTTTTGTTTTAACTAGTTTTATCTTTATGGTGAAGACATGTTATATTCCACGGGGGTACAAATATTTTCTTGCGGCATTGAGCCTTAGAAGTTTTCGCACTTTACTCGGATACTATATAGCAACGTCATTAAGTTTGGAATAGCTCGCGTATAAGTAACACTTAGCTGGGCTCTAGGCTTTTAATAAACGTCGTAACGATGCCTCTCCCACTGGCTGACTGAATATAGCATCGATATATTTACAGACCCAGACCTGTACCCCTACCCAGATACAGATACAGATACACAGTTACAGATACAGCTACAGATACAGATACACAGCTAGAGACAGAGCCCCATGATAGGCAGTTGTTGTGCCTGGCTGGCTATGTCACTTGTCTCTGGTCTGTTGTCTGTTGTCTCCAGTTTTGTAATGCATGTTCCTCCACAGAGTTAACTAATTAATTTGTGCGCCGTTTTGTTGATTCCATTTCAGCCGATGTGTCATTCCAGTCTTTTGTATGCATTATCTACCGTCTCTCTTCCGCCTGCTGGAATATTCTCGCATTTGGATTGAATTTTTTGGATGCGGCCGAGCATCGAGTTACTTTGATTTCGCTTGATTAACAAATTGTTTTCGTTATTTGAATAAATCCCAGTGTATGTGAGTATGTGAGTGTATCTGTTTGGATACACTTGCCCACTTGGCTGTTGAGTTACGCTCGAATGCACTCAACGCTGGGAAAATTGACTCGTTTGCTGATGCCAATCCGAAAAATTATGTCAACTACATTTTTGCGCTCGACTGGGCGACGGCAACGTCAAGTGGCAGCTATAGAGTTTGCTTTTAGAATCCCTAAATATCTATATAATTAGCAATCGAAAACGTTAAACGCTACTTAGGGAAATACTTTAAATATATGTTATTTATTTTCCTGAATCCATTAGTAGTAGTGTGATATTTAGAACTCCAAATAAATAGGATAATGAACCTTTTAAGCATTATACACTGCAGTACTTCTAAGCTGACCTGACTTGAAGTTAAACTTATGAAGAATTATCTGAAAAACACATTCCTTTTCCTTCACTTTTTCCTGCATAAGCAATTCCTTCCCAGAAATATCAAAAATCTTGTTGAAGAAACACTTTTGCCAGCAAGTTCTCATTTTATATTTTTCAAGGCCTCACACAATCTCAATTGCTGCTGAATGGCATAATATAACTCTTAAATATATATGTATATATATGTACAACATGTACATATGTACGTATAAAACGATTATGTGTGCAAATTCCATAAACAAACGAAAAGTTTTAAGAATCCAACGTTTGCTCAATGTAGAAAAAATAAACAGATATCAAATTTTCAATACAAATTCGATAAAATGTTGCCCGGCTATTTAAAACATATGCTGTTGTTATTTATGTTATTTTATTTTGTATTTAAGGTTGGGGCATGTGCACATATTTATGTGAGTGAGTGTAGTAGCTATCGCATGCGAAATCTGTGCACCGCACTGTCTGTCTGAGTTCAGCAATTCAATTGGCAATGTGAACATTAGAAATCAAAGAGCTCTGTAGCTTTTAGCCTAATCCAAAGCATTCGAGAACTAATCGCCAAACACTTATCAATTATAGCGCCAATTATTGCCAATTATTAGTGAAGTCACGTTCTTATCGGCCAGCGAATCGCTGACAGTATCTATGCACTTATTAATCGAATTGATATGGATTTGTAGGACCCTTCCCACAAGAAGATAAACCGCCAATCCATACCTTTGAACCACACCGGGCGTAGCACTAAATCGAGGGGCGTTAAAGGTTTTAATGATATCTTGTAAAACTAACTAAATATAGATATGTCCAACAAATGGTAGCTGTATGATATGTAAGATTAGATACAGCTTTATCTTTAAGCTATAAAATTGGATAGTATAATAATACTATAATACTACAACAGTATTTCGCTCGATAAAAATGTACTATAAAAGTAAATAGTTTTTTAGATATAAGTAAGGTATTCCTCAAAAGCTGAGTGAAGAAGAAGTTATCACCGTTTAGTAATAGTTCTCTAATTAGTATAGTAATTGCTACTAGTTGGAAGCACTTATCGAATGGCCCTCGCATCGTCTATTTGTTCAGTCGACTGATTCGATAATGTGTCTAATTCTGTGGGTTATGATAAGCGTCCAACTACAAATCCATCAATTCGGGAGTTATGTATAAAATTAGTGCCATTAGTTGGCCAACAATTTAGTATGCCTCCAGTTGGCGCACATTGAAGTCCGCCGAGGCAGCTGAATCTATCAAATAGCTGGACAGGATTAAGCTATAGTCATCTCAGTGTTTCGTGCTGAGTGTCGTGTCAAGTGCAACGACAACAACAACAACAACACAGCCACTACAACAAGTGAGTTTCGTTGAGCAGAACAAGTTCTCTTTGTCGTCGATCGTTGATCGTTGATCGCGATGATCATCTCTTCTGCTCTTTGCCACCAATGTTGCTCTCGCGTCTCCTGCAGCGTCGCTCTGTGCCCGGCCAGACGTGCGACGACCGTTGAAGGCGACAGTTGTGGTTGTTGTCCCGTGAGTGTGTGTGGTTCCGTGCTACCGTGTGGTGTTCGTGTCAGCTGATCGCACATGTTGCTCGTTGCTCGTTGCTGGTGTTGCCGCTGACCGTGTTGAAGCATTTTGTCATCGCATTTTTATATAAGCGAAGAGCCCAAAACTCATATATTTATTCGCGTTTATTTTGGGCCAACACAATTGTGAGCATCTGTGTACTAAACAGTGAGTGAATATACCATAGAAGCAGTGTTCTTCTGACCCAGCTGCAGACAATCGTTGAATGTATTCAGTGAGTGTACTCGTCGTATTCATAACAATTCGTTTGGCTTCTTGTGGTGGTGCCCGAGACAGTTGCTTGCTTTCTTTCAACAAACAACCGCAACCGCAACTTCCTTTACTTCTTATTCATCTCTTCCTCTTCTGCTGCTGCTGGTGTGTGTGTGTGTGTGAGTGCGTGTGTTTTTGTGTGTGTGGCAAGTTGCAGCGGCAAGAGGCAGGTTATTGACTTTTTATAGTGCGGCCCTTGCGGCATGACGCATTTGTATCTCTGGCTGCATTCGTATCTGTATCTGTCAGATACTATGATTGGCCCTCGAAAACAGACAAACCAAAACAAATGTTGTTGTCACAGTTGATTGCCTCGTCGCCTCGGCGACTGCTTGAATTTTCTTCCCATTTAGATAGTCTTTAAATAGCATTTTCCTCTCAGTTTTCCCCACACCACACCACGCACACACACGCTTTCATTTGCATGGGCCATGGCCCATGACTCGAGATCGCTTTTGTTTATTTGTTTCTTGCAACTTTGCTACGTAGGCGTTACCCCACACCCACACACACACTCACACTCACAAACACACGTTTGTTTACTTCATGAAAAATAAACATTATTAAAGAAATGTAATCGACAAAGCCGCAACTGATTAAAACACTTGCATGCAAAATCGATTAACGACACGTCCCTGCAAGTGGTGCAAACACAGTAAATAAAAATAAATTGTATGTAAATAGGGTGCTCCACTTACACACACACATCTGCCAGTTGGCACTGCGAATTTGTTGTTTTTAGCGCGTCTCGGTCTGATAACCCTCTTTAATCGCCCCAACACAGTTGGCCCCTGGGGGTCAGCAGACGCATTTCTGGAAATGGGTCGATGTCGAAGGGACCCCAATTGCATTTTGCTTGCACTTTAATCATCAGCTATAGCTATAGCCCCACTCTCGCACAGCGAACACTTTTCTGTTTATAGTCGATGCCGTCTGCGACCATTTGGCAATAAGTTTCTTAGCGCGTCTCATTAAAATTTGTAGCGGAAAAATATTGTTTTGCTTGTTCTTTGCTCTGCATTCTCTGCACTTGAGGGGCTTTCAATGCAGCACTCAAAGCGGTGTGTGTATGCGTAAGTGTGTGTACGAGTATTAGTGTGCTTGTCTCAAAAGCTTTTCGTGCCATACTTAGCTCGCCTAAGTTGAGCTTTAAGCCTTCAAAGCGTCAGCATCCGTGTGAAGTGTACTTAGATCAAAGCTCAGATCATACATCAATTACAGTTTGAAGATATTGAGAAAGTGTTTTACAGGGTATCCCATGCGTGCATTCCTAAAGAGCTAAGTCTCAAGTAATTTGTTCAATTCTCATATACACACATTATTCATACAAACGGCATATAGCAGATCATTAAACTTAAATATTAAAGACTAGGTTGCTATAAATAAAACCAAAATATCGCATTAAAATTTACAAATGTGTCCCGTTTAATTTACGCTTGCCTTTCATTGCTTATATCTAGAATTATTTCACATATGAACATTTTTTGTTCAACATTTCGTGAAATTTAATTGTTATTTGTTTTTCTTTCCTCTATTTATGATCTATCCATTTGTCCCACACATGTTCTCTTCTGTACTGCAGTCCATGCCAGTGACGAAACTGAAATAAACTATGACAAAATACCAACAGATGAGTTCACCAGTATAAAAATGCGCACTAGACCAGCCTCTGGCTGGGAAGGCTTATCATTTCAACAAGTTTCAGTTAACATTAGTTGCTTGAGCGCCTTCTTTTCCCCCCATTTGCCAGCCACTTGAATTGACTTTCTGAGCTTGTTTCCGATTTCACATTAAAATAATGTTGAGGGCGGACAAAGAGTGGCAAATTCATTAATTGATAACTCATTTAACTGTCTGTCAGTTGGTTCAAGCGTTCAAGTGACTGGTAAGTGAGTACTTATGATTAATTCGCACATTTCATAAATCAATCATTCTGCCAGCCTCGAGTTAAGCGCTCTTGAGAACCGCAGACATCGACAATGCCGCTGAACCACTTGATTATTATGTTTACAGATTATTGGGGAATAGGGATGGAGTGACTTATCTCTTATCATAACGCTTAATTATTTAATCGCTTTTGCCTCTCAGTAGTAATTAGAGTGTTTTGTGGTAAGCCCACTCAATGACGCCGATGATGACTGTGGTTTATCCATTAAATGTCACTCGACAGGGAATGTGAATCAGGCAATGCAACAAATTCGTCAGTTAATCATTTCAATTAGTGCGGGGGCAATGACTCTTGGGGGTTGTACTCGTATTTAAGCACAAGGACTCATTCAAATTTCATACGCATTATTCATTTCAGCACCACGATGAACTCCAAATATGAGAACATGAAAATCATATATAATCGCAGCAAAATCGGCTGGTACTGGGCGCCGCTCTTTGTGGCCTTTTGGTTTCTGCTCTACTATTTGGTGGTGATGCCCAGTTTCCACCACATGCCGCCGCTAAAGACGCTGCAGGACGAGGTGCAGCAACCGGGCCAGTTCATTGGGGAGCGGGCCGAGAGCACTCTGCTAAAGCTATCAAAGATCGGTCCCAAGGTCGTGGGCAGTGCGGCCAATGAGCAGGTCGCTGTCCAATTGCTGCTCAGCGAGATCAGTGAGATCATTGACGGGGCACGCACGGATCTCTATGACATTCAGAAGGATGTGCAGATAGCCTCTGGCAATTATCTGCTCTGGTCCATGGTGAACGTGTATCAGAGCGTCCAGAATGTGGTTGTCAAGCTCTCACCCAAAAATGCGACCAGCGAGGCGGCTCTGCTGATCAACAGTCACTTTGACTCGGTGCCCGGCAGCTCTGGTGCCGGTGACTCTGGCATGATGTGTGTCATTATGCTGGAGGTGCTGCGGGTTATCACCAAGTACGAGACGCCGCTCACCTACAATCTGATCTTCCTATTCAACGGCGCCGAGGAGAATCCTCTGCAGGGTTCGCACGCTTTCATAACACAACATCCCTGGGCAAAAAATGTGCGGTAAGTGGTCTGGAAAGGGATTTACTCAAACTTCAATCTAAGGCTCAGTTGTTTGGACTGTTTACAGTGCCGTGGTCAACTTGGACTCAGCTGGCAATGGCGGACGGGAGATTCTCTTCCAGTCTGGGCCCGATCATCCTTGGCTAATGAAGGTACTGCAATAACAATTGAGATTGCCTTTGATTTCCCTAACTAATTGAATTGAACCTTCCCCCTTCTAGTACTATGGCAACCACATTACACATCCGTTTGCCTCAACAATCGGCGAGGAACTTTTTCAAAATGGGTTTATTCCGTCGGAAACTGATTATCGCATATTCCGCGATTATGGCCATATACCCGGTAAGGCAAATACATCGTATTAGCCATATGGCCTGATACTTATGCTTCTTCTTGGTTATTTCAGGTCTCGATATGGCTCAAGTTTTAAATGGTTACGTGTATCATACGAAGTTCGATCGTTTTAATCTAATACCACGCCGCACATACCAACTGACCGGTGATAATCTCTTGGGTTTGATCAAGGCACTGGCTAATGCTCCCGAGTTGGAAGATCCAGCGGTGAGTTTTGTATTATTTAAATTAAATTATAGAAATTAATAATCCTCACATTCTCATAGAAATATGCCGAGGGCCATATGATATACTTTGATATACTGGGCTGGTTCTTCATCTATTATCCGGAGAATGTTGGCGTTATAATCAACATATGCGTCTGCGTACTGGTCCTGGTTACCATCGTTGTCTATATCTGGAGTATGGCCAGCAATACGGGCATGTTCAGACGGCGCATCTTTGCCAAGTTTGGAATCTTGGCTGCTCTTCAGCTTAGTGGCGTTTGCCTGGGTCTGGTCCTGGTCATTTGCATAGCACTTTTCCTGGACGCTGTAGGCTTGTCTATGGCATGGTTTTCCCAGACTTGGATGATCTTTGGCTTGTACTTTTGTCCCATGTTCTTTGGCCTGGGCATACTGCCGGCCATCTACTTCAGTCGCACCAAAGAGGTAAGTAGCTTTTGACTCATACTGGCGGCAGTTTAATTGACTTTTAATTGACTTATTTGCAGCATGGCCTACCACTTGGCTACGGCATTCAGCTACTGATGCACTCGCATTGCTTGATTCTGACTGTGATCACCGCTGTAATGATATCCTATAACGTACGATCGGCCTTCATTCTGCTCATCTGCATTGGCTTCTACACGATTTCAGTTCTGATTAACATGGCCACATGTGCACACAAAACAAGTCAGTTTCTGTTTTAAACTTATTTTGAATTGTAATAACAGTTTGACTTATTCTTGTAGATTTCCTGTGGCTCATATCGCACTGTCTATTCCAAATTCTGCCCTTCCTGTTCTACACATATTGTTGCTATGCCTTCTATGTTGTATTCATACCGATGCAGGGACGTGAAGGTGATACCAATCCGGAGATACTCATTGGCGGCTATACGGCGCTGTTCTGTTTGCTGCTGGCACCTTTCCTGATACCCCTACTCTGCCTGTTCCGCAAATCAAAGACCATCATCTCGCTTTTTGGCATCTGCACAGTAATCTTCATTATTCTAGCTGCCACACCTGTTGGATTCCCCTATGTGGAAAAGACCGCGGTGCAGCGATTCTTCTCCGTGGTAAGTATGAACTGAGTTGAGTCTTACAAGAAATCAACCATTTCCCATTCTTATAAACAGCATACGACACGCACCATCCACAACGCGGATGCAGCCAACTCTGTGAACCGTACCGATGCCGGATACTACGTGATGCCCGTGGATCGGCATCCTAAGTCACTGGATAGCATTCTCTTCGACGGCACCAACTATACCAAAGCCGATCGTAGCGAATGTGAGACGGAAATTATGTGCGGATTTCCCATGTACAGCTCGCGTTGGCTGAAGGCTGTGTATGTAAACAATCCTCATAACAAATTAACCGAAAGCTAATATCTATTTGATTCAAACAGGGATAATAGCTACTGGATACCTGGCCCTGAGCCAAACAAGGGCTATCTGCCCAACGTGAAGATAATAAACAAAGAGAGCACTTCGGACACAAATATAATGTTTACTTTGGAGGTTTCTGGGCCGGATCATACAAGCATATTCATTCAGCCATTGGACGATGCCAAGCTGATCGATTGGACCTTCACCAAGGAGCCCTTGGAAAAGTCCTTGCCACCACCCTACTACGTATATTGGTCTTATGCATTAGATCCGACGCCCTTGCGTTTTAATTTAGAATTTGAGGTACGTTTTTTCTCGATTTCTTTATTAAGAGTTTAATTTACTTATTAATATATAATTTTATAGCGAGGCAGTGCTAACTGGTCGGGTGCAACATTCAAAATCGCCATAATGGGCCATAGAATACACGATGACATGTTTATAGAGGAGGACTTTCGAGAGTTTCTGGCCAGGTTCCCGGCCTGGGCACATGTGAACGCATGGATTGGTTCCTACACCAGCTGGGAACTCTAAGTTCAGCTGAAATGTCGGATATTTGATATTACTACTCACTACTCATACTTCAAGTGTTTGCCATGACGTCTGAACTGTTGTTAAGTTTTAGTATTCATCCTACTCTAAACACAAATTTACAAACGATATTCGCATTCGCGGACATACAACGAACAAAGGAACAAAGTGTCAGCTAATATGGCACATGTCATAAATTGTATTTAAATTAAAGAATTAGAATTAAACTTTAACTCTTAACTTTGTGGTAAATTATTGCAAATATCCAAAACTAATAGTTTATAATTGTATTAAAATATATTTTAAATAAGTTATTAAGTTACAGAATTCAATTTTACCATTCACTAATCAATTTAGAAGATCCAACTCTCATACGAGGCAAACCAATCGGTTGTATACGTCCAATCCGGGAATGTACTAAGAAATTCTCGATACTCCGGCGTATAGCTCTCCTGATGATAAAGGAAATGCACGCTCACGGATAATTTAAAGTACGGCCCATCTGTATTTGCCGCATCGTGCTCAAACTGCAGGTAGAAGTTGTAGGGTTCCGTAACCATAGAGTAAGCATGATATATAAAATATGGCGGCTTGTGTCCATCCACCAAGATTGTTTCATCAACCGACCAGCCTGTGATCTTCACATTCTCCATTGGCTCTACATATATGACAATGCGATCCCCAGCCTTTAAACTGTAGTCAAAACGCTTTGTGGTTTGATTTATGGATTGCTTGGATACTTCTGAGAGCTCTGTGGTAATCGGAAACACTGGCGGTGAACTATAGATCCAACGTGCAGAATCCCTTTTAGAAAAGCAAAAGATTAAGACTAGTTCTTAAATTTGAATTAAGTTACAATAGAAACATACTTCCAGTCCAGCCAACGACCGCTGTAAAGCGGTAGACCGCAGTAGGGTTCTGCATCACAGTTATCCTTGAGCCAGCTCTCGGGCTCTACATCCTTAAGTGTTGTATCGTAGAGCTCGAAGTAGCGTGTATCAATGGGTTGTATATAGAAACCAGACTCTATTGTTGTCGATAAGTTGGCATTGTGGCGAGTGCGTTGTGTGTGCTATATGAAAATTGTGGTTGGGATAAGAGTCTCTGGGCAATATGGATGATATAATTTACCAGAACATAGTAGCGCTGTGCGCCGACTTCCGGTTTGAAGGGGAATCCAGCAGGCGTTGCGGCTATTATAATGAATATGATGGTGAGTACACCAAACATTGATATAAAGATCTTCGATTTGCGGAATTTGTTTAAAACTGGTATCTGTGAAGTGAAAATTTGGTTTAAATGATTTTAAATATATTTCAATTTGTTGCAGGACGTACTATGAAACCGGCAAAGTGCATCGACATCAAGGCAATAAACAGGGCCAGGAGCATATCTGGTTTGCTGTCGGGTCCATCGCGGCCTTGCATGGGCACAAATACCAGAAGGAAGACGTAGTTCAAATAGGTGTAGAAGAAGAAGGGCATCACTTGGCACAGCAGATGTATGGACAGGAAGTAGCTCTCTATAAAAGTAAGAAATCAGAAATTAGTTCAGTCAGTCATATTAAAGCTAAGACACTCACTCTTAATGGTCAGTTTTAAGATCAACTGCAGAATAACCGAAATGGTGTAGAAGAACAATCCAATCATGGGAAAGAAGGCCGAACGAATGCCCATACCCGTCAGAGCAAGGCAAATGATCACAATTAAAATGCATTGGGAATGCATAAAGCAGGCAATGGTATTGTTTAGCTTCATGCTCGTCTTGTTCTTCGTCCTGCCTATGTAGAAGGCTGGCAGCAGACCCAGTCCAAAGAACATGGTGCAGAAGTATAAGCCAAAAGTCATCCAAATGTTGTAATACCAGGACTGGGGCAGGCCAACGGCAGCCATGAAAACAGCCACCAGTATGGTAAGTCCCCAAGCAATGATCACTGCCGTCAACTGCACCAGGAAGATGACACCAAATCTCAGCAGCACGTCCTTGGGCGAATCCACACCTTTGCCCTTGGTCATGAGGTACACAGAAATTGCAATGCATATCAAGGCAGATATGGATATAACAATATTTATCGCAATGCTGGCCGATTCGGTGTAGACGATCATAAACCAGCCAAGGAAATCAAAGAAGACAGCGTGACCCTCCGCGTGGGCAGCAGTATTATCCAGCTCAGGAGCGTTGGCCAATGCCCAGGTCAAGGCCAGCACATTCTCGCCCGTGGACTGATAAGTGCCACGGGCCAGGTTCTTAAAGTTATCGTGCTTTGTGTGATACACATAACCATTCAGGACATGCGCCATATCCAGACCGGGCACGTTGCCATAGTCCCGAAATATACGAAAGTCCGTGTCGGATGGTATAAAGTTGTTCTGGAAAAGCTCCTCGGCCAATGTTGTGGAGAAGGGGTGTGGTGCATGCTTCTTATAGTAATTCACCAGCCACGGATGATTGGGACCCGTTTGGAACAATACCTCGCGACCACCAGAGCCGGTTGCGTCCAGATTGATAAGCGCCCTAAAGAAATTGATATAGAAAACTATTGAATGTGTATTAAATGGACATCTTCAGTTAACGTACTTGCAATTGGTTGCATATCTGTGCTTTGTGATAAACCCGTGGGAGCCCAGCATATTAGCCTCCTCGGCACCGTTGAAGAGAAAGATCACGGGATGAGCAAGAGGTCGCTCCGAGCGTGCGATCACACGCAGAGTTTCCAGCATGATGACAACCATGACGCCATCATCACCAGCTGCCGGCGTGTTTACCTCCGAATCGTAGTGCGAGTTCACCAACAAATAGTTGTCGCTGGGGCTATCCTTTCTGGTAATCCTAACCACCACATTGGAGACGTTATCATAGCTGGAGGCCATATCCCACATGGAGAAGCCTCCCGATGAATACTGTACCTCCGATTCGATTTCATAGAGATCGCTGCGCGACTGTTCCACAATTTTTTGCAGCTCTCTCAGCAAAAAATTAACCACATGCACCTCATTATTAACCGAACCTGTCATTTTGTTGCCAATCGCAGAGTACTCGGCCAGCTGAATCTTGGCACGCTCACCGATAAACTCATCCGGGTGATTGGCCTCATCGCGTACATATAACATTTTGGGATAGGAGAAGAAGCTTGGTATGACGGCCGCATAAAAGAGCGCGAACCATATCACACAATAGATGGGAGCTCCATACCAAGGCCACTTATTGCCACCCTTTCTTCTTTTTTCATCCTTTGCCTCTTTCAATATTAAGTCAAGGTTGGAGACAGTCATCTATGAAAGAACAAAGGTCTTATTAGATGAAACTGATTCTAATTTACTGAATACTCTAAAAGAGTTTATAAAGTCACAATATTTTTGAAGAAAATTAAACGTCTTCATTAAATCCATTTCCACGAAATCAATATTAACTCAATTTATTTTTATGATCTGAATTTTGTAAACAGGAAACCGATAAGGTTTGTTTCACTTTCATAATTAATTTTGTGTTATTATAAAACGCACGTTTTATACATTTCAATTGATCAGAATCAATTTGCTTTGAATGAACCACACAACAGTTTTTCCAGTTTTAATCCTTTTCATTTAAAGTTATATAATTGAATGGCTAATTCGGGTATTACCTTGCCTCAAAACGACCTTAACTTGAGGGTTTTAAGAAAGAATTATGACCGCACCACGACACATCCGTTGGAGAACTGACAAGCCTAACTAAATGTTGGGCAAATAATTAGGCTCTATACTACTAAGTTGGGGCTTATCGCCGATAATAATCGCATGTCTTTCAGATTACGATGTAGCGATAGCATGCGGCAATTCGTGGTGGTTTATGGTTTGATGACCATCGGAAAGATTAAGCTTTATGTCGGCATATATCTTATTGCCGAAATTAAGTATAGTTAAATAAACATTTATAATGCTCATCGATGCTCATTACCTTGCATAAAGTGAATAAAAATAGCAATTCTCAAAAAATGAGGGAAAGCAGTTTTCTGATTAATTCGAGAATTTATGGGCCTTTACTACATACTTATAGTACTATCATAGATCTAAATGTCGTACTCAAGTAAACATCAAAGCATATTCAATATCATTTTGAGCATCAATTATTTATCAAGACAAGAAAAATGCAAAAATCACATAAGTTTCATTCGGCATACGGCACTTTCGATTACACTACGGAGAAGTCTACCAAGAGTGCTCTTCAGCAAGTGGCCATATTCTATATATACTTGATAACTCTGACTATCGTTGGCAACTCATTAACAACGCTGACCAACTACAATTTCAGTCAGGGCATAAGGGTATTATTTGAAAGGACGCAATTTATGACGAACAATAGGATAATATCTTTCAAAGAAGTCATCACAATACCGGACTTCTGGAACTACATGGATTATGTTGTGTTACATCTGTTTTTTGGCGTCGTCTACGATGAGACCTCCGATTGGGAGGCCTATATGGTTAACAACAGACCTAATTTGTTTGGTAGACTGTTCTTAAATGAAAGTCTTCTGCTTGGAGCTCCGAGGCTGCGACAGATACGTATGAAGGATGATACTTGCTCCTTGAGTTATGCCTTCGTTAGATACTACAATGATTGTGTGGCGCCCTATTCAAGTGCTGATGAATTCAAGGAGCCTTTCTATAAGGGGTAAGGATATTGTTACCACTCTCAAATTGACCAACTATAGAAACTATCAACTGCAGCACTGAATTTAAAACAATGTCTGACCTTCAATCAACATCTATTTATGGAATGGTGAACAAATATCCCAGCGGGGGCTACGTTCAGCCGCTATCATATAATGGAGAAATCAGTAGGGGTATTATAAGACATCTTAAAAATATCAAATGGTTGGACCGAAACTCACGTCTTGTTTTATTTGAGTTTAATATTCTTAACCTCAATTTAGATCTGTACCACAGCGTTAAGTAAGTTGATTTAAGTCGGATTGTCAATATGACATAATCCCTCCAATCTGCAGATTAATTTTCGAGATATTGCCAAGCGGCCTTATAATCACGAAATATGAATCAGGAGTTATGTACACGGATCCTATGTTCCTGGATGATAAGTTGATTTTTGTATGCACCATTTGCATCTATTTATTAAACTTTTACTTTACATACGTTGAAATCAAGAAACTCCATATCAATGGTTATCAGTATTACTTCAGCAAAATATCAATAGTTTTCACACTGCCCCGAATAGCTGTGAGTTACTTATAGATAAGCATACATACATTTCTCAACATATTAATTCTTAATTAGATCATCTACATGTCGTCTGTTTACTCGATTTATTTCCACTTCAAAGCAAAAACGATCGACAGAGCCATTAACAACTCTGATTTCGAGTTCATTTCGCTGGATCATCTGGAATTCTTGTATACTCTTCATAGGCAATTCATCGGCTTATTGGTATTTCTTTCCTGGATAGGGCTGCTACGATTTATGGATTTTAATCCGGTGCTCAGGACTATTGGCACCGCCCTGGATATGGTAAGAATATATTTAATTATTATGATTTTGAAATTATTATATATAAATTTTCAGGCTACGACTGATTTGACCGCATTTACCATAATGTTTCTCATTATGTTTACTGCATATGGAAACCTCGGCTTACTTCTCTTCGGTACCCAAGTTGCGGACTTTAAGGATTTTAATACTGCCTTCCTGAGTATGGTGCGCATAATGGTAGCCGATTTCAATTACTTTCAATTGGAAGCTGAGTCTCGTATACTGGGTCCCATATTCTTTATGACATACGTAATGTTAATATTTTTCGTATTACTGGTAAGCTGACTTACTCTAATTGCGCAATTACTATAATGATATAATGTTCTTCATTATTGTTTTCAGAATATGTTTCTCGCCGTCATCGTCTTGTCTTACAGAACGGCCACAAGCACCGTGGCATTTAAGCCAAACTTCTTGTGCTATTATATTAGAAAGCAACTGTACCGGGTGTCGTATGGTCTCTTTAAGGCACCCCCTTATCCCCACTGGGATGTTGGGATTGCAATGAACCAGCCACTGGATGCAATTAAGCTGCAGGAATTGTAAGTATTTGTCGAATTTTGGCTAGATTGTTTATAATTTTTTTTGTATTTCAGGAGAATGTTTATTGACTATTCGGAAACGGAGGAGGAACTGGCTATGTGTGTATTGTTAATCACAGATCAGGTTTGGGAAAAACTAATTTATTTATACTTACAGTTTACACATGCGCCTGGATCTAATTGAAACCATTTTTTATCGTCTTACTTATGATATGGACGATATAATAGCAAAAGCAAAAGCAAAAAAGAAATCGAAGGAGTAGTTGAATGCGAGAAACCGCAATTATCTATTGTTACCTCACCTAATCTGGTATTATACATATACTATTTACAATGTATAGAACACTAAAAGAATGTAACTCGTATTATCAAAATGGTTTTAATTAGCCTCGTAATCAGTGCTTAACTCGGCAGCACAAACTTTTATAATAGTAGCTGCCATATCTAAATACCAGCTCGGGGAGGCACATACCATATCATACCATCAAAGCCGGTAGCCTTCAATTTGATTATAGTATACACAGCTTTTGCTTTGTTCACTTGAGTGTTTCCAAAAGTAAAAGTACTCACATTAAATAAAACTAATGGAAAACTTATCAGCCGGAAGGGCTCAACTGTAATATACAACTGAGTAAATACCTGGAGCTATCGACAATCTGAATATAATAGAATTATGAAGTGTTGAGCTGTATACGTGTTGAGTAATTATATTCTTATGGCAAATAATGAACTCAATGATATATAGCTTGTTTTGGAAACCTGCATTGAATTTTATTTGCTCCCTTCGGGCGCATACAATATGGATTCTAAATATTTAGTGATTAAACATATTTCAACTTGGAATTATATTTCTTTTTAATTTCGTAAGTTTTTAATACAACCAGGTCTCATAAGACGCCGGCCAGGGCGTTGCATCCACGTAATCAGGGAAACTGTCAAGGAATTTCTTAAAATCTGATGTAAACAGCTCCTTGTGGTGAGTCCAATGGCCATTCAAGCCGAGTTCCAACGTAGACGTCTTCCAATCTCCATTGGGTTTCTGAAAAGTGAGCAGATTTCCATTAACAAAGGCCACTCATTGTCTATAAGTAGTGGACAACCCACCTCAAGCTCCAGCCAGAACTTCAGCGGCTCCCCGTTAACGCCATAGGAGAAGTAAATATAATATGGGGGCTTGAAGTTCAGACGCAACGGCGCCTCATGGAAAGACCAGCCAACAACTTTGGCGCCATTCAGTGGCTTTACGAATATACCCATGTGATCTGGGCCTGACAGCTGCATTTCATAGCGCATTTTAGTGGGCGTCAGTTGCTTCTTGGATATGACCTTGGCAGAAGGCAGTGTGCCCAGCACAGGCTCCGATGCGGGTATCCACAAACCGTCGGCTCTGTGGATTGCAGAATGTGGAGCTGAGTTGTGGCACTCAAGTTGTATTTGCTGTAGCTCTTACCTGGTTTTGTGCCAGCGCATGTTGTAGAGCGGCACGCCACAGAACGTTTCCTTTTGGCAATCATCGCGCATATTTCTAGCCATGGTCATGTTAATTACCTTATCTGCAAATGGGAGAGTAGTTAAAAATAATCGCTACAGCTTTAACTGATAAACGTACTCTTAACGGAGTAGGTGCGTCTGTCCTGTGGCATTATAAAGTAGCCGGTTTCCGAGCGGCGAATGTTGTTGTTGGCATCATGGAAGGTGCGCTTAGCGTGCTTTAGAATGTAGAAGATCTCGAATCAGTTTCGACTAGTGGTTAATCAGTTGATGGGACTTACCAATACTGCAAAGCGTTGAACACTCGTTTCAGGTCTGTAGGGGAAGCCCAGAGGCGTCGCGGCAAGGATGATGCACACCAAAGTGATGCCCAGCAGAACGCAAATGATGGTCTTCGATTTGCGGAACAGATGCAGCATTGGAATCAAAATGCCACCAATAAGCAGGCCAACAGCTACGCTGAAGACGGCCAAAACCAGATCCGGATTGACAGACTCGCCAAAACGACCGAACATGGGAATAAAGGTAACCAAGAAGCTGTGCGAGAAGTAAGCAAAGAACAGGAACGGAGGCACATAGCACACAATGTGCGGTATAACCCAGACAACATCTGCAAAGGGCAAGTCAGAAGGGGATTCCAAAGATCAATCAAAATTACTCACTTCGGCTGTGCAGCTTGGTGGCCAAGTTGAAGACCACGGCCACAGTGTAGAAAAGGCAGGTTAACATGAGCACAAATGCAGAGCGAATGCTGCAGATAGTCAGCACCAGGGTGACCAGGGCCAGGAACAGGCAGTGGCAGTGCAGCAAAAGCTGTACACGTTGTCCAATTGGAAAGCGATCCTGCAAAGTATTATGTTGGTCAGCAGCTGCTTTCTCAGTTGGTAGGACAATACTCACAGTTGCCGTATAGTGGAAGTAAGCAGCTGGCACGGCGGCTAGACCAAAGAAGAAGGGACAGAAGTAGAGTCCCAGGAGCAACCAGTTATGTGTGAACCAGGAGAGCGGCAAGTGCATCAGGTCCATAAGTACGCCAATCAAAATGGCGAGCAAGGCGCCTGCAACCACGCCCAGGATCAGAACTATGAAAGTGTGGAGTGTACGCTTGAGGATCTTCTCCAGCTTGATGCCTGTATTGTTGGACATCAATTTGATGGCCAGGCAACAGGAGAAAATCGCTGCTATGGACACAACCACATTCAGAATGATGCCCTCCGTTTCGGTGTAGAAGACCAAGAACCAGCCCATGACATCATAGTAAACTGTGTGTCCCTCGGCGTATCTCTAACAGGGCCAAGATAACAGGTTAGTTGGCGATAGCATTTGTGTTTCAGTTGCGGCTTACCTGAGTGTTCTCCAGCTCCGGTGCATTTGTAATCTCACGGACTAGAGCTAACAGATTGTCGCCAGTGTTTTGGAAGCTACCGCGTGGAAAAATCTCGGCACGATCATAGCGGGTATGATAGACGTAGCCATTGTACTGGTAGGCCATATCCAGGCCGGGTACAGCGCCATGATCGCGGAAGATGCGAAAGTCCGTGTCGGAGGGTATAAAGTTATGCTGGAACATCTCCTCGGCCATTGTCGAGGCATAGGGATGCTTGATAGCACGCCGATAGCTCTTCATCAACCAGGGATGATTGGGACCAGACTGGAACAGAATCTCGCGACCTCCATTGCCCGCCGAGTCCAGGTTGATCAGTGCTCTGTCAATAGAAACGTGGGACTTAAGGAAAGTTGTCTTGGATTAGATGCGGAGTCTTGTGACCTACTTGCAATTCTTGGCCCATTTGTGCTGCGTGATGAAGGCGTGTGAGGCCTGCAGAGGATTCTCCTCGGCGCCATTGAACAGGAAGACCACCGGGTGCTTCAGGGGAACCTTCGATTTGGCCAGCACGCGAATGGTTTCCATCATGACGGCCACCATGGAGCCATCGTCGCCAGCACCCGGACCCGCGGGCACCGTGTCATAGTGGCTATTGACCAGCAAGTAGTTAGTACTGTTCGAGCCCTTGGGACTGATCTTCACCACAATGTTCTGTATGCTCTGGTACTGGTTAATAGCGCCCCAATGTATGTAGCTGCCGGAGGCCACCTGCACATCAAAGTCGATCTCATGCACGGAGCTCAGCTCAGCCCGCGTTTTCTGCATGGTCGAGCTGATCACCTGGACGGATCCCATTTCATTCTCCCGACTGCCCACCACACGCGGCCCCAGCGAGACCAGACGCTGCAGATTCAGCTCGGCGCGCTCGGCTATGAAGCGTTCCGGATACTTGGCCTCATCCTTAATGCTCAGCGGGCGGGGCAGGTGATTGGAGGCGGGTATGGATATGGCGCAATAGATCAGCAGCCAAAAGCCAATAAACACGGGTGCCCAATACCATTTGATCTTCTCGCGGCTGACAAAGGCGCGTTCACAGCAGTTGGGTTGCTGTGGGAATAAAATGGAACAGTAAAAGTGCGTCAAATAAAAGTGCGGCCACAATGGGTTAAGCTTTCAAGTGGTTGCGGGCATTTTTTGGTGGTTATATTGTTTGCTCAAGATACGCCTAGGTGAATCAGTTTTTAATTAAAGTGCGTTCGACATTTTCACTGGGGTGAGTTATGTGTTAACAAATATGAATGTTAGATTTAATCCATCATGACTTTATCTTATCACTGGTCCAACATGTTGCCCATGGTACAGCTGTTGCCGTCGAAACTGTTACCCTGATAAGCACCTGAAGGGCATGTGTCTGTCTTGCATGTCTGGGATTGGGAATTGGAAATTGCAGGTGCCACAGGCAAATTACTAGGCGAACTTCCAAATGTTGCTCGATTACGCAGACATTCAGCCCCGACCATTGCACCGAACCGGTTAATCTTATCTGCGTGTATCTACAATATATATACACTCATTTGCCACTTGTTCTATATGAGGCGGATAATTGGGCGCTGGCTAATTGATTACACTTGAAGTTAGCTCACCTCATCCTCATCCAGAAGTGTTCCGCGCTGTACCAGCAACGGATCTGTATTGCTGGAATCTGTTGTCGGCGTTATAACGCGACGCCGCACTTTCTCTTCACCGCTCATTGGATCTTTGTTGTGTGGACTTGGACTCTCGACCGACTCAAATTGTATGTATTACTTTGCTCTCTGTATAATAAGCGATCTACGCTCTCACACTCTGCGCCGCTCTCTCGATAGCTGGCTCTCTGCACGTTGCGTTGCGCGTTCCAGTATGAACCGCTCTCCTCGCGTGGTGACTCTCAACTGAAGCACTGATCGACTAACGAACGATCTGGCACTCAACGCGTTTGGACAGCAACTGAACTGCAAGCGAGTCGGTCGAATAAGGTTTCAATACCTGACGTCGCAACAGGTCGATACCGATATGTGCGTATCTTATCATTGGCATTGGCTTCCTCAAAATCGCCTGTGCGCTGCAAAGTGTGGCATTTGGACTTTGGCTAACTGCAGGCAAAGATTTTGCAAATGGAAAACGGCTAAAAATAACACACAGCAGCTGTTCACTGGAATTCAATTCAATGGTATGTTTATATTCTAATAACAATACTTTTTTATAAACATCTCTAAATTTAGCAGCTTTTTCTGCAGTGAGCGTAATAAGTTATAAGTTTAATTTGATCATTTTTTTGTATATCCAAGTCCTGCACATTTTAACAATGCAATAGCTGACTGAATGCTTCTTCTAATATAAGGACATTAAAAATGCTTTTAAGTAAATGTACTTGTTCGATAGAACCCGTTAAGCACCTTGTGGGGATTCTACATAACCCAAGCTATTCCTTAGTGTAAAAAAAATCTTTTAAAAATGTTCAACCTTTGCAAAGCAAAAGTTTTAGAAATGTTGTGCAATTTGATTATTTAAGTTGTATGCTTCACTTGTTTTAAAGTTGACCCCTTTTTCTACATTAACACAAGTGCGTATCACATATTTCAATGCAACATGTCAAAGTTTGAAAAACTTTTGCGACTGCATTCATACGACCTATGATGTGGCACGTCCTGCACGAACACTGGGAATTACCAGTAAAAGTTTCGATTGTTTATAATTTGTACCTTGGCAACTTTTTCCTGTGCTTCACTGCACATTGTAACTGGTAAACTTGAGTGTTGATATTGCTGCTGTCCTTACGAAGCGCGTAACTCCGACTAAGTTCAATTCCATATTAAAGCCACCGTTTGAGCGCCAAGTCAAACAATAGTTAATGGCTAAGATGACGGTGCTGGTATTTAGATAATTGTGCCTTGTTTATTCACTTTACCCAGCGCATAACATTGGGCTTGATTGTTTACTTCACAAATGTATGCCTAAATAAATAATAAGATATGTTTATTAATACGATTGAGCCATGACCATAACAGCGTAACGAGCGGCAATTCAAAGATTTTAACAATAATCGAAATTCTGGCAGCCAATTAACAAATTTCAATTTTCAATACTCTCTCCCGGACCGGCTAGTTGCGACAGTTGTATGTAAATTAAAGAGCCGGTTTTTTAACGAAGAGTTATTATGACCCATAAAAGTAGGCAATAGTTTTGCGCTGTTGAAATTGTGCAACACAAAACTGCTGCATACTTTGGGGCTGGCACTTAAATACCCATCGTACTATTTGAATACCTTGCATGTTTTGGGCGGGTCTATTAATTTGAGTAGAGTGTAAAATTTTTGGCATGCACTTTAATTAAAATAGTGTGCTTACATTTGGGCGGGCCTGACAATTAAAATATGATGCAGACTTCCGAGCCGGCAATTTGAAATATTACGTATACGTAGCAGTGGTGATTTTCCATTTTGCGTCTAATTTGCTTGCATGCCACGGAACTGTGTCACGCCCTGCTGTCTCCCCGTTAAAACTCGAACTGATGCTGTCAGTTCACACTTCGCAGAGGCCTAGGACCCAGAGGGCGTCCCGCTTGGAATTGAGTACATAAAGCGGCAAAAGCAGCAACTAAGGGGGCAGGCGGCTATCAATCCACTTGCCAGTGTCATTCAACCAGAGCAAGACAGAGACACCAAAGAGAGAGTTAGTTGTATCTGTACTATTACATTGTCTATATGTGTCTCTGTATGTGTGTGTGTGCGTGTATTTCATACATATATTCATTCATTCATGGCTTGTGCTACACAAATTCGTAAACAAAACGTTCATCGGAATATTGGTCAAAGTGAAATCAATAAAATGAATGCCCGTGTGAATGAATATACCCGTCTGAATAGCTGCTATTCCCAGCGGCAAAGGCCCAGTGTCCAATTGTCGTATTAGCGCTGATCGGTTATTTCGATGGGGTCAAATTGCTCAATCAAGACTTTTGCTTAAAATTAGTGTTTGTTATTTATGCCTTTGAAGTCGGTATGGTAAAAACACTGCAAATGCCGCGCGCAGGCGTTGGCTCTCTCACACACGGAGAGAGAAAGCAAAGAAAGCGTCAGCAAAAACGCCGGCAAGCCGACGCGTCGCTACGCAGCAGCGTTGACCTGCTCCTGGCAGCGCTGCCGCTGCCGCTGCCGCTCGACGCTGCCTGGGCACAACCAAAACAAAGCCAAAATATGTGTCAGCTGCTTTGCTTGTGCTTTTCTGTCCTGCTGGGCTTTCCACTCAAATTCGCGCTGTTTTTGCGCTGCCTGCTGTGTGTCGCCGCTTCGCCATCGCTCGTTACGATCCCACTAACACACACACACACATACACACACACACACGCGCGCACATGCAAGCTCGGAATTTCCATTCGATTCTCGTTTCAGTTCAGCTTCAGTTCAGTCGTAGTTGAACGGTCGCAGCTTTTGGTCGTCTCGTCCTGGCAGCTCAGCAAGTCCTGGCAACCCAACATACAAGAAATGTGCTACTAAAACGCAAGCCCCATACCCAAAAGAAGTACGGCAGCTTCGAGCGCGTGTATGTTTATCTGAGTGTGTGCTCCTGTGCTAGTTTGTGTTTATTGCCAAAGCATGGGCCTACAATGCTGCGGCCTAGCTAAAAATTATATAATTTTATAAACCGAAGTGTGTATTTTAATTAAATGCAAATTGTGCGGTACAAATATATGAAAAGAGCGCCTAGGAAATGGAAACAATTCAAATCATAATTCATTCAATACTTGACTTGATACTTGAATACATGTGAGTTCTGGTTGTTGTCTTCGCTAAATGCTGCCTACCCCCCGCCCCGGCATCCTGTATACACGTATTGTTGTACATTTACGTTTTTGTTGTCATTTTGTGCGTTTCCGTCGGTATTTCCTCTTTTATTTTGCTTTCGGTTCACTTACACAAAATTGATACGTAGTAATCGTCCTTTTTGTGCTGCATGTGAGTAGCTAAGCCTAAAATTTGTTGTATCATTCTAAAGGAAAATTTTGTGTTTATATATTATATGAAATATAATAATATATATATATATATATATCTATATATGTAAAAAACTTATAGTTTGAAAATTGCTTCACGTAAATTAATATTAGCCAGATGGCTTAAAGCCATGCTATATATCAGCTCTTCTAATTTTTAAATTTGTTTTACATATGAATAAATTATAAATTAAACAAGAAAGGACGGCTATCTTCGAAATGCCGAAGCTATATACCCTAGCAGGAATTAATTTGTATGCAAGACTTAATTTTTGTCCGATTGATCCTAATTTGAAGAAATTATAGTAAACTAATTGAAGTATAATAAAATTCTCACTTAGTTTGGATGAAATATTTGTATAAAGTTTGATATAGCGACATAGTGGTCCGATTTTGAACAAATTTGGTCAGATTGTATAAACTCTCTAAAAACTCTGTTTGAAAATGTTTGGTGAGGATACATTTATAAACAAAAAAGTTTTTCATACAAAAATATAGTTGTCGACCAATCATTCCTATGGCAGCTATATGTTATAGTAGTCCGATCCGGCCGGTTCCGCCATATGTACTGCCTGCAGCAAAAAGAAGGATCTGTACCAAGTTTCATTACGATAGCTTTAAAACTGAGAGACTAGTTTGCATAGAAACAGACGGACAGACGGACATCGCTATATCGACTCGGCTATCCATGCTGATTCAGAATATATATACTTTGTTGGGTTGGAAACGTATCCTTCAGTCCATTCTTACACATTTCGAGACACAATTATAATACCCTCTGCTAGGGTATAAAAACTACTGCTACTTTCTATAAATATATACCATAATATTACACTTTAGTTTCGTAGTTTCATTCTCAGGTTAAAGAGCCGCAAAGAAACTTACACATTTATCAATGTTATCCCTTTCCTGTTCAAGCTGTTGAAATATAAACTATTGCACCAGCCCAAGCTTAATTAATTACTTTCAGTCATACATATATTTCCAACTAAACACATAATCAATCACACAGTTCAATGACAAATATTATACAACTAAATGTAACATTATTAAATTCCTGCAAACGTCAAGTTAAATAGCTAAATTTATTGATTGTCCCTCTAGACTGTAAATATAAAATCATATATTGGAAAAAATAAATCAAAAATGTATACATTCTCGTATTACTTGCACACAATACTGAGAAACATTTTTCTTGCTAACTTCAATTTCAGTTGGAAGCAATTTTCCTTAACCTTTGCGTAGTTCTGGGAAACTAATGCGAAGGTGAAATTAAGTTTCGTTCTATAAAAGCGCATTTTCAGATTGCGTATACACTTGAATGGATATTTAAAGGTTGCATCAAGTGTGTTGGGTTTAATCATAAAATTGGCGTTATATTACTTCTTATCCAATGCACACTTCGCACATTTGTTTTTATACCCATTCGCATGCTGTGCATTCTATGATGATATCATTGAAATTCCATTAGCATGGGGGCGCCAGAAAACCCGCTGTTGGCCAAATTGAAGCCGGTAAGGAGAAGGTCGTTGACCAAGCGCATTATCATGTATTAGATGTGCTTATAACCATATGTTATGCTTATGTGACATACTTACATATGTGTGCCCGCGAATGCGTCATTCGGCATACGCAGGATATAGAGGACTCGAGTATTGGGCATGAGTGCCGCAACAAAAGCAAGGAAATACAAATACTCGCAACAAACAAACAAAAAAATGAGTAGAACCCCTCTGACACAGAAGAGTTTGTGGGGCATTATGAAATGCCGGACAATGACACAAAAGCGGTCAAAGAAACCAAAGCGAAAGCAAACACAAAACCAGGCCACATACTGGGGAGACTTTGGAGCAGCACATCAAATATAAGTTGTAATAAATTTTTCATTTAAAACTTGGAAAATAAGCAGAAATATTTCGTCAGTTGTGAAATGCTGTTCCAGGAATTTTAATTGGTGTATCCTTGCGTTACCTTTCCACAAGCACTTAATGTTTGTTTGGGTTGCCAACACAAACAACAACTTTTTAGAGTTAATTGCAATGCTTTTGTTTGTTTTGGCATTCATTAGCTTCGTGGAAATTCTAAAAAGTTTTCAAGCCAACAAAGGCCACATATTTAAATATTGAGATATTGTCATGAGTACGAGAAAAAAGATGTCACAACAGAATTTGTGCCTACTTAAGCATTACAAAATCATACAACAATGCTGCCCCATGGCAGATATTGCCAATAAGTAAAGCTTAAGCTTAAAATATACTCTTGGCCCGAATTGCGAAAATTCAGCCGCCGGCTTGCAGCCTTACGTTATGGATATGGAAGAGTATTAGACTCGTCCGCAGACATCATGTGTGGGGGGAACGTTTACACCCAGCTGTCGTTATCCTTAGACAGGCCGCACTCATACGCACTGTGGTACAGGCTCACTGATGCGTTATTGAGAAAGGGGAGGGGTTTCTGCTTTTTAATGAAGTCATGTGAAGCATTTGCTGATTTGCCTGTGATTTATGAACGCCAGGCAGGTGCCCGTATTCCTAGATATTTCTAGCTGACAGCGGCAGCATTAATCAGAAGCTAGTTGCCATGGTAATTGCACCGAGATTCCGGTGTAATTCAGTCACCAGAATTAACTTGATTGGCAGCCAATTCATCGCAGCAGAATTTTGGGTATTTCACGGTAATTGCTGTGGTTCCTATGCTGGGTCCTAAAAGGAAACGCTTTAAAGCGCATTTATTAAAACGCTGTAATGTGCAATAAGCCGACATTTTAATTGCACCGCGTCTAGAGTTAAAGTAATTGTAATTCCAAGAAGGACCTTTATTGCATTTGCTCACTTTCAGTTCCGCTGATTCTAAATTTAAATGCCATTCTTTCAGCTGACTACCAAAAAACACAGACTTAATGCTCGGCTGCACTTTCATTCCCTTTTTCGCGCTCCTGGTTATCCTCTGGTTGTCCTTTCTCTTGGATTTCCACAGTACTGCGGCGCATAATTAATTAGCGGCTTACAAGTACGGGTGCGCAAGGTAAACTCGAATATAAAAGCAACACAAGGGGCAAAATGCCGTTGAATGTTTAAACTGCGAGATTTTTCTTAAAATATTTATATTATGCGCACTTTCTGATGAGCTTCCTTCAAGGTGCAGTTGCTGTAATCTTCAAATGCCCATCGATGGTCCTGCCAAGCGAGTGTTCTTTTGAAAAGCGAAAGAATACAGCGAAGCTATAGCTGAAGGATATTCTTTACAAAAGTTAGCTGAAACTTCGCCACATTATTGCAAATATTTGAAGAAGCACTGTGCGTTCCTTTTACGTAAATACAATTTGAATATTATATATAAGCAAATAACGAAAGGAATAGTTAGCCACAGAGCCAGAGCTCAACAGACTCCACAGACACAGCCACCCAGAATAGTGGCAGGATTGCAAGGAGCAGGGAGTTGTGCTGGCAGAGAATTGCATTCCATTAGGGCAATGACTTTGACTTTAACAATTTTGGCTTGGCAATGCAAACGCATCAGTTGACCCAACGTTTTCATATAATAATATCCTTCGCCAAGTTGTCTGCTCCTGCTGAGCAATTTATTTCATTTGCTGCTGTCGAGGGAGCAGTTATCCCAGTGCCAGACAACATTCAAATGTGTCTGCTTCTGCACTGCAGTTTACAATAATGAAATGAGATTTTTATTAAAGACTGCAACTGGCTCCGCGCAGTTCTGAGTTTTGCATTAAATTTAAGGGACACTGTAGACTATGACAACCGGTGAAGTGTCCTTGTTTATGTTTCTGTTAGCACATATCAAAGGCACAATCCTCTTACAAGCCAGAAGTAAACTGCGCATCTATGTTGCTTAATGGTACAGCTTAACCCATAAACTGACCTCCAGGAAACCCGCTGACCAGTGGGTCAGTCGTGTGGGATTGAGTCGTCCGGTGTTGTCCTGCAAAGGCATAGCTTACGAGTCCTTGCGTAGCATAAAAAACACAGCATAAGCTGTAAGGTAGAAACGTTTTTATCTATTCATGAAAGGCCAACAACCACTTTGATTGACAGCCTCATTCAATTTGTGCTTTTTTTGCCATTTTCCCTTCCCTAGATCCTTGGTTTAGTAGCTTATTGGAATTGTTTGGCTACTGTTTTTGCCAATATGTAAGCAAGTAAAAAGCCAAAGCTAGTCAGCAAGTCATTCGATGTGGCAATAGGAACAATAGAAAACCCACACTAAATGGATGTATTTATGCAACGTGTCGCAAGAGGATTGTACGTGGGCTCATCTGCAGAAGATGCCTGTGCTCCTTTGGCCTGAGCACACTTCTTTTGTATCAATTTACTATGCCTGCCATTTCAGTCATCATTTGCAGTGCGAATGACATTGCGAATTCAGATATTGATATTACCTATTCACTGAACTGGAAGCACAACAACGAGCTCATGCATTCCAAATGCTGACTGTGACCAGTTGTCAATGTGGATTAGAGTTGTGGTCAGAGTCGCAAATAGCAGCTGCATTCTTCTGCACAAAAGCATCCAAACGCATGCCAAACACATAACTCTCGAGGACAAGTCCACTGCCCTGCTGAAAGGCAACAAATACGAGTACAGCTTAGTCGTCCTGGCTCGGGTAGAGGCCCCCGGATGTCTGTTGCGTAATTAAGTGTCTATTAGGGGCCAGCTAGGAAGCCCATTAGGTGGGTGTGCATGTGTGCGTGTCTGCCTATATTAAAGTTAATTTTCGGGTACATAGCTCCCAAGGTCCACTTGGAAATTTGAAGCCTGACATCAATTGAACTTTGTGCCTACCGAAATCTGTGCTCGTCCCCTCGCATGGCACTCATTTCCAATAGACCTCAAATTGCGTGAGCTTTTACGCTAGTGTATGTGTGTGTGTGTGGGTGTGTGTATACATGTGTAGTGCTTGTGCGTCCTCTATCTGAAATTGTATTGAAATCCTTTTAACGCCATATCTAAAATTTATGTGCTTGCTAAATTGAATTATTGTGCAAACTCAATTTTGCACGAAATGCGACCGAGCGCTTTGCTTACAATATTCGCATAGGGAAGGGGCAGCTGTTGTGCCACGCCCATCAATTTTGTGGGCGTGTGCCACATAGCATATGCAGCTCAGCGTAGCAGGAAGTGTGGGCCAACATAATTTCATTCGATAACATTAAAAGTGTGTTGCCAAAGCCTTCACTAATTTAGAGTTGGCAATGCCACGGCTCAAATATACCCTAGAATTGCAAAAGAAGCTGAGAAAGTTGCTGACCCGAAGATTTATCTATATATAGATATGTAATAAAGCCTTAATTAGCGTTATTTTATTATGAAATTTTAATGATACACTTCAATTATTGGCGCTGAGCTAAGGCAATCATTAAAATGAAAATGCGCCCTGATTAAAGTTCAGCTTATCCAGGCGAATTCATTGAATTGACCTTTGCGTCTGCAATTAAATTTGCCCGTGAATGTTTGGTGCGCTCCGAGCTTGCAATCGAATATCCTATTAAATGTATAAAGTCCTGTTCAGTTGCTAAGGAGTTTTTCCGCTTGGTCGAATCGACAATGCCAGGTGATGCAGAGAATAAAAGGAAATAATTTTTATACCTTTTACGCTGTCGTAACTCAATTTTTGATTTATGAGCTTGAACGTTACTTCCAGGGATACACATAGCTATAACAGCAGAAGTCCTTGCAATCAGAATTTTAATTTTCTATGCTGATGTTCGTCTGGGATAACACATTTGTTTCTTAACAAATGCGTACGATAATGGAAATGGTAATGAGGCAAACATCAATCAACCTGCATTGTATCAACCTGTAAATAATATTAATAATAATCGATGTCCTGCCGCATCTGTGATATGAATACAAAATTAACGAATGAAGGCACCTGCCAACACACTGCCAACAAATTGACGAACTGATGATTGTTATTATTATTATAACTCATGCAAAATTGTGGCTGTTTGAGCGCGATTAGGAATATTTATTTACACGTGGATAAAAAGAGAACTGTTGTTATTATTTATTATTATCATTATTACTTTTATTATTATTATGATTAACACTATTATGTTTATCTTTTAATGTATATTATTCAGAGGAACACAAGAAGGATATATGCTTCGCAACCCAGGTCTGAAATGCTGAAGAATTGGCTGAAAGGAAGACACACAAATTCAAAGGCCAAGTTCGGATTATAATTTATTTGTATTGTAAATATTTTTATTTGTAACTTATTTAATTGCTCATTTGCTTACGCTAAGACTTATCTATAATATGTATGTACTATTTGAAACAAGAATATATGTTTAGTATTGAATTGAACTGTCTTTTTATTAATATTTAATCAATTTGGCTAACTCTTAACAGTTTCTGAATGCTGACAGAAGTTTAAAACGGACTGTTAATAACAATGTTTTTGCAACATGTTAACATATGTTAATAATATATTAACGCCGTGTTAAGATAAGCTGTTAATAACAGTCGAATATACAAACGATCCTAAAAGTATGCTGCAATATTTTTGCGACATTTATAGCTTTCACTTTTGTAGTGGATATTACAATTAGAAGAAAGTGGAATCTTTTGAGTCTTCTTTTCATTACTACTGGTATTATTACAGCAGTAATTATAAAGAAGTCAGAGAGCATGATTTACATTGATTTATGTTATTATTAACTAGCAACAGACAGCGGTTTTTTGATACCAAACAAATGGGTCATCCTAAAAGTATGCAGTTATAATTGTTAAAAATTTTCATGGTTTCGAGTTTCAATTTGTGAGCGTCAAAATGCCCAAAAATACCAGGCGAACAGAAATCGTGAGATGTCGCTAAATAGTATAACAGTTTCTAATTATTATACCAGTTTCTGCTTAGTATAACAGTTGCTGGATTTAACATTACTCTGTTAATAACAGAAGGTTAACAGAATGTTAACAGAAAGTTAACAGGATTTTAACAGGATGTTAGGGGCAATTTTTCCATAACATTCTGTTAACTCGCTGTTAACTTGCTGTTAACCATCTGTTATTAACAGAGTACTGTTAAATTTAGGAACTGTTATACTAAGCAGAAACTGGTATAATAATTAGAAACTGTTATACTATTTAGCGACCATCTGATGATTTCTGTTCGCCTGGTATTTTTGGGCATTTTGACGCTCACAAATTGAAACTTGAAGCCATGAAAACTAGTAAGACTTATAAATGCATACTTTTAGGATGACCCATTCGTTGGAGGTATCAAAAAACCGCTGCCTGTTGTTTAGTTCTGTTCGCCTGGTATTTTTGGGCATTTGGGAAGCGCTCAACAATTAAAATTCTGACGATAAATATTGGTTGCGCTCCAGCAAGTGAATCCAATATACACTTAAAAATAGAAAAGCGCTGTTAAAAAAAATATAATAAAAAGTTGGCGTATGGCCGTATGTATGAACTCAATACAAATATAAAGGAAAATGCAATTTTTAAGTGAACCTACAAAAAGTATTTTATTTATTTATTTATTTGATCATTCCTAGTGCTACAAGCTAAAGCTTATAAGTTAGGGCACTAGTCACTATAATTATACATATTTTATAACATAATTTTACATTTAGTCTTATCAATTTAACATATATAATAAGTACATAGTTCATATAATTCAAGTTTAAAGTTATCATTCACAGTTAAAATAATTATTATTGGGTGTTCTTCTGTAAGTGAGCCTTAGTTTTGTCTTAAATTGCGTGGCGCCATAAATAGTTTTTAAAGGATGGGGAAGTTGATTCCAGGTGCGAATAGCACGTATAAAGAATTGTCTTTCTGAATTTAAGTACTCACTTCAAGGATTATTTAAAATATACATGCTTTCATAGGAGCCTTGTATATTTATGATTAGAATATTTCTTTGTAACAAATGATATTTATGTAATATATCTCAATGTAACAAAAAGAAACTTGAATTCTCTTAAGAGTTTTTCAAATAATCGGGTGTTCAGTCATTCGAGCATGCACTGTATACAAAAGTTATGAATATTTTAAAGCTTACTTACAAATTGTAATGCCATCAAATTTGCTGGCAAATTTTCACGGCTGGCGGCGTTGTGTGCGTTTTAATAGAAATAAAAAATTATGCATAATCAACAAAGAGAATGGTGGAGGCGTTTGTCTCTTCTGGGGCAAGGACTAGAAGGAATCCACAGAACGGCCAGTGAGGCGTTGTCTCAATCTTCAGACGCTGTGTGAGTCGGGTCACTGGTAGAGCTGAAAAGGAATCGATGCCACACGAATCCTGCAAGTATATGATGCAGAAGAATATATAGAATAGTCTTAAGTATATGATTATATACTTAATTTTAATGAATCTAGAGCAACAAACATGTCTAGAGATACAATCCGCAAATAAAATGATGCAGTTTTGACAAAGAAATGATATTAAATACGAGTACTAAGAAGATCATGCTCTTTGATATTGGGTAAAGAAAATATGGAAATGATAAATTTATTCATTTTTATCTCAAGTTAATTTGCCGCACAGTTAGATTTTGTTCAAGAATAATATTAATGCTCGTATTGCTGGCAAAGAACTTGAGTGACACGCAAATTGTGGCCAGCAATTTGCGGCTCTGGTTGGCTTCTTTGGCTTAAATACGAAAAGTCAGTCCGTACAAAAAAATGTAATAGAAAATTGTGTATAGTTAGTGGCAGTGGCAAGAAGACTCGTAAATCTGCAAACAGTGAATTGGGCACGCGCTGCGTATGCGTAATATGAGAAAATAATTGCTGCGCAGTAAACGGCGACAACAATGCGAGTAAATTGCTTTTGAAACGAGCAAACACACCCCTAGAAACACACCCACACACCAACTCACAAAAGCCATGATGAATTTGCAAAAAGATTTTAGAAAATAGCCACAAAATGATTTCATTTAACGTTGCTTTTCTTTCACATTCTTTGGGGGGGCCAACATACATACGCCTGCCTCAGCTCATGGCCACATTCATTGGCTTCTTGGCTCCTGTTGGTCAACAAATTAACTTTAACCTGCCAGACGTCAGGTTGGCTTAAGTCATTGCCAACTAAACAGCCTGAGCTGGCTGTCTCATATACATATTTATGCACCTGTTCCGATATTTACCCAAGCCATAACTCATGTTCAAACAGTTGAGGAAAGCCACAATTGGCATATTAAAAGTGTAAGCCTCAAAATGATTAGTTTATTCATAAAACGCATAGTTGCTGCCAACATGTGCTCAGCTCAGTTCGGGCTTAAACAGCCGGTAATAAGAGCATCCTTTTGACAGACGCACAAAACCTGCAACTGGTTTTATTGCTTTCTTTGCCACAGGCGTACAAAAAGTGTCGTAAAAAACTTAGAGAAATGTCTGTGTGTGTGTATTTGTTATGATGGTGTGTGGCAGGTGTGCCTTGTATACATATGAGACATTTTCAAGCTTGTTTGCGTCCTTTGCCTGCGGCTGTATTAAGGCAACAGCTGTCACTTTGCATATTTTATACCCTAGATTGCGAGACAAAGGTTCGGTTCTAACGAAGCCAATGCCCAGCGGACTCAGCCTAAGACACAGGCATACTTAGTTTGTTACATTTGAAATTAAAAGTTGTTGATTTCAAAATCTATGTACACAAATTTATGTTAATTATGTTGTTACGCCCGTAAGGGCATTTGTGAGGCGACGTGTTAAGTTTTTCACCTTTGCCTGCCTCTATATATAGAAAGGCATTTTATTACATTGCACAAATCCTTGAGTCTTGGCTAAAATAGCAACGCCAGCAGCCTGTGGACTAAGTTACAATAAACCATGTTGTAACAGAGGCTTCCTGGAAATTATGTTATACTGCCCCAATCTCCCCTGGCTCTGTTTTCATTCGTTGCAATTTATAAAGTAAACTTGTTCCAGCTGCACTTTTGCTAAATTCCAAACTTAATTGTTTAATAAAGTTTCTAAGCATTTCATTAAATTGCATGATTGTCTAGGTGTTCATTTGTTACTTTAAGTTAAATTAGCTTGAAAAATACTTTATTTTCACCAGTTTAATTAAATTATATTTAATTGCATTTATAATGGCCCTACAGCTGTTGTTTCTAATCGAATATTTTATCTTTTATTGCAGTTATGACTGATGATTCAATTGGATATCTGACAAAACTCATTCGAATATAAATTCTATACTTTAAGATGCTTTCAGGAACACCCAACTAACCACACACACACACTGACACACCACATAGGGTTGTTGTGAATACTTAAGCATTTGTACACACACAAACACACTCACACGGTTGTGTTGATGTTGTTGTGTGTGTGTGTGTGTGTTGATTGATGCAAAACTTTGTGGTGAATTCTGTTTGTGTTTGGGTGTGGGTGTGTTTGGTGTTTTCTTTTAGCTGATGAGAGTTGTTGTAAATAATTAATATTATTTAAATTGAAAAAGTTTTAGTTTTGTTGCGTCGCGTGGCAAGTTCAACGGATTGATAGATACTAGATAAAACAAACTTTTCAAGGTTCGATAGATACTGAAGAAAGTCCGCGACTGCAGTTGAGCGCCGCAGCGTTGCAAGGATCGCGGCTCAACGTGCTTTGCGGATGCATTTCATTTGTAAAGGGGCCCGACAAAGACAATACGGAGGGTTTACGGAGTGCTTTGGCCCGTTTACGCAACAGAACGGGCCCCTCAATTCCACCTACTCCGCCAGCCTCACCATTACCCTCCAACGCCAGCGGCAGCGGCAGATATACGACCAGCTCCCACCAGCTGCCGCCCACTAGCCCGCTCACTGGTCACCACCCCCACCAGCAACAGCAGCCGCATCCACACACAAAGCCAAACGAGGGAGGATCTGGAGGAGGAGGAGGAGGAGGGCGAACCAGAACTAGAGGTCGAGGCAGAGACGCAGCCGCTGAGGGCAACCACATCAATGGCCTCACCCACCATGTGAGTACAATTTGATCCTCCTTGCTTTGTACGTCTTGTGGCATGTAGCTCCGCTTAAGCTTGAACCGGTTCATATGTAACACTCCAGCACTAGAGCTGCAAAAATATCGATATTACCGATAGGAGCATCGCATAACTATTGAAACACCCATTTAAGTGTATCGTATAAATAAGTTTAATGGAAAATTTATTATAATTTGAATAAACTTATCAGTTATCAATTGGTTTTTATTGGCTAAAGCGAATATACTATTTTATTTGTGTTTAAGTGTTCACTAAAGTAATTAAGTGTTGCTAAATATCCGCTAATGAAATTTATTTACACTTTCACTAACTTAAAACGAAACTTCAATTCAAATAGTGATGTAACTTGACACTATTTTGAACATCGATAATTGCTAACGAATTGTATATCGATATTATCGATAGCTTTACAACACAACTGTTTATCATCGTTCAAAGTGCAGTACGTATTCCCACATTTGCTGAAGAATGAAATTGATTAAATAAAACGAAAAGAATATCAGATAAAACAAGAAACTAAACTCTTAAACTTATCGTTATTTTATTTAAAGGTATGGGCTCGACAAAACTGAAATTCGATAATTTATTCTACTGAAATAGTAATTTGCATACAAATTTTTGATATTCGATATTCGGAAAGTTTTTAAGCCCACCAAAAAAGGCAAAAGTTTTAAATGTTATTTCAATATTATGATTATGGACAGTCGGTACAGTTTCTGCAATTTTAAAGCAATTTTCCACATCGAGTATTTTAAGGCACTTTAAACCGATTTTATTGCTTGTTGTAATTTGATTTGCGAAAACTTTTAATTATATAGTATGGTCGGGGGTTACAGTGATGAGGAAAAGCGGTGAAAACAAAAGTAATTTAATTGCTTAACAACATTTAACCATTAGACTTAATTAAATCGCCGAGCCAAATAATAACGATAAGTGCCAGAAGGAAGGGCCTCCAGGTGAACAGGTAAACAGATGAACAGGTGAATATTAAACGCCAGACATAACATGTTAATGAATTTTAATGAGAAATAATGAGAACTGCTTTGCACGCCACCAATACTCATGCATTCTAATAGGTAGACCACTTCAAAAAGTAGGCGTTTGAGGGGCGGAGCGTGGGGCAACGGGCATGGGCGGGCACCTTGCAACGACATCATGGATGTGCGACTTAATTAAGCCACTCAGCTGCCTGGCACATTTGCCGCAATATTTTGCAGCGCCACGAGACGAAATGTTTCCAAGGCTGCCATCAAAAGCAGACGCACAATGGCTGAAGTGAGGAATTGAGGTATTCTCGAATTTCCATTCAGATTGTATATATACATATATAAGTATGCATACATTATAGATTCCGCCAATAATTCAGATTTCGCAACTTGTTTTTCTGGACAGCGCACAAAAGTATGCTACAAAATGAAAACAGCTCTCTATGCAAGTGTGTGTGTGCGTGTGTGTGTGTATGTGTGCACTTGCTTTAACTTAAACTTAAGCTTTTGTTCAAATACAAGTTTCTGCTCAAAACTAATGGCTACAGTTTTAAGCTGCACTCTCGGATTTCAGGCTTTGTTGAAGCATATCCAGCTGCTGTTTAATTGGCAAATGTTGTTTAAACAACAATTTTGGGGGATTATTCCGGCACCCAATTACTTATTGTGCTCTTGGAATGTGAGTTTATCCTCCTGACTTTAATTGAACACAATTAATTGGTGATCAGCTGTTGTTGTTTCTTAGTATGCCAAATTGAAAGTGTTTTCTGTCTCGCTGTGCAAACAATTTGAAGAAACTCAATGACATTTCAAATACTACAAAGTGAAAATGTACACAAAGCCTTAAATGAGGGTCAAAAGGATAAGCACATCAATTAAGAACATAATTAATTAATAATGAAACGTGGGTACACTCATTCGGGAGCTAACTTGAAAATCTTTAAAGTAGCAGCTTAAAGTGACTTCCAAAATCTTTATATCTAAAGCGTTAGCTCGGATTCTAAGATTTAAAATACTAAATACAAGAATGTTTATAGATTCATACATATATGAGCCTACGAGGCCACAATTTATGCACTCTGTTTTACTCATTTACAATCTGAATGAATTGCGACTGAAAAATGTGAAATCATGAATATTTTTGATAGAATCTGTTGTGGTTCTAGTCACGTTTCCTCTGCAATTGGCTTAGACGACGACAACAGCCATTGCCAATTGCGGCAAATCGGAATTTGGAATTTACCATTTTGTACTTCGGGCTGTAGAACGGAGGCAGGGATCTGATTGTAATTACTTGCGCAGGCCAAGTTGATACTACAAGCTTGTGGAATGCATAATTATAATCTAATTAGCTATTGAATGGCATTGATTTAATTTATTAACGTTCGGTTTCAATTAAGCTAATTGAAGTCGCAGTAATTCATCAATACCTCTGCAAACCTTGATTGCTGAAACCATTGCACCATAAATCTCTCCCAGCGCCATTCATTCACACGTCAAGCTGGATTTATTGTGCATAAATTATGAATTCACAGACTGGTGACAATCAGCTTTGACAACCCCTTGAGTAAGCACCAATAACTGTTCCAATAGTCGTAAGTTAACTTGGTTGTACTCACATCCCCCAAGCCCGACTCCTTTGGCGCTGTTGCGCAATTTGTTACTCACATCCCGTCCACAAAAATCAGGCGGGTGTTGAGCTCCACATTCAATCGAGGCCAAGGCAAATGCCAAAACTGATCAAATCACATAAACAAGTTGTCTACCGTAATGCACTGTCAGGCGGGCTACACAGTTAATAGCCCTCCTTACGAAGGGTAAATACAAGCCAGTTTGCTTTGATCCCGCTCCTTGGACTCAAATCCTCTGCCACCCTCTGAACAGCTAGAGTATCCAGAGAATCTCTGGGAATTGGGTTCCTCTTTGATTTATTTGATTGCCGGTTGCAGCTCACACTGCCGACAGCTTCCCTCACCTCCCACATTGCTAACTTTAGGGGGTGGAACTTGGTTAAAGAACAACTTTTAATGTAAACAGTGTGGTGCCTCTTTGAAAGTTGGTTTAAGAGGTACAAACAAGTAGCATTTTACGAAAACCAGAAGTCTCTCTGACAATGTATAGACGTTTCATATAAAAGAAACTGGCTTATGTGTCAAGTGGAATCCCTATCACTCAGAATGCCAAGAAAAGGTCCTGCCTCAGTTTCTGCAAGTACTCCTACCTTCATCAGAACCAGTTCGCTTTAAGGACAAAAGAAAGCCAACTCATATTTCCAGGGGGAATACTTTTCATTGAAAAGGGCCCCGTCTTATACAACCTTAACTGTGATAAGTATTAAACACAATAAATAAGAACCATAAAAGGTACATCAGGGAAAATCCTCTAAAATATGTATTTTATTAAACAAACTTCTTCATATTTCATATTATACAGAAGGACAAGAATGAACAAAACAATTTTAATTGCCTTTTAATACTCCCATTCCTACTTCTTCATACTCTGTCTACTCAATATTTCAATGGCCGGAAATGGAATTGATTTCTTTAGCAACATTGACCGCTGCCCATCCTGTTTGCCTGGGCATGCAAATGAACTTGCCCCGGGATTTATGGCCATGAATTAAAATGGAATGGAACATGTCTGTAGCATGATAATCAGAAGTCTAAAATAATTGACGGCACATTAAATGGTAATGCATAAAATTGTTTTCAGGCCCCGCCGCGTAATTTGTTTCTGCAGAGTGCCTTAAAACGGAAATTGAATTTCATAAACTTTGGCCAGACCTTCGAGGAGAGCAATTAGTGGCCTCTCTAGGCGTCTGGTCACGAGGGCCTAAAGCGCCCGTCCTGCTAACTGATGGCCTGGATTGGTGTCTGGAGTTGACTAGAGTAGGCTAAACTTCGTAGAGAAAGGGGTCGCAGCTGGGGAGCCCCAACCAAAAACTTTGTGTGTGTATCTCCGAGGACGGGAAGGGAGGAGCATGTCGTCGCCGCTGTCGTTTTTGTTCGAGTTTGAGCTGTTGCTGTTGCTGCTGCTGCTGCTGCGGCTGATGTTGCTTTTCGTTGTCATTCAAGTGTTTTAATCAATTCTGATTTAATTTTATGCCCAATTAAGTGTGAAAGCGTTTGATGTTGGGCACAGGCGTGCGAGGCCTCTTCCTCGAGCTCGTCCTCTTGTTCGTCGTTGGCACCGAATACTTCACTTCCGTCTGCTCCCATATCCTGTTCGCAGCGTGTGACGAAAGGCACGCAAGCGTGAGCATTGAATATGCCACTTGTATCGACCGTAACGAGATGGGGCTAACGATTTGGATGCAGTTCGCTTCGCTACCCTCAACTCTCTATTATAAGAGCACTCACACATACCTACAGAACACCCAACAATCCATCCACAAATAAGTCGCACATAAATACATTTTTGGTTTCTAGTAGATGTTGTTGCTGTTTCTCCAACTGCTGTTGTTTGCACCTCTCACTCTGCTTTCGCCTCAAGCCTCGGCTCGAATGTATCTACATATGTTATACGTACATCAAAGTCTATTTGATGGTAGCCGCTTGTTGTTATTGTTGTTGGCTTGTACTATTTCTTTAACAATGGATCAACTCTCTTCTTATGACAGAAACGAGCATTGCCGGCTAAGCGTTATCCAATAATCTTTATCAACAGCAGCAGCAGCAGCAGACAAACTCAGGCGCAACCCCAAGCATTTTGGAAGCACTGGTCTATATGACAGCCGACCCGATCTCCTTATGCTTTTGGATATGTCTACAGGTAACCATAGTTGAAACTAATCACCACATTTTAGGGATTTATACAGTTCAGGATGGAAAGCGGAGGAAAACTGAACAAAATTAAAGCATTATCTGCCTTGCGGAAACATCCGTTCCAAATATCTTGGTTTAGGCTCTAAAAACCCCTTTCTGAAGTTTATTCGAACTTGCCCTCTGGTTCTTCGTGTCCTGCAGGGCCCTGGAACAAGTAAATGTAATTACACACACGGTACCAAAGTGACCCTCACTTATTCCTTAGTTTATGGCGGACAAAACTTTCGTGATATGCGCTTGGAGGTTGTGCTTTAAGGGCGTGGCCCTGGGTTTGTGGGCCATAAAACAATTTTGTTGAAAATTTACGAGCCTCAATCTTGAATACTCGTATGACTCCCACAGTTTAGGGTGTGTAAGCTAACTGGACACCTTTACAAGTTATGGCTTTCATCTTGAAAATTCGTTTAACATGAAAGCATTATCCTTGACCATGGTTATCCAGCCCATAGTTAATGTGAGCACAAGCCTTTTTGCCCCATTCACACTCACATTTTCTTTAAAAGTAAATATTTTATCGATTTACATACATACATTAATTTCTTTATACATTCTTTTGAATTTTGGGTGTCGGAGATTGTTGTAAGGCTTGTAAAACATCTATAGCGTCTTGAACAAAAGATGCCCAAATTCGAGGCTAGAATAAATTGTTTCTGATAAACATGTGTGTGAGTGTGATTAAAAATTGTAGTATCTGGTACTTAGCTACATTTGGTAGTACTATATATGCTTTCAATACTTTGCTAATTTCTCACTTTTCTCGGCTGTCGTGTTTTCCTTGTGTAGATTGTACACTTTGAATTTACAATTCAGAATGTAACAGTATTACATATTTCACTTTCCCGTGTTTGTGTGGATGAACATGTTTGGATTGCAAAAACTACGAACTACTCTTAACTGTAACTTATAACTCTAATTATCACTGGCACTGTCACTACATCAGTGCAGCGCTCAGAGGGACAGCCACCTCTTAGGACCACTGCCTACTAATTGTTGCACACACACATCTTGCCATGCCGCGGGCAGAACGTCGCTTGTGTTTCTAATTTTGGTTGCATGTGAAAATTTTTTAAGGCTTTTCTTTATGTAATATTCTTTCTATAAAATGTCTCTTGATATTTGCCAAATTTGGTCAAAGAAAAATCTTCTCCGTTGCCGAAATGAGCCTTAAAAACTAAAACGCTTGCACTCTTCAATGGGCCGAAATGGTCAGCGTTTTCAAGTAGTAGGCAGGGCAGTGGACATGTGCCCTAAGTTATATACTAAATTCTCACTGATATCAAAAAGTTCGAGTATGAAAATATAACTAAAAACGAATTCCTTTTTAGTTGCGTTGCGCTTACGCCGAGTAACGAAAGACATCTAAGAGCCGCCCAATCAGAGGAATAAGGTTGGGACTAGGTTTTATAATATCGTATACGTATACGTATCCGTATCCGCATTCGTCGTGTTATCAGGATGTCGTTAGCGTTGCTCGCGCCATTTTGCGAGCCTTTTTTTGAGTTTCGTATTTTTTTCTGTGGTTTTCCCAGTTTTAAGTTAATATCCCTCTCCACGCTACGGCAGCGCAACGGTCCCTAAAAACTGCATTGAATGTTTGTAAATGTTGTTTGTGTACGTGTGTCCTCTGTGTGCAGTTGTGTTTAGGGTGCAGCCTAGTTAGTAGACAATCAGCAGGTTGTTCTCGTTGAATCCAGCCGAGTGCCCGGCATTGCGCACTATGAAAGTGGACCCATCAAAGTGCATGCGCTTCTCATTGCGGCTGCAAGGGCATTAGTAGACAAAATGATTCGCAAATATAACGCTAGATTTAGGCCTACCGCAAAAACAGGTGCGAGGTCTTGCCCAACGAGGCGGTGCAGTGGATGCCGAGAGTGGTCAGAGTGACGGATCCATTCCCGGGGCTGGTGCGAATGAGGCCCTTGTTGTGCTGGCGAGTAACCTTCACCAGGCCGTCGGCTGCCTGGATAATGCGGAAGCCATTGATGTCGTACATCTCGGTGCCGTCGTCGGCGCAGCTGTACGACGATTTGGAGATCATCTCCTGTGCATCCGGCACAAAAGAGGGACCGTGACGTGAGTCGCTATCGAAAATGCATTTATTATGAATATGTCAATTGTCAAAATGTCTTGTGTTCAGTATTAGGTAATCAGGTACTCACTCATAAAACACTGCCAGAGTGTAGTCCTTGGTCAGGTCAGTGAAAGTGTCGGTTGTAGTGCGTGTTCCGGCGGTGTCCACCAGATAAATCAAAGCGCAAGATTCACTAGTGAAGCTCACACCCTTGTACCACATTTTTGCATAGCGACTGAAAGAAGTCATACGAATTACGGTTACGAATGGGGTTATTCGTTAAATCCTCACGCTTTTCTACTTACACAAAGTTGTTGGCCTTCATGCCGTCATAGGTGACGATTTCCACCTTGGATCCGCTCTGTAGAATTCGTCCATTTGGATGGATCAGAGCAGAGTTAGTACCGTTGCGCGACAAGGACACGGCCACCATGCTGCGCTGATTCAAGACGCGAATTGCCTTGTCTAGTGTCATATCAATACTAAGAGAGAAGACTCGTGAAAAGTTGTGGAATCACACTGCTTGCTGGAGTACTTACCGGACACCTTCGCGCAGGCGCAACTGAATGGTACCATTAGACATGGCAATTGGTCCAGAGCCGGGACAGGGTGGTGGGGCTGCTGGGCTGTTATCAAACTCAAAGCTATGCGAACTAGCGCGACCCAAGGCATGAGGTGGGGGCGGCATCGGCGACGGAAACTGCTGAGTGTGGTGCATAGGTGGTTGCGGCTGTGGCTGTAGGTTAAGTTTGTACTATGCGGGTCCTCTAGTGTCTGCAGTCTACTCACTGTACAGTAAGCGCCGCCATTATCATACCCAAAGGGGCCCCCATAGCGGGCAGTCAAAGACTTAGTACCATGGACCATGTCCATATCGGGGGCAATCGCGGACAGTATCGGCTGCGACTGGTGCATGCTCATGCCAACTGTCCGATAGGAGCCAGAAGCCCCGCTGGCGCTGGTCTGGCTGGAGCACTCCTTGGCCATCACAGCAGTATTGGTGCCCACACTGGCGCTACCGCTGTACAGCGAAATGCTGCTCATCCGAGAGGACAGCGAAGCAGACAAGCGCATGGAAGACTGCTGCAAGTAAAAGGATAAATGAAAATAGAAGAGAAATTATATTGCTCCGCGATTTAATTAACAGACGTTATTTATGAAGGTAGCGTTGTTCTTTAGTGTACCTACCCATAGGACTTACCGGTGATGGGTTGTTGTTGGTGTACACGGAGCGCTGGCGCACGCCGTTTGAAGCCTTACTGGGCGAGCGCAAGATGTTGTTGATCTTATCATTCATCTGGGCACGCGACAAAAAGTCCTCCGCATTGAAAATGCCCACGCGTCCGCTCTTCGGAGTGAGAATGACCTCCTGCTGCTGCTTGGACTCATCGCATGTGGCAAGCTGGCACTGCACCTCCTTGGTGTTCGGTTTTGTAACTGGAACCATTTCTGCGTTTTTCGATGTCTTTGTCTTCTTGTGGCTAACAATTGCAGTTACAGTGATTTGGGAACGGACTTGCGCGCGGGGATGAATGCGAAAAACCAAAGATTGCTCGACACAACGACTCAAAGAGAGGAATTTAATTTTTACTTTTTTTATTTTCTACTTTCAAGAGCTCTGCTCACTGCGAAAATTTGTGAAAGAATGACTTGCCAAAGCTGCCGTCCGTTGTCATCTTTCATCTTTTTTGGCATGACAGCCGCCTACTGTGCCGCAAAGCAAACTACCCAAAAATGTGTTGGAAAACACATATTCAAGTAGTATATGGACTTCTACAGTTAAATTAAAGACTGCACCAGTGAATTTTCGATTTCTAGCGTTCCCGGAATTCATGTTTTCGCTATTCACACCCGTATTGAACTAACCCCGTACTCCAACGGGATCTTATATCGCCCGCTTTCCTAATTGTGTGACCAGTGATCGAAATACTGCAAATATAAAAAAACAGCAAGAATGTTGTGGCTAAAATCACCAGACAAATTTGCTCTTTTTCGTTACTGCTGAAATCACTTTACAACACTGCAACTTATCGAAACTTATCGTACATGTGGGCAGTCCTGCCCTGTAAAATTAAACGCATAGTTTCTTTTTGGCGGTAATAAATAAAATATTTTAAACATACATATGGTAGGAAATGGCCTTTTAATACAGTTCATTCAAATGGCATCATAATATAATAAACTGTAGTTCTCTTGCGGGTGTTAAATAGAAGTTAGGTATTATTTTTTAAAAGTTGGGTTGTTTTTTTTTTGTTTTTTTTTTTAATTTTTTTTGGGAAATTTTTTTTAATGTTTTGTGGGTTTTATTTTTTTTTTTTTTTTTAATTTTTTTATTAAAAAAAAAAAAAAAAATTCTAAAGTTAATAGTTTCATAGTAAACAATTTCCTAGATTCCTAACCTCATTAACATTCTGAAAACCCAACTGATTTTTGTACAGAATGCCTTTTCGGCCAATGCTTTAAAGGCTTTTAAAGTTGCTGCCCTTTTATTTTTCTTAAATTACAATTACTGTTCTAAATTTTTAGTCTCACTTTATGATTATTTATTATTAAGGTACAATTTTTTTATTGATTTAGATACATGAATTTCGTTTTACATGCTTGTGAATTTTGGGTGTCGGAGATTGTTGTAAGGCTTGTAAGACATCTCAAGCGTTGGGCATATCTTGTACAAAAGATGTTCAAAGTTGGAAGCTAGAAATTATTTGTTTGTGTCTAATATGTGTATGAGTGTAGTTGAACTTAGTACTTAGCTACATTTGGTAGTACTATATTTGCTTTCAATACTTTGCTAATTTCTCACTTTTCTCGGCTGTCGTGTTTTCCTTGTGTAGATTGTACACTTTGAATTTACAATTCAGAATGTAACAGTATTACATATTTCACTTTCCCGTGTTTGTGTGGATGAACATGTTTGGATTGCAAAAACTACGAACTACTCTTAACTGTAACTTATAACTCTAATTATCACTGGCACTGTCACTACATCAGTGCAGTGCTCAGAGGGACAGCCACCTCTTAGGACCACTGCCTACTAATTGTTGCACACACACATCTTGCCATGCCGCGGGCAGAACGTCGCTTGTGTTTCTAATTTTGGTTGCATGTGAAAATTTTTTAAGGCTTTTCTTTATGTAATATTCTTTCTATAAAATGTCTCTTGATATTTGCCAAATTTGGTCAAAGAAAAATCTTCTCCGTTGCCGAAATGAGCCTTAAAAACTAAAACGCTTGCACTCTTCAATGGGCCGAAATGGTCAGCGTTTTCAAGTAGTAGGCAGGGCAGTGGACATGTGCCCTAAGTTATATACTAAATTCTCACTGATATCAAAAAGTTCGAGTATGAAAATATAACTAAAAACGAATTCCTTTTTAGTTGCGTTGCGCTTACGCCGAGTAACGAAAGACATCTAAGAGCCGCCCAATCAGAGGAATAAGGTTGGGACTAGGTTTTATAATATCGTATACGTATACGTATCCGTATCCGCATTCGTCGTGTTATCAGGATGTCGTTAGCGTTGCTCGCGCCATTTTGCGAGCCTTTTTTTGAGTTTCGTATTTTTTTCTGTGGTTTTCCCAGTTTTAAGTTAATATCCCTCTCCACGCTACGGCAGCGCAACGGTCCCTAAAAACTGCATTGAATGTTTGTAAATGTTGTTTGTGTACGTGTGTCCTCTGTGTGCAGTTGTGTTTAGGGTGCAGCCTAGTTAGTAGACAATCAGCAGGTTGTTCTCGTTGAATCCAGCCGAGTGCCCGGCATTGCGCACTATGAAAGTGGACCCATCAAAGTGCATGCGCTTCTCATTGCGGCTGCAAGGGCATTAGTAGACAAAATGATTCGCAAATATAACGCTAGATTTAGGCCTACCGCAAAAACAGGTGCGAGGTCTTGCCCAACGAGGCGGTGCAGTGGATGCCGAGAGTGGTCAGAGTGACGGATCCATTCCCGGGGCTGGTGCGAATGAGGCCCTTGTTGTGCTGGCGAGTAACCTTCACCAGGCCGTCGGCTGCCTGGATAATGCGGAAGCCATTGATGTCGTACATCTCGGTGCCGTCGTCGGCGCAGCTGTACGACGATTTGGAGATCATCTCCTGTGCATCCGGCACAAAAGAGGGACCGTGACGTGAGTCGCTATCGAAAATGCATTTATTATGAATATGTCAATTGTCAAAATGTCTTGTGTTCAGTATTAGGTAATCAGGTACTCACTCATAAAACACTGCCAGAGTGTAGTCCTTGGTCAGGTCAGTGAAAGTGTCGGTTGTAGTGCGTGTTCCGGCGGTGTCCACCAGATAAATCAAAGCGCAAGATTCGCTAGTGAAGCTCACACCCTTGTACCACATTTTAGCATAGCGACTGAAAGAAGTCATACGAATTACGGTTACGAATGGGGTTATTCGTTAAATCCTCACGCTTTTCTACTTACACAAAGTTGTTGGCCTTCATGCCGTCATAGGTGACGATTTCCACCTTGGATCCGCTCTGTAGAATTCGTCCATTTGGATGGATCAGAGCAGAGTTAGTACCGTTGCGCGACAAGGACACGGCCACCATGCTGCGCTGATTCAAGACGCGAATTGCCTTGTCTAGTGTCATATCAATACTAAGAGAGAAGATTCGAGAAAAGTTGTGGAATTAAACTGCTAGCTGGAGTACTTACCGGACACCTTCGCGCAGGCGCAACTGAATGGTACCATTAGACATGGCAATTGGTCCAGAGCCGGGACAGGGTGGTGGAGCTGCTGGGCTGTTATCAAACTCAAAGCTATGCGAACTAGCGCGACCCAAGGCATGAGGTGGGGGCGGCATCGGCGACGGAAACTGCTGAGTGTGGTGCATAGGTGGTTGCGGCTGTGGCTGTAGGTTAAGTTTGTACTATGCGGGTCCTCTAGTGTCTGCAGTCTACTCACTGTACAGTAAGCGCCGCCATTATCATACCCAAAGGGGCCCCCATAGCGGGCAGTCAAAGACTTAGTACCATGGACCATGTCCATATCGGGGGCAATCGCGGACAGTATCGGCTGCGACTGGTGCATGCTCATGCCAACTGTCCGATAGGAGCCAGAAGCCCCGCTGGCGCTGGTCTGGCTGGAGCACTCCTTGGCCATCACAGCAGTATTGGTGCCCACACTGGCGCTACCGCTGTACAGCGAAATGCTGCTCATCCGAGAGGACAGCGAAGCAGACAAGCGCATGGAAGACTGCTGCAAGTAAAAGGATAAATGAAAATAGAAGAGAAATTATATTGCTCCGCGATTTAATTAACAGACGTTATTTATGAAGGTAGCGTTGTTCTTTAGTGTACCTACCCATAGGACTTACCGGTGATGGGTTGTTGTTGGTGTACACGGAGCGCTGGCGCACGCCGTTTGAAGCCTTACTGGGCGAGCGCAAGATGTTGTTGATCTTATCATTCATCTGGGCACGCGACAAAAAGTCCTCCGCATTGAAAATGCCCACGCGTCCGCTCTTCGGAGTGAGAATGACCTCCTGCTGCTGCTTGGACTCATCGCATGTGGCAAGCTGGCACTGCACCTCCTTGGTGTTCGGTTTTGTAACTGGAACCATTTCTGCGTTTTTCGATGTCTTTGTCTTCTTGTGGCTAACAATTGCAGTTACAGTGATTTGGGAACGGACTTGCGCGCGGGGATGAATGCGAAAAACCAAAGATTGCTCGACACAACGACTCAAAGAGAGGAATTTAATTTTTACTTTTTTTATTTTCTACTTTCAAGAGCTCTGCTCACTGCGAAAATTTGTGAAAGAATGACTTGCCAAAGCTGCCGTCCGTTGTCATCTTTCATCTTTTTTGGCATGACAGCCGCCTACTGTGCCGCAAAGCAAACTACCCAAAAATGTGTTGGAAAACACATATTCAAGTAGTATATGGACTTCTACAGTTAAATTAAAGACTGCACCAGTGAATTTTCGATTTCTAGCGTTCCCGGAATTCATGTTTTCGCTATTCACACCCGTATTGAACTAACCCCGTACTCCAACGGGATCTTATATCGCCCGCTTTCCTAATTGTGTGACCAGTGATCGAAATACTGCAAATATAAAAAACAGCAAGAATGTTGTGGCTGAAATCACCAGACAAATTTGCTCTTTTTCGTTACTGCTGAAATCACTTTACAACACTGCAACTTATCGAAACTTATCGTACATGTGGGCAGTCCTGCCCTGTCAAATTAAACGAATAGTTTCTTTTTGGCGCTAATAAATAAAATATTTTAAACATACATATGGTAGGAAATGGCCTTTTAATATAGTACATTCAAATGGCATCATAATATAATAAACTGTAGTTCTCTTGCGGGTGTTCTAAAGTTAATAGTTTCATAGTAAACAATTTCCTAGATTCCTAACCCCATTAACATTCTGAAAACCCAACTGATTTTTGTACAGAATGCCTTTTCGGCCAATGCTTTAAAGGCTTTTAAAGTTGCTGCCCTTTTATTTTTCTTAAATTACAATTACTGTTCTAAATTTTTAGTCTCACTTTATGATTATTTATTATTAAGGTACAATTTTTTTATTGATTTAGATACATGAATTTCGTTTTACATGCTTGTGAATTTTGGGTGTCGGAGATTGTTGTAAGGCTTGTAAGACATCTCAAGCGTTGGGCATATCTTGTACAAAAGATGTTCAAAGTTGGAAGCTAGAAATTATTTGTTTGTGTCTAATATGTGTATGAGTGTAGTTGAACTTAGTACTTAGCTACATTTGGTAGTACTATATTTGCTTTCAATACTTTGCTAATTTCTCACTTTTCTCGGCTGTCGTGTTTTCCTTGTGTAGATTGTACACTTTGAATTTACAATTCAGAATGTAACAGTATTACATATTTCACTTTCCCGTGTTTGTGTGGATGAACATGTTTGGATTGCAAAAACTACGAACTACTCTTAACTGTAACTTATAACTCTAATTATCACTGGTAATCATTGGTAATTATCACTGGTAACAATCACTAAGTAATATAGTAAACCCTCACTAATATGAAAAGGTTCGTGAATGTATAGATAAAAACGAATTCCTTTTTAGTTGCGTTGCGCTTACGCCGAGTAACGAAAGACAACTGAGAGCCGCCCAATCAGAGGAATAAGATTGGGACTAGGTTTAACAATACGTATACGTATCCGTATGTCGTTAACGTTTCTCGCGCCATTTTGCGAGCCTTAATTTGAGTTTCATGTTTTTTCTGTGGTTTTCCCAGTTTTTAGTTAATATCCCTCTCCACGCTATGGCAGTGAATCGGTCCCTAAAAACTGCATTGAACGTTGAATGTAGGATACATTGTATGTATATCATGTTTGTGTACGTGTGTCCTCTGTGTGCAGTTGTGTTTAGGGTGCATCCCAGTTAGTAGACAATCAGCAGGTTGTTCTCGTTGAATCCAGCCGAGTGCCCGGCGTTGCGCACTATGAAATTTGACCCATCAAAGTGCATGCGCTTCTCATTGCGGCTGCAAAGGCATAAATGATTGGTAAATAAGAATTAGAATTGCATATGAAACTGGATTCAAAGCTGGAAATAAGCCTACCGCAGAAATAGGTGCGAGGTATTGCCTAACGAGGCGGTGCAGTGGATGCCAGGAGTGGTCAGAGTGACGGATCCATTCCCGGGGCTGGTGCGAATTAGAATCTTGCTGTGCTGGCGAGTCACCTTCACCAGGCCGTCGGCTGCCTGGATAATGCGGAAGCCATTAATGTCGTACATCTCGGTGCCATCGTCGGCGCAGCTGTACGAAAATTTGGAAATCACTTCTTGAGCATCCGTGACAAAAGAGGGACCGTGACGTGAGTCGCTATCGAAAATGCATTTATGATGAATATGTCAATTCGTGTCTAGTATTCAGATACTTACTCATAAAACACTGCCAGAGTGTAGTCGTTGGTCAGATTAGTGAATGTGTCGGTTGTGGTGCGCGTGCCGGCGGCGTCCACCAGATAAATCAAAGCGCAAGATTCACTAGTGAAGCTCACACCCTTGTACCACATTTTTGCATAGCGACTGAAAGAAGTCATACGAATTACGGTTACGAATGGGGTTATTCGTTAAATCCTCACGCTTTTCTACTTACACAAAGTTGTTGGCCTTCATGCCGTCATAGGTGACGATTTCCACCTTGGATCCGCTCTGTAGAATTCGTCCATTTGGATGGATCAGAGCAGAGCTAGTACCGCTGCGCGACAAGGACACGGCCACCATGCTACGCTGATTCAAGACACGGATTGCATTGTCTAGCGTTATATCAATACTAGGAGATAAGATGGGTGAATAAGTTGTTATATGAAAATGCAAGCTGGAGTACTTACCGGACACCTTCGCGCAAGCGCAGCTGAATGGTACCATTAGACATGGCAATTGGTCCAGAGCCGGGACAGGGTGGTGGGGTTGGTGGGCTGTTATCAAATTTAAAGGTATGCGAACTAGCGCGACCCAATGCATAGGGTGGTGGCGGCATCGGCGAAGGAAACTGCTGAGTGTGGTGGATAAGTGCTTGCGGCTGTGGCTGTGAGGTTTGTATTAAGCGGGTCTTCCGGTATCTGCAGTCTACTTACTGTACAGTAAGCGCCCACATTATCATACACAAAGGGGCTACCATAGCGGGCAGTCAACGATTTAGTACCATGGACCATGTCCATATCGGGGTCAATCGCGGACAGTATCGGTTGCGACTGGTGCATGCTCATGCCAACTGTCCGATAGGAGCTGCTCTGGCTGGAGCATTCCTTGGACAGCACTGCAGTGGTGTTGCCCACACTGTCGCTACCACTGTACAGCGAAATGCTGCTCATCCGCGAGGACACCGAACCCAAGTGCATCGAAGACTGCTGCAAGTAAAATGAGAAGATAAATTACATAACATTATGGGTGTGTTATTTATGAAGGGTTGTACTGTGCAGTACCGTACCGTACCGTCCTTAACCAGAGGACTTACCTGTGATGGGTTGTTGTTAGTGAACACCGAGCGCTGGCGCACGCCGTTTGAAGCCTTGCTGGGCGAGCGCAAGATGTTGTTGATCTTATCATTCATCTGGGCACGCGACAAAAAGTCCTCCGCATTGAAAATGCCCACGCGTCCGCTCTCCGGAGTGAGAATGACCTCCTGCTCCTTGGACTCATCGCCTGTGGCAAGCTGGCACTGCACCTCCTTGGTTTTCGGTTTTGTAACTGGAACCATTTCTGCGTTTTTCGATGTCTTCGTCTTCTTGTGGCTAGCAATTGCAGTTACAGTGATTTGGGAACGGACTTGCGCGCGGGGATGAATGCGAAAAACCAAAGATTGCTCGACACAACGACTCAAAGAGAGGAATTTAATTTTTACTTTTTTTAATTTCTACTTTCAAGAGCTCTGCTCACTGCGAAATTTTCTGAAAGAATGACTTGCATAGCAGCCGTTCTTGGGCAAGTCATCAATTTTGGCATGACCGTCGCCTACTTTGCAACAAAACAGTGTTTCCAGATAGTGTTGGTAAACGCATATAATATGCACTTTCGAACACAAGTACGGATCTATTGTATTGCATTTTAGTGTTTAATTCTGCGCAACGAATCACAAACTAATTAAATTTTAAATAAATACAAATTTCTAAGCCACATTCTTTGCATCCGCTGAAACATGATCAACTCATAATATAGTACCAATCAACTATGCAAAATACTGTAAGAACCTGCTGCACAACACTTAATGATAACAGATGTTAACCTGTTAATAACCTTTTTACACTGGCGGGTGTTCCGGAACCATTGCAAGAAGTAGGGTTTCAATAATTGTTCCCTATAAGAACATCTCGTGGCGATGTTTGCTACACACGAGTAGAAAAATTCAGATAGGTTTTCCGAAAAGTGTTGTAAAAGAGACTTGTCTTGTCTATCGATACCGATAAGTTAATACTTAGAAGGTATCGACACTGCACAGCTCTTTAAGTTTGGCGCTATTCAAAAAAGTTAACAGAGTAAAGACGCTCCGAAAATATACGGTATACATTTTATAATCATAAACAATAAAATCGTCCATACAACTCAATATTTGACCGATTGCTCTTAAAGCCTCTGCAAGGGTATAAAAAGTTGTAACATTTTGGTCGAATATACCCGACTACGAGACACTCTGTACGCAATTCCATAATTTTAAAACCCATCCAATCAGTTCAAACATCGCAATTGATAAATATTCCGCCATTTATCATACAAATGGGAGAAAGAAAGCCTTTCCCTTTTGAGCATTATTACAACCAGTGCGGAAAAAGGTAGAGCATGGTAGCGCGGAGTTGGCAACATAATTGAATTGATGAGGGGCTTAAATTGTAAGAAAAGGCATTGAGAATTCATTTTTCTCTGCTTTACAATTTCCCTGGCAGAAGCAGCTTAAAAAAAAGTAATTGTGTACGATGGGAAAATTGAATTTGCTTGCAAGAGGCACTTAGCATAATAATAAATATTATAAATAATCTTTTAGTTATCAGAAATTCCACTAATGTTATTGCCACAATATTCATCAAAGTTTTGGTTGGGTTAATAGACCCGGGCGCACAATGTCCTTGCACAAGGCAAAATAATCAGTCGTGTTGCCAAAACTGACAAATTGCTACAATTGGCCATATTCATGGTTTCTTGGCATTAGCCTCTGGCCAAGAACAGGGCCTCCTGTTGGTAAAGATAGCACCACTTCCGTGACAAGTGAAAGTGCTCAATGGAAATTAACCAAGACGTCAATTACCCACAGACAATTCAACATTTTTCCTTCAAGTTGTTTATTTAACTGTGAGACTAAACGCCCCTGAACTTCTAGGCAAATCTTGTGACAATTGGGCATTGTCGCGATAGTTTTGACCAATTGCAATTGTCAACTAATTGAGTAGCTGCTTTTGGTTGTGACAAGTTTACTAGTGTATTGCCGTTGATTTATTGCGTTTTGGCCTGGCTAATGGGCGCATTGACTCCTTGCAACGTTTGGCCATCGGCCCACGCCAAAAACTGACCATTCAGAATTCATTTATTTTTGCCAACATTTTCATTTCAATTTCATTTCGTTTGTCAACAGCACTCGCATAGAAATACTTATGAAATATATTTTTAGTTGCGCTGCTCATTAAAATGCTGTTGCATTTTAAGTTGTTGCCCGCCCACGCATTGCATTGACTCAGTTTGAATAGTCCAAAAATACTGTTTGCAACATGCGTTGCATAGAATTGTGATTCTGATTCTGAATATGCAACTGACGTGCGAGTGCGCAGAGGTGACAGGGTGCACACCGGCGGAAATACGGAAATTCATTTTTACAAAAAGGCAACTGTTTCATTTTAGCCGTACAAATTGGATAACCTCCTCTTGTACACAAAACACCACACACAAATTTTTCTATTAATATGAATTTGTTGACATTCTTTTGATTGCTTTGGCTTTGGGTTTTTTTGGGGAGGGTTTTGGGGCCATTTTGAGCGCACTCTCGTTTTAGTTTTAATTACGAATGGCATTGTTTGTTGTTGCCACAACAGTGCATACATTTTAATTAACTCTGTGAATGCAACAGCCACAATATGCAAAGTGCGCAGTTGCCCCCCCGAGTACCACAAGCAAAGTATTTTAATATTCTGCTGTGTGACACGAAAATTCTATTTAGTCGAAAGCCATAAAGCATAAATTGCTATAGTTGCCATACTTTCAATGGACTATGAGCTGGAACCAACGGGGGCCAGTTAAAACTAATCTAATAAAAACAATTTCATATATAATGGGTTCCATAAAGAGCTCTGAAAGCAGTTTAAAGTTTTAGTTTCAAGCTAAAACAATAAAACCCTCTTAACACTGAAAACTTAATGTATCAACTGCAACTTTAAATAATATATTTTTCTCTGGGTAGAAAATTTAAATAAAAAAAAACTCTTATATTACAAAGAGAATATAAATGTCATCATCGAAGAATAATTATTATACTGTGACTGACATAAATCGTTTCAGAGTGCAATCAAATATCGAGAGTAACAGGTTCACAGTGATATTAATAGTCACAGTCCGGATAACAGTTCTGGCTGTCACCAAACCAGCTGTTAATATTGATACGCATATTAACAGTGGAATTCAAAGTTTAGAGATTGAATCATCAATCAGTTTGAAACAGAAAGAGTTATTGTACAGAACCCAGTCACAATTATCTTAAGATATTTAAGAAAATCTTCTCACTGGTCACAGTCACTGATATTTGACACTAACAGTGACAGTTCTCAGTGTAACTGCAAAATAAAATTATCGCTCATCTCTAACATTCTTATACGCTTTGCTGGAATTGATGCGTCTATTCTATCTATAGTTTAATTTTGATTATTTTTTTATTCGTCATAGCGTGAAGAAAAAACCGCCAAATTGTGCAACAACACGAAAAATAGCTTAGTTTCAAATTGAGAAAAAGTTGAAAACTATTTTCGTGGCGACAAAATTTATAGTCATGTCAATGACCTGTGCACTGCATTGCCTCACTGTGAATGGAAATATGCTAAGCAGACAAATTCATGGGATTGGAATGCATAGGACTTGGTCTTCCATGTTGACGTCAGACGGGTAGAGAAGCACTCTCCGATTGATAGGCAACTTATGGCATAATTGGAATTGAAATGGCTCGGCTTGGGCTACTTTAAAGCATTTTAAATGTATCGCATTTTATATATTTGTGTGCAATTTACATTAAAAACAATTAACACAGACGCCAGCCTCAGCCCCAGCCCCAACACCAACGCCAACGCCTCCCGACACTTGCTTTTGTTGTGGGCATATCTGAAATTAATTGATTGTCAACAACATCGGCATATACACATATATATGAGTACTATATTCCTATATGATTCGTAGGCAAATATGTATATTAATAATTGTGGGATTTCATATACATACATACATGTGTATAAATATAGGGTAGTGCCATTCATTGGCATCTTTTGTTGGCAATCAATGCATTAAACTCATACTCATATCCGCAATGTAAGTCTATAATTCCTATTAATCACCTATTCTGGTTAGTTTCGGAGCTGCTTGATCTTGTAGTTGAAACCACGTGTCTCCAAGAGCTCACAACTTAAATTTCATCATTATATCATGCTCATATCTCCAATATATTGTATGTCTAGGCTCATTGCTGATCTAATTGAACTTTCAGCTGGGGACAGGTCTTTTCTAGCAGTCTCATCCTAACTTTCATTAACATGGCAACATTCCTGGCATTCCCACAAGTCAGCATTGTCACTCGTTTCAGTTTTCGGTCATCATAAATCGCGTAAACCTCATGAAACTTGAGTGACTTTTGTTTACATAGCCGTCCCAATGGGCGAGCCGAACAAATCCCCCAACACTGAGGCTTGTCGGTTTGTCAAGTGATTCATTGGGATTTCCTGGAAGTGCACAGCAACGGGCAGTTCCGTCAGCGCCGCCGTCGAGACCAACGGGTGGGTCTGTGCCCGGGACTGGGGTTGGGGCTGGGGCTGGTTCGTGACCAGTGCACAAAAATAGCTCAAAAGTGTGCCCAAGTGCGATGTGTACACAAATAGGTGGACGCCAGTTCAATTTTTGTAGGTTTGACGTCACTAACGTATCGTTTGCCAAATGCTGGCAGTGGCGCCCTCATCCGGCCAGTGGCAGTTGTTAGCCCCCTGGCTGGCCGTTGACCACGCCTCTGTGCTACTGAAAGGTGTGCTAAGAGTTGGAGGAGGAGCAGATCTTTCGTAAGATTTAATGTGAGCTGGCGCATTGCCCGTTTGTCAAATAAAATTTTACGCTTAATTTAGGCGGCAAACATCTGAAGTGACGTTGTCGCTTCTACTTTGATTTTTTCATAGAAATAGGCCAAAGCATTCATCAATAATTATTACACTGAACGAATAAGCTCTAAAGTAATAAGAATCTGCCTAGTACTAAAATATAATACATATTTACTTATATATAGTTTTATCAACTACTTATTTAGTACTGTTTACAAAAGCATATATTGCACATTATTTTGTTTAAGTGTACTATTTGTGTGCTGTCTAATTATCTTAGAAAGGTCGAAAACGATGGATGTGTTTATAAATAAAGCAATCAATTAAAGCATATCCTTCACATTTCACAAAACATACTATTTGTATTAATTGTAAGCTATACGAAATGGTACTCTCAAGGGTGATCTCTTATACATATATATTAGTCAGTTTCGTAAACTTAATCTTGATTTATAAGTTTGTCAATAATACATACTTATTTTAGACCCACTTTGTCAATATGTACATAGTTAAGGCTGGGTTTCACTGAACTTTAATTTTTCCATTCGTAGTCTTTCATGTCCTTTTTAGTTATGTTAAGGTCAGTTTAACTGACTGCCAGTTAAGTGTACAATTTGATCAAGACTATGGACTATTAAAAGGAATTGATAAATTTAATTCAATTATTTCGTTAATATCATCCGACCTTATATTGACTATATAGAGCAAAGGAAAGTTGCAGACGTGCCTCTTGGGTGTATATATCCCACGCCCACCATTTCTGCGTCCCAGTTCTCAGGGGAAGTTGGGGCCGGGGGAGCTGTCTGTTCTGTTGGCTGTGCGGAGGCATAAATCACGCGACTTTTAGTCGAATGTTCCGCCTTCTTTGACTTTTGCCTTTATCTTTTGTTGTTGCTGTGGCTGACAAGCTCGATTTTTAATTTTGTATATTATTCGTTTCTTGTTTTTTTTGTATCTTCTTTAAATTTATAAGACATGCATTGCGATTGTGCAATTTGTGAGTTGTCTTCCCACTTTTCTTTTCTTATTTTTTGGCATTTTCTCCTTTTATTTTCGGCAAATGGGCAACCATAAATTGCACTTGTTTTTGGCGGGGGTGGAACCAAGGAGAACACATGAGACATGGATGTTCCCAGACAATCCGAACAAGGTGTACAGCGTTTGTATTTATCAACGCCGTTGGGTGTGTGCAATAATAATGACTATGAATTCACACGGGTACAGCTTGAGGGGAGAGAGGAGAGGAGAGGTGGATCGCAGGGGAGCGACAAAATAGCTCGCTAAACGGCTGCATAGTTTCCGGGAGCGATGACGCTTTGTGTGCCAGCCACAAGGGATGAGAGACGGGAGACAGGGCGACGGGGAGATGGTAGACAACGGCAACTGGGACGCAGAGGAATTCCAATTGACTTCTGGCCAGGCGGGTTCAATGTACTGCAACCAGCCAATTCCAGCGGGGGCAGCCATTGTAATGCCAATTTGGCATTAAACAGAGCCAACTATTGTCCCTCTGCCCCATCCGCAGCACTCCCTCCTCCCCCACACCGCAACAGGACCACAATTTGCGGTCGTCAATGGATGAGTTTAGTGCACGCAGCGACAACTAAATGGAAATAATGTCGACGCAGTCATTGAACGCAACTTCCCCCCCGCTGGGCGCTGGCTTGTAATGTCTCGGCATACTATACTGTCAGTCCCAGACATTTATATCTGACTAGCCCCAGGAACGAAAGACAAATGAAGTAAATTTTTAATGTGGCACACACACCTTTTAAGCAGTCAGCGAAAGTCTTCGACTTGCCACGGAGGCAGCCCCCCCTGGAAGGGGGACTGGGTAATGCCTTCAAAATAAATGAAACAATCGCTGGCCCATATTTTGTATATTTTCTTGCATATTTAAGTACTCGTGTATAATACTTTCACTTAAGGGGTGTTGAGGGTATGTGCGTATTCCACTCTGTAGACAAATGATAGGATGTAAAATATAGGACAACCTGTGATTTAAAAGACGTTTTAGAAATGCATAACATTAAAATGACAAAGAAATCCAAAGGACAATCCATGTTTAAAAAGACATTACGAATCAATATCGGCTCGCTTTTGAGAAAGTTATTAGAGTTGGAAATCTAGGAAGAGCATTTTCTATAGATTTGGGAACTTTTTAAGTGAATTTTTTTTAACTTGACCTGAATATGTTTTAGGCTAGTGTTTTGTAGTACTAATTTTGGAATCAGTAATCGATTACAAATAAATTTAGAGATTTTTCAACTATGTTAAAGGGGGAGTGAGGTACCTTTCCATAAAACGAAGGGAAATATTTGTATTTTTGAAAATGAATCAAATTAAAATGAACTTAAGGACAATGTTGAAAAAGACATTCCGGATAAGAATCGTCTTAGTTAGGATAAAGTTATGGGAGTTAAAAGAGTTGCGATCCCTGGGACTTGAAAGCAAAACTAATTTTTCTTTGTGTACTTGTCTTGAGGGTAACATACCATTTATGTTGTATAATGGTTGTAGATTGCGAATTTTATGATTGTCAGAATTTTTGTTTATTTAGGTCATATATTTAATAGAATATGCCAGTTTTCTGCTTGATCCAGTCCAGGTAACTGGTAACACGGGCAAAACCAGATGGTTCTCCGTACTCGCAGCCGTAGATGGAGCTGAAGGAGGTGACACCAATCAATTTGCCGCTGCTGATGTGCACCAATGGGCCGCCAGAGTCACCGCTGCAGGTGGACTTCTTGTTGGGCGTGGCAATGCAGATGACCTTGCTGGAGGCGACCACATCGTTATAGTAGCGCTGGCAGTCATCCACCGATATTATCTCAAATGTGTTGTACTGCAACGTGTCCGAAATGTCATAGTTCCACTGAGAGGTCAGTCCCCAGCCGGAGGCGATAGCCTGCTGTCCAGCATAGCTGGAGTACCTGCTGGCCATGGAAGGCAACTCAATGATCTTGATGTAGTCACTGAAGCTGATCACTGGCGTCTTGATCAGCGCAATATCGTTGCTGAGCGGGCGGGGACTGTAGTCAGGATGCTGCACAAAGTCCGAGCTCATTGCAACCTGGTAAAGCTTGGCCGTGTTGCGCACCGTGGATCCATAAAAGATGACCACGCTGCCGGCACTGCAATGCAAAATAAATCATATTTACTATGAGTAACTAAAGTTACTGAAACTTGTTTACTTACCCATCTGTGCAGTGGGCAGCAGTTAGCAGCCATTGACTGCCAATGATGGAGCCGCCACAGAAGTAGTTCTCGCCGTTGCTGGCGGTGGCAAAGCTAAGTCCCACCTGGTAGGGGAATTGACCCTCTGCCGCAGGTTGTCCATTTGTGATGCGTCCCTGAATGGTGCGCACAGGGCCCACAGGCTGTTCCCCAGAGGAGCTGGAGGCAGTTACGGTGGCAATAGCCAGAACTGCGAGTATAAACACTTTCATGTCGATCGTTGGCCGTTTAGCGAATGGATCCTCACTTTTCTGTATACCATTATTTTATGGTGTCCCAAGGGCAGTTATCAGCCAAATCTATATTATTTTCAAGTTCTATGGGCGTTATCAGAGGCGCAGCTGTTGTCTTAAGTATTTTCTATTGAATTCAAGTGGCGTATGAATCAAGCTATCTTTTTAATGATATTTGGGTGATTTACTTCTCCTTATCAATATAAGACACCTATAGTTGTTGTGTAACTTACCATTATGGTATAGGTGAATCGTTAGGGCAAGAACTTCTCATTCAACCAAACTTTTCAGAATCAAGGATTCCATTTTGCTGATGTCCTTTTCTAGAAGCCCGCTTACATTTAACCAGAGTAGCTTTAACTTAATCAAACCCCATTCTTTAGCTCTGTTTATCTCTTCTAAGATAACACTTTAAACATTTAATTAAATGCACTTATAAGAAAGTGAAATGACAGTGAAAAGTTCATCACTTCAGCGATAATAACTTATTAAATAAATGTCAGAATAGGTTTTATAGCACATGAGGTAGTTCGTTGGGGAAAATCAATGAAGAGATTAAAGTGTATAACACTAGAGTTATAGTTAGAATATCTTAAACCATATCTAGTGTTTAATGATATTGAGATTCCACCTGAGAAATACTTTGACAAAAGATACATTCAAGACTGTTTAATTTCGAAGAACTTCTGCTGTTACTTCTACCTTCAAGGATGTCGCAAATTAGTCGGTTCTATTTTTATGAAGCAGTATATAATGAGTGCGGGTATACCCTAGTCGAGTATGTAGCTCTATGCTGCCTTTCGACTGGTTTATGTATACACATTGCCGCTTGTTGAATGCCGTGTCAACTGTCAAGTGCACCACATTCGTATCTGCAACATCAGAAATTTCAGCAGCAAATTCTCAGCCACATCTCCGTTGGGGCCCCTTGTGGTGCTGGTTTCGTTTTGTGGATTCGGATCAAGAAAATATTTGTAAAGCGTAAATTGCTTCCGCAATGGAATTTAAAAATTCTACAAGGCACTCGTACCTTTATGATTTACGCTTGATAATTTGCCAATTAAAATTAATTGTTTGTCTACTTAGTGGGTGTGCATGATACACAAGCAGTATGGTGTTCTTAAATTCAATAATGAGGTCGCAACAAAAAATGTAATAAAAGAAAACATTGTTTACATACTTTGTCTGGTTGAGCAAAGTTAATAAAAAGCTCCCCTGTTCCCATACTGGGATTTAACAACAAATCATTTACATAAGTGGTAACATTTCTTTGATCTGCTCAATAAATTTCTTACGTTTAGGAAAAGACTGTTTAAGAGGTTTGTGTACTTAGTTTGCTTGGATTTAAATGAAAGTTTTATATAGTCAGGAACATAATCGGGAATCTATCAACTGACTGTTTAATTATTAAACTAACTAGCTAAGAAGAACACAATTTTAAATAAGTTAAGATAACTCTCAAATTCAATACGTAAATATGATTATTAGTGAATGTATTCAGAATCGGATTGACCAAAACATGTGAATTCGAAAATGGGAACACGTATTTTTGTGATTAGATTCCGAATCGACAATAGTCTTGTTTTACATACACATTTACATTCACTTTCAATCATAGTATTTATGTTGTGCATTTAAGAGTTATCCCAATTTATTTAAAGTTGTGTTCTTTAAGCTTGACTTCTTGACTTTTTTGACATCATAAAGGATTAGTGAGTTGATAGATTCCCGACAACGGCTTTGATTGAAATTCGCAAATGTCACATGTCGCTTGGCGCTTGTTGCTCGCAATTTTCAATCCCAAATGCCAATTGCTGTCTAACCCGAAGAAACTTAAAAGCCCTGTCCAAAAACAGGAATGGGGCGTGGGGGGTGGGGCGTGGGAGCATGGCGCGAGTAGTGTTTATTTTCCATGTCAGCGTTGTCAGGGGCGGGTGTCACGAGGGGGTAACAGCGATTTGTTTGCCATGCAAACATTTTTCGTGTTTTTCCAATGCGCCAAAAGCATGTCAAGGGAGCAACGGCAAAGCAAAGGCAACAGCAAATGTCAGCGACAACGGCAAACTGTCAAGCGTGTTACGATGTTCTTGTTGTTGTTGTTGTTGTTCTTGTTACTGTTGTTGTTAGTCTTGGCAACTTTAATGCGTAAAGCCAACAAGCACACACACAAACATACACGCAAGTAATCTCGCTCATCAAGAAAAATATTTGATTTATTAATTTTTTTATTTTTTAAGTAGTGAATCACCCTACTAACTTCCATTTTTATAAGCTAGGTAGCGAAACACCCTACTAATCAATTTGAGTTTTTTATGCGCAATTTCAATAAAAATTTTAATCAATTCTAATAAATGCTGTGGTAGAGTTTACTCGCCCAGGAGATACCCTATACCAAAGACCTTAAAATGCACTTATTTGTAAGATCTTTGCCATTACCCAATTGTGAAGTTGCAATAAGTTTTGTGTTTTTATACTCTGTTCCTGAAGGGAAAAAGAGTATATTGGGTTTTCGCAATGTCCGTCTGTCCGTATGAGCGCAATTGGTACACATGTTGGTGTATTTCCTCAATTTATGAAGTGTCAAGATCGCGTCTCTTTTCGAACCCACAAATAACCAAATTATACAGGACTGGGAACACAGTATTCTGCTGTCGGGTACATCCGACTGCAACGTTCTTACTTGTTCTTTATGAAATTTTCAGTTTAGCTGAACAGAAAGCTAAAATATTATGTGCAATCCAATTAATTTATTGAAATCTTTTGTTATATCTTAAGAAAAATGAAAAAAAACAAACAAACTTTGTCTGGTGACTCCTCGCTCTTAAAGTCTCTAACAAAGATCGATTCGGTTAAAGAATATACATATATATATTCTTTCAGAGTCGAATTGCCCTCTTCAAACTTTAACATACTTTTGCTAAACTTTATGCTACCCTTTCCACGGACTTAAATGAATACAAAGTACACAAAATTAAGCCTGACGCTTTCCGCGGCCTTTTAAGCTGTTTGGTAGGGGATATAATGGTTCAGTAGCCTTTCACACCGTTGGTAGGGGACATAATGAGGCATGGCGGACTACAATTGCTGTACTTAAGTACTTAGCATGAGTGTGGGACAACGTATTTGCTTAGTTAAGTAGTCTTTGGCGTTGAGTCCTCGGTAGGAAGACGCATTTCGTGTCCTTCCCTCCGTCAACAACTTGGGCAAACACGCACAACAACTGGGTCTGAAGTTTATCTCTTAATCAAAAGCAAGTTAGGGGTAGTCGGGTAGTCGGGCAATCGGAGGGGAGCTGTGTGGTGGTGGTATGGGCAATTAAAAGGATACATACTTGCAGCTGGGCTGTGTTTGTTTATTTATTTGCCAGTTTTGCGTTTATTTTAAGCACTTTTATGACACTTTTGCACTTGACTTCTTTCAATCTAGTCGAAATGTTGTTTTCGCTTTCTGCTCTCGACTAAAATTTTTCTATAAAAATGTCGTCAAATCATTAAACGACAGAGACAAAAATGTGTCGTTAGCTGGAATTTATGTTTGCTTTTAACGCGTATTTAATTTGATTTAATTAGCTGGCAATTGAAGGCAACCGCACCCCCCACGAATTGCGGTCAACATGTGGGCGTTAACGGAAGTTGAACAGAAGGCTGACCTCGATAACCTCCTCAGCTGTCAAATATTAAATGCAAAAACACACACACACACACACCAAAATCAAATAAAACAATGACCCAGGCACAGTTCTGGGTCAACTTACAGCTTGCACTTGCAGCCCCGCCCCGCCCCGTCCACCCGCCACCCGTCACCCGACAACCCCTCGTTTATAGCGTTTCAATTGGCTGCCGGCGGCATTTTATTTTCATTTGGCAAACATAACGAGCAGCATCCGTCTTGTCCTTTTGGCCATATCTCTCTGCATCCATTTGACGCTAATTACAGCTGGCGAGCAGCACGAGGAGCAGCAGGAGCAGCAGCCAAAGGCAGCCCGCCCGTGTCCCGAGGCCTCCTTCATTTTTACCAGGTATAATGGCATTGTGATTACCACCGCCGCCAGGTCCTGCCCCGCTGCCTCCGCTGGAGTTGTAGAGGCGTCCGTTGTGGCCATTGCACTGATTCTGCTGGCAGGTGCGATAGTAGGTGCGAAAGGAGGGGTCCGTTACGACTCCGTTCAGTTTCTGCAAAGTTTGTTTTACTTTTTGATATATGGGCAATCTGTCTAGCAGTTGTTCTTCCATAGATTTCCATACTCACAATCGGCTTATCCTGGCAGTCACGTAGAAAGGAAATTACTTTGTTCGCATTGTGCTGCAGGCGCCGCATGAAAAAAAGAACAAACAAAAAAAAAGTTGGGGCATGCAAAAAGATACATCAGCAAATGTTTGCAACTGTTGTTGTGGTTGTAATGAGAAATGTTTAAGGTTCAGTTCAGGCTTTTTTACTGCAGAGATTCTCGATTGATTTTTGTATAACTGGGGAGTGTGGATTGAATACTTTCTGTTAGAAATGAGCTGAAATGCCCAAAATAATCTGTCTTAAAATAAGAGGCTTAAAAGGGAGGCAAAATCTGAATTGGCTAAGGCATGTTTAGATGTAAAGTACAAATCTCAAAATAATATGTCTTAAAATAAAAGGCTTTCGGTTGGGTGGAAGTTGCGACTTGAAAAATCAAGGCCCAAAAATGTTTGCTTACTCATACTTGATGTACATAAAGTAGACTCCAAACAATCTCTTTAATTAAGATTATTAAGATCATAGCTAGAAATGAATTAGGCAATCGCTAGAGATGACAAGAACATCGAGATTGCCAACACACGATAGATTAAAGTACTTGTTCTATCGAGAGAACTATCGGAGAGTTAAAAGTTGTGTTAAAAGAAAGATATACTTTAATTAATAATAAGTAATACTTTAATAATTATAAATTGAAATAAAATTAGACAAAATAAATACAAAAGTAGCTTTTCGGATCAATACCCATCAAAACCATCGATAGTCACTACAAATCGAAAACAATCAACACTATCGATAGGGCCATCTCTAGGAAGTTCTGCTGCAGGGCAAAGACTCGCGAGGCACTTGAGTTCCCTAATAAAATTATATCCGGAATTCAATTTGGCAAGTACTAGAGATGGCAAAAAACACACGATAAGTTAAAGTACGTGCTCTACAATATACTACAACAGTGAGAAGAACATTTTTGGTGACAAATGTTCCCAAAGTCTGGTTACTCTATAAGTTCTTCTTCTCACTGCTACAAACATACATACATACATACGAGCGTAGCTGTTTGGATATACCAATCAAAACTATCGATAGTCATGACAAATTGCAAACAATCGACACTATCGCCAGGGCCATCTATAGTCTCAGTTGACTAATAATATTATGGGCGGAATTCAATTTGGCAAGTATTAGAGATGGCAAAATAATAAACGATAAGTTAAGGTAAGGGCTCTACAATATACTACAACCAACACATACGAGCGTAGCTGTTTGGATATACCAATCAAAACTATCGATAGTCATGACAAATTGCAAACAATCGACACTATCGCCAGGGCCATCTGTAGGAGGTGCTGCTGCAGGCCAAGGAGTCACGAGGCAGTTGAGTTGCCTACGTCATTAACCCAGGCCAAGAGCAGCTAAAGTTTTAATTGCATTATGGTAGAGCATCAATGGAGCATTTAATCCAGAACTGAGTCTTTGCAGATGCTGCAGCAGCAGCCTTTGTGCCCCGGGGCCTGAGTACAAGAGTTACTTTTTGTTCACATTTGCCGCTGCCTGAATGCTTCTTTGATCCAGCAAATTCAATAACAAAGAGTTCAAGGCTTTGCGACTAATGAAGCGCTGGCAAATGTTTACCCAACTCGTTGGGGAGCATAAAGGCTGTGGCAGGAAGTGGCTGGGGGAAGCAGATCTAGAAACAAGTGTGATGACAGCAGACAACGACAAAGTTGGCGTTGACTTTGGCTACAGGATAAGCTGCGTGCCTAGCCCAATGCCACATACTAAATGAAAAGAGGTGTGGTGGAGGGGAGTGAGGTGGGACTGGTAGCAGGAAAGGATGGGGGTGGACAACGGATGCGTATGCTGTATGTCGCTGAACACTTCAAGCGGCTTTTGTGGCTTTTATACGCCTTTCTGGCTTTCCATTAAATTATGGTAATGGATTTTTTATGCACTCCGCTGTGGGGGTTCCAATTTTTTTTGCCACTGAAATTAAAGCACAAAAGCTTCAATGTCAACAGACGCGTTTACTCTGATTCTACTTATTTGCATTTCTGCAATAGAACAATCGACTGATAGCACTAGGGAGTAGGGACTACAGACGGGAGACTGATAAAATTATAGGGAAGTGCGTGATTTTGCCAGTTAGCCAAACACTTCATCAACATCACAATCACAATCACAGTTCGCCCCCCTGCAACCCTGCACCCACACCTTCACACGCCAAGTGCTTGACTTAACCATTTGTATTTATGCCAAGTTTTTACTGCGAATTGCAGCTCTGCGCAAGAACTTGAAGCCGTGACTTCAATTTTCCAGGGCAATTGCTGCATAAATTTACCATGCACAATTTACAAGAAGGAATAGAGTATGTACGACAAAAATTTACCCCCCAAGGAGCTTCAGCATAGGAAAAACAATGCTTTTATTTCTTTATTGAAGAAACAGACAAGCAACTGACCTTATTTGCTTAAATATTTAAATGCTTTAAAGCACATTAAAGCTTTCAAGCCATCTTAAAGCGCATTAAAGCTCTCAAGCTCGCTTAAATCACATTAAAGCTTTCAAGCTCGAAGCGTGATGCTGGTGTTTTACTCAATTTACTCATTTTACTCAAACCACTTGAATTCTCCATAATTCTCTTACTGCTTTGCCCTGTCGCGAAATGTGTGTCCTGGGCTACTTGGGGAAATAAAACTTCAAATCACTTTCTGTTGAAAGTTTTATTCATTTTGCGCTTTCTAACTATGTTAAGCTGCACTCAATTTATCCTTTGACCCAAAGGACACGCAAATATAAGCAGCTTGCAGGGCAAACGCATTTAAATGTAATTTAAAATGGCACTCAAAAAGATACGACTTCCAGCCGCCCATTACTCATATGCCACATGTGCCCAATGCACATCATATATTCAATTACTCTGCTTGTAAGTGTATGGGTGTGTATCTATGTATGTGTGGCAGTATCTGTGCGGTGTGTATTCAAGAGCTTAGTTTAATAGCCTCGCTGGCTACGTGAGTGCCGCTAATTTGTTAGCAAACTAACAAAAAAAAATAGAGAGAAATTTAGCAACAAAGTTGCAGCAGCAAACTTTTTGGAAATAAAAAAAACAACAAGTCTTATGTGCAGCTGCCACATTGTTGCGCCTCAATCAGCCAGCTGCGACTCGAGTCTCGAGTCAGTACGTGTATAGTTAAGCTGCAGAAAACGAGCATACTCGTAGTTGGTTGCAAGATGATTATGGCTTGCCACAGTTGATATGGCGCAAGACTTTGTAGAATGATACTTAGTGCCTCATACTCACAATCGCCTCCTGCCGCACCGTGAGGCAGTACTTCATGGTGCAGTTAAGGACTCGCACGGCGCTCGCATTCGTCAAACAGGAGGCATCACTCTGGCCATATAGGTAGCTGCAGGCGTAGCACTCGAGAGCTGCAAGTGCACAGAATTGTACATAAATAAAACTATAGATAAAGAAACTAGTATACATTGTACAAGTACATATATAAAAATGAATACAAAAATACAGAATATCACAAAAATTGAACGAGGTCATGACGTTGCCTTTCGCTTTCTGAAGATGATAAAAACGATGATGATGATGATGATGTAGTGCTTTTCTTAGATTTTATTTATAGACAGGCACAACACAACGACAACGACAACGACAAACAAAAAAACATTCAAATCTATAAAAACACAATTTTGTGTGCGTTATTTCTTTTTATATTCAAATTAATTGCATTAAAGTGAGAATTTTGGCAACAGACTTTCTGTCTATTTGCCAAGTGGCACGACAGCGTCCTCGACATGTATCTACTATCTATTCTACACTCTATATGCGTTTGCTTATTTCTTTTCTTTTTTTTTTGTGTAATAACAATGACGTCAATAGACACCAACAACAACAAACAATTAACAAGAATAGCAACAGACTGAGCCCAATGGCTAGAAAATTATAGAAGCAGATTTCATGACACGAGACTTGGAGGCTTCATAGAACTGGCCAAAAAGAAGAAGAATTAATACCCTAAGATATATTTGTATCTGAATTGCATTTTTGCTTAGACAAAGTAATTTATTTTTAGTAAATCTCAAGCTAAGCAATTTCAGCGAGTTTCTTGACCTTACCGAAGAAAACTTGTTAGAGTTAACTTATAAACGAACCAAATTTTCATACGACAACTGAAAATATGATATATGTAGTTATCTGATTTTGATTCAGATTTAGTCAGAGTACAACATAATAACCACTTGTACTGGTTGAGCTTGAAGAAGATATCATTATAATTTCATGGTGATACAAAAACTTTATCGATTGAAAACTTGAAATTGCTTTTGGGCCACTTAATGAAAGAAATAACTTGGGGGACTGTGGGGGACTTTATGAAAAATCGGCCCTTTAATAAAGATTTTTATAGAAAAAGTCAATTTTGTAGGTTTTTTTTTATGCTAAGAACATTTATTTGAATTTAAGTTTTGCTTTTTGCTACCTTTTGATTTTGACAGCTTTATTTTAAATGACTGGTGATTATGATATAGTGAACCAATCTGGCTTGCTCGGACGATAATAAGGTTTGAAAGTCTAGTATATACTAGTAAGCATAGCTAGGCTATATAGACTTGGAGTCAGAAGATTCTGCTTGAGTGCGTTGCACATTTCTTGACAAAGTTATAATACCCTCGCTAAGGGCAACAAAAGTATCATTGAAAACCATCGGGTGAGAAATCTTTCGGTTCGGTCCCAGACCCCAAACGACCCTGTGCATTTACAACAACCGATTGTCCAACAGCTGGCACAGCTGCTGCCCTTACCCCGCCGTCTTCTGCCATATCCTATGGCTGCAATCAAAATAATGAGCTGTGCTCTTTTAATAGGCCTTTTACTGATCCACAATTTCACCGTAAAATCTGTGTAGTATAGAAATTAGCGCTCAAAATTTGAGATTATTTTTATAATACTACGGTTTCTGCATAAACGATATAGCCAAATCCATCGAAACCGGCACGCTTCGTTTCGCCGTATTCGCGAATCAGTCATAAAACACTCGTCATTCATTCGTGCGAAATTTTAGCACCCAAAACATCAGTATTAACTCAATGCACAGTGGGCCAAGACTGAGACTCAATATGCATCAGTTTTAATATTACAAATGGCTCACATAATGTTTACAGTAGATAACTAATCATTTATTGTGTGAGAGTATGATATTTGGAATGAATCAGTGTTTCAAAACAATCAATAAAAACCAAAAAGTAAACAAATAAAATGTTTATATTTACAATGTTTGCAGACAGAATTCATATCAAAGTTGTCAATGTGTTCGATATTATCAGTAGAAGTTCAATATTATTAGTTTTCACGCTCTGAACATGTATACACTAATAAAAGAAGCGAAAAATAGTATAATGTAGGGAAAAAGTCATACACAATTCGAAAATATTCAATTTAGAAGCCAAAATCGCTTGGATTTTAATAATTTATAAAAATTATTACAAGCTTGGGTTTCTGTATTAATAGCAATTGAAGTTTTGGCTATACTTTAATACCTTAACTAAATTAGAACATGTATTATAAGCAATTGAACTTTTGGCTATACTTTAATCCCTTAACTAAATAAAAACACATTATCAAGGTTTTAATTTTGAAGTTATTCAGAAATAAGCTTGGGATAAGTTTCGAAAAATATCAACAAAAACATAAATTTTTCGATAATGTTTTGAGAAAACATTAGATTCAAATGAAATTTCTTGTAGGCTTTTAAAATGATTATTATTGGTGATGGGGCGCTGCACTGCGACCTATGAGATCTATTGTGCCCCCCTTCTGAGCCTATAGCTCACTCATCAGCCCTATTTCCTGCATGAATGCAAGGATCTTAGTCGGATCTAGAGTACCTATATCGCTTGTCTGAAGGAAAACCCACCCAGGTGCCTGTTTCTTCTTCTGGCAAGGGCAATGCAATCTGTTAGTATGTGTGATGAGGTTTCAGCCTCCTTTTCAAGGAATCTGCATGACCCGCTTCTTAGAATTCCCAGCTTGCTGAGGTGGTTTTTCAGTCAACAGTTCACTGTTAAAAGGCCAGTGACTATTCTAAGTGAATTCTTCCCCAATGGTATTAGCTACTTGAATCTTTTAAGATCATAGCTTCCTAAGAGTGACTTGGCCTGACTTAGACCTGGAGTGTGTCTCCAGCTTGACTGCCTTCTGTTGTCCCCTTCTCTCCTAATATGTTCTCGTATTTTGTGTCTGCCTATGTCACAAAACGGTTCTGGGCCTACAAATGATTACTATTATTCATTTATTGTATCTTAGAATCAAAACCAGGCTACAAGACTTCTAGTCAGAGCAACAAAGGCTTTTTTTCAAATATTTCCCATATTTTTTGATTTTTTAAAATAAATAAATACAAATCTAATAAAACCACTTAATATAACTATATTTTAGCCTATTCAAATAGATTTAGTCACACGGTTAATCTAGAGCTAAAAATATTGCGTTATGCAGTGAAATCTTTGAGAAATGATTTTGTATCATCTTTTGTGTAGCAATCAATAAATTAAATGCGGTCACTGGAGAGTGGCGTCGACAGCTGAACCAGAGTTTGTTTATTATATGGTTAATAGACTCAACTACATATACTTGTATGTAAATACGTATACAAACACATACATCTGTATGTACATACATAGTACATGGCAAAATACGTAAGCAGAGCAAAGTTCTTGGAATCGCGTGGAGGTCTCATGCTAAATTAGCCGGAGAGCGTGCCAACAAGAAAAGGGGGAAAAAACGTTTCAAATTTTACCTGATATTTCTTTTGGCTGTCATAAATTTTGAGCACTGTGTGTAGACAAGTTTCAAAATAAAACAGCTAATTTACTTAAGTGGAAACTGAATATTGTTGAACTAGGAGAAGTACTACTACTATACTGGCAGGAGAAACACTTATGACACATTCCCTTAGAATAGAAATACAGACCGTTTGTTGGAGCTAAGACGACAGCCAAAGTGACAGAAAATGCCAACAAATGTGGGATTATTGGCAGTTTGTGCATCTCAAGATGTTCCAATCAGGAACAGTGTTGACTTTACTTGATTTGTGGTAATGGCAGCTGAAAACGCTGGAAATGTTGCCAACTTAGGTCGGGAATTCAACTGAAACTGAAACTGACAGAGGAGCTGGCCAAGTTGCAGTACAACTGGTTGCTGATGAACTACTCTCTTGTCTTTGGGGTGGTTGGGAGGAGTGATAGTATCTTATCTGGCAGCGCTTGCTGATAAGGTCTTTGTTTACACAGAATGCAACTTTATTTGAATTGTAATCAATAATGCTTCTTTCTATGTGATTGTATTTGCAGCCTGAGCGCTATGTGCCCGGCTCCCCCATCTTTCGCGACAGCAGCCCCTCGCCCAATGCCACGCCCTCTACACCTATAACAGCTGCCCCCTCAGCAGCAGCAGCAGCCGCCGCAGGGACGACGCGGACGACAAGGGGCGCCTCTCCAACATCCAGAAGTCGTGGTCAAGGTAAGTTCTAAATGGGTTTCTAGACCCCGTTCAAAGTTAACTTAATGCTGTGCCAGATTTCTTTATATGTGCATACTTGTCTACCCCCAGACCCACCCCCCGCACAGCTGTAACCCGCATATGCCATTTCCCGCCATCTTTGACACAGTTTCTGTGACATTTGTGTAAATAAAGCTGGAAATGTTTCGGCGCTATGGGGCGTATGCGCAATTTGTGAAAATCATGTTGCGATTCTTTTAGCCTTTAAAGTTTATCGACTTCCAGTACGGGGAGAGGGAGAGGGGGAGGGCTGCCAACTCATCATTAGTGTTAGTTTCAGTTATGGATACTAACAAGATTTATGATTATTTTACAATCACTCAGCCAAGTTCATTGGATTAGGGTTTGATGGTGGGAAAAGCCATGATAGTGGCTACACTCAGCAAAATAAATGTCATAGAATTCAGTAAATTAGCTTATAGTATAGATCAGTCTATAAGTCAGAAATAATATATATTTAGTAGGAATAATTTCGAAATTTAAGAAATATGTTATGTATAACTTGCTCAAGCTGCCAAATACATAGGTAGCAGAAAACTTGTTTAATGAATATTTTTACAAATATATAATGAATAAGAAATTAATTTATAAAATAAAGAAAGAGTAAATAAATCAAAAAAATATTTATTTTATTTTTTATTTATTATTTTTATATATATTATTTTTATATTTATTGATTTATAATAAGGCAAGCTGCCCCTGGCTACAAAAGTAGGAAACTTTATAGCAATTCAGGATATTTATTTTCCCAAGTAAATAATCGATAGCTTCGATAGCTCGAACTACCAAATACTTAGTTATAGTATATAATATTTTCAGCTATTTTGGCATTGCATTTTGTGTAAATTTACTAAAGCTTATTGTGAAATTTCATTCAATAGCTCGTTCAGGTATGGCTACAGGTAAACAACAACAGCATTTGATGGTCGAGTAGAAAGCAGACATTCGTTAGACGAATCTTCAGGTCAATTATGTATGGAATTTGATTATACGGCACTCGTATTATTATTAACCCAATGCTCTATTCTCTGTGTGTGTGTTGTTATTGTTTTGTTTTCCTCGAAATCTCAATTCTGTTTACGTGCCAAATTCAGATGGGTGGCGCTTCCGTGCGCGAAACGGTAAAGTACCCAGAGACTAAAGCGTCCTATAAACCCCAACCCCTGACCCCAGCCCCAACCCCAATCCAAATCCCAAATTCCCAACGGTGCCTGACTCACTTAGTGGGTGTATGTGGATGCGTGTGTGTAGTGTTGTGTGTTGTGTGGTTGAATGAGGTGCGTGTGTCACGCTAGAATTTATTGATTTTATTTGTTGATTTAGTACGCGCGATTTGGCCTACTCCCCTACTGGCCAACCGAGCAGCTGAACTAATAGCCAAGTCAACAGGGAGCTGGCACATGTCGCAGTTGTCCAGTTGTCAACATTTAAAAACTCATTGACACTAACTTCAAACTCATTGAAAACTCATTTCATTGGATTAACTTCCACATGTCTCGTTAAGCTCTTTTGTGAGATACGAACAGTGTGAAATTTTAGTCAGTGCATTGAGCTTAAAGCTTTAAGCGCAGCTTTAATAGCAGCTTTAATGTGCTTTCAAAGCACTTTTGCAAGCTTTAATGTGCTTTTAAATATATGTTTATTATTTTCAAGTCCCATTTAATGAAAATTGTTTTATTTTATGATAAAAATTTGAATATTATTTAACTTGTTTTGCGTTTTTTTAAATTTGTATATATATTTATATCAACAAATGTTCTGCTACCTATAGAGGCAGCTTAGGCAAGTTATACATAAGGGGGAAACAAAAATATTGTGATCTCAGTGTAATACATATATAGGGAAATTGAATTATTTACATATTTCCATTATTTACAAGGATATTTCTGTTTACATTTAGCATCAAAGTGAGGTGAAGAGAACTAGGATTAGGTGATAATTCGAGAAGGCAGCTTCTGGGGTTCGCTGCCTTATTGGCAGCTTAAACTGGTTGTAAATATTTTTAAAACTACTGAATGATTCTTTTGCTTAAGTTATACTTTAAGCAAGTGTTATTTTTAAGCTGCCAGTAGATTTAAATAAAAGCTGACCTTTTTACATTTTCTCAACTTTCGCCCTTCTAGCCATGACAATTTCCGTTTCACATGCAGCACAGGGCAATGGCAAAAGCATAAACAGCAACAACAAGCTACCCACCTGCTACATGAGCACGCGCTCCGCGGCGATGATGGCACTCGCGCTGGGTCAACAGTCCAGCGAGAAGACATCATCAACATCGGCCGCAGTCTCCCGCCAGTCCACACAGTCCACGTCCAGCTCCAGCTCCAATAACTCGCCCCGCCCTAACAACAGATCCGTGTCGACAACGCGTCCTGCTAACCGAGCCACGCCCACGCCCACAACTGCACCTGCACCTGCACCTGCACCTGCGGCCACTGCGAACACTTCCAATGCAACAACAACAACAGCAAACACGTCCAAGTCCACTTCCACTTCCACATCGAAGCCATCCACGCCAACGGCAGCGCGTGCTGCTGCCCAGTTAAACGGCATGGGCATCCTCTCGGGCGGCAGCAACTCGAGCGGCTCGGATAACGATGGCTTCAGCACTTCCGGCTCCTCAACGGCCACGGCTCTGCGTCGTCTGTATTTCAAGAGCGGACGCAGCATCAAGAACAAGATCAATGCCTCCACCTCATCCACGCCGCTCAACAGCATGCCCATGAATCCCGTCTCCAATGCCTATCACAACTCGGTGGCCGGTACAACAGCAATGCACTCAATGGGCGTAACAGGAGTGCCCAAGGTATATATACACATATCTCCAATTATATAAGATCTCTATAGAAATAATCAGCATATCAACTTCGACATAGCTTCAAATGTATAAATGAAGTGTCCTTATTTAGTTGCCATACATAGTACGACCAGCTTTGTAGTCATTTCCTTATGAAAATCAGTAAAGCAGTCAAACTATTATATATTTATAGGCTTCTGAAATATAAGTTTTCTATATATTCATCCTTTTTAGGGAACTAAAAGTATTCTGTAGAAGTTATAAAATGAACTTTCAAAACTGAAATCTGTAGAATCACTGATAAAAAGGACATGGTTAGATAAAATAAGCTCTTGAAAATGATATAATAATAAATCATATTGAAATATGCATGTATGTACATGAAAAACTATCGGTTGGCTTATCGATAGAATCGATGGATGAGCTTTCTTAGATTGAATCTCGATTCAATTTACTTAACTTGCAATGTGTGATGACTGTTTTTATAATCCAATCTACTCCTTAAGCGTCAATATTAAGATTTATATCCCCTTATAACCCCTGAACTTTCGATAGCTTGCTTTTTCTTCCTTCCCCTGGAAGGTATCTCATTTTGCGTTGAATAGTTGCTTTCTTTATATGGATCATGTATACATATAATATATTTTGCATAGCTGGTGGTGATGGGCACCTCGTCGGCCTCCATACCGGATACGAACATCAACACATCCACGGACTCGGCCTGCACACTCATCACCAATGTGACGCACACGGATACCTCGGAGACCTGCGATTCCCTGGATCTGGGTAGGTGCTGCAGGCCATCAGGACTGCATTAAATGATTGATTGCAATTATATTTGATCAACTAATCAATGGGGCTTACGCTTGGCGTGTCCTTGTATCGACAGGCGACAACTCTGGGCCCAGTGAGCCGCTGTTCAGTTCGCTGGAGGAGCCTTTGCTAACGGCCATACAAATCGATTCGGAGCACGAGGCGGGCGGCACTGAATTGGAACTAACGAGCTGCTCACGTTATCCCACACGACCTGATATGAATCTTCAGGACAGCACCGAGGTAAGTGGAGTGTGTTTTTTAGGGCTAATGCCTCTTGCTGTGCTTTCGCTCATTTGCATACACACGCCACAGAGCCAGGAGTCGTGTTTGTCCATATTGACGGGCGAGCCATCATCCACAGCGCCGCTGCTGTCGTCGCGTCAGCCCAGCACGGCGCCACCGCCCACCCGAGGACGTGAGCACTTCACCTTTGATCCGCCGCAGTCGCCCAAATCGGCACGCAGCAGCGAGAAGGCGCGCAGTCACTTTACCTTCAAGGATGAGGCACAGCAGGTGCGCAGGGCAAGCACAGCTTACTATAATGGGGGTGGTGGTGGGACCGGGGGCTCTGCAGCTGCAAACGAGGTTGATGTGGGGCAGGAGGAGCGCAGTGCGTCCAATCGCAACAAGAAGCTGCGCGCCAGGGAGCGGGATGCGGTGAATGCCAACAGCACCAGCAGCAGCAGCTGCAGCGCACGCAATCGCATCTCCCCCAGCGTTTCACCCTCATCCAGCAGCCGCACCAGCCCCAAGCGTGAGCGCAAGCGCACCACACCCTCCGCCTCGACGGGCGCCATAGCCAAGATCAACTCCGCGCCGCCCACAATGAAGGAGGGCAACTTCTTTGGCAGCTCCCAAGGCAACCAGAAGCAGCGTTCATCCCAGCAGCAGCAGCTGTCGCCATCCTCCTCCGCCGCACAACAGCGCAAGTACTCCTCAAGCTCCTCCAGCGGCAGCAGCGAGCGCTGCCTGCGTGAGGCAGCCTCTGGCGGCACCATGTTCCCCTTTGACCGCGAGGCGCTGGACTATGAGCGCATCCAGCGGGAATGCTTTGCCCCCGGCAGCTCGGCCACGGCCAGCACCAGCAGCGACTCGGATGAGGGGGAGCACTGCTCCGTCTATGAGCGCAAGCTGAGCGCGGACATCTTTCAGCAATACTCGCGACTCACCCTGCAGGAGCAGCAGCAGCAGCAGCATCAGCTGAATCATGAGTGGGATAGGGACAGGGATCGGGAGCGTCCACCCTCCCGCAAGAATTCCAAACGCATACGACCAGACTCCGTGATACACACCACCATAAGGGAGAATCAACAGTATGTGCCGCAATCGGATGCATTTTATCCGCAGGCCAAGTCCTCCTCCTCGCCCAGCGATCACAGCTACGCCGAGCTGAACAAGTTCGAGGACATTGCCAGCAAATTTGAGCAGATACCACCCAAGCATGGCTCCAACTCCACGCTGAATCTGCAGCTGCTGCACATGCACAGTCCTGGCAGCGAATCTCTGGCCTCTATATCCCTCAGTCCCACGGATACCACACGCAAGCGCTCCTTTAAAAGCAAATCCAAGACCAAGACACAGACGCAACAGGCACTGGAGGAGGTGCTGCCGGGCGCGGGTGCCATTAATGTGACAGCCAATCCCCTGGAGGCAGCCGCCGTCTGCAAGCAGCCCCGTGCCACCATCGTAGTCCAACAAGTAAGTAACCCACTGTGCGCCCCCAAGGGTCCACAGTGCCCACCAGAATTGTGTCAACTCGTTCTATCGAACTATTTCTATAAGCTGTGCGAACTTTTTTTATTTTTACCAGACTGATCTTCGTCGTTGTTATTATAATTGAAAAAATGAGGTAATAACTGTAGGAATTGAAACGAACATTTGTTTGTCTTTCATCTAGTTCCTTTGTTAGTTTGGCTCATTTTAATCCGATTACAGTTCCTTTTGTTCGTTTAAGTCCTTTTAAAAATGTTATAAGTTGGTTAAACGAAATAAAATGTGTTTCGATTGAACAAATCGCTTGAGAAGGACACTCCATCAAACGCTTAAACAAACAAACTATTTATACGAATGATTAGTTCGTTCAGCTGAAATTGAACTACTGAACTTATTTCTTCATTGGAACTACAACAAATTATTTAAATTTAATTTAATTTATGATATATAGCAATATAACGCTATTAAATGTGTTTCGATTGAACAAATCAAACTTAAGGATCAAAATTATGGAACTGAACGAACAACCGAACGAGCGCACTGAACAAACGAACTATTTTTGTGAACGATTAGTTCGCTCCGCTTCAATTGAACTACTGAATCTATTCCTACAATGGAACTACAATTAACGTACAACTCTAGTGTCCACTGTCTATTTGTTTCTCTGTCTGCCTCTCTTTGTGGCTCATTTCCGCCTCTCTCTCTCTCTCTCGCTCTCTCTGTCAGTCGCTCTCTATCTCTCAGAATATCTGTGTGTGGTGCTTTTGTTGTGCCTGGTGGCAGCTCATAAAAAGACTCGCACCGCCGGCGGATCGACTCATTCAAATGTTTACGATCCGCCAGAGAGCAACACTTGGCACACAGCATCGAAGCAACAAACAATAAATTCGAAAAAAAAACCACTGCGCAAAATACAAAAAGTTCTTAACTGGAAAATCACAAAATAATTAAAAACATATATATATGAGACTATAAAATAAACAGACAAAACAGTATCGCAAAGTATCGCCAAGTATCGATTACAATCAAGTGTGTGATTAAGGCAAATCAAAAAGGCTGCCCGACATGTAAACTGTAAACTGTGTAATTCCATTTCAAAATACCAAGAACTATAAACCATAGAATAAATTTTTGACTGTGCTTTTCAAACCAATCCCAAGTCAGAAGTTCTAAAATGGCGCCTTTCTATAAGCGCATCTGCCGCAGCCTGTCCAAGCGCTACAAGGAGGTAAGTCTATCCACAAAGTGTTTAGTGCTGCAATAACCACTCAGATAAGATAGAAACTGGCCACAGTTCATTGTTTGGCAATAATTATTGCCTGTTTATGATCCCAAAGCCATATACCGATATATCGTTATGCTGATTTCTTGCATGACGTCAATTTGGCTGTCTGGCGCCGCTGGCTATGACTCGAACAGTTCAATAATATTGAAATAGACTCGGAGAGTTGTAATCTTGTGGCCCTCAATGCGAAGTCGAGGTCGGTTATCTGTTTTAATTAGCTGAACTGTGAATAAGCCCCCTATTCGAAATACACATCCTAATTTATAGATCTCTCTTGATAAACAAAAATTCAGCTTATTTCCTAGAATTATTTCGATTTTATATTACAACCAAATTTTGTATGTACACTTTTAGTATGGTTCCCAGAATAATCTTGATTTTATTTTAAAATCTTAAGAAACACATAGTCTAGTTATAGATCTGATCCAATCTTGTGAGTGTTAGGAGCACAAAAGCTGTTAATCATTTATTAATGATATTATTATGAATAATTTAAATGATTTTCTTTAAATTTGTAGATATTTAATAAACATTATATAGATTTCGACATATAACGGCTAAATTTTTGATTAAATGGAATGAGAGAATATAATATTTGAATTAAACGAATTTGAGATATAAATACCCATTTTAAGATATTTTTTTCGGCTAATTTCCTGATTTAAATGGAATGAGAGAATATAATATTTGTATTATACGAATTTTAGATATAAATACCCATTTTAGGATATTTTTTTCAAGGGAGGATATTTATATTTTTTTTAATTTTTTAAAAGGATATTTTCTTCAATTATTTCAAAAGATCACTGAGGCTTTTCAGAACTTTAACATTGATAGACCCTTTTATAGATTTTAGGATAATTCAATTCATTTCGATTTGATGCATATTTAAAATTGTCTATTATCTTTCTAGAACTTTAAATTCTTATAAACGAAATACAAAAATATGCATAAACTAATAAATATACAATATAAGTTTAGTCTAAAGTCCACCATCGAAAGATCAACAGAATTTCTATAGTAATATATGAATATTTAAACATTTTCCGTTGAGCAACTATAACTATATATTAGTTCACAGAATATCCTAGAAGTGAGCATCTTCATATAATTATATACTCCAGTTTCCTGAAAAGTTCCCAAACTGTTGTATCAAATTGGGAACCTCTTAAGGCTGGTTCCAGTGAGTAAATGTGCTTGTAAATATCATATATCAATTTTAATTGAAATGTTGCAACTGACAGTTGTATGTAAATGTATTTATACATCGCATGCCGGGCGATGACAGCTGTCAAAATAAACTACAAGCAACAACAATAAATGGAAAAAAATGAAATCATGCCAAGGCGCAGGTTGCCTATATACGACCGTTTTTTACATATTTATTTACTTTCAAAATAAAAACACATAAAGCATATGTAATCCATTCCGACGACTGAGACGAAAACAATGTCCAATTGTCCGAATTGTCCTTACTCACGACTTGGTATGATTTATGAACACTTTTTACGATTTCATTGTAAGGTGCCTATGAGTAGTAGTTCGTTGTTGAATCTTCCCAGATGAAACATTATTTACTCAATGCCTGGAATAAAAGTATGTTCTACTGTATCTATAGATACAAAATATAGACAAACATAAGTAGATAGAAAGCCGCGTGCGGTCATTTCCTCGCGGAAAATTATTATAATAACAAAAAAAGAAAAGATGACATGAGCAGCTAGCTGCGACGTTAATATACCCTTTATATGCCCCCTCAAGACGCCATTAAGAGAGTTTTGTCTTACATATCTGTACATACTATATCCTGTAATAAGATTTCCTTTGTTCTGATTGAGTTCATAAAAAATATATATTCTTTCCTGAATATAAAGCGTATTTACAAGAAAATTTCCCAAAACAACCTGAATACATTTGTATAGTATACGCCATAATTATTTCTTAGAATTTGAATAAGCGTTGTCGTCGGCATAAAGAACCAAAGGGTGAGGGGAGTGTGAGAACGGCAGTTTTCTATACAGTTTACGATTGAACTGCTTGGGAATTATAAACGGAAATTGGAGTCAAATGATTTGTAGTCCGCCTATCGGGCTGTTCAATCAATTTCACAAAGCCTTGTAACTTTGGCCATTGGCCTCATTGTTGGCCCGGCCAAAGCGAATCATTAGCCAACAATCACCTGCAACTGCTACGATTGCAGCCTTGGCGGTCACTATCTGCCGCCCCCCAACTCTCCACCCTCCATCCTCTAGCCCTGCCCGATACACACATGCAATGTAAACAATAAAATGCTTTGCGCCAAGTTTCCTGCAGCTGCTGCTCCCCAAAAGCCTCGTTCCCCTCGTCTCAGTAAACACACGTTGGATATATCAAAAACAGGCATGCAAATAAGAATTCTGCTTAGCCGCTTTTGTTGTTTTTGTCTATTGATTTTACATTGAAGCGAATGAAGACGATGGGGCGAGTGGCAAGTGGCAAGGGGCAAGAGGTTAGCGGTGAGGTGTGCCATAAAGTGTTAACGTGAACATGCATTTGCTTAGGCCTTGGCGTCAAAAACAGGCAACGTTTAAGGCTAAACGCCAAAGTCAACACAAATGCATTTCGACTGTGCACTCCTTGAGTGTCCTTCGGCGTAAAAGGAGACGCGCCTAATGGCAGCATAAGTCAATTTCATTTCAGTTCCCAAGGGTGCTCAAAAGACAACGCAGCTCTTTCGCTTAATTGAATATTTAATGAGGATATCATTAAAATATGGTACTCCTAATCCCTGAAGAGACTTCCTGTGAAAATGGCAGCCTGCTCATTTATTCACATGGCAACCAAACGAACGAGCTTGGGTTCATTAATCCCATATATTTATATCTTCTTCAAAGCGATTTCCGGCAGAGGTCAATCTAACAATCTACGGGTCACACTTTGCAATCTACGGGTTCAAATTATATAATTGAAAGCCATTAATATTTTCATTCTTCGCTCGCCTAATGCGGTTATTGACCACACCAGACCACAAAATATTGTTTTCTTTTTTTCCGTTTGATTTCTCATTTCTGTGTTTTTTTTTTGGCACATTTGTCAAGGCCGCACACGAATTACCGCTAATTATAGATCCAGAGTTGGCCGAAAGGAAAACAAAAGTTCACAGGCGCCGCCTCTCTCTCAGCTTACTTGGCTCGTTAGACGGCGCGTATACTTAATGTCGTTGCGTATACTTAATTTCGGCACTTTTTGCCAAACGGCCAAACGGTCGCAGCTGGCATTCGGTTTGCAGTTTGAGTTGTGCGATTTATTTACCCTTAATTACACCTTTTTATGTTTTTATTATACCCTGTGGCCATTACCAATGCATGAGAGGGATATAAGAAGGTTGGCAGTGGCATCTCCAACCCCATAAAGAATATATATATTCTTGGCTAACATCAGCCGTCGTGTATTTCTAGACATTGTCTGTCTGTCAGTTGGTGAAACACCAAATTTGGTATGCAAGTTTGTTTTGAAATTGTAGATTTATACCCGTAAAACTATTTATAGGTATTGACAACTAGAATTTAAAAGAATAGCTTTGAATTTTTGGTATATATGTACATATGTTGCTTTAATATCTTAAGTACTTCATAAAGAGGGAAGTTTTTCAGTAGATACTTTTCACAGTATGTAGTTACTTGAAACGTAAGCAGGGAAGTTATTCAGTAGATACTTTTTACAGTATGTAGATACTTGAAACGTGTCTTAGGGTACGATCACTATCTACAGGGTATCTTCCAGTCAATAATGATCAATCTTATTTGTATTCAACTGTTTATTTGTATTTAGGGTGCCACTCTTTGTCGGTACTTTTTCGGGGGCAGTGTGTTACCGTGTTTCGACTGTCTTGTAAGTGTCATTAATAAACTGATTTATGTGTGCTGGCCAAGTGCCACCTGCAACTACCCCAGCACTTGCCCCTGCAACTGCAACTCAGCTCGTATTCTCAGTATTCTTCCTGCAGCGACTTGGCTTGCAATCCGTTGACCCCGTTAGCAACGCTGCTGTGTTTTGCTGCAGTTTTTTGCAGCTCCATAAATAAACCAGGTCTATAAATAAACATGCATGCATATCATACATATAGACACAAGATACATATGTATCTACATGCATGGCCTGTGCGATACTCCACTGCAGCTGCCAGTTATTGTTCGAAATCTGTAAATAGCCGCAACACACGGAAATGTTAAAGCTGCACGAACTGAACTATTTGTGCAGCAACTGGAGATGAATGAGAGCGAGGCATGAGATGAGTTGCACCTTTATAGAGCGAGTTATTGCAACCTTATGAGATACATCTGGCGCGTGGCCAGCAGAATTACAGTCAAAACACTATGAAATATTGTACCCAAGGCGTTGTTAATAATGAAATGTAATCAACCGGAACAGATGCTACACTGCGGTCTATTGTAACTATTGTTTATACATACCAAAGAACCAATAACAATTAAGCTGTAAATAGTGCTATAAATAATCTATTGATAAAAGGTTTTCATCTGCTTGTAGAACAAGAAACTTAGAAATTGTTGTACAAAATATTTTAAGACTGAAATGATAGGCATATCTGATATAATTATAATAGATAGATAGATAGATAAATATATAGATACATATATAGATACATATATAGATACATACAGATAGACTGATAGATAAATATAGATAGATAGATAGATAGATACATAGATAGATAGATAGATAAATAGATAGATAGACAGTTTAATTAATACTTTTGCTCTGATATCTAACATTATTTCCATTGATGATTCGTTCATCTGATCTTTCATCAATACTAAAATTGTAACTGAAATGGTATGCATATCTGATAATAGATAGATAAATAGATAATAGAAAGATAGATAGATACATAGAGAGATAGATAGATAGATAGATACATAGATAGATAGATAAATAGATAGATAAGTAAATAAATAGTTAGATAGATAGAGAGATAGTATAGATAGATAGTAAATCAATACTTTTGTTCTGACAATTAACATGTTTTCCATTGATGATTCGTTCATCTGATCTTTCATCAATGCTAAAATTTCAACTTTATACATTAACTGCTTAATACTTAACTCTCTACACGCTTTTGTTTGGGTTTTGGAATATAAACTAGCTACTCTGTTCTATTCTAAGTGATATCAAACACATCAAATGAATTTCAAGCTGCACAATAAAAACTAATTGCTTGAAATTGCCAATTATTTTAAACGCCATTCAAGCAGAGCTGCAGCTGAGGACGTGCAAGTTTTCTTAAAACATTTCTACAAACTGCACTAAGTTTTGTTTTGTTATTTATTTTTTATGTGTGTAGTAGTTTTTTTTAAAGAAAAATCAATTGTATTTCCCGTTTGCCAAACAAATATAGATTTGCTTTAAAGATTGCATCAAAAGTTGGAGCAGTTTGGCAGCTAACAGGCAACATATGGCAACAGTTTTGGCTACAGACTAGCTTCCTTTCCCGTTCCCCGTTCCTCACCAGTCAAATGCAATCTTTGGCCTAACAATTGTTGTAGTATTTTTAATATTGGCGTCGAATTTTACAGGCGATTGAACAGAGAAAAGCGCCGCTAAATGAAAGCAAGCATAAGAAAATCAAAGTGCGAGCTTATTTTTATACACATTGAAAGCAAACTAAATGTATTTTTAAACGCCGACACGCTAATGCATGCAAAACAAATATATATATACAATGGCCAGGGCCAGGGGTAGGGGGTTAGACGCTGGACAGGTTGAGGTGTGAACTGAGACCTGGCAGACGCTGCTGCTGCCAAAGCTGGCAACAAATTTATGCACATTTTGTATTCGGCATAGTTTTCCTCATACGAGGCTGCATCTCAAGCAAGCCCAACAAATTCATATTTTTATAACCTCTGCATTCAATTACAAATTTGCACTTCGAATCTGGCAAAACTGCATAAACACACAGGTTCAGCTACCTTTGTAAATATGCCTATCCAATTGAATTATGCAGATTGTTAGTAATAGATTCATACGCCCCGTTGGCCCGCAAAGCGTATCCTCCAACTAATTGACAACTAATTGCAAATAACAAAATTTCATAGATCTGTGAATTCCTTACGGCTTTTTATTAGTTCATTTTTGGTTTGGTTTTTACTTTAATTTGTCTATTTAAAAAACGCTACACATTTTCTCACACTTGTCGGCCTGTTCGGCTAATGGGCAATTGTTATTTGATTGGAAACACGCCCGCAGCCAAAAGAACAAGCAAAAAAAACCATGCTCAATTAACAAATACCCTGTATTCTGAAACTTTTAGGTCTTTGATTGATTGATTGATTCATTCATGTTACAAAATTAGTATAAGTTTTTCACTTAATTTACTTAGATAGCCTGAATTGGAGATCTGGTCCCCAAACCTTTGGAAAATGTATGCAATATGCATGTTGAATTGATTGATTGATTCAAATTTTATACAAGTATTTAGATGAGTTCATTTTGAATCATCTAGAACAATGTGAACAATATTCATATTGAATTGATTGATTGATTGATTGATCAACTTTTATACAAGCATTTAGTTGAGTTAATTTTGAATCATCTAGAACAATGTGAACAATATTCATGTTATATTGATTGATTGATTGAATGATTGATCAACTTTTATACGAGCATTTAGTTGAGTTAATTTTGAATCATCTAAAACAATGTGAACAATATTCATGTTATATTGATTGATTGATTGATTGATTGAATGATTGATCAACTTTTATACGAGCATTTAGTTGAGTTACTTTTGAATCATATAAGTCTTTCTAAACGATTTTTATAAGTATTCAAATTTCACAAACTTACATGATTGTTTGATTGATTGATTGATCATTTAAGTTCTACTTGCTTAAAATGTTTGATAAGTTTTCATAACTTAAAGATACTCGGATCCTTGAAGATCCAAACGCAAATCTTACCAATTAACCAACTTGTACTAATTTACAGGCAATTTAAATGATTGATAGCTTGATTGATGGAGTTAGCACCCAAATTGTGCGTCGATTGAACATTTTGAAAGCAAAATATTGCATATACCCTATACTACACTCCATAAACAGGGCATACATGCTGAATTTTCTCGTTTTTTTCTGAAAGTCTCCAGCTACGTGGTCAGAATCGCATACACATTCGGCGCTTTCAACTATTTTCGGCAATGTTCTGGCAAAAATAACATAGTGGTGGAAAAATAGAGAACTCATGGAGTTCACAGCTTGTGGCGATTAGCAGGCAGCTGTCTCTTTCATGCGTGTGCCACATGCCACATTGCACAATACACCAAATTACTCATACGCCGCGTTGTCATCATAAAAAATGATGTATTCATCAACGATTTCGAGCAGCGGGCGATCGTTCTCATCAAATTGTTCCCCCGAGTGCGTTTATCCAAAAGTTTCACTTGCGGCCACTTGAGGCATTTTGGCTTGGTCGTGAGGGGGACGCGAGGAGGAAGGGAGGCACATTTTATGCGGCAACTCGTGTGGTAACTCATTAAAGGTGTAACACGCACACACACATGGATGTGTTATTAATTAGGCAGGCAAAAGTTTCGTTTTTGTCATGCCAACCAATAAAATACACAAATTTTGTTGAACATTTGCTGAATAAACACGAAGATACTTTCTGTGTGTGTGTGTGTGTGTGTGTGTGTTTTGTCAGTCAGTCAGTCCATGATTCAGTCAGTCAATCCAACGTCTTTACAGGTAGATCCCTAATCTAGCTGTAATTTATGGCAAAACTTTTGTTGTTTTCGTAAATTTGTTGAAAAATTTCAATTTGTTGCAATTTATGCGCTTTGCGTATTTATTTACGCTTATTTACGACTTATTTCTGGGAGAAGGCGCTTCTTATAAGGCCAGACAATTATATCTGGGTATTAACTTGAAATGTTTACCAATACTTTTGCATACAAACAAGAATACAATGCAAAGGGCGCTTAAACTTAAAGGAACTCTTTAGTATAAAGTAAATACTCGTATTTATCTTAAAAGTACATAACTTTTTTACGAACTTTAAAACTCTTCAAGCTGTCATTTGGTAGCATAGAATGATATGAAATTATGAATCCAACTCAACAGATATTGAAAAATAATTTAAAACACATTAGGGTTTCATTTGCTGAAAGATAATGGTAGATAATTTAGGAGCCATTAGGATATCATTTGGCAAAGCAGAAATTGGCCAGTTGATCGGCCTGATTGTTAGCTGGTTTTCATGGTAATTGAAGTTTTGAAAAGCATTTTGCCTCGACACCAATTGGCCAGTGTTTGGCCTTAGTTTTTGCCACCTGGTGGCACGCGATGGCTTGCAGCCGTTGCAACTGGCACACTTCAAGGCTCAGATAAGGCATAAAAGTTATTGTGCCTTGGCTCAAACACTCCAGCTAAGTGGAGCATAGCCTTAAGCCACTCAAACAGCAATAGATGAAGGCCCGCCCATGCAGCAAAGGCGGCCTGAAAAGGCACATTTTGTGCGAATTTCAATGCTAATTGAAGTGCAGCTGGTGAACAGAGATGCGGAGAGAGAAATGCTAGTTGGCCCATTGAAACGTGACAATCCGCTTAAATCTATCCCTCTTTGGTTGCCACCATCTACCCCACAGCCCTCGCTCAGCATGGACAACACGGTTGAAACGCTGCTCATCAAAAATGAAGGCGATTTTATCAGCGTGGAGCAGGGCAAGGAGCTGAATGCACGCAAACGTCACTCACAGCAGCTGGTCCATCCGCCACATGCCGCCCAACTGCATCATCATCATCATCACCAGGTGCAGGGGCAGGGACACGGTTACTCCCAACAGCAGCAGCAGCAGCAGCAACAACACAAACGGGATGAGAACATGCGACAACTCTTGGATGTCACCAATACGCTTACCATTGAGGAGCTGCGCGACTTTGAAATGCGGTATGTACCACAAAATATCAGACCTATTCAAATAAATCAACAAAAAAATACATTTAAAACCTTTAATATTTTTATAAGCAACTTATAAGAAACTTCCAAGATAGATGCACACTCAGCTTAAACTAAAATTCAGTCTGAATTCCAAACATCTACCAAAAAATGTCTAATAATAATCTGCTTCAGCCTTTGCTATAGAATCAAGTGGAACTCGGACCAAGCATCTTACCTTATGTACTTCATATATGTACTCATATACACAAGAGTAAATGCCATCAATTGAAGATCTTATTTGATGTGAGTGACATTAAAGCTGCAGATTTCATTTGCCTGATTGATAGCAGCGCCATAAAAACCAACTGGCGAAAAGGCTATCAAAACATTTCCTAAATTGCCAAACTCACATAAAAAACAAAAATTGGCTCTCAATTGCATTTTATGAGCTGCAGCTGTTGTACTTCATTTTCAAATGTTACTTCACATTTAAACGCATTTGTTTTTTGCTCAAGCTTCAAAAATTAAAGACAGTTCTCGTACCGATATATTCTAAATAGATGCCTGATCCGAGTTTCATATTCAAAGCATTTCCAAATACCCAGGGTAGAAATTAAATAGTTTTGCTGTACCTTCTTTTAGTTCTTAGACAATCCTAAAGAACGATTTGTTTATTACCGTGAAATTAAATCGCAAAGTGATACTCGAAACAGGACTGACTTTCAATTCACAATATTTTCTATAGCATACTTTTAAGCGCGCGTCACATGTAATCATTTTGTAAAACTTCCTGAAAGTATTCGAAATTAAAGCGCGTTTTATTAAATTCAGAATAATAAAATGTAGGAGGAAACATGTAATTAATTTTATATTTAATATAAAGGCAAAAATGACAATATAGACAGTGCGAAATTCGCTATAAGAAATTTTTGCTGCTAAATTAATCGAAATTTGACTTTTGCACCTTGCATTGTTTCTCAGGCTGTTGTGGGGACAACTTGTGGGACAATTTGTGGGACAAATGGTGGTCAAGTTGGCACACAACCGATAAAGTCAGGTATAGAGATTCGCCTGCTGTGCAATGGTTGCGTACAATTCCTGCAACATGTTGCAAGGCCAAGCCAAACACGCTTACGCACACAGACAAGACAGGTGTGTGTGTGTGTGTTGCATACTATGTAATTCCAATTACCGCTCGTATGATGCAGTTGACGCTGGTATTCCTATTAAACTGCTGTCAGCAGCAGACTGCTTGTAAACAAATGGTTATAGAGTCAAGTTTAATTCATTCTCGGAATTTTTATGACCAGTAACCACTAAAAATAGCTTAAAAGGGTCTCGTATAGTTGAGCAAATGCATTTTGAGGACAGTAGTAATATTTTTTTTTATATAATCCTCAACAACCCAGTTAAACTAGCCTTGTTTGTCTGCTTATCTATGTAAACCAACATTTATCTCAGGATCTATAAGACCTAGAGCCAGCAAATTTGGTATGTATAGTACCCATATACCTAAAGCAGATCAGGCTTCAATCACATTTTTGATAGTTCAATGCGCACTCACGAAAATCATTAGGTAAAAATATAGATTTTTGGCAGTTAAGAGCTGAAGTAGTAGCCTTACTTTCCAGTCGAACATTCTCGATTAGAGTTGACTGATTTGTTCTTACATTAGCTTGTAATTTGAAAGAAGTTGCAATTAGTATACATTGTAACTTGCCACTTACAGCTATGGCTCTCCACATCACAGCCGCTCGCAGTCCGTGAAGATGCCAGGAAGTCGCGCTTCTGGGCGCCCCAATCAGTTGTGCTTGCCCCAGCAGAGATCTCGGTAAGAGTTGCAGCTGCAATAGCTTAACCAAACATCGCCTAACTTTAGGTCTTTCCACACAACAGCGTGGCCTCCATGCCCAACACTGGCGTCGAGGAGGAATACTACAGATTGCGACACTTTTCCATCACCGGCAAGGGCGTTGTCAATCGCGGGGATTCGCTTAAGAGTCGACGCAGTCGCTCCAACAATAGCGTGGCCAGCTCGAACTCCAGCACAGAGCACTTGACCGCTCAGCAGCAGCAGCAGCAACAACAACAACTACAACAGCAGCTGCCCGCACCCAGCTCAACATCCGCGCGCACCTCGCTGGCCTCCAGTCGCGAGAGCAGCACCTCCAATCCCGGCAATGGACCATACAGGTAAGCCACAGCTGCCACAGCTTGTCAGAGCGGGCTTAACCGAGCTAATCCTTTGCAGAGTTTTGATGCTTGGCGGTCCGGCGGTGGGCAAGAGTTCGCTGGTCTCACAGTTCATGACCTCGGAGTATTTGCATGCATATGACACGAGCATTGGTGAGTAGCCGCCAACCACACAGCCCCTCCTTACTCCTCACTCCAGCCTCAAACTCCACCGAATGCTGCTTAAACTTCGCCTTAGTGTCTAGGTTTAGGTTTTAGTGCTTTGTCATTGTGAGTCCCTCTGTGTGTCCTCCCTGTGTGTCCCCCCCCTTGTGTGTCGTCCCTCTGTATGTGTGTGTGTGTGTGTTTGTGTCAGTCTGGTCCTCAACCCTTGACCCTTAAATGTGTGTGTCTAGTTTCGTTGTATCTTTTGTTTGTGTGCGTTCTTGCCTTGACATTTGCCTTCACAATTTTTATTTTCCTTTATTTGTGTACGCTTTGTTTGTGTTTATGTTTCGTTTTTAATTTGTTGTATTTATCTGTTGAATTTGTGTGTCGTTTGTGCTTTGCCCTTGACTACACAAATTTACGACCATCTCACAAAACATATTTCGTATATATATTTATTTATTTTACGTTGGTTGACTTTTTACGACCCCGCCTTGTACATATGGGCATTGAGATTTGGTCTCACAATTGGAATAAAAGAACATCAAAAAACAAAATAAAGGAAATTTTGCTGGAAAATTTTTACAAATCGAAATGGCAACAAAAATGCGTACAAAATTGACAGAAATATAAAATAAAAAGCTGCAGATGTACAATGCGGAATAAATATGCTTTTAATCTGCGGAAACTTGGAGCAACCAAGTAGAAATTGTACCAAATGTTAGCTCAACTCCAGGTTTCCAAAGTTTTTGCTGTAAATTAACCAGAACAAACGCAAGCACCTTAAACTATTGTAACACCCTTCCAAAAAAACAATATAAATATGTATATGATATTTTTCTGTTCTCTCTCTCGTCTTTTGACCATATAACAACCATATAACAACCCAACGTTTCATCAAACATAACAACAACAACAACTAACCAATAAAAAACAACAACAAAATGACAAAAATCAATTTGATTATAACTATAATCCTTATCTCAGATCTAGGCAACTGTGATATACGCATACATATTGAAAAAGCCGCCGACGGTAATAGCAACAACAACTAAACCAAATAAAATTCTATCCAAAAAAAATAATAATAATTATAATATTCAACTTTATTCCAATACAATATTTAATCTATACCTAAATGCTTTCCAAAATTTTATCAACTTTTGCCGACAAATAGTACTTACTATATATTTTCCAAACTTTTATTTTCACCTTGTTTGCGTTGCGTTTCCAATTGAATTCCGATTAATATACTTAACTAGCTCTTAATTTAACCTAATCTTAACACACTGGACACGCCCACGTACACACTCCCTAATTAGGTCACTAGCTTAGCTAGCAAAGCCCCAAAGTAGCCCTCCCCACACCACACACAACACACCACACACAACACACACTCCCCCTCCCAAAACAGGCAGTAGTAAACTTACTTACCTGCTCCATCAATTGATTGTCGAGTAAATGCGGCTTTGTTTGTTCAAGGACTCTGATTTATGTGCCAGTCCCCGCACCCGAACGCCCCTCCCGAGAACGGGTCAAGTTATTATTATTATGGAAAACACAAAAGACAACTACAACTACAACGAGAGATACAAATACAAATGTGAATGTGATTAAGTTGGGCCAACTACTTCTGAATTGGCCAAAACAAAAGATAATATCTTTTGTGTGTAGTGTTATTTATCGAAGCGGAAAATTGTTGTAATATTCCATATGTCAATTGGATTTTGCCTGGTTTCGGCAGCTTTCAAATAATTATAATGTCAGCTAATTGAAATGCAGTCAACTCATAAATGTGCTTTATAAAACCCATGAAATTTGAGATGTGTAATTATTAAAAGCCATAAATACGCAAAAATGTCAATTGCAATTTGTAATTTATGCGATACCGCAAAATTGAATAAATGCAACGAGAATGCAGATTTTGTGATATATTTATTATATTATAATATATCAACAATTTTCGGTTCAGGCTCTAAAAGCAATAAATTGAGGCGCAATTAAAATATATATAAACTGAACATGTGCAATACGGATGGTTAGCACACACTCACACACACACACACACACATTCTCACACGCACACAGTCAAGCGCCAATCACATTTCATTGCATACCTTTGGGCGCAATTCGGAATTTCATTTAAATGCGTTTTTCCAATCAACATTTACACCCAGTCATAAGGATTTTATGCCACCACAACCTCCCCCGCTATGTGTATATACATATCACTATGGAGTGTCAGAAATTAATTCAGAATCCAACTCTTCACAGACACACACAAGCCAATCAATTCATCAATTGTAAATAAATATATGTAAATACTCTCTGAATGAACTCACGTTTCTTGCACCTTTTATTTGTAGCCTTAATATCTTAAGTTCTTATTATATTTTACTTAATTACGATACAAAGTGTTGCTACTTGTTTTAATGAAACATTCTTAATGCACACAGATGATGAATCCGGAGAGAAGGCCGTATCAGTATTACTCAGCGGCGAGGAATCAGAGTTAATATTCATCGATCATGGATACACTGAAATGACTGTAAGTATCTCTGCTGATGAAAGGCATTTATGCTGAACTGTTAACCCAAATGCCATTTGCAGTAAGGTCACTCAGCACTTAAGTTTTCAACCTTAAAGATACTTTATCTGTGACATTTCATAATGCCATTACCAAACACGCACACACATACACAGACTCAGATAGATTCATAGCTCAGCTCTCTTGAACCTCACTCAATGTCATTCTGTTATTTTTGTTCTGCTTTCACAGCCGGATGAATGCTTGACCAACTATGATCCACATGGATACTGCGTCATCTACTCCGCTGCGGACCGCAGCAGCTTCAGCGTTGCCGAGCAGGTCCTTCAGGTGTTGTGGACCAATCAGAACATCGCACAGAAAGCCGTTATACTGGTGTCCAACAAAGCGGACCTGGCCAGGAGTCGACTCGTCACATCCGAAGGTAAATGAATATGCCCCCCTCATGCCAGCCTCAATACACGGCTTTTCAGCATTTTCATTAACACTTCAAACTGCGCTCGATTGGTTATTCCATTCTTTCGTATAAATAGCTACATAAAACTGACAAGGTGCGGGCGTGGGCAGGGTCTGAGTCTGCAAAGGACACCACAAAAGCGGCCACAGACAGCTGCAGTCGCTTTAATTTTGGTTTTTCAATGAAAGTTGATCAAGCGGAAGCTGATTGGCGGTACGCCCAAGCCAACTATACACACACACACATAGATACAATACATATATATATATTCTACATAGATATAAATACGTACACAGAAGAAGCAGCGAGCCATCGTTAAATGTGAATCAAGTGAAGGTCACTTAACTTCAATGCTGCCCGCTCGTTGCGTTTTATGTATTTTCAAGTACACCCACTTAATATACCCTACACAAACTGTTGATATTTCAACAGGGCTAGGCTGTTTATCATGCTCAAAAAGTACAAAATTAACAAGAGTGTTATACTTGATTTAAAAACACGTCTTAACATAAGTTAACTACTGTTAATTGCTGTTGACATCGTTTAAGTAAAAGCCGATTAACAGCTTATTAGCATAGCTCAGACACTGTTAAGCTTAAGAGCCAGTTAACAGAGTGTTAACATAACAGAGCACTCAAACTGAAAATGTATTAACTGAAAGTTTATCAAGGTTTTCCTTGATTTAAAAACATGTCTTAACATAAGTTAACTACTGTTAATTGCTGTTGACATCGTTTAAGTAAAAGCCGCTTAACAGCTTTTTAGCATAGCTCAGACACTGTTAAGCTTAAGAGCCAGTTAGCAGAGTGTTAACATAACAGAGCACTCAAACTGAAAATGTATTAACTGAAAGTTGACCAAGGTTTTCCTTGATTTATAAACATGTCTTAACATAAGTCAACTACTGTTAACTGCTGTTGACATCGTTTAAGTAAAAGCCGCTTAACAGCTTTTTAGCAACCATAGCTCAGCCACTGTTAAGCTTAGGAGCCAGTTAGCAGAGTGTTAACATAACATAGCACTCAAACTGATAATGTATTAACTAAAAGTTTATCAAGGTTTTCCTTGATTTAAAAACATGTCTTAGCATAAGTCAACTTCTGTTTATTACTGTTGACATCGTTTAGGTAAAAGCCGCTTAACAGCCGCTTATTAGCATAGCCAGCCACTGTTAAGCTAAATTTATTTATTTTTTAGTTATTCATTTACTGGTTAGCTTATATCTAGTTTCCGTACTTATCTAAATTGAGCGCCAATTAACAGAGTGTTAACATAACAGATCACTCAATTTATTTATTTATTTATTACGAGTTCATGTGCTTTATGAAAACTATATACGAACTAACGATCACTCAACTTAAAGTTGATTAGAAAATACTATATCATGTTTATTAGAACTGTAGTTGCATCTAAAATATCATATCACAGGGTATTCAAGCTTCGACTTCAGGTTGTAGCCGAATCTTTTTAGTTTTTATATCAATTTAAACGGCCAACGGATTTGTGCACCGTTAGCATCCTATATCCATTGCTTTCATCTAAGAAATTCAATATTTTCACAAATTATATTTGTCTTCAATGGCCGCTTACGGAAGTGCCAGCCTCAACAAAAATGAGCCAAATTTAGGTCATGCGACAGCGGGCGGGCGACAGCGGTTGGCGGAGGGTGTCAACAAGTGCTTTGGGTGTCGTTTTTATAGTCATATAGCCGGGAAATTGTTTAAGCGCAAAATTGATTACATTTCATTCCTGAGGCTTACGCATAAATAAGCCCGTTGCCATTGTTGTCAAGGTAAAGAGGATGCTCTGGGCAGCCTGTATCCCTAATTTCATAAGATATTTATAGAATCCTAAGGCTCCACATAGCTAAAGACCGAGCTAAAACAACAGCGATGATTACTAAACAAAAGTTATTATTTCAAAATGTCAATTACAGCAAAGGCAATCCTTAAACTAAACTCTTAAACTCACATTAAATATATATATATATGTATGTTTATATGAATTATAGTATAATGGTATATTTAAGCAGCTTGTATGCACTCTAAAATATTTGAAATTCAGGGCATTTTGCCATTTTAGTTGCCAAGAACAATAGTTTTCATTGTTTATGTGTTTTGTTTGCTTTTAATTAAGCCTCGGACCAGGAGCCGGTCTGACTTTTGTTAAGCCAACTTAGGAGGGATGGGACTGGGTTTTTTGGGGTTCGGTATTAGTAAATTGTTCGCATATATATATAAATCTTTAAAGCCCTGTCTCTAGCTGGAGGGTAAGTAGATATTGCCAGCTGGGTGTTTAATAAAAGCACCGTAATAAGCTGCTAGCATTTAGGAGAGATGAGAACATGCTATCAAAATCTAATAAAATGACGCCAACTTTTTCGCACATCGTTAATAAAAATATGTGTGTGTGTGTGTGTATTCAAGTGGGTGTATGTGTGTGTGTGTGTATATGGCTTTAATAAAAGCAAACCAGGCCTACAAAATACACACACATTGGTACACATTGTACTCGTAGCACCAGATTTTATGACAACAGGCGCAGGAAACGTGACGAAATCTATGGAGCATTCAGGACCCAGAGCTTGGGGTGGGGAGTGCGGAGTGTGAGAATAATGGGCAACGTGTTTAGATATAAATTGTCCAAGTTTTCGGGTTTTTATTACCATCCTAAGAGTTTGACTAAGCGAGGCAATTCGATTTGATTAACTTGCCACATAACTGAGATTCACCGAGCCACTAAAATTCATAAACTTCTTTCTTTTTTCTCTCTCTCTCTACAGAGGGCAAAGCCATGGCCACAGCGTATGATTGTAAATTCATTGAGACCTCGGTGGGCATTAATCACAACGTGGACGAGCTGCTGGTGGGTCTGCTCTCCCAGATACGCCTCAAGCTGGAGAATCCCGAGAAATCCAGGTTTGTACACAGCACACAAGGTTTCAGTTTCATTTAATAACCGTGTGTCCTGCAGGGATCTGTTTCGCAAGCGTTCCATTCGCAAGTCCAAGCGTCGGGCCTGCTCTCCGCTCAGCGCCGGCTGCCTCAATGCCAACACGCCGTTGGGTCCGCTGGGAGCAGCATTGGGAGATACGCCAGGTACGCCGCCAGGCAGCGCACACAGCAGGTGAGTTACTCTTTACAGTGTGTCCTTGCAGCTATTTAATTTCATTTTTTTTTATATATCGTTTGCAGCCCGCGTAAATATCGCGGCTCACGCACGTCCACCAGCCTGAAGGTCAAGGGTCTGCTCGGACGCGTCTGGACGCGCGACTCCAAGTCGAAGAGCTGCGAGAATCTGCACGTGCTCTAAGGACCCTAAACAAACACATACACACACACACACCACACACACACACACACACAACGACTGAGCATGGGCAGGAATTGTCGGGAGTGGGGGGCATTTTAGTTGTTACCCATTTAGCCTTTTGGTTTCCCAAATTCGGTGCATACAAAATCCACAGGATTAAGTACTACAATAACAGATATATCTCCCTTAAATGATTCGCCTAAGTTTTCAAACGTACAAGTTACAAATAGACTCATAACTCATAGTTGTATTATCGCTGTACATATGTATCATTTCTATTCTACTATAACTATAGTTTACTGCTAGTTATTATAATTTTAATTATATGGGTCCTTACATGTACCGAAACTTATGTACATAGTTAAACATTATTCGACAAATATACTACATAATTTTTAATTATTCTTTGATGCATTTTCATTTCTTATATATCATCTTATAAAGTGTATTTCGTATTTGGATCAACTCGTACTTCCATGGGCTAAGTAATTTATTTTCTTTAAGTAAACTAATTAAATATTTTCAAAAACTTTCAGAACCATCCATAACATTCTTTATAACTGCCGCATTTGCATGATTTATGCAATTTTTTTTAAAATGAAATTATTTTACAGGGCTTAACAAGTTAATTATTATATAAAAAACACGTTGAATCAAAAGCAATAATTTTTTGTAATTTTTTAAAAAATTAAATTATAACCCAAAAATGAGATGAAAGAAATTGTACTGATTTTTAGAACGTTTGGCAAATGTTCGCCGAATAGAATTTATTATTAATTACAATTAATTAAATATTTATAATTCCGTATATATACTACAATGCTAATTAAATTGCATTTTTAAATCATATTAATATTCGTGTTGTTCAAATTGATTATTCAATATTCAATATTCATTAATGAAACTAACAAAACACACTAAACAAAAAAGAATTTTTAAATAATTAAAAATATGTATAACAAATTTGTATTATTCAAATTCAATTTGCATTATGTAGTTTTTAAGTAAATCTTGCCAACTTTTGGAGCATGCAAATACAAATAAAAAAAAATACAATTTTTGTTATAGAAACCATGTGCACAGCATTGGCACTCATTATAAGTAGGTTTCTTACATTAGTCGGGACCATTTCGAAATTGAACTAGAGCTACCACACAAAATATATGTTTTCTCCACATAGGGAGAGGAGTTTAACATTAGTTTTTACATGCAATTTACTGAAATACATACATATATATATATATCAAAATTCAGCAAAAATTAATATGGAAATTCATGTGGATATATTGGACCGTCTGTATCAGATTTTGAGAGGTTCTTGCACAACAAAAATTTTTTGAAAAATTATCAATGTTACATTTTAATAACACGTAGCTAAAGGCATAGACATTTGATTTATTTGTTTAACTTTTGCGCTATATGCATTATTATAGATGTGAACTTACATGTATTGTATATCAAAACTATTGCAGCACAATGGAATTTAAATGAATATATATATAATACTAACAAACTTTTTGGCAATGTCCAATTCTCTTTAATGTAGCAAATCAATAATACTATAAATGTGAAATTTGCAAATTATAAATGAAGCTCCTTAAATGAGACAAATCGCAGACATGCTAACACTTATATAACATGTCTATGAATTTATTAGTAAAAATATTTCGATGTATTTTTGTGTCCAGCATAAAAGCAAACCAAAAATGTCAAACAAAATGAATTCGAGCCTAGGAATGTCAGTGGCAAGTAATTACACCCAGATGCAAACTGGTTTAAAAATTGAATGTACTTATAAAGCTATGTAGAAACGCGAAAAAGTCAGCCATAAATTGAATAATTGTCAGAATGTTTAAGATAGAGAAACACGAAAATTCCATTTACTATTACAAAAAACTATATGTGTAATGAATGTATAATAAATGTGTAAACTTTCAACTTTAAACGACAGTGTATTTTCATTTATATGGCTCTAGTCTTTCAAACGTACATTTAGCCGTTACAAGTATACTTGTTTGAATTGCAGTTACAATATGAACTGGAACTGGAACTGGAACTAAAACTGGTATTCAACTGAAACGGCAACAGCTGTTCCATGAACGCGCATTCAGCGAATGGCAACAAAGACAGCTGTTCATCTTGTGTGAACGGCTGTTTTTAATTTACCCAGTAGAAAATATTCACGGTCAGCGTGCAAATTTCGCGGTCAACGTTTCGGCTACGCGGAAGTGACTAGTTGTTTATGTAATATGTTTAGCTGACGATAAAGTATTCCTTTAGTGTACCATAAGACGTGATATATATTTAGGCCATCAAAATGTTGCTGTACCATGTGCGATCCGTTGCGCGCTCCACCCTGCCCTGCCACACCAAATTGTTACTTCGTATAAAACTCCCAGCCGTCGTTGCCTCTCAATGCCGCAACATCAGCCCCATGGCCGAGTACCAGCGGCGCGTCAGTTCTGGCCAACTGATGCACGATGACAAGCAAAGGCAAACAATGGAGCAGCTGGACGCACTCTATAACAGACTCAGGGGCTATACGCCCACTAGGCAGGAGTCATCTGGCGGCTTCTTCAGCTCACTTTTTGGCAGAAAATCCAGCGATGAGCACGATGCTGAAGATGATTTGAATGCAGGCAACCATGCCCCCAAAGGACTTTATATCTACGGCAGTGTGGGCGTTGGCAAGACCACGCTCATGGATCTGTTCTACGAATGCTGTAGTGAGGTGTGTGCAAATTGAAATGGGAAAGACGACTAAATTCTATAAGCTCCAATACTTATATCGTGTGTCTAGCCACATTATCTCAGGGTATCTTATCAAGAAAAATTGATTTCTTATTTGCATATGATATAATAGTTCCATCATACTAAAACCTTAGCGAGAAAATTATGTACTAGTACTACAAGTCTATCGATATTGGCCCACTCGATTGTCTCGATAGTCGATATTTTCATTAGTTCTAGAAAAAACAGTACGCAGTGGAAAAAATCGGTGATCACCAAGTAGTGATGTCATCATCGATTGTTGTAATAGTTTAAATAGTATAAATGAGTATTAATGGTCTCCAAAACTATCGATATTTCCGATAGTCTTACCGATATGCACCCAATTGTAGGTTCATCGACACACAAACCACTCCAACAAATATATGTATAATAGATCTTATAGAAACGGCAACTCACCCAATTTTTCTTTAAACAGATTCCCAGGAAGCAGCGTGTTCATTTCAACGCCTTCATGACAACCGTACACGGCCGCATACATGAGGCCAAGGAGCGTCAGGGCCCAGTTGATCGTGCCTTTAATTCGGAGAAGCCGGCGCCTTTTGATCCCACTAAACCTGTTGCTGATATGATTGCGCATGAGTCGTGGCTGATCTGCTTTGACGAATTCCAAGTGACAGATATTGCGGACGCGATGATACTTAAGCGGCTCTTTACGCACCTTTTCAGGCATGGTATTGTCATTGTGGCCACAAGCAATCGGCATCCTGAGGACCTTTACAAAAATGGTTTGCAGCGTGTTAACTTTTTGCCGTTTATTGCACTGCTGCAAAAACGGTGTCTGGATTCCAAGCTGGACTCGATTGACTATCGACGCATTGCCCAATCGGGTGATACCAACTATTTCGTGATAGGTCAGTCGGACGCCGATGGCAACATGACACGCATGTTCAAAATTTTATGCGCTGAGGAGAACGACATCATTAGACCCCGCACGATCACCCACTTTGGCCGCGATCTCACTTTTGCGCGCACCTGTGGCCAGGTCTTGGACAGCAGCTTCAGCGAGCTCTGCGATCGCGTGAGTAATCAATGGCGATAGTTAATCAATATTGTATTAATCAATTTGCGTTAGCCTTTAGCTGGTAGCGACTATGTGCAAATATCACAGTTCTTTCACACGGTACTCATTCGCGATGTGCCCCAGCTGAATCTGAACGTAAAATCCCAAATGCGTCGTTTCATAACGCTTATAGACACCCTATACGACAACCGAGTGCGTGTTGTCATATCCGCGGAGTCTCCGCTGGATAGTCTATTTCAAGTCACATCTTCATCCATATCAGACTCGGACCGTGCACTGATGGACGACCTAAAAATCACGCAGGGTTCGGTTAGTTTCCAGCAGCTCTTTAATTGCTTTAATTATCCTTACTCACATCAATTTATTTTCAGAATGCATCCAGTTCAAGCGTTTTTACGGGCGAGGAGGAACTGTTTGCATTTGAACGCACTATATCACGACTGTATGAGATGCAGAAACGAGAGTACTGGGAGCAATGGGCAAAGCATCGTTAATACTATAAATTATTACAATCAAAATTAATGCAAAGCAATAGTGTAATTAGCACAATTAAACTTAATCCTACCTCGTGTGGCCGTCACAAACTTATAACACAATTGTTATCATTTAAATGATACGTATAAATTGAATTGATTTAGATGTTATCTGTCCTTCCAGCAAGTGAATTACCCCCATCATTATCAATCAAATATTAGCACTGGTTTTAATGTTATGTGTGTATTCTAAGGGATGGGGATTTCAGCACAATCATACGTTTTTTAATTTTTTATTCAGTAGCAAAAGACATGCGGCAAGTATGTCTAGCTTATTATAATAATTATTCCCATTTATTTAATAATTCTACTGCCATATGTTCCAAACCAAACAGAGTAAAAACAATGTCATCATATTTCATGAGAGGGATTTCATCTATATAGGACAATATTATCAGCTGGCAAGGCGAGTTCTTAAGGGTATTCAGGAAGTCCGTATCAGATCTAAGCTTCTTGAGGTAATTAAATAAAAACTTTATAGCATTGTCATATAGAAGCTCATGCCTACGCAAAAAATTGTTTTCCTCCATGATTTTAATTATTAGCTCATTCTCCAACGTACGTTCTGGAAAAGCAAGCCCAAATGTTCTTTCTTTAATTAAATTGGTCGCTATTCTGACCATCAGAGGAATTACAGCTGCAGGATCACTCAGCAACGGTACTTGAGGATCAATAAAATGCGAGAGAATACTAATATCTGCTGGGCCAAACTTCGTTAGATTCAAACTCAGATATTTTTCAATGTCCGCATGAATTTTCTGGAAATCATTGAGTCGCGTACGCAATTCCGGTTTGCTCTCGGCCAGTGGTGTAAATGCATCGATGATTTGTTTATACAAATTTTGGAGAGGTAACATAGTCCACTGGAACAGCTTTATCCCAGCCGCACCAATGAAATCGACCACCTTGAGGCGCAGGTCAGGCAAAGTATCAATTTTGCATTCTTTCCTAACATACTCTATAACACCATCATCTATAGCGTGGCTTAGCTGTATGATATATGTACAAAATGTTAAGTTCAACTAGTGGCAAGTATTGAGATTCAACCAACCTGTAGAAATACTAACAGCAGCACCAATGGAAATATCTTATGCGACTTCATCTTCGTAATACCAACACAGCTGAGGGTTAGCTTATTTATAATCTCAATGGCCCCGTTCCCAATCCGATTCATTTATTCAATTGGCTATGCTAATCACAAGATTTAAATAAATTTATAACGCTATTTAAGAAGTTAATTAACACTAAAAGTGTAATAATTGAGACATACTATAAAAATATTATGTTCGTTCTAGAAATGTCAAAAACTCGAAAAGTTCTGCACCGATTGAGCTCAGATTTTGACACAATATACAGTTCGCTTTTAGAAATTATCTAATCTATTTTTCGCAATAATAACTACCGCCGACCGCGAGAAACCAGATTTTTACGTTTTCTTGCTTATTAAAAGCAACAGTAGGCTTTTCCTAATGCTTCATTATAGAGAAAAAAAAACTTCAAACATGCTACGGAAAAATATAAATAATAAAAGTTAAGAACTAGAGCTTGCGGCATACAGTTTTGTGCGCAGCGAAGTACCTAAACCGGCGAGAGTTTTTTTTTATACTATGTTCCCGAAGGTATCGCCCCCGGGACCAGAAACTCACTAACTTTCTGCTATACCTTCCAAGGAAAAACTGCAGACTAATGATAGGAGTATTGACTGGACATTGCCTAGTAGCAGCTCATGCTAAAAAGCTGGGGATATTAACGGAAGACGGCTGCCGGAAATGTAAGGAACTAGGAGTTGTGGAAACCTTGGAACACCTTATATGCAGCTGTCCAGCACTTGCAACACTAAGACATCGATACTTCAACAGACACTGGCTCACAACACCAGAAGAAGCGGTCAGACACACTCCCAATGCGCTCTTGACAGGATCAACAAACCTCCTAACGACCTTCAGTATCCAGCCGTTACAAATATATTGCACCAGTGTTAAATTTTAAATTATACGTATAAATTGAATTGATTTAAATGTTTTCTGTCCTTTTACCAATATTAGCACTGGTTTTAATGACGTGTTTAAGGATCTGGAGATTTCATCACAATCATTGGTTTTCTATTTCTATTCTTGGCGAGAAAATAATATTTGCTAACAATTCGTTTATAAAATTAGGATTATTTTCTAATTTAATGGTTACATCCATAATATGCAATATCCAAGCCTTGCACGGCGAGGGACTAAGGGACTTTAAGAAGTTCGAATCAGACCCAAGCTTCTTGAAGTACTTAGGCAAAAAATTTTGAATGTTGTCATATACCAGATATTGAATACGCCGGAAGTCGTTCTCCCTCATGATATCATAGATGAGCGAGCCCTCCAACGCAGTATTTTCGTGAGGGCCAAATATTCCATTCACTATTCTGATCAGCAGAGGAATTACAGCTTCTGGGTCAGGCTGCAACGGCATTTGACCTTCGAGTAAGTACAAGAGAATATTGATATCTGCTGGGCCAAACTTCGTTAGATTCAAACTCAGGTATTTTTCAATGTCCGCATGAACTTTCTGGAAATCATTGAGTCGCGTACGCAATTCCGGTTTGCTCTCGGCCAGTGGTGTAAGTGCATCGATGATTTGCTTAAATAAATTTCGGGCAGGTAACATAGTCCACTGGAGCAGCTTTATCCCACCCGCACCAATGAACTCGACCACCTTGAGGCGCAGGTCAGGCAAAGTATCAATTTTGCATTCTTTCACAATAGGCTCTATAAAATCAAAGGCGTGGCTTAGCTGTATGATGTATGTACAAAATGTTAAGTTCAACTAGTGGCAAGTATTGAGATTCAACCAACCTGTAGAAATACTAACAGCAGCACCAATGGAAATACCTTCTGCGACTTCATCTTCGTAATACCAACACAGCAAAGGGTTAGCTTATTTATAATCTCAATGGCCCCGTTTCCAATCCGATTCATTTATTTAATTGGCTATGCAAATCACAATGTGGTATTGTAATATTGCGTGGTAAAAGCGAACAGGAAAGTTTTATAGTTGAGACATACTCAATATCTTACTATACTAGCTGGTAAAACCCGAGCGTTGTCCGGCGAAATATTTAGATTGAAACGCATTGTACTGATTTTGAATACTTTCGTCAATCGTAAGAAATACACAACAAGCGCGCCCCACGATTTTCCCGCCCGCGGGGGTGGATATTCCTGAATGGTTGACCCATATAACTAATGACTTTTAATGTAGGGCAATAAGAATGTCTAACTAAACCAATAATCTCACTCATTTGTCCTTGACTACCATTTCCCGTCCGAGGCGACTCTTAAATTATTTTTTGTGTAGCCAATTAATGTAGTGTCCTTCGAAAATTAGCTTCAAAATAATCGAGTGTTTGAAAACGCGTTTGAAGCCAATCGGACGATAGTCAAAAAAGTTTCTTACAACAAGCTTTTCGCGAATTTTCCGACCTTGGGGGTGGATTTTCCTTGAGTAGAATCCTCAAAACGAGTTTGAAGTCAATCGCATAAAAATTTTAAATGTATGCCACAGTTTTCCACCAATTTTCCGACCGTGTGAGTAAATTTTGCAAAACCGGGCAAACACGTATCGAATAATTTTACGTGAAGACCTTTGAAATTGAATTTGAAAGTGATCGGAGTAAAATTAGACTTTCGCCCATTTTCCGCTCAAGCGGGTTTCCAAAATCGCCGAAATATGTTCCAAATGAATTTTTGTGAAGATCTTTAAAAATTAGTTTGAAACTGATCGGATGGTAAACAAAAAAGTTTCATAAAACGATTTTCCACGCTTGTAGAATTTTCCAAAGCACGTTCATCATAGATGGAACCTTCTGTGAAAATTTCAGCGTTCTTACTCTTATAGTTTGCGCTGTGCGATTATGAATCAGTCAGTCAGTCAGTCAGTCAGTGAGTACAAACTCTTTTATATATATAGATACAAATATTTCACTCTAAGATTCTTACTGATAATTAGTTCTAGCTTAGTATTAAATAAAATCTCGTATATTAATATTTGAGCTTAGATTTTTAAATCAAGTTTAAACAAAACTACACAAACCTGATACAATTTTCTTGCAAATTATCCGTAAAACGTTTTGTGTGGTAACTCAACAGTTCTTTCTTCATAAGGTTTCCACTTCACTTTTGATAAAGATTTATGTTTATAGGGTAGTTTCCGAAGTTTTCCATTTCAAGTTCCAACATGGATATGAAGTCATTAAGTGTTAACAAAACCCTGCCGTTTGGTAAGTAGTGCGTTCATCCAGTTCCTTAGATCGTATCGTATGTATCATACATATATCGTTTTGTATGTTGCATGGTTTCTTTCAGATGCGTCCTTGCTAACGGTAAACATATCGCTGCGTCAGGTTGAGGAGATTGCAGTGGGCATATCGCAACGTTGCATGGTATCTGGAGTAAATGAAATTGCCTGGGCATTAAGGGCACTCATGCTGACTGATTTGACGACGCTGTCTGGAGACGATACTCGAGCCAATGTGCGTCGGCTTTGCGTGCGTGCCTGTTATCCCTTTGAGCCGCAGTTCTTTGACAAGTTCTTTGAGCGCACACTCCTGCAGGACATACACTGTGCCGCTGTCTGTGTGTATCCAGCGCGTGTTAAGGACGCGTATACAACGCTCCAACAGTTTGATCAATTGGAGACAGTTGCCATTGCCGCGGTGGCTAGTGGATTTCCCACTGGCCAGTATGGACTGCAGACGCGTCTACAGGAAATAAGTCATGCTATACTGGCTGGTGCCACGGAAATTGATATTGTGATCAATCGCCAGCTGGCGCTCCTGGGCGACTGGGAGGCCCTCTACAAAGAGGTGGTGCTCATGCGGAGTGCCTGCGGCGATCATGCGCTCCTTAAGACGATACTCGCTATCGGCGAACTGGGCACCATGGAGAATGTGAGTAGTCCGCTGAACTGAATCCACATCTGATTCATCTGCTTTGGCTATTTTGCAGGTCTACAAGGCGGCCATGGTGTGCATGATGGCGGGCGCAGACTTTATAAAGACATCCACTGGCAAGGAGATCGTGAATGCCACGCTGTCCGTCGGTCTGGTCATGATATTTGCCATACAGGAATTCAAGCGACGCACTTGCCAAATTGTCGGTCTCAAGCCAGCTGGCGGGCTGCGCACGGTCGCACAGGCGATTGCCTGGATGACGCTTGTCAGCGAGACTCTGGGAAGTCGTTGGCTGACCCCGCAACGTTTCCGTTTTGGTGCCTCGGGACTCTTGGATGACATTGAGAAAGTAGTGCGCGAGGGCGTCGCAAAGCTGGAACGAGAGGCGATCGAGAAGGCCAATCAGAGAAAACCGGTGGCTTCCGAGCCAGAAAGCGAAGATGCAATTTGCAAAGAGCTGCGCAAGAAGGACCAGGCCAAAAAATAACCATTTCTCACTAGTTAAGCTCAGACACATAATTAGTGGCAAATAAAATTGTAATTATAGTTATAATTAAATTTCAACTAAAACTGCCTGCGAACGCGTTAGTGAGCGGAACGGAACTGAACTTACCCGCCAAAATCAAAAACGAACAGCAATTGCGCGCGCATCAGCGGCGTAGCGGAGATGAGCGGACTATAAGCAGTAAGAAACAATGGCTGTTAAATATGAGCTCGTCGGCTGCTTAAAATCCTTAACTGCATTGCTTAGAAAGTAATCACTATTAAAACATTATCAGCGCTTCGTTTATAATCTGCACTCTGTGCGCGAAATTGAAAACTGAGCGTAGCTTATGCTGTTGGAGCGGATAAGTTCAGTTCCGCATCTATAAACGCGCTAAATAAACGGTGTGACCAAGCCATATATTAAGATAATTGGTATTTTTATGAAGTTAGTATTTTATACAGTATTTTTATGCTGACCTAATTTGGTCACACTACATACAAAGCTATTGAAAAAATTACTTTAATTTAAGAGAATTTCGAATCCTTGCTCCGCCCACTCAACGCTGCTGTAATGGTAAGTGCGCTCCAATCCGCTACGTAGTCGCCCGCAGCCGGAAACAGAATTCAACGTATGCAAGTGCCATATTAAGTACAAGAAACAAACATAAAAAAAAACGCTGACTGTGCCCTCACCCGCCCACTTTGCTAGCGGCAAAAGTAGTGCAACTTGCAACTGCGGGCATAACGGGAGACCAACATAACCAATAGAACCACATACCACCAGAACACAAGCACACCATCCAGACCAAACAGCATGTATCCCTGGAGCTCATCCACGTACAGCGGCCAAGCGGCCACTGGTGTCCAAACCAGGGTAAATACGCCACGCACAGCCAATGCTAATCAGCACGTCTCTCCACACCCTTTCCACTCCCCTACACACAGCAGCTACTACTATTTATTATTTAACTACTACTTTTTGCGGCGCAGTCTCAGCTCGTTATCAACGTTCGCCCATTGGCAGCGCTGCGTTTGATCCAACAGCTTTTAAATATATATAAGACATATATATATATATTACAAAATAAGCCGACGCCTTATCTCATCCCATTTGCTGTGTGTTATGTGTTCTCACTGTAATATTCAAATTGTATCGTTGTCATTACTCATTAAACCCTCGCATGCATTCGTGTGATGATCATTCCCAAGCTTATCCGGACACTGTATGCCACTATGTATCGTTTCAGACAATGCCGAATGGTTTGGATGACCAGGAGAAGCTGCTGGGCGAGGCGGTAGGTGCAGCGCGCAAACAGGCATTCCAAATGAATCATTTTCTGGACAAGGAGCGCATGCTCGATGCACTCAAGTGTGCCAGCACAATGCTCAGCGAGCTACGCACCTCTATGCTATCTCCCAAGAGCTACTACGAGCTGTGTAAATAGAAATTTGATCTAATAGAATTCAAGAACTGTTATTTAAGTATTTTTATTAATTGACAGACATGGCCGTTACGAATGAGCTGTGCCACCTGGAGCTGTATCTCAGCGAGAAGAGCCACAAGGAGACCGATCTCTACGAACTGGTGCAGTACTCGCACACGATAGTGCCACGCCTCTATCTGCTTATCACAGTGGGCATTGTGTACATTAAAAACGATGCGACGCTTAAGCGTAGCATACTGAAGGATCTGGTCGAGATGTGTCGTGGCGTACAGCATCCACTGCGCGGCCTTTTCCTCCGCAATTATCTACTGCAATGTACACGTAATATTCTGCCCGATGTGCTGGTGGCTGATAATGAGCATGAGGGCAATGTCTACGATGCCATCGATTTTGTGCTCACGAACTTTGCAGAGATGAATAAACTGTGGGTGCGCATGCAGCATCAGGGCCACTCCAGCGAGAAGACGCGCAGGGAGAAAGAGCGTGAGGAGCTTAAAATTTTGGTTGGTACCAATCTGGTGCGTCTGTCGCAGCTGGAGTCCGCCACACTGGAGACGTACAAGCGCCTCATACTGCCAGGCATACTGGAACAGGTGGTCAGCTGTCGGGATGCTATTGCGCAAGAGTATCTGATGGAGTGCATCATACAAGTATTTCCCGATGAGTTTCATCTGCAGACGCTCGATCCGTTCCTAAAGTCCTGCGCCCAGCTGGAGACAGGCGTCAATGTTAAGAATATTATTATATCGTTAATTGAACGCCTGGCCGCCTATAACCAGCGTAGCGGCAAGGTGAGTTCTACTTTCAACTATAGCATTTGATGGACTTATAAACTTTAATGCCTTTCAGACGAGCGGCAATGCAATAGATGCCATTATACCCGCCGAAGTGGAGCTGTTCGAGGTGTTCAGCGTGCAGGTGGCAAATATTGTGCAGACGCGCACGGATATGCCGCTTGAGGACACAATATCCCTGCAAGTGGCCTTACTTAGTCTGGCGCAGAAGGTCTATGCCGATCGCGTTGACTATGTGGACAAAGTGCTGGGCACAACCGCACAAATACTCGATCGCATGAACATGAACAAGTTAGTTGTGGAGTCTCTTCACATCAATCTTTGCTCACATTTTTATCTTGCAGTATTTCGCATCTGTTGTCTGTGAATCAGGAGCTGTCCCGTCTGCTGCGCATCTGCATAGATTTCTACAACAATGCACTAACCATCATACAATTGCATAACTTTTGCCCGCTACTGGAAAAGTTTGATTACACTTCGCGCAAATCGTTGGCTTTGTATCTGGTCATGAATATACTGGAGAATGAAACGCTGGTGCCCACAGCGGATCAGGCGGACAGCTTACTGACGATCATAACGCCGCTGATCAAGGACGATGATACGAGCACGACAGCAGCAAATAACAGCGCTGATGCAGAGGAGTTTGCTGAGGAGCAGGGCGTTGTGGCGCGGTAAGTGGCAGCTGTAAATAAAACATTGGTTTTTGTGATAACCCTGGCATTTTATAGATTTATACACCTGTTGAAATCTGATGAGCCGGACATGCAATACAAAATGCTGCAAACGGCACGCAAACACTTGGGCAACGGCGGTGGGCAGCGACTGAAGCATGTGCTGCCGCCGCTTGTGTTTGCTGCCTATCAGCTGGCGTTTAAATACAAAGCAATTGCTGAGCAGGATGAGAACTGGGACAAGAAATGCCAAAAGATTGTCCAATACTGCCACAGCACAATCAGTGCGCTGGCCAAAGCGGATCTGCCCGATCTTGCGCTGCGTTTGTATCTGCAGGGCGCGCTGGTCATTGGTGAGATACGTTATACAAATCACGAGACTGTGGCGTATGAGTTTATGACGCAGGCCTTCTCGCTGTACGAGGATGAGATATCTGACTCAAAGGCACAGCTGGCGGCCATTACGCTCATCATGTCTACATTCGAGCAAATGTCCTGTTTTAGCGAAGAGAACGCCGAGCCGTTGCGCACCAACTGTGCCCTAGCAGCGTCCAAGCTGCTTAAAAAACCGGATCAATGTCGCGGTGTTGTGGCCTGTGCAGCGCTCTTCTGGAGCGGCAAGTAAGTCTCTAAGCCCTTAAGCTTGTAAGCCCAGGCTAAACTAATGTTCTCTTAGACAAAATGGTGAGGAGATGCGGGACGAGAAGCGCACGCTGGATTGTCTGAAGAAGGGCGCACGCATTGCCTCACAGTGTCTGGACACGGGTGTGCAGGTGCAGCTCTACGTGGAGCTCTTAAATCACTATTTGTTCTACTTTGAGCGCGGAAACTCGCTCATTACTGTGGCCATGCTGAATCAGGTAAGGAAACCCCTCAAGTAGCCAACAAATTGCAGTAGTTAATACGTTCATTCTTGCAGCTAATTGCCAAGGTAAATGAGGAGCTGCCCAACCTGGAGCCAAGCGAGGAAACCAAGCAGATCGAGAGCCATTATAAGAATACGCTCGCGCATTTACGCAGCCGCATGGAATCGAATGACACGACACTGGAGGTTTCCTTTGCTGGCATCACACTCAACTAGTTGGCACCATTATTTGGATTGCCATCAGTCATCAGACAACGCCCCTCGATCACGCCTATTTTTGTAACGCTACTTATCAGTCTACAGTTAGTAAGCCCACTTTTTAAAATGGCTGGTTAAGCAGAACTTAATCGATCAAAAACATTGAGTGTGTGTGTGTGTGTCTGTGTATGCGTTTTCTTAAAGAAACAAATTCCATGATAAATTGTACGTAGTTTGGTTAGGATAGTGCAAGAACTATCCAATAAGTGCTTATGACTTTGATTTCTTGATTCGATTATATAATTGTAAGTGCAAAGTATCAACATTCTTAATGATTTATTATCTCCTTTATTATCGCATATTTAGTTAATAATTACAAGTAATTATCCCCCATAAAAGATTGTATTCTATTTAATTCTATATTATTTAACCCCCTTGCAAAACAAAAAAAGAAAACCTAAAAAAACAAACAAAAAATGTGAAATATTGTTAAACAAAACGAAAAGCCCTAAAGTGAAAATTATAATACAAAAACAAAAAATATATAAATTTATGATTAACCAATTATTGATTGTATGCAACTTAACCGATTTTTGATTGTGGATAAATAAAGTTAAGATCAAACTGTTTTTAGCAAATTTTTAGCCAAATATGAACATTGGTTATTATATTATTGATCGGTAAAAACGGATAAGGAAACACGACATCAACATGAAATATAATTCCTTTATTAAAAATATACATACATACATTACATATAAGCCGAAGTTAACTTAGCTTTCATTTACAATACATGAGTAGACAAGCCTGCAATCATTGCATAGTATGCGGTGTAGTAATTCGTCAATAAAAAAACTTAACAACCTCACACAAACACATCGGGATACATGGGCCCCTACTCCTTTTCTATGCATGTCTCATCCTGTACCATCCTTTTTGATCACTTGAATATATAACCTGATGACGGACCAAGCGAATTCCTATCGTGTTCCACAGGTTCCACAGGTTGCACTAGGAGAATTCGATCTCCAATCTTGTTATGGCAGTATTATGTGAGAGAGGTGGGTGGGGCACAGTGGCAGGTTGAAGGACGGTGAAGTTAATGTGGCAGTTTCGTGTTGCAAATTGATTCCATACTTCGAGTTCAGTAAATTAAACGATTAATATTAAAGTGGCCAAATAAAATGAAGAATTATATCGTTGGGTCCTGGGACTGGAGCTGGAGCTGGATCTGGGCAGTTAACAATGTTACGTCGTCTCAGCGCGACTTAAAGCTAATCATTTTAGTACCTAAGTTCTAGCATAAATTTACAATTAGAATCGCCTAATTCACATTCAGTGCCGTAGCAAATGGAAAATTTTGAAACATGAGATAAATTGTTCGTCACTGCATTTAGCTCGAGATTGCGAGAAGTTTGGCTCGAGTCAACTTATACAGATTTCTTGTGGATGTTGTCGTCGAACACATGTGGCCAGGAAGCCAGCACATAATCCTCGATGCCGCACTCATTGGAACCACGCAGTATGCGGAAGTAACCGCCCTCGCCCCACCAACGACCCCACGAGTTGGCCGCGATCTGTAAAGAAAAATTTGGTTAATAAAATCGTTTTTTATAAGCCCCAAGTATTTGAACTAACTCGACTAGAGCTTAGAATATGCCTTAATCTATTTCAACAGACCACATACCAAATTTCATACCTCTTTCTAAAACATTTCAGAAGATATGGGGCCGAACCATGTCAGAACACGGTAGAAACCATTTAAAGCATTCTCACACCATACTACCTCTTCTAGTATTCGATTGATTTGAAAACTCTTATGGAACCTTAAATATATCTAATTTATTTCTATTTTAGAACCATCTAGGAAATATTTCATGTACTCAAGAACTTATAACAGAGACTTTCTAAAGTCTATTTATATGGTATTTGAAGAAATTTCTAAGCGGATTAGAACCAGGAATACATCTAACTCAATTTCAGCTACCCATGTACCAAATTTCATATTCCTATTCTAAAGGTTTCATAAGCTATGACCGCTTATAATTTATTATAGCCCCTAACCCCTTTTCAGGATATGGAAATAGTATAACAGCGCCTAAAACCTACCAAAATTGTGTTATGATCGGTATTACTTACCCAGTACTTGACGCCATGCTCCTCTCCCCAGCCCACAAGCTTCACCGAATGGAAGCCGGTGGGTGCACCGCGATTGGCAGCCGTATGACGGTAAATGCCACCCGAGTACGAGAAGAAGTCCCTGTAGACGCGCATGGTGGCCTGGACGGGTCCCGACTGATGGATTTCACCCATGATGTCTGTCTCGCGGCTCAGACTGTACGCTGGTCCCACGGTATAGAACTTATTCCTATTTTCACCGTATGCGGGAAGGCAACCTTGGGACCTCAGTGAATCGATATTAAGGCGGTGAACCTTGCAGGACTCCTTACGGTGTGTGTACGGATAGCATTTCTCAGCGACAACGCCCTTCTTGTGCAGGTAACGCCAGGCGGCATCCAGATGGCCACCCTCACAGCCCTGCTGACGACGCAGACAGGAGAGTATGTTCTGGGGCGCCAGCTCGACCATCACCTTGCCCTGGCTGTGTATGGCAAAGCGATCGGATGCCACCGAGGTGGTGGACAGCACCCACGATGAGCCGCACCAGCCCTGATCGGGCACCTCCGATATGAAGCTGGACCACTTCTCCAAGGCATTGAACTCGCGTGGCAGATCGTTGGCTTCGTTGGTCACATGTATCATGGCCTTGACACGATAGGTGGGCTCCTTGGTGCCCAGGCGCAGGCGCAAACCCTCATTATACTTGTGGCTCAGCCACTCATCGTATTTGCGCGCCGACCAGCCCAGCTGCCGGATGGAGTTGACGCTGTTCACGAGCTCATCGTCGGTGAGGCAGAGATCCGTGTCGCACTGCACCCTGCCGCCGTCCAGGCAACGGCACTCATTGCAGTTATCCCACGTGCTGTTGTACTTGTGGAAGTAGATGCCGTTATGCAGGCAGCTGAGCACCGGATCCGGCTCGCTGAAGCAGAACGAACGATAGTCCGGACAGCAGTCGCCAGAGTCACCGCGATCGCAGAACTCGTCGCAATAGCACAGTGTTGCTGAGAGAGAGAGAGAGAGAGAGAGGAGGAAGAGAGAGCATATTAGCAGGCGCTTTGACAAGATCTGGCAACTTCTTGTGTTAAGTTGGCTGCGGCTGAGCATAAGTTTCAAAGGAAATAGTTTATACTTACTTGCAATGGGCAGCGAGCAGCCGTCGCGCCGATCCTTGCAGCATGTGTTATGTAGCGCACAATAAGGACCCGGAAAGTCCAACTTTAGTGTGTGATCAAAGGCATTAGCCAGGCCCAGTAGCACCAGGGAAAACGCCAAGAGGGCGCACTTGACAACCATTGCGTCGACTTGAAAATGCAGCTAAGAATTGTTTTGAACAGATTAGTAAGGAACGTAGAAAACATATATACTTTTATATAGAAAATACTCTTATCTAATCTTGGCTATTTTGCTAATTTTGACGAGTCTTTGTTCAGATGCTGCGATTAGATAAGGCGTCTGCAATTTGTCAACAAATTAAGCATTCCCAGAGCTGGCGTATTACTCATACGCCCCGTGCAGCCTTAAATATGAATATTAATGTTTAATTAGCCATCTATAAGTTTCAATTATGCATGCCAACATCAAACATAAAACAAAAAACAGTTTTAACAAACTGGTTTCGTTGGCTTCCTAATTTCTGCTATTGCGTATCTATTTCTCTTTTTTTTTAATAGTTAAGAACTGGAGCTGAACTGAAGCTAGCAAAGAAACCGCATGAAGATATAGTATATTTTTACAAGCCAAGCCAAATGAGGGGCGCACGCACCACAACCCTGCGAAATTTGAGGCTCATAAAAATTCACTTCGTGCATTGACAAATAAAATCTATATAAATACAAGCTGATGAGCTAAACGATGCCCTGTAAAAAGTTGGGCAATATAACCAGACTTAATTAAAATTTGTAACAATTCTGATAGTTATCAGATTCTATAAATAATCAGACTTCTTCCCATTTCCAAGCATTTTTAATTTTTCCATTTTCGATTTAAATAATAACTATTTTTGCAGGCTCAAAGGCAAATCTTTGTAATGGGATTATTAAAAAGTTATATAGAGTTTACAAATGCTACAAATTTCGATTCCATATGATTTGTTCGAAATATATGTACATCCCTACTTCACAATATAGATCCTTTATCCCTAATTACAAACCCCACCAATATAAACATGAAATATTCATATATGGTTGTAATAGCTCAGTTTTAGATTTTGTATATTGCGAATCATTTTTAGTTTGGGTAGATTTTTGTATAACATAAAGTTGCCACATATAGGGCAGTCGGCAGTACGGTATGGCAGGCTGCCACATACATTTTTTTTTTGCAAATCATATATGTCTATGGTAGAAATGTGCCATATATGTTTATATGTTAAAATATTTAACATATATTCTTACATTTTGCTATATAAAATTGTTTACGGTTGATTTCGATAACGATAGTACATATATTTGGCAAAATGCCATATCGTGTGACCGCAGCTCTAGAGTTTGTTTTCTTTTGAAATTCTTTTTTTTATTTTATTTCTTTTATTTTTGCGGGTTGTAATCGGCAACTTTTTTGTTTTTCCCTGCTTAATGCGTTAATTTATAAGACTACTATTTGTACTTTATGCCAGTAGTTAGAAATGCAGTTAATAATTAAATATAATAATTGAATTATATTGATGTGTAGCTTTCTTTTAAGGAAACTTGTTAGATATTGTTAGAAATATTTAAAAAAAGTTGAAAGCCTAGTCAGCCACAACTGAATATACCCCACAGGGTATCTAAAAATTAGCAAAGACAATCGGCAACAGTTTAAACACAGCCCAAAACGCCACCAATCATATAACAGTAAAATTTTAAAAATTCTGATGACGTCAGCCATATAAGAACGGATTCTAGACCCGTAACTTTTGTTGGCTTTGGCTCAGCACCGAATTCAAATTTAACGCCAAGACAGCAAAAAAAAATGAAAATAAAATAAAATAAAAGAAGGCATAAAGCCAACTAGAAGCGCCCCTTTTCTCAGGGGGTTCCGGACTTGGGAATTGCGACAGAGCATTAAACTTGTTTGACTTTTAACAAAAAATATAAATAATAATAATAATAATAAAGAAGGTTTATTATTTTTATTTAAATGCAAATCGCAAATAGATTTTCCTGTTTCGTGGGTTTTGTTTGATGCTTATAAAGTGATTATTTTTTATTGAGTGCCACAAAATGTATTCAATTATCAAACGTATTCATAAATAGCATCTGAATCATTTCAAACATTTTTGTTTTTTTCTTTTAAAGGTTCTCTTTGTCTGCAGTTTTTTGTTTTTGTAGCTGAACCCGTTTATAATTTCGTGTTAATTTATTTGAAAGTTTGATTCGCTAATTAATTAGCAAATTTCAATTAGGTGAAACTTTGCAATGTGATAATTGATAGAGGAATAACTAGATTTTTAACTGGACGCATAATGGAACGATATTTAATAAGTTCTATTGATCAGTTCGTTATCTTGTTTGATTCTATGAATTTTAAGAACCTTATTAAGCGGTTAATTAGCTCTTGACAAATATTTATGCTTATGTTTGTATAATTTAAGCTAGAAGGAAGTCTTATATAGCAGATTATATTAAGGAACTCAGGAAACATTTCAGTTGTTTCATATTTATGGAATTAACATGCAAGGAAAAATATTTTAAAAAGTTTTCAAGTTGCAAATTTCTTTTATATTTCTAAAGAAATAGATTTTTGCACTAGTTTTTTATTAACATTTCACATTTACACAGTAATTTCCTCCAAGTTTTAAAGAAATTATATCATTTCATGCACAAAAAAATGCTCAGGAAATTAATTTGTAAACAAGTTCCAAATTCATTTTAATCTTTCTTGTAATCTTTCAAATTTGCTTATTCAAAAGATTTCACTTTCACGCTTTAAATATTATAAACTATTTGATTTGTACTAACTTTTATTAATTTTGCACAATTTTGATGGGGGGGTAATTTTCAAAAATTTAACACTTTATTGCCAATAAGTTATTTGCGCACAGTTTTTTATAACGCGTTGTTTGCGCGATCGCGGCCAGCCGTTGACTGAATTCAATAAAAGTTATTGGGCACCACCAAACCAAAACCGTCGCTGCTCCGTTGCGGCCTCTTTTGCTATTGTTGTTGCTGTAGCTGTAGCTGTTACTGTTGACCGCTTACAATAAATGCGGCGGGTGTAGGTGGCGTGAGCGAGCGAGAGAGTGAGCGCGCGAGTGAGTGTGCGCTCACGCTGTGACTGCGCTGTTAAGCTAACAGTAACAGAGGCTGTACACGGAGCTCCCTCAATGCACAATGTTAATTGCCTTTTATGGCCCCAATTGGGAAGATGCAGAAATACACTTTCTAGGTGTGTGAGTGTCCATGTATGCCTCATCAGATTCTAACCTGAGATATGTAATACAGCCATGGAATTTTTGGTAAAATTCCTTAAATTGTTAGCTCAGACCTTTTGGCTGGGGCCAAAGGCGTGAGCTTTCTTGTGCGCAGTTAGTAAATTTATTTTCGAATGTTTGTTTTTGCTTGTTTGTCTTTATCATCATCAAACGAACTTAATTGCACTTAATTCAACTTCAAGGCTATAACAAACAAATCAAACAATAGATTCGTTCTACAAATAGATCATATGAGGCATACTATAAGAAAGCGTATTCAAAAGTGTGTAAAATTTAGGTAAACACCTTCAATTAGAATGATAAGTAATATATATATTAAGTATGTATAGAAAAGATATGAGTACTTAAATGTATATAAGCTGACGTGTATCGATATGATCTGATATTATTCGAGCTTCGAGCTTTTTTGTCTGCCATTTCGCTTGGCATCATTTGAAGAACTTCTGTTTTTTACATAATACTTAAGAATATACACACACATGACTCTCTATACTTGGGTATAATGCAGGAATTTGCATATTTTAAGATTTGTATATGATTTGCATAGACTCTGCAAAAACTATTTAGAGCATTCATATTTTACCATATAAGTATTCTTAAAAAAGCTCTTTAACCTTCTCTTTTTTTATTGAACTTGGACATTGAAAGTTTCTGGATCGTTTTGTCATTAAGTTGACCCGTAAACATCATTGAATTCGAACGGATAAATAACATTTTTGTTGATGCTTATGTGGCATATGAGGCATATGAAAATAAACAACAAAAAAGCCCAAAGAAACCGAAGAAAAATAAGCCGCACATTAAGAAAGCTAATTAAAAACAAGTTGCAAGCTCAGGCCAACAGTCAACCCTCGTAGACACACCCCCCTTCCCCCACCGGGGAGGAGCATATCAAGCGCGGAATAAAGCCATCAGACGTCGCTCGACATTGCTAATACCGAGTGTCGCCATTTGCATGACATTAAACTCAAGTTTTATGACCGATTTCTGTCCGAGTAATGCCAAATTATGAAAATCACAAACAAACAATGGAACAAAGCAAACCAAAGATTGATAGAAGGCAACAACAACAACAAAAATGGTTGTTCCATTACAAAAAGTATGCACAGCATAAACACACTCCTTACATAGTGTATAATTTGTATAATAAGTGCTCTCCGAAACCAACAACAATACATATAGTATATATATTTTTGGTAAATGATAACAATCGACAAAGAAATTCAATACTCTATTCCATATCTCGTTCCAAGATGATTAACAAAATTTGCAATCTTATCTCATTGGTCGGTTTGATTTAACTACATATATATGAGGTTGATACAGATAACTATGTTTAAAATAAAGAATTAGCTTAGTGTCTAGTTAGGATGAGTGTATTCCGAAACCAACTACATATATGTATGTATAGTTTTTATAAAGAAATTTTTGTATTCAATACTCTATTCCATATCTCACTTCAAGATGAATAACAAAAATTGCAATCTTATCTAATTGGATCGGATTGATTTAACTAAATATATAAGGTTGATATGAACTATGTGGACTATGCTTAAAATAAGGAATTAGATTAGTGTCTAGTTAGGATGTACTCCGAAACCAACCACATATATGTATATATAGTTTCGATAAAGATATTGTTATATTCAATACTCTATTCCATATCTCATATTGGAATTGATTGATTTAACTTGATACAATAACTATGCTTAAAATATAGAATTAGCTCAGGATAAGGATGAGTGTACTCCGAAACAATCAATATATATAGTTTTGATAAAGAAATGTTTATATTCAATACTTAATTCCATTAACGGAAGCGCATTCGATGATTAACTAAATTCTTATCTATCTATTGCGATCGGAATGATTTAACTGAATAAACAAATCGCAATGAATGAAACCCCTTGACACATTTAGGATGAGTGTACCCAGAAACAACATATTTATATATTTTTGGTAGCTGCTGATACTCGACAGAGATATTATTGTATTCACTGTTTCACACCGGAAATGCAATAGAAAATGGAGGCGTTTTCGATGATTAACACAAATTCCAATTTTATTTCAAGTAACCACAATGAATTTAACTAAATACACAGACTTTCGAAATGGGATGAGTAATCAAAGTATATACTTAATTACCTATAGCGGTAAATAGATGACTGGCTGATAACTAAATATAGCTAAAATATATATTCCCAACTAGCAAATACTCTGTTACGCCTTATAAGTAGTACTCAGATAATATAAAGTCAAATGTGGGTACCTTCGAATGGGCCCCCCCATAGAACATTTTTCATTATATGCGCCTTCTGTATGACTTTATATTCTTTGGTAGTACTAAAATAATATAGAGTCAAATGTGGGTACATTCCAATGGGTCCCCTCATAGAACATTTTTCGTTGTATGAAATGCGCCTTTTATATGACTTTATATTCTTTGGTAGTACTAAAATAATATAGAGTCAAATGTGGGTACATACGAATGGGGCCCCCATAGAACATTTTTCGTTATATGAGATGCGCCTTCTGTATGATTTTATATTCTTTGGTAGTACTAATCAATATATTGATTGAAATATATTCAAACTGCAAGTTTACTCAGAAAATGAGTAGGGAGGAATACTGTTTACGTAAGTACATCAGATATAAGATATTTTGGGTACAGGGTATTACAAAAAACAAGCAGTACAAGTATAGCTATTGAACTTGAACTAAGTTTCAAGTACACAAAGTGAATTGTCTAATGTGAATGCCGATGACAACATGTCCGCAGCGTGTCGTCTCTATAAACAAAGTAATTGATACGTCATTTAGCTGGTTTATGAATGGGTTACGAGTAGCCGCCAAGCATCTGGCACGCTTATTGGGGGCCTAGGATTTGGAGCATCGTTGGTATATTGATAGAGGTACTTATATGGCCATATGCCAGACGTACACTGACCACAATTGGTAGTTTAATTGGCACGACAACAAGATTAGGCATTCAATTAGCAGATATTTATACACCATTAAGTACTTAGCTGATTATTATTACCAATTCCGTGCACACCGTACGATATTATTATTCTGGCAATAGCCAGTAACAGAGTACGCTTTACTATTGGCCAAAATAAAAAGCCCACAACACACGGCATTCCAATGTATTTAAGTCATGTGATAAAATATTTATGAACCTGCCGGCCAAACAATAAGAAACACCTCAAATTTTCCCGTCCCTTAATACCAAACGAAACACAACGCAAAATGGGAGGTATTCGGGTTTTGGGGTTCTTGAAATTAGTTAATTTATTTCGAGAAGGAACAATTCAAATACTAACTTGACAGCAAACTTATCGTCAGATCGGCTAAAGTATGTAGTTCAAGGACAATCCATACAAAATAATCTTAATTGTATTACCCCAGTACAAAACTAATCGAGCAATGCCGCTAATCGATCGCATTGTTTTGCGTAATACATACTTATAAGCTGTCCAATTCATGACGTTTACACGTCGATAACAAACGCGATAACATCGCAAAGTATTTCATTTCGGTCAGAGAACCTCCATTGTTGTCTATGGGTGTGTGGTTGGGTGAGGGGGTGTGGAATGCCAATCGTGATATCAACGACTGCAACGACAACAATAATAAAGATGATCCCCACTGGCATCCGCTTGGGATTAGGCTACCCAAATGATTACATCAGCAGCACCCTCCTAGTCACCGATCAATGGCACAGTAATCTGTTTGTTTGGAACTATAGTATAGAAATTCTGGGCCAAAGACGTGAATTACTTGCCTTATCTAAACAGTTAGTTATATCCACAAAACAGTGCTTATAGGATGATCTTGAGCTAGTAAGTTCTTATGAACCTGTTAGATATATAGATTTGGCATGATATTTAAAATTTAAACACTTTTTACTCCCTGTACCCATAAAATGGGTAAAAAGGGGGTATTGGATCTGAGCAAATGTATGTAACAGACAGTAGGAGACATCTCCGACCCTATAAAGTGTATATATTCTTGATCATACCATACGCAGATCAAGTTTGTTTCCGATCTCAGATATCTTCCGCGTTCCCCCGCAATTCGATCAAAACGTTTTACAGTCATACTTTTAAAGATATATGTAGCTTTGGAACTTGGCATGTGCTTTAGTCACTCTTAATCTACTGGGTACTCGACTATAGCATTCTTACTTGTTTGAGAGTTGGACATATTAGAACGGGGGAGATAATATGGCACTTTACTATGAAAAAACTTATAAAAATTGAAATATGGAAAATAGACTTAATTTTCGACCGATTGATCCGGCTATATGATATATTGATTTACTTATATGAAGCATACCAAAACCTTACCTCGCTAAGGTTGATCGAGCAAGAGAAGAATATACATAATTTATATATGGGATACTTTATGGAATGACATATTTTGTAACAAAATAATAATATCCTGCGCAAGGGTATAACAACTGTTTTAGAATATGGATTGCATTCAAGGAAGTAGCTTAGAAAGGGCAACTTTTAGTCGTCTATAACATAATACTACTACTTCTAGTTCTTGGCCTTGTTAGGTCAGCCAAGTTGGTCATTGCCAAAGAACAGCTGAGTACTTTACTCTGTTTATTAAATGTGGTAGAAGTGTCTCTCCTAGAACTGAACTTCTAGTAGAAACAAACTTTGCAAACATACAAACATAGAGTTTTTATAGACAGGTTGTAGACTTGTTGATAATTCGCTGATATTTATAGCTGTGTGAAATGTTATTGTCTATGACATTAAAAAATAAATAAATATCGATCGAATAAATACGCAAAATAGATGTTAACACCTTAATTTCAATTCAATAAAATTTCCCAATGTTGTTGATAATCAATTTCATTTCAGGGGCGATCCATGTTTATTTCTGTGGTTCTTTTTCGTATATTATTTAGAAACTGGAACTAAGAAATTCTCCCAATTCTTTTCGATTGTAGTAAACATTACATAGTAACCTTGAACAATACACGTACATTCTAAGAAAGCAATTTCGGGGAATATGCACCTACCGCCCCCCATCATCCACCACCCCACCCCGTGGCGCATTCTTGGCATCGTTACGCGGAAATTTAATTTTGGTATGCACAATATTTTTGCACGCCAGCTATTTCAATTGATTGGAACTCAGATTCGGAGCAGTCCAGCGAGTGCAACTGAACGTATCGTATATAGAATCAATATGTTTTCAAGGCTGAGCCATTTGCACGCGATATTCGCATCAGCACTTGAAGAACTCCTCACTCCGTGTTCCTCCCCCTTCTCTATTTGAGCCACACGTAACATAATGACGAAATCGAATTTACTTCTGAGCGCGTTCGTCATTGGAAGTGTGACCAAAAATTCAATTGAATTAAATTCTAGTTAATTTTGACAATGACAATTCAACCATACTCAACAAAAACAATGAAGAACTCAACTGATTGCGTACTAACAGATACCCTATAAACCCTATATCAAGTTCAGTTCATGTTGACTGTTCCTTTACTAGAAACTTCTCCCGTTAGTTATCTGTTGCTTATTTGTGGGGGCGGCAGAAATCCTGGCAAAGGTATTTGTATTCATACCATTCAAGGAGGTCTTCAGTAGTTCTTATCTCAAATTTGATCACTCTGACTATCAATGTGTAAAAGATATAAGTTTTCCAAGCAAAAATTTCAAAACCGAGTATATAGATTAGACTAGTAATTGCTTTAGGTACAGTTTATCTATATTTTTTATATTTTGGACCATTTTTTTTATTACTTTTTTAACTAATTTTAATATATTATAACATATTTCAAAATAGATATGATAAAGGAAGGATATTTACTACTTAAGTATAATTTTTATATTTTTTAGTTGATGAGGAAGGACTAACCAATACTTTTCATATCAATCTTTCTATATTCATCCACAATTTTTGACGTCAAGCCCGTTAAATATTTCATTAACAAACTATACTTTGCTAGAGCCAAATTCCCTCATTAAATTTGAAATAAATTAGATCTTTACACGCATTTCTGTATTCTATGTAGGAGGGAACCGAAGGAACTTTAGGAGGAAAGAATTTTAATTAGGGTTAGATATTTCAGAATATTAGATCTACATATTTCAGGTATTACTTTTAAGTCTTGTAAGAGCAGTACTTATATTTGAAGTCTTTACATTGCCTGTCCTACCCTGTTGAGGCTCTTTTTATAGGGTATATGTGTACAAGTTGTCGGCAGCAACAAACGACTGTCATTTGCTTACTCCGTGGCCGAGTAATAAAATATTTTTGCCATATTTATGTTTAATAATTGTTCAAATATTTCGATTCGTTTCATTTTTAATTACAATTTCAATTGAGGGGCGTCAAGTGCAAGTTGGCGCTTCTCGTCGCCCTTCGCAACGTATTGTATCTCGTATCTTGTATCTTCATATTTTGCAGGCCATGCAATTTTAACCAATGCAATTCCTGAGACGGTCTTTAACTGTCTGACATTGGGAGCGTATTACTAACAACGTTATAATAAAAATGATAATAATAATAATAATTAATGCGGCGACAGACGAGCTTTTCTTTATTTTGTGAGTAGACATTAAAGTTGATATTGTTGATTTGTGCAAAGTATTTTATTTATGACATTTTTGTGAGCCGTCGGAATGTTTGGAGCGCAGACAAATTAGTATTGGAATTTGACATTTTGACTTTTGAATGGTTTGTTGGCTGAGTTCCGGGTGCACAGGCCATTCAATCCCCTCCCCCCTCAATAGGCAATATAACACAGTTCAATTTATTTCACATACATGCCACATACTATATAATCCAATAAAATATCTTATGCATATTGCATTTGAATCATTTCAACTCGTATAGTTGCTAAATGATAAGAGAAATCGTAGCTATTTTTAAGCAATTATATCATTATTAATTAGGAGCACAATATGATTTTGGATCGGCGCACAAAAACAAAACGGATAAGCGCTCTATATTTAAAACATTGGCATTTGCTTTTGACGTCATTGTTTTTTGGGCCAAGTGTAGAAACAACATGACCAAGTTGAAAGTTCTCCGAAGGAGGCAGACCCATTTTTCCATTAATTGAAATTTGAAATTTAACGCCATCATCATTATTTTTTCCCTATAGCATTATTAGCTGAAAATGAAATTTATTATCCAATAATGTTTGCCAGTTTAGCTGTTTAAGATATATATGTATTCGTGTTGAAGGATTACTCAATGTCTAAGTATAAACGTTTCTTAATGGCTTTGATAAAACGCCAAGACAATGTATCTGTCCAGGTAAATGTGGCAATTTGTTGAAATTCCGCATATTTTGCTGCAACTCAATAGAGAATATTTTTATAGCGCTTCGTCACGTGTTCTTGTTATACCCTGGCAAATAGTTCTATACAAAAGCTGGTCTGACTAATCTATATAGTCAAGAAAGCTATATAGCAGCTGTGTGGCATAGGATCCATTAAGCACAGAGCTCAAAGATACTTCAAAGCATCACAAGATACTTCTAGCTCACAATATAACTATTGGAGAGATAATATATCTTTACTTTGAATCTTATTAGAGGGCATTTCGTAGCTGATCAGGCTGCGATCATATTCATAATTATATTCTTGTTTTTGAATGAAAATACCATGTCAGCATTTTGCGTATCAGCTGGAAACGCTTTAGTAATTTTCAAATATTTTCAGATATTTTGCACAGAAATAAAACCATTGGAAGATCATGGTCTTTTGTGTGTTAGCGTCATCATAAGCATATTTGTATACACGATTAGTTACGCATGTTTTTTAATACCCTAGCGCAGGGTATGTTAATATAGTCAAACATTTCCGATTCCACGAAATATATATTCTTATCTGCATCAATCTATGCAAACTAAAATATCTGTTCTAGAGCTATTGTAATGCAATTTGGCACAAGTGCTTGTTTTTTTCACAGTAGAACATATGCCAAAATTGAACGTACCGGATTACTATATAATATATAATAGTATCGATCGGTAGAGAATTGAGTTCATGTATGAAAAACTAAACAATCTAAGAAAAACTCTTGGCAAACTCTTATCAAAATCGCATACAAATATCTTAAAGCTACCATAGATCATATCAGATGAGTTTTTGTATGAAAAACTTTATTCTCTTTTAAAATAACACAACCAATCTAAGATATTCCTGGAAAAGTCTTATCAAAATCGCATAAATAAAGCATAAAGCTACCATAGAAACAATCAGATGAGTTTTTGTATGATAAATTTGTAGGTTATACAGATATATTCACCAAAGTCACCAAATCTGAAAATTATTATACTTTATACAGTTTCCTTACAGTTGATCCCATATCGGATGATTTGTATACTTAGAAAACATTGCTGGAAAGGGTATACTATAGCCTCGGCATGCCGAAGAGATCCGTTCTTGGTTGTTATTGTTTTTTACCTCCAGAGCGGAGCGCAAAAAAATAAGATTAGTATTCAGTGGCCATTGTTGATAATTCATAATAATAATAATAATTTGCTTATTGGAAACAGTTTTCAAGTTGCGAAGTCATTCCGTAAGATTCTATTTTTAGCGCTCTACCGATGAGAATTAGCAGTGCAGCTTTTTCGACCCAGCGTCCCCAGGTAGGTAGTACTTCTGGGTATATGTATATATATTTTGTTTAAGATCTTGACGTCTAAATGCACTCAACGCCCACTGGCAAAAACTCAGCGTTTTTTTTGGCTCGTAGTTAGTAGTAATTATCGGAACTTGACAGCAGCAGAGAGGCACACAGTCCAAATTAGGTGCGCTGTCAATCAAAATTAATCACAATTTGTTAAAAATGCAAACAAACAACGATAATAATACTACAATTGACACCTGACCAAATCTAATATGCATTTTCGACGTTAAAACGCGACAATTAAATAATGTATAATATATATAATAGCGAGATCAGATGTTCCCAAGGCTGTTCTGTAAGTCGTAACATATATGTTGGGCGAACAGAACCCTCAAGCATGGCAAACGCAAGATCAACCCAATCCTCACCTCTCGCACTTGTCAACAAACAGTACCCAGTTTCTATATTTGGCTGCGCCAGAACTGCTTGGGAATTATTGAGTGAGCAGCGTACAAATGTTAACAAGGCGCGCGCAAACACTTTAACAGCTGTTAAGTTTAGCGCGGCAGTCTGTCGGTTTTTAAATTGTCTGTTATAGCTATGTTATGACAGCGGCTCTCTTTAAACTATAGCTATCTCGCTCGCTGCTCGTCGTTTGGCGTTATTTTTGTCGCCCTTAAGTGCCAACTTGATAATTAAAATGCTTTTATTCTAGTTTGGTTTATTGTAGATTGTTCAAAGAAGGCCTGAAAGTTCCAATTTCAATAACGATGCTCATTCTTAGAACTATCTAAAAGTACTATATGCATAGAAATACATTTTTGCCGATACACACAATAATATCACACTATAATTATCAAAAGTATATGTTTCTGTGGCTTACCAGATGCTAGACTAAGGAATTGTGTAATCCATTGACCACATACTAATTCAGGGCATTCACCGCTGTAGATACTACATAAAAAGTCGCAAAATAAATATACTGATTTATAGTCGTACATTGTTAATTATTATGATTGGTGAGCATGACAAATGTTTTAATTATATTCCGAATGATTTAAACAAAAAGCGCACTGTGAGATAGAAATGTAAATGTTTTCGGGCCGAGTGCCCCATTTGGCTGGTACCGCCCACAGTGTTGCCGCTAAACGCCTTTATATCGGCCACTGGGGCAGCTCGCCGTTGAAATCTGAAATGCTCCCCCCTGTCTGACAGCCCGGCTTTACGAATATACCTGTATTTATATATATACATATATTTATTATTACATTTGTATGTACACTCGTGTGTACCTACCTGGGCCTACGTATAATTTTGGAATGTGTACTCGTACTCGTACTCGTATTCCGTCTGCCAGGCCATGTTTAATGTCTGCGAAACAAATAGCACTGGCGTCGTATAAATAGCAACTGCTCTGATTTTCTGATATGCATGACAAACTCTTTGTTTACGCACTCTCCAGTCCCCCGTATCGGGCGTATTATTTTTGGGAAAGTTGCCTATATACAAATATATTATTTACTCAGCCTTACAGCAAATTTCGCCAAAAAAGGGAAGCTGTAAATGACAAAATGTGACATATTTACTATCATGCATATATACATATCTCTGATACAATAAATGTTATATAACATATAGGTTACTGTTTTCCCTAAGCAACTGAAGTTCACGTTTCTAACTGCCCGTTCAGACTATCTTATATTTATGCGCAATATGGCGCAACTTGTAAAAGCAAGTTGGCATGACACTTTCAAAAATCCCGCCATTTACAATCCTTGTCAGATTTGCAAGTCATTTTTGAGCCAGTGTTGTAAAATGTTGCCCCAATTCGGTTAGTACTTCAAGTGACACTTTCAAAAACCCCGCCATTTACAATCCTTGTCAGATTTGCGAGTCATTTTAGAGCCAGTGTTGTAAAATGTTGCCTCAATTTTGGTCAGTACCTCAAGCGATAAGGTGTTGCTTTTGAAATCAGAGTTAGGGTATATCAAAGTCTACTGATACTGCTTGAAATTCAAATTGGGGCGTTTTTTATAAGGTAGCTGAATTCCCTTTAACAGAAATATTTATATATTCCTATTGCATAGTCGTTGAATATTTTCTAAGATCACGTACCTTGAACATACCCTCTATAATTAAAAACAAATACCGCACATATTTTCACTTACAAGTAGTTAATTAAAATGATTGCATTTGTTTCATTTTTAGAACAATTCGCAAACATTTCGCTATTCAAATAAATTAGTGTCAGTTCAGTTCAGTGTTTGTGTTGAATTAATGTGAAAGTTATGGTAACTAGTACAATTTAGTAGGACCTTGGCGGTGCTTACGAAAACAAATGTATTTTTAAGAAGAATTACAAAATTAGAACACTTCGCTTTCATCGAGCAAACAAACACACATCGAGCAAGCAATTGTTTAATTGTTTTCTATTTGTTTTTGTTTTTGTTTTTGTTTTTGTTTTGGCAAGACCCGCGGCTCTTTTGCTGATTTATTTAAGCATTTCGGTCAAAATTCATTGTCAATGCCAAATGCGAATCATTTTGTCTACAAATGACTAGGTATATATACGTATATACGTATATGATCATTTAATTCTATATCAACTTATGTATGTGGCCCCATCTGATGTCAGTGACACTCGCAGCCAACATCTGCGCTGCATGACAAGCAATTCCCAATCCCTTTCCGTCGGCTTAATGTACACAAATGATATAGGAAATGGTCTATAGGTTGAAAAAACATATACAAACATTGTCCAAAGACTCGAACATTGTGATGCTAAAACTCAGATAATGGAACAGGTAAGACATATACTTTGTGACTACTTTGAATATTTTTGGCATTATAATAATAATTAGATCATTACTAATATTTTTATTCAGATTAACATTGCGCCATTCTATATATGAAAAGATTAATTAACCAGTTGTTGTATTTTGTCTGAATTTGGCGCTTTTCATCATTGCGCGGTAGAAACATGTGTCATCGTAAATTAATTATACTATGGTATTAATAATCCGTCTGAGGGGTTGTCTAAATGCTGTCATGAAGTGCAAATGCTGTTGACATAAAAAAAAAGAACAATTATATCATAGATCATCGAATAATATAACGAGCTGACTAATACAAATGTTTGAAAAGAATTTATCGAACTCAGGAAACTTTGCTGTAACTCAAAGATTTATAACCGTATCTATGAATACAATATGAGTATTTAAAAAGAATTTATCGAATTCAGGATACTTTGTGGTATCTCAAAGATTTAAGCCCGTATCTCTGAATACATTCGAGTATTATACAGGTTTTCAACTATAAAGTAAGTGGCTGACATTATTTTAGAATTATTTTATTGTTCCAAAGAATAATTAGATCATAGATCATCGAATAATATAACAAGGTGACTAATACAAATGTTTGAAAAGAATTTATCGAATTCAGGAAACTTTGTCGTATCTCAAAGATTTACAAACGTATCTTTGAATACAATATGAGTATTTGAAAAGAATTTATCGAATTCAGGAAACTTGGCTGTATCTCAAAGAATTTTCAAACGTATCTTTGAATACAATATGAGTATTTGAAAAGAATTTATCGAATTCAGGAAACTTTGTTGTCGATTTACACCCGTATCTCTGAATACATACATAAGTATTATACAGGTTCTTAACTACAAAGTAAATGCCTGACATTATTTTAGAATTATGTTATAGTTCCAGTTGTTGTGCTACAAATAACTAACTAACAAACTAACTGTCATACGTTTAAGACAACTTTGTTTACATATATAGTATATATACTTTTATTATTGTATCCATAATCGCTACTGAAGTTATCCACCCACTCAAGTCAAGCTGTTTTTTATGGTTTTATCTCATGTATTTCTATGGATTGTTCAATTATCATTAGCTGCATAATTGAAAAGACAACAAAATCTCACATCTAGCCGAGTTTCATTTGACCATAAAAGTAGCGCCACTCTAACGGTTAAGACGAGGTGTGAACTAACACTATCGCACCTTTAGAAACATACAAACAAGTTCAGGTTCACTTACAGTTTCAGCTCTATTTGTGAGCTAACATAAAAGATGTGCCATTAGCACGTGACGTCACAGGATCATAACAAAAACAAAACATAAATTGATCAGTTAAGAGCTGTTGGAGATCCGTGTTTATTCTACTGATTAGAGCACTCGAGAGTGGTGAACTCAATGGCGACACAGAAACGAGTACTCGTAAATACCTGAGTGTCTAGTCAGCCGGCAAAATGTACATACCTCTACATACAACTTACAATATGAGTATTATTTATTTGCACTTTCAATGGGCCGTGAGTTTACAGTGACGTCATTTGTCAATTTGCTGATTTGTTGACAGCACACGAGATAGTTAAATGCAGTGTTTTTTTTTTCTAAATAGTATTTAGCGTTGCCATGCACTTCAATTGCAAAATTGAAAACGTTTGAATGCAATTGAATAAATGCATTTTTATCAGACCCGCATACGTCAGGCGGGGGCGTACTGCACAGTGTGGCCAGAGGCAATCATAATTCAATTGTGTTAACTTCTTAATGGAATGTCCAAAAGCGAAGAAGAAGACAAGCGAGTAGCCGGCAGGCAGCACGATTTGTGCATTAGCGTATAGTTAGCTTAATTAATTTAAATTTTAAATGCAATCATTAGGTCAAATCTCCATATTTCAACAGAAGTTATTTGATATGTTCCAAAGAAAATCCTAAGATAATCGTTGAACATTTCGGGGTGTGATCAACTTAAGTGGGCACTTGTTGAAATTTATATGCACAATTTGCAACAATAACCATAATAATAATCATAATAATCATTTCGAATCAATTACAAATATATATGCTAAACTTGAAACGTGTCAAACTCAAATTGTACAACATTTTGAAATAAATTCTTGACAATAACCTTAAGTCAACATTGCGTATGATTATTGTGATTGCACTTGGTATTGGTTGTGGGTATAGTATTGTTGCTGTGATTATGAGATGCAATATTTAACTGGCACGCCAGAGGCAAAGCAAATCGCTTTTTATGCAATTTACATTTTAATTGCCGCATATTGAGTATCACAGCGCCTTTTAAATGTCGCTTTGTCTGATGATGTCGTCACGCTTTGCATTCGTACTACCAATCCTCAATTAAGACTTGTTTTCAGCAGACACTTGATAAAGCAACATGACTAATAGCATTCAACGATAAGTCTAGTGGAAAATGTTGTCAATTGTTTGGCAATCCTTAAACCACACATGTTTGGCATCCCAAAAGTGTTTAGTTCAAGGTTCAATCCGTAATACGAACGGTCAGGTGAACTCCCACACGAACCGAACCTCTACTCAAGTTCCAGCTGAACAACAAGTCGAACCGAAACCCAAATTGAACCGTTTTTCGAAACAAATTGAACTTGATTTTGAAATTTAATCTCTGATAAAGTTTTCAGGCCTACAGTCTTGACTTAGTTAACTATTGTATTCAACTTTAGATAACCTAAGCTATACACCCTAGCAGCAATTAATTTTTATACAAAACTTAATTTTTGTCTGATTGGTCCTATGAGAGCCATGTGGTCCGATTGTGATGAAATTATAGGAAACTATTTGAAGTATAATAAAACTCTTACTTAGTTTGGATATGCATAAACAAATAGTTTGATATAGCGAAATAATTGTTTGATTTTGACCAAATTGGTCAGATTGCATTTTTCACCCGATTGTTCCTATGGCAGCTATATGATAAAGTGACCCGATTTTGATCAAATTTGATCAGATTGTATAAACTCTTAAGAGACTCGGTTTGGATAAGTTTGGTGAGGATATCTCTATAAACAACAAAGTTTTTCATACAAAACATAATTTTCTAATTTTGATCGCCCTTCTCTGCGATTCTCAAGAATTCAAGGGAGTCCACTACAATTTATCATTTTGGAGGTATATTTTGTGAATAGCAATTGCTTATTTTGGAGGTCCACTTTAGTGTGTGTGTGTGTGTTAGAGAGCGAGAGAGAGAGAGAGAGAGAGAGAGCGAGAGAGAGAGAGAGAGAGAGAGAGAGAGCGAGAGAGAGCGAGAGAGGGAGAGAGAGAGAGGGAGAGAGAGAGAGAGAGAGAGAGAGAGAGAGCGAGCGGAGAGAGAGAGAGAGAGAGAGAGAGAGAGAGAGAGCGAGCGAGAGAGAGCGAGCGAGAGAGGGAAAGAGAAAGAAAGAAAGAGAGAGAGAGACCAAGAGAGAGAGAAAGAGACAGATCGCCCTTCTCTGCGATTCTCAAAAATTCAAGAAAGACAGACCACTTAAAGTAATCATTTTGGAGGTCTGCAGTTGATGGCCCTTTTCTGCGATTTTCAAGACTATAACGTAAAGAAAAAACAGATACCTTCGGAGTGCCGAAGCTATATACCCTAGCAGGAATTAAGTTAGTTCGGATGAAGTATTTGTACATACAAAAAGTTTGATATATGTAGGTCAGATTGTATAAACTCTCCAGAGACTCGGTTTGGGAAAGTTTGGTGACGATACATTCATAAACAAAAAAGTTTTTCATACAAAAACATACTTGTCAGCTTGATCATTCCTATAGCAGTTATAAGTTATAGTGTTCTGATCCGACCAGTTCCGACATGTACTGTCTGCAGCAAAATGATGGGTCTGTGGCGAGTTTCATCATGATATCTTTAAAACTGAGAGACTAGTTTGCATAGAAACAGACTGACAGAGGGACATCGCTATATCGACTTGGCTATTCATGCTGATTGAGAATATATATACTTTGTTGGGTCGAAAACGTCTCCTTAACATGGAAAGAAACTTTTTATTATAATAATCAGATAAATAATCATTTTAAGTTAGAATTTAGAATAGGACTGCTAAGCATAATATCCGAAAATTCGTATAGCTTATAAGAAAGGAAACCTACAACTTTTCGAAATTTAGTAAACTTTAATATTTAAAGAAACTTCTAAATATATATAATACTTAAAATCTACATCAAATTCTGCAAGTTTTAGAAATGTAGTAAACTTTAACTTACTCATCATTCTCAAAACATCATATAAGTCTTTAGCGATCTTTTGCCAACGCCTTCTAATGTTGGCTTAAAGGAAGCATGTGAGTTTTGGCCAAATTACATAATTTCTTTAAAATGCTTATCAACGAGTCATCACAATGACGAAAAACTGAACTCTCTCAACACTTTCAACTGGCCATTACCATTAGCATTACCATCCGAGATGACATCAGCGGATCGTCAGCTGGGCAAGACCGAGCCAAGACCAGTAGCTGACTGGGCGCTTGCTAAAGCGACTCACCTTCGTTTGGGGACTGGTGGGGTTCGGAGAGGGTGAGGGAGAGGGAGAATGAGAGGTAGAGGTAGTGGTAGGAGGGTTCAGCGGCGTTTTGCCGGAACTGGGCTGTCAACGTCAACGCACCGGCGTTGATTGCGTGTTTTCTGCTTTGTTTTGTTTTGTTTAAAGTTTAGTTTAACTAAAACAGCAAAACTAACAACAACAACAACAACAACAACAATAACAAAAACAAACACAAATTTATGGGATTAATGGGCAAATGGTTGAGCACGGGGCACTCGAATATGCATATGGGTATTATATCTATCTATTCAAATGAATATTGTTACAATTTGCTCGGGCAAAAATTGGTTTTCCTGTTTTTTTTTTTTGTTTTTTTTGGGTGACGTTGTAAGCGAAATCTGGTTAACCTTAACAATATTCTAAATACAATACGGGTCTTTATCATATATACATTTTACCTGTTTACAAATGTCTAAATTTTGTGTGCTCTTGTTGTGTAGCCAGTTTACTGTCGTGTGAATTTTGTTGATTATTATCTTTAACTGAATCCATAATTTGCGCAGTGTGAATTCACAGCTCGAGCACCTGTTAAAGCTAACAAAATGCATTCAATCACTTTAAATAAATACAGATGAGATATAGCTAACAACAATGAGATGTACCCGGAAATTGATCTATAAATAAACTCTCCAGATCTTTAAACTATTATAAATGCTCTATTTTGCTCGACATTAATCATTAATCTACAAAAATAAACTCTTTGGGTCTTTAATTTATTATAAATTTCTATTTTGCTCGAAATTGTAAAGATCTTACATATAAACTAATCCATAAAAAGGGAGAAAAAACAGAATTGTTCTTAGCTCTATTATTCAGTTGATAGAGAACTAAGCTATGTGAATAGTTTTACAACTACCAACAGAAAATGTGGAAACAATGATCCTTAGAAGGACTATGAAGACTAAACCTTAACAAAACTAAACCTTTTTGTAACGTCCGCAACGGAACTTTGATAAAAGTATTAATAAAACCAGTTCAAGAAATGTAATGATACTGAAAATGCAATTTAAAAACCCATTTTAAAGTACTCCCAAAAACAACAGAAAATATCATGCCAATGATCCTTATAAGGAATATGAAGACTAAACCTTAACCAACCTTTTTGTAACGTTCGCAACGGAACTTTGACGAAAATAATGATAAAACTAGTTCAAGAAATGTAATGATGTAATGTAATGCAATTTTGCCCATTTAAAAGTACTCCCAAAAAAAACACTTTAATTAAGTTTATAATACTTTATTTGCCAGTGCCAATAGTAAGATCTTAAATGTAACGTCCGTAACGCAGAATTCACCCAATAAGGTTTACAAAACAGTGCTAAGTGACTAAAACCGGTAAAATGTAGCTTGTTTTTATACTTATTCCTTGTTTGCACTTGGATATTTTGGCCATATACACATCTTAGCCGTTTATTAAGATAGCAAAACAAAATATTTTGTCTGCTTATGACAGTTGTAAAACTATTAATAAAAGATGCTACAGATGAGAAAACAAAAGATTAGGCATTTAATTTAAGCAGTCAGCAGTCAGCATAAATCTGAAATTAATGTGGGTTAAAACTGCAGAGTTAGCCAAACTTCAAAAACAGACACAATGAGATTAGACAGATAATAAGCTAAAGAAACTGAAGTATCATTGCCACTTAGGGCTTCAGCGATGTTTCTCAGCTTAAATTACATAGCTCTCGAGAGAATTCTCACAAAGTTGTTACAACTTGTGATTTGCAGTTGGTTGACATGCAAGGAATGCCATAAAATAGCGAGAAGTAGCTCAGGTTCACGGTCAATGGAGCCAAATGAACAGAAATGCAAACAACAACATGCAGCATGTGTGTATCTTTCAGATACATTTATGCATATTGCAAGTTGGCAGACAGGCGCTAACACGCTGGTAAACAAAAACAGCAACAACACAGTTTGAACTGAAAAACACGCGCAATTCAAATTCAGACAGCTGCTTAAATAAATTACTAATACCTGGAGAGCATCTGACGGATTGCACTCGTGTCTCAATTTTAAGATACACATATTTTTGATGCTGTGCATCGTGTAGGTATTAGCCCACATTGTGAGTGTTGGCTGCCGTGACTCGGCTCAGTTGCAAGACGCTTTTATCATGCCAAATTTATCTACACCCACGAACTGCCAGCAGCATTTATGCAGACCAGATCTTTCATCTGCCTCAGTTGGCACCAATTTGTGCCTGCCTGCCTGCCTGCCTGCCTGGCTTTTACCCGGGAACATGATACTGGCCAAACAAAAACTACGAGTAAGTAGCACAAGCAAAACTTGCATACAAACAATTATGGCTCTTATAGTATTACTTTCTAGTGTGCTCTATGAAAAATGCGAGTAGATTTCGGGATAAACAAAAATAACTATTTTTGCTGAAAGTGAACTTTCGAAATCTTTTAAAACATGGCTAGACGACTGCTAGTCCCTGGTTTTATATTCACTATTATAAACGTAACTACAAACAGCAGTAAAATTGTTAAGCAAAACCATCAAAAAAGCACACACACCCACACACACACACACCTGTAATTGCGGTTACCTGGTTCTTGGCGCGTAGCAACCCAACACCTCCCCATTAGAGTACAGTCGGTATTTGTGTGCTAGCCGCAATTCAATCAAACTCACTAGTTGTCTTATTAAATTTGATATCTGTAGCCGATTTCCCGTCTCGCATCTATTTTCAATTCTCAATGCTTACTGCTCCAGTTTGAATTTGCTGAAAATAGTTGCATTTAAGTGGTTATTAGATTAACTAACTGCTGTTATACGACAGGAAATCGCTTTTCACGCCTGCTTGGTATTTATTACACTTGAAGAAAACGAAGAGTGTGTTGGTAATGGTATTTGTTAAAGCGAGACAGCAAATATGCAGGCCTGCTCTAATTTTTGAGGTGATAAGTATATTCGTATATAAAATACTTGACAGATGTAAAGTCAATCAGTGCTGTTCCCATTTCCGAGTAATTTTCAATTCGGAGCGTTCTTTTGAGTGAAATAACAACAGATTTTCCTCTTGACAGCTATTTACAAATAGTTTTCATACTTTTTTGCTGTGTGCTGTAAAAAAGCAGTTCATTTCGATTCCGAATCATGTCGGAAATGGGAACAGGTCGGATTCATTTTATTTGTCAGGACACTCATCACTAGTTCAAGGAACTAGTTCAATCAAACAACAGTTGGGCTGCCAGCTAAATTGACATCCAGGCGCAGAGTTGCCACCTACAGTTGGACTGCCAGCTAATTTGACATCCAGGCGCAGAGTTGCCACCTACTGCTAAACGGCAGTTTATATTTAAGCCGTGTTTTCTGGACAAACTTAATCAATTTAATGCTCAATTGAGCAACCTGCCGTTGTCACTTACCTGTCAGAAACAATTGAATTGACAATTACACTAAACGTATTCTCAAATATTTAAAGGCGAACGTGACAGAACTCAAGCGCCGTCTGCTTTAAGCATTTGCGCATGCGCACACACTCTCAAACAAACACACACACAGATACACACAGTTGCACACACAAGTTGCAGTCAATAAAAATTAACGTTAAAAGCTTAAGCCGCACGCGCGTTTGCTGTCGCGACAGATTTTCAACTGAGACTCGGAGAACGGAGACTTTGAATACTTTACTTTGAGCTGATGCCGCTTGGCGGCGACTGCAGCAGCGGCAGTGGCAGCGGCTGAGACAGCGGCAGCAGCAACAGCAACAAACCCGGCTACCACTTTTCGCTGAGCAAACAGAATTGTTGACACCAGAACGCGCCACATGTATCCAAATTCAAAATGCGAAAGTTGCGCGCCACAAAACAAACAACAAGCAAACAAACAAACAAAAACATGGCTTAAATGCAGACTGTGCGAAATGCAGGCTCAGTATTAGGCTCGCCTGTCAAAAACAATAATAACAAAACACAAGGCTATCTTAGAGGGTGCCAATGGTTCAGTACCCTTGCAAAGATCCAAATAAAAGGTTCTCCATGAAAACAAACAAGTCTTCATAACAAAACTCAAGTTTCTAGCGATCTTTCAAAGAGGCAGCTACTTATATGATACATGATTCGGTTTAAGTACGGTTTTGGTTACCTTCATAACAAATCTCATTGCAACTATATGACAAAGTGGTCTGATTCATACTGAGCTTCTATAAAATATATATACTTCGACAGACAGATCGGCTGGATTGACTCAGCTAGTCATGCTAATCAAGAACATTCTATATACTCTATGGGTCAGTAAGATCTTAATGCGTTACAAAATTAGATTAAACTATACTTATTACTATAAAAATTAAAAATAGGTTTAATCGTAAGCTTGCTGAAAAACAAATTAGTTGCTTAAGTTTGAATAAGTCTACCACATTCCATTCCTAACAATTTTGTTCAATAAATATCTTATGAATCACTGTTGTTTCCGGCTAACGCATCAGATACAATAATATTCGTAATAAAAATATGCTGCAGCTGCTGTGAATGATGCAATTGTGAACTGCAAGGACCCAACCTTGAGAAAACGACAACAGTCCTTAATTGCTTGCAACTGCTTGCATATGAATATTAAGCTGATGTTTATTGTCTCGGCAAACTGTCTCTGTGTCAAAACACGCTTTAAAAAAAGCATTTAAAAAACGGTCAACAATGAGCACAATTGCAAGTCAAAGTCAACAACGAGTGAAGGAGGCAGCTGATTTGAATGCGTGTGTGGGTGCCCGCTGCAACCTAACAGATACATTTACGAACACAGATACATTGCGGTCGACAGACGCACTGGCAATACTTGAACCTGACATTCAGAATATATATCGCACACACTGGCACACACATAAATATACACACACCCTCCCACTGCATGTGCATAAAGTGTTAGCACTCCAAGTCCAAATGATACAAAATCGATGCGATCGTCAAGTGGCAGTTGAAACAATACAGAAAGCTCGACTTAAAGATACCCAGTAGAGCACAGAACTAAAGTAAAACATGTCTGTTTGAATTAAAGGATTTATTCTAAATTGTATTATAAGTTTAGTGTTCTCTCAAGGAATCTTAAGTTTTTTACTTAAAAATATCTTACTCCATCATCGTTGAATGTTCACGTATGTGAAATAATACCCTATTTATTCAATAGTCCAGGGTATTCAAAACGCTCGAGTAAACTCGCACAGCTATAAAGAATTGTGTCTACATATATATCGACTGATATATACAGATGTTTGAGTATTTGATGCGTTTTAAATTGAAGTCAATTTTGTGAAAAAAAAAGAACAATTTGCATTTCATGTGCGAAAAAGGAATTCGCATAAATTCATCTACTCGTAAAGGGGCAATAAATTAAACGGGTAATGTCAATTTAATAATTGATTACTTTAAATTCGTTGTATACTTCAATCATTTTAAATAAAATATGCAATTTTATAAATTAAATGAATTAATTTAGTGTGTGTTGTCAAGCTAGAATACGCAATGAATAATCAATTATATCGTTTAGTCATTAATAATATCAGCTACAACAGATATTAACATTAACATGGATGATAACGTTAACCTTGACATTAACTTTAATATTAACATTAAATAATTTTACCCAGTAGGACTCAAAAGGAAATTACACTTTTTTTTAAATAGAAAATTTTATTATGTTTCAAATTTCATGTTTCATGTTTTAAGATATCTTAAGCCAACTTAAACGTGGCATTATAGTATAGGGTCGTTATAGTACTTCAAATGATCAATTGTCACAAAGTTTGGGTCCATCGCCAATGCAGGCAGCATAGGCCATTAGATGGGGTATGGTGCTCTGTTGCATCATGCCAGTGAAGAGATGACTCTGTGGTCCCGTGGCAAAGATGCCAACATCATCACCAGAATGCACACCAATGGCACCCTTGATGTAACTGGGGTATTGGAAAGCTTAAGAAGGAAGAATGCCAATGAAAAAAGAGTCAATTACAAACGTCGAGTGCTATATACTTACAGGGATCCTTGATTTTATCGGTCAGATCCTCACGCTGCCCATTCTCGTCTAGATACTGACTCTGGCCAACTGCATAGTTTAGTGTGGCATATTTGATGCCATTGACATCGGTGTCGTGTTGATTGAGTCCAAGTATATCGGTGCCACGTCCCGGATAGCCAGAGATGGACAGTGGATGCGCATGATCGGAGGTAACCACAATAAGTGTTTCCTCGGGATTCGTGATATCAAGAGCAGCTTGAACAGCCTTGTCCAGCTCGTGCACTTCATCAAGACCCAGCTGTGGCACATTGAAGTGATTACCATAATCCACCAGACCGCCTTCGATAAACAGAAAGTAGCCCTCTTCTTTCTTGCTGACGACCTCAATGGCCTTCCTGGTCATATCCTCCAAGGTGGGCTTCTGTCTTTCATCGGCCAACTTATGGAAATCCATGACTCCAGAATTGAAGAGACCAATCAGCTTATTGGTTTTGGCATTCAAGAGTTGTTTACGATTGTGGGCTAGCGCCCCATCCGGATGCAATGCTTGCCATTTGGAGAGCAGATTGACGCCATCGGAGCGTTCGCCGGCCTTGCCAAACTTATCTGTTATGGACTTGGGCAAGAATTTGCCCATGCCGCCGCCAAGCATAACATCAAAATTCTTGCCTGGCTCCTGGGTAATCAGCTGTGTGGCAATATCCATGCAGCTGGCTGGATCATTCTTACCCTCGCTATAGTTCACAATATCCGTGTCGGACTCAAAGAAGCGATTTGTGGTGTGCGCATAAGCACCCGATGGACTCGCATGGGTTAAGGTGGTCGTTGTCACAATGCCACTTCCCTTGCCCGCTGCCTGTGCCCAGGCCGCAATCGAGCTGACATGGTTGGCAGGATCCTCACTGCCGCTGCAGTTGTTGAAGTTGACGTTGGCAGTGACGCCCAAGGCAACAATGTTGGTCTTAACGCCACACAAATAGGCCGTCGCTGTGCAGGCAGAGTCAGGCACTTGGGCATTGGAGCAATATGTCTGTCGTAATGGTAAGATTTTTCATTTATATTATATAGGAAAGTGGTGGGGAAAATAGAGAAGTTGGTGGTAGTAATAAGGAACATAAAGGGCTAGAATATTTTGATAAGATTAGCGTTTACAATTGCCAAAGGGCTTAAGAGCAAATCTAAAGATTGCTATGAAATTTATAATGTTCCTGTTTACAAATTCCTACCAGTTATCTTTAGAGCGCTGCCACACTTATATAAAATGTACTGAGTTATGTTGGCTGCGCCACAACATTTCATGATATAACGCTGAATTCATGATAATCTTTTGTACGATTAAGCTTGATTTTCACAATTTACACTACACTTACCCTGCTCAAACCAGTGTACGGGAATTTCTCAAAACTCAGGGCATCTTCCTCGCCAGTGTTGCCTTTCAATTGACCTTTCAGGATTCTGGCAGCTGCTATTGTTGTCAAGGACATGCCATCGCCCAGGAACATAATAACATTCTTGGCCTTCCTTTTGTCCAGCTGTGGCAAGCTCAAGCGCTTGGCAATCTCCTCATTGGCCAAGTCATACCAGAACTGTGCATTTTTCTCCTCGGGTGGCGTATATTTATCCTTGGCCATTGCATTTGGATCAATTATGTTGCCTTCTCTGGTTTTTGACAAGCCTGCCGTGCCCAACAGCTGCTCCTGTCGATGCACATTGATCCCTACAAGCAGCGGGTTAATTTCTTTAGGCCAGTACTCCTAGCCAAGTACTTACAGTCGAAGGCAGCGGACCACGTTGTTGCCACGAGGGCACTGAGCACCACCAGAGTTACGTAGAGCTTCATAGTTCTAACGAGTTTCTTCTGAGTTGGATCTCTAACTGCTAGAACTATCCCAATGTCAACGTATTTATACTTGGTATTGGCGAGTCTAATCTTAACTACCTAATTACTGTAGACACCCTCATTTCGGTTATCACTTTAATCTTCTGGCTTTTTTGGGCTTCTCATTTTATTGGACGTACTCAGAGAACGTGATATAGCCTTATGTTTGCTTTGGTTTGACCTAGGAGTACGAAATTTGTATTCATCTAGTTTTTACTCCGATATTAGTTTGCAATTTTTTATCTACAGCTTCACTTTAAATACTGGAAACAGATTAGATATTGCAATCGGAGCTCTTGGCGGCTCTAAGGATAAATATCCTAGCTACTTATCATAAGTAAATCGAGAATATACTATAGTTGGCCTGTTTGGTATGCAAAATCGCATATTTCATGCCTATATATTCTATAATTTCAAATTCTCAAAACTATTAATCTCAAAATACAAGTAGGAGCTCAAAGAATAAGTAATATACTTTTAGGCTGTGAGTAAAAAAAATATGTGCTAGTTGTGGAATTTTTAAAAGAAAATATTTGAATATTCGTCATTGGTTCATATTTTGGATGTTTTGATAATCAAAAGAGGATTATATGGGATACGTAAAATTTCATGTAAGTACTATTCAAATGCCTGCTTTGGAGGTCTATAGACAAGTATACTTGTGTGCAAGTAAATTAGTTAGTTTTAAGAAGAAATCTAACTAAATTGTATAGGATAATAAAGCTATGATTAAGTTATCCAAAGCAGGGCTTAGAAAACTAATGGCTTACTAAACTTAATTGATGCAGGGTAGAAATAAAGCTGCATCTGTTGCTACAGGTTTTAAGAAACATTACTGAAGTTAAGGGTTTCACCATTTGTTTTCTGTTGAGTCAGACTTTTGTTCTAATTAAGCTATTGCATATTGAATTTTGCTCTCTTAAATTGCTATATAAGCGTATATTTGAGCTTATTTTACGCAGTTCCAACTAAACAGAGTTTTAAGATACCGACAGAAATGAAATTCCTTTTTATTTGTCTGTGTTTGACGCTATACGTAACTCAAGCACATACTTGGGGTACCTGCCGTGGACGTCCTTGTAATTATTGAATATTATATATCCATTTGAACAATTTAAAGGCTGACAAGCTTTGAGAATCTGCAGATGTCCCGAACTGTAAGGGTGATAAAAGTGTTGGCTACGGACATTATCGACGCTGCCCACGGAGGGCTAACGACGTCATGTGGTACTACAGTTTCGCGGCGAACACCTGCTATCTGTTGCACTATAAAGGATGTGGTGGTAACAACAATCGCTTCTGTTCTATGGCCGATTGTTTAGCGAGATGTGCGAATAAAAAGAGGAGTAATACAATGCCCGTAATGAAAGTCGTAAGACCGATGGTAATGCCAGGAGTGAAAGAATATGGAAACTAACTAAGGAACTAACTAAGGAACTCGTATGTTAATGTCGATAGGTAACTTTGTTTTTTGGTTCGTTTTAGTGGCAATAAGAATGTATAAATAATAAATAAATAAACGATTGCTTTACTTTTATTCTTGGAAACAAATCAAGATATTCAAAGCGAGACATAACTCTTCTACAATTATACGTACTAGATGTAATATAATTGTCATATCATATGACTAAAGCTAACAAGTCAGAATGCTATAGTTGAGTATACTCAACTACAAAACTCCCTGTACCCAGGTTAATGGTGTTCGATATCATCTATATCTTGAAAATTGTTACTGTAAAACGGTTTTTATCGAATAGAGCGGGAATGGGGGGGAATATCTTGGATACAAAATAAACTTGACCTACTCCTGCTATACACGAACCTACATCTCGAACTTGGTAGCTCTTAAAGTTGCTGACAGACAAGACAGACTGACGGACATGGCTTAATCGAATATTCTTTTGATACTGATCAAGAATATATATACTTTATAGGGTCGGAGATGTCTCCTTCTGCCTGTTACATACATTTGCACAGATACAATACCCCCTTTTTACCCATTTTATGGATACAGGGAGTAAAAATGACGATACCTTATTCAAAATATATTACAACTGGGCTGTTCTGTGTAAAAAGAAACCGTATTAACCTAGTTTGTATACATCATTGAACTAATAGCTCTCTAAACCTATATATATACTATATATATATGGCTATAGAGCTGCATCTGTTTCTACAGATTTGAAATAAGATTACGGAAGCTTATGGGTTAGAGTTTTGTTTTCATTGAATGTTCTTCTAAATTGCTATATAAGCCCATATTCCAGCTTTTTAACGCAGTTTAAGCCAAACGGAGTTTTAAGATACCAAAAAAAATGAAATTCCTTTTCATTTGTTTTTGCTTGGCGTTATATATATCCCAAGCACACACTCAGTCTTGGGGTTCCTGCCGTGGACACCCTTGTAATTATTAAAGATTAGATTTTAATATTATTTTATTTTACCAATTTAAAACTGGCAAGTTTTGCAGCTGTCCAGAGTTGTAAGGGTCGCAAAAATGATGGCTATGGAAGCGCTCGACACTGTACTCGGAGGGCAAACGGATCTATGTGGTACTACAATCGTACTTTAAAGAACTGTGGTGTATTGCACTATAAAGGATGTGGTGGTAATAATAATCGCTTCTGTTCTGTAGCAGATTGCCTTAAAAGATGTGCGGCTGGATTTGAAAAGCTCCTTAAATAAATATTAAAAACTGAACATTTGTGGAAAAGTTAAAAGCAATAAAAAAAATTAAATTTTAATAATTGCAGTATATATATACGTTTGTGCACTTTCATTTTCCATAAATTTTCCATTTTCCGCCAATGCAATAATGTTAAAATTTTAGTGTGAACTACAGAATGCGCCAAAAAAAAACCTTCAAAAAAGAGCCGAGATTGTGCTCGGACGCCAGTGTAAACGAACTATGACGTCAAACATTTACATTTTTGGCGGCAGAGCGACGACGCAGGTTAACATTTCCGTAGCATTTTGCTTTGTTTTCGATGTAGAGAGCGGCGGCGAGCCCCCATCTCATAAAACTTTTATTTTCCACACTAAATAAAATACAGAGAATTTTTATAAATTTTTGAATATTAGATAAAAACTGTTTTGGCATTGGAAATCAAATTAAACAACAATAAATTTTGTTAATTTGCGGATGAAAATGAAGTCCGCAAACGGTGAATTAAACTTAGTAAGTGAAATTTAAATGAATGCTGTCGTCCCCAAAACCCACAAAAAAAAAAAACAAACCGCCAAGCCAAAAATGTTAATAACATCAAAATGTTAAGTTTTTAGTGTCAACAGTGACAGGGTAGCATAATGAACTAGTGAACGTCAGTCCGAGAACTTTGTTCATTTGTTCAGTTTAGTGAGTCATTTAATCGAACTCATTCCGGAACGATTCGATATTGTTTTAGCAATAATTTTCATTTCATAGAGGCATAAGAAAGTTAAAACGTAAATTATGTCTTTTGTTTTGAACAACGCGATTCGTCGCCAAATTGGCGCTACTGCCGCCAGGAATATGTCCGGCACCGCCGCCGTGGCTGGAGAGCACTCGGGTAACTATGTCCAAAGTGGATATTATCCTCATAGTTAGGTTAAGGTTATGTAATTTTGGTTATTGTGCCAGAACTTCTAAGGACGGTTGATTTAATAACAATACTTCTTCTGCAGGTGGCTACAAGGTCTGGAAGCGTCTGAGCTTCTTTGTGGCCGTGCCAGCTGTCGGTCTGTGCATGCTGAACGCCTACCTGAAGCATCAAGAGGAGCACGGTCATCCCCGCCAGGAATTCGTCAAGTACGATTATCTGCGCCGCCGTGAGAAGCGTTTCCCCTGGGGCGAGGGCAACAAGAGCCTGTTCCACAACCCCCATGTCAACGCCCTTCCCGATGGCTATGAGCACTAAGTGCCATCCACACTCCATATGAAAGATGTTATACAGTTGTTGGTAATATGGTCTGGCCTGGCTTAAATCACACTCTATGTATTTAACATAATGTAAGCTGAAATTATTGTGGAAATACACACAAACCAAAACACATTCTACAGACTTAACTGAATAAAGAGTGACAAACGTGCTAATCAATGGGTAGGATTCATCGCCAGGTAGCTGTATAACCAAGTAGTTAGCTATAGAAAACTAAAACCCCAATTATTATAAGTTTCGTGCATTCTTTAATTAGCAAAATACAATTCCTTTGTGTAAGCTATGGTTTGTTTCGATTGTTAAATCAATTCTTTGTCGTATAAAAAAGCAATTCCGGGTTGCAAAATAACTTAAGGTATGTTTTATAAAAGCAATCTTATAATATAATTGAAGGTTTTTTATAGAAGAATTCTTTTAGCCCCCAAAATGTTACTTGGTGCTCTGATTCTTTGAGCTAGATGTCTTGCCATTCTTCTGCTTGTTGCCCTGTTTTTTCGGCTCTACAATAATATTTCTGGTAATCCTCTTCGAGGAATCGTTTGGTTTTAACGCTTTGTCCTTGCTTTCTCGACTGCGCCTTGAACGTTTGGCTTCTGGTGACACCGAAGCAGCGGAAGATGACTTTGAGCTACTATCTTTTTTGGAAGTATCCGGCGAGACGGACTCCTGTTTAATTGTCCTGCGTTCTCTGATAGGCTTGTCGACAGCTTCCTTCTTTGAAACCGCTTGCACTTTGCGTACCTTTGCTGGTGGTGGCGATGCAGTCGTAGTTGATAGGGTCTGCGATTCGTCACCAAGCAACTCTTCTAGTAAGTCGGACTCCTCCTCCACGTCGACTTTGTCGGCGGCCACGGCGTATTCGGCATCGTTCTGATATGGCACCATGTCCACCACATGATCATCCTCAATGTGCTTCTGCAGCTGTTGCGAGCTAAGGAAAATGAAATCACAAAACTCGCAGGCATGTCTCTCGCTCTCCTTATGCTTCTGCATGTGCGCCTCCAGGCTGTCAAAGTCCGCAATGGTCGCCTTGCACAGCGGACAGACCAGCGAGATGCTCGCATGTATGATCGAATGTTCGACCAAACTGTCATACGATTGATGCGTATCCTTGCAAATGCTGCACGTGAACACGGTGGCCTGTGCCTGCTTGTGCATGCGCAAATGGCGCGACAGATGATGCGACAGCAAATATGACTTGGGGCAGTACTTGCAGGGATAGACACGCTTGCCGGCATGGGCAACCAAATGACGCGCCAGTTTGCCGGCGGTTACAAAGCTCCGATTACAGTACTGGCACGGAAATGGCAGATTCGTGCTGTGTACGACCTGTGAAGGTAGGAATAGGGTTAGCAACAGTTTGAGTTTATCTAGCAGAGCACTCACCTCATGACGTTCTAGCCCCTGCTTAAAGGCAAACGCCTTATGGCATATGGCACACTGGAAGGGCCGCTTCTTTGTATGGCGCTCCGAATGCTTTTCCATCTCCTCACGCGAAATAAAAGGCTTCTCACAGTAGAGACAAATAAACTTGGGCACATCCGTGTGTATGCGCTCGTGACGATGCAGAAGCGCACGACGGGTGAAGGCTTTATCACAGAGTGTACACTTGAAAGGCCGCTCACCGGTGTGTATAAAGTTGTGCTTCTGCAAATCGTACTTGGAGAAGAAGCTCTTGTCGCACTCTGGACAATGAAAGCTGCGTGTGCGTGTATGGTTCACCATATGGATGTCGAGCAGCTGCAACAGCGGAAAGGAGCGCTCGCAATGGGAACACGAGAAAACGTTGGTCACCACGGGCTCGGCATTTTTGATGGGATCCACAGCCGCATCAACCTCATTGGGATCGAGTATTTCCGTAACAAGCGCTACATTACCATCCTCGTAGCGTTTGATTTGGGGCGTAGCCAAGCGTGGCTCCACGGGACGTGGCTCCACAGACGCAGAGGGCCCTTTATTGAGCAGACGCATTGTAGATTTGTTTTGCACTTTGGGTGAAGATACTACAGCCGAGGTTGGATTCGAATTGTCTAGTTCCTCCAACTCGCCAGCCATATCTGCTATCAAATTGTGCACATCATCCATAGACAGCTCCTCCACCTTCTCCACCTTCACCTGATATGCCTGCGAGCTTTGCCTCTTGGCGACTGAAGATCTTGGTGGCATTGGCGGCTCAACAACGCACATAGCCGCCGTATTGTGCAGTTTACGGGTCACAGCGCTCGTTTCCATCACCTGGACATTTTCAATCATTACATTGGCCTTGGCCAGCGAATTAAGCAGCTTTTTGGGCTTCGATACCGAAGATTCCTTCCTAGCGGCCACTGCTTGTTTGGCAATCAACGGCGCACGTGGCTTCTCCAAGGGCTCTGGCCATTTACCCGTAAGCGGATATTGACGCAGCAGCGTCTCCGCATGCTTGCACATCTGCTTAAAGCGGTAACAGTGCTCGAAGAGCAGTCGACAATCCAAACAGATAAAACTGGGCATACCATCCTCGCTGTTTACCTATAAATTTCAAATATCAACAATGTTATTTAAATTTTTAAGTAACATATTTATAAATAACGATTAAATGAATAGATAATTGATTTTAATATATCCTATTAATATTAATATTCTTATATTTTAAGATAATCTATTGTTCCGTTAAATTTCAAATAATGAAGGAATACGTAAGCACGTGAATGCGTGTTCATATGGCAACTCTACGCATGCGCTCTTGCAATGTCAGCTAGCGCGAACAGTGGCAACGCTGTGCACATTCATTTGGCGGCAAGCACTGCACAACTACAAATGCATTCGCGCAGTTTGTTTTCGTGAGCGTGCGGAGCATGCTTTACTCCGCTCCCGTTAATTAATTGATTGAACTCGGTTAGCCATAAAAGGACACTTTAGCTATATTAGTGCATATGCAATTTGTTTCTGTTGCTTACGTGGCCGCGACAAACTACTACTAAAAAAAAACGAAAAACAGCTGTTTATAGTTCACAAATTGTTTAAGCAAAAAGCAAAGAATAAAAACACAATAGAAGTTCCGACTGCCTGTGGAAAGGGCGCAACAATTGTAGGCAGAGAGCAGGCAGCGAAGCGAACAAAAGGCAGGCAACAAGGAGAAACACAAACAAGAAAGAGAGAGCAAGGAGAGCAAAATGACGGATGAGTGCATAACAAGAACCTATGCTGCTATCAGAAATGGCAGCGGCAGCGGCAAAACAAGCAATAACATTAATGCCGATTGCATTGATGCACAGGGAGAAGCGAGCAGCAGTTCTGCCGGAGTTGGTGGTGCAGCCTCTGCCGGCGCCGCCATCAGCGTCGTCGCGTCGTAAGTGCATTATCAAATGCCGTTTTTTCCACACGTTACTCACACCATTCGTTTGACCCATGGTGTAGTAATGTGAGGTGGTGTTATGCGAGTACCAAATTGTTAAGAACGTATGAGCTCAAAGGAAATAACGCGATTGTTAGTTTGAACTTGATTTCAAGGTTATGTGTGCGTGCAAGAGACGGGGAAGTTTGTGTTTTATACACACCCATTAAATATGAATAAAAGTGTATGAAAAAGTGGTGCACATTTCATGTTAAAGGAAGAAGAGTACGTCTATGACTCTATCAAGTATACTTGAATATATATCGGTTATTTACTGCAAGACAGTCATAACCAACAAAAAAGAGAAAAATTGTATGTTAGGGATGCTGTTTTAACCATAAATGACCCGTTGTTGAATATATTTAATACCTAAACTATACCTATAATTCCCTAAATATCCCAATTTCAAGTAAATGAGCGATTTATACATTTGCTCAGCATCAAGAGCTCCGTCAGACCTGGTTGCAGGGTATCTCCTAGTTCAGCACATCTTAAACCGCATATTTGTTTTCTTTATGTGCGATTTGCTAAAATCGTTTAACATTTAATATCGCAGAAATAAACGCGCTTCCTGTCATGACACCACCTAATATAAATACAATTGCCGATAAGCGAATGGGAATTTTAGTTTATCTGCATACAGATTGCGATTTACGGATATTAATTGAAACGATTAATATTTCTTATCTTTATATACACACTCTTTTTTCAGCACTGTCAATAAATATGTGGCCCGAATGCCCGTTGAGCGCAATGCGAGGGAATATAATATGAATCACAAGTACCGCGGACCGGCCCTCATCTTTAATCATGAGTATTTTGATATACCCTCGCTGAAGCCACGTGCTGGCACCAATGTAGACTGCGACGAGCTGAGCAAGGCATTGAAACGTCTAGATTTCGACGTATCCGTGCATAAGGATTGCAAACTGCGGGACATACTGAAGCATACTGAGAAGATTGCCTCGCAGGATCACAGCGATAATGATTGCATTGCCATTGCCATATTATCTCATGGCGAACATGGCTATATCTATGCCAAGGATGTGCAGTACAAGCTGGATAACATTTGGCATTATTTCACTTCGCACATTTGCCCAACGCTCGCTGGGAAACCGAAATTGTTCTTCATACAGGCTTGCCAGGGCGATAGACTGGATGGGGGCATAATGCTGGAGAAGAATGTTACCGAAACGGATGGCGACTCCTCGGCGAGCTATAAAATACCCATACATGCCGATTTTCTATTCTCATACTCAACAATTCCTGGTTTGTTATATACCCTTTGGAACTAAGCATTCAGCTCTATAATTATTTATCCCTTCTGCAGGTTATTATTCGTGGCGCAACACCACGAACGGCTCCTGGTATATACAGTCGCTTATCCAGGAACTCAATGCAAATGGCAAAAAGTACAACATTCTCACATTGCTCACATTTGTCAGTCAACGCGTCGCCGTCGATTTTGAATCGAACGTGCCCAATACCCCGATTATGGATCATCAGAAACAAATTCCGTGTGTGACGTCCATGTTAACCCGTATACTTCGCTTCACGGATAAGCCCTCGAGCAGCAAGGGAGGCTAAAACTTAGCTACTGACGCCTACAAACTTGCCTAATTCATTCAAAACATCATTCATCATTCTGGATTCCATTTGACTTTAAGTTTAGCATTTAAGTTCTCGTTGACAACGCTATTTTTTGGGCAGGAACAAAGCCCAAAGGACCTCTTCCACTATTATTCGGCGCATATATATGCATAATTGTATATTAATCAAACGAGATCAGCCATGAACAACAATACATTATAACATATATATTTTATATACATAAACATATACAAAACAAAACAAAAATGAAGTGCAAACTAAAGAAATAATTACAAAAATATATATGTATATCAGCAATAAAATAAAGTAAGAAATGAGACTGCAATTCAGGAGATTTATTGTAAATCTAGCAATCATACGTATATATAATAAAAACAATTAGTTTTCGATATGAAGGAAGAAATATACAAAACAATAATCTGCTTTTATTTTTGAATCTACAAACGAAATTTGCGACCTAAGACCCTAATTAAGACAAATATGTTTATTCAAATGGAAAAGCAACTTAATTGGACGGAAATACATAATATTATAATATTCCTTATAGTATTATTTTATCCTTTTAGCCATTTCTTTGTTTGCAAGGTATAAAAACAATTTGAAATTGCAAGCACAATTTGCAAACGATCTGGCAGCTCTGCACAACGATGCGCTTGTATGTGTGGGCATTTTTTGTACAGTTGCCAACTACGTTCATTAATTATTGTTATTTAACCCATGCAATATGTTTAATGCACTTTTACTTTGGCATGTAACTGAAATACATATTGTTTACGCTATGTGCCTTTTGTTTGTTGTTGTGTTAAAGAGCGCGGCAATTTAGTTAGCGAAGACGCCAACGCAGCTATTTAGAAACCAACCAGCGATGACAAATATCTTAGCCAAGTTCTTTCACGGTCATCTTGAAACAGAGCTTAGTCTAACTTAGAACCAAATCTCGACTTACCTCTATTGACGTTATGGCCATTATTTGCAGCGGCAGCGTTGAGGTTGTTTTAATGCGTGTGTTTTCTTTATAAATTGAATCAAGTTTGCTTTGTTGTGACAGACAGAAGCGGCATATATCTTTTTTGCGTAATTCAGCCTCGCGCACAACGCCAATGTCAGCCATTATGTTATTCGAACTGCGTTTCGCTTAAATACTTCAATTACAATAAGCACAATGTGTGTAATTAGTAATATATATGTATTGTTGCAAATTACAAATGGGAAAACACAAAAACAATGCCTTGCATCAATACACGAACCTCACACAGAGCTGCCACACCCTGGCAAAAGTAGACCTTTCTGTTGACGTTGCCAATAGGTTTTCGTGGCGTTGCCAGTTGCGGCACAGATGCGACAAGCTTGGCGCGCAATTTAAACAACTGAATAAAATACGAGTATATATGTTTTATTTGTACGCGTGTATCATTCGTCCACATTTCTGAGCCGCGCCTGCGTTTCCTCTCCAATATCGTAGATGACGTGCTGTTGCAGCAGCTCACGTGGCTCGTATCTCAGTGACTCCTCATAGGCATACTGTATGCTCGTATCGTACAGCATTAATTTGCATTTTGCCAATGCCAGGATGCAGTTGCGCAGGCGTGCGATGACCTCACGTTCATTTCGTGGCACCACTTCGTTCAGATTTTGCGCAAAGCCGCCCTCTCCACCGTCCTGCTCCTCGCTCTTTGTGGGTGATATCCAAATATAGCCATTGTTGCCCAAGTATAACAGACGCACCGCACGGCAGATTGTGAAAATGCATCTTGCGCCGCTTAACCAGCGCAGGAAAGACCTTCACGAGAATGCCCTGTGACAATTTGCCATATTTCAAACTGCGCGTGTATAGCGACAATGTGCCCTCCTCAAAAACATTCTATAAAATAAAGGAAATATCGTTCAATAGCTGGCTTCAACTTAGTGGCTTACGCACCTGCACTTCAGCCGAGATCAGATCTCCTTCGTCCAGATAGCGTCGCATCATTTGTTCATCCTCTGCGGAGCGTCGACGCAGCTCACCGCCAGGCAGATTCACTGAGGATAGCAGCAGTACCGAATCTAAACGTGAATTTGTGTCCACGCGCCAGCGTTTCTGTCCCACATCCAGCACACGTGCCACCACCACATCACCAATCTCACCCACATAGCGACTCTTTAGCGGTCGCACTGATATCAGTTTGTTCACCTTCTCAATTACACCTGCCACAGAGGCCTTTATGTTTTCATCCTCCACAAATGTGCCGTGACCGCGCATGAAGCCCGACTCGGGCATCAGCACCTCCCCGGGCGTATAAATGCGCGGCAATTGCTCCTGGTTTCCAGCCACTGCATTACAGTGCATGCGATCTAGCGCTAGCTCAATAATTACATTATCTGCCATTCTTACAAGCGTTTCTTTTTGTACGCTCCTCCTTCTCTAGTAACAAAACAAAACACGCGCAAGGGCCGATAATTATCGATAGCTTTGTTTAGATTGGTATGCAGTGCGGCCAAGCAACGATAAAAACTAATAGCTAAATTGACCATTAAATATAGCTAAAATTATTCAAATTTAGTTGAAAATACGTCAAAACGATTATTTCATTAGTGTTAAGGAATTCATTGCAAGAGCTACTACCACACATTAATATTATTTATTTGTATTCTTTTACTGAATAAGCTTAGGTAAGGAATGAACACTTCTTCGCATTGAAGCATGGACTTCAAGGAATCATTTTGCCAAAAAAAACGCTTAAATATACCCTGCTTAACATATGATTTAAATAACTATTTCCACCAGAATTGGACGCAAAACATTATTTACAGCAAACATATCAAACTATTAGAAGATAGCTAACTTATTTGTGTGAAATAGCGAAATTTGTCGATTTGTCTTTTCAAAATAGCCAAATCTGCCATGAAAATAGCTAAATGAGCATCTCCATAACCAAATGTATATCGATAGACCGCATACGACAACTGCTGCGATTTGCGCAGCTGTTTACCGATAAATTGGTCATCAATCAGCTGCTTGTGTAAATATATAAATATTTTATAGCCACAATGGATCAGCCTGACGATCATTTTCGCTATATACACAGTTCTTCGCTACACCAACGTGTCCAAATTAAAGTGTAAGTTCGACTGGCTTTTTAAAAGAACGATATTAAGTTATTCACTTTTGCAGCGGCACACTCGAAGGCAAGAAACGCCAACCAGATTATGAGAAACTACTTGATGATCCTATACTGCGATTCTCGGGCCTTTATTCCGAAGAGTATCCATCCTTTCAGGTGCGTCTGCAGGTGTACAACGATGGACGCCCCTATTGCCTGCCCGTGCACAGCTCGTACAAGGCGTTCGGCAAGCGCTGGAGCTGGAATGAGTGGGTTACATTGCCCCTGCTCTTCTCCGATCTACCACGCAGCGCCATGCTGGTGCTGACCATCCTAGATTGTTCCGGCGCGGGGCAAACAATGGTAATAGGTGGCACAGCGATCTCCATGTTCGGCAAGAATGGCATGTTCCGGCAGGGCATGTATGATTTGCGTGTCTGGCTGGGCGTTGAGGGCGATGGCAGCTTTCCAAGCAAAACTCCTGGCAAAGGCAAGGAGTCCTCCAAGTCCCAAATGCAGAGACTTGGCAAGTTAGCCAAAAAGCATCGCAACGGACAGGTGCAAAAGGTTGACTGGTTGGATCGTCTAACATTCCGTGAAATCGAGGTGATTAACGAGCGCGAAAAACGCATGTCCGACTATATGTTTCTCATGATTGAGTTCCCCACCATCATCGTGGACGACATGTACAACGTAAGTAGCTAAAACTAGGCGCAATTATCAGATATCAGAATGTTCTACCTTACTACGCAGTATTCAGTTGTCTACTTTGAGCCGGAGGTGGATAATAAGTATAAATTGCCAGCCAAACCCAAGTTGGTCTTTGTCCCAGACTCCGAAATCGAGAAGGTGAGCAATACCCTTTGCTGAATTTGTGGTACTCATTTGTTTTGTTCATCTGCAGGAGAATCTGGTGGAGCACAAACATCATCGCCTGGCGCGTTCGGAGCGCTCTGGTATTTCCGATCGGGATGCCAAACCAACAGCAGTGTATGTTTCAAAGTTAACAAACCATAAATATAATGTTAGTAATATCTGTTATATATTATATACGCAGCATACGGAACCAATTGCATGACATTGTGTATCGCTATCCGCCAACCTATGTGCTGAGCAGCGAGGAGCAGGATATGGTGTGGAAGTTCCGTTTCTATTTGTCATCGCATAAAAAGGCGCTTACCAAGTTTCTGAAATGCATCAATTGGAAACTGAATGATGAGGTAACACAGGCTCTCTGGATGCTGGCCAATTGGGCGCCCATGGATGTGGAGGATGCTCTCGAGCTGCTCAGTCCGACATTTACACATCCGGAGGTGCGCAAGTATGCCATAAGTCGTTTGGCACAGGCACCCGACGAGGATCTATTGCTCTATCTGCTGCAACTGGTGCAGGCGCTCAAGTATGAGGATATACGCACTATTATACAGTTGCACAAGTGCATCATACCAGAGCCGGAACGGGATGTGGTCTGTTCGCTGCTGGATGAGAATGACTCGCTGCTGGATCAGAGCAGCATATCCGATCTGAGCGCAACGAGCAGCGCTCTGCATGCCTCGGTAATACCAGCTAATCAGCGTGCTGCCAGCGTGCTAGCCTCTATCAAGGGCGATAAAGCGGTAGCAGCGGGTAGCGCGATTCCACCGGCAATCCGGGCCAGCACGCCAGCTCTTAGAATGGAGCGTGCTGATGTGGCTGATGCTAGCGCCGGCTCGCTGCCCGGCCAGACCAGTATACATACGCCGCTGCTGTTTCAAGGCGTGGCGCCCAATCTCTGCACATTCCTCATACAGCGGGCCTGCAAGAATGCCACGCTGGCCAACTATCTCTACTGGTACCTATCCATTGAGGTCAAGGACGTGGAGTCGGTGCGTAAGCAAGATCAACGCGCACATGACATGTACGAAATGGTTCTAAACATCTTCAACAAGGTGCTCGAGAATGGTGCGTTAAATGCCTGACAGGCCTTACAGCTTTTGTTAACCTTTATCCTTACTATGCAGGTGACTTTTATTTGCGCGGCATTTTCTATAATCTGCGCAAGCAGCAGCGCTTTATTGAGGAGTTGGTCAAGCTGGTCAAGCTGGTGGCCAAGGAGCCCGGTAATCGCAACAAGAAGACGGAAAAGTTTCAAAAGCTGCTCGCCGAACAGGACTTGTTTAAGGTGAACTTTACTGGCTTTGAGCCCATACCGTTTCCACTTGATCCGGAGATCTATATAACCAAAATAGTGCCCTCCCGCACATCGCTCTTCAAGAGCGCCCTCATGCCAGCCAAGTAAGTGAGATCTTGTGATCTATTGGCAGCCTCGAAACTAAGCTCCTCTTTGCTGCAGGCTCACCTTTGTCACATCCATTGCACAGCACGAGTATGTGGCCATTTTTAAGCATGGCGATGATCTCCGTCAGGATCAGCTAATACTGCAAATGATAACGCTAATGGATAAGCTGCTGCGACGCGAGAATCTTGATCTCAAACTGACACCGTACAAGGTGCTAGCAACCAGCTCCAAGCATGGCTTTCTTCAGTATATCGACTCCTGCACCGTTGCGGAGGTCCTCGCCCATGAGGGCAGCATATTAAACTTTTTCCGCCGTCACAATCCCTGCGAGAGTGCCCCCTACGGCATTTCCGCTGAGGTCATGGACACATACATCAAGAGCTGTGCGGGCTACTGCGTTATCACATATTTGCTGGGTAAGCTATAATGAAATCGGTATGAAAAATCATTGCTCATTGGATTACTTTACCACAGGTGTTGGCGATCGGCATCTGGACAATCTGCTGCTGACCACCAGCGGCAAACTGTTCCACATTGATTTTGGCTATATACTGGGACGCGATCCCAAGCCCATGCCGCCGCCGATGAAGCTGAGCAAGGAAATGGTCGATGGTATGGGCGGTGTGGGCTCAGATCATTATCAAGATTTTCGCAATCAATGCTATACGGCGTACTTTCATTTACGACGTCATGCAAACGTTATGCTTAATCTGTTCTCGCTAATGGTGGATGCCACAGTGCCGGATATTGCTTTGGAGCCGGACAAGGCTGTCAAAAAGGTTGAGGAGAACCTTCAATTGGGCTTGTCCGACGAGGAGGCGGTTCGTCATTTGCAAAACCTACTGGAAATATCTATAACAGCTGTGATGCCAGCGCTGGTCGAGCAGATCCATCGATTCACGCAATACTGGCGGAAGTAGTCCTAAAATGAACCGCCCTTGCAATTATTACTTTACTTAAAACTTAGTTTTATATATATATAATCTTAGCCCAATCGCAGTAGGTAAGCCCTGTACCTACATCAAAGTGTATTATATATACAGTAATATTATGTATTGAAGGAACTTTTCTTTGCATAGGATGCCCACACGTTCGACCAAGCCCGTCTGGGTGCTTCTCAAGCTATTGGAGCTACTGATTAACTCATATTGCGGCTATGTGCATATCGATTGTTGTCAATCCAATCAGATTGCCCACGTCTTTATTCTATGTGCGACCTATGGCGGTGGTTCCATCATTGCCATACTCAACCTTATTTCCACATTCTTTTCCGTTGTGGTCTCCTTGAAACAGGAGGCCGCCGTCAGCGGATCGATGGGCACGCTGAATCTGATAACCGTTTATGTGCACATGTATCTGGCGCAGCATGACGAGCTAATGCCATTCCTTAAGGATGATGAGAAGCAGGTGTACGGCTATTTTCAATGCTGTCGGCATAATGCCGTGTTGGCGTTGTACGGTACTGCAATTTATTACCTGCATTGCACATTTGCCGTGGACATGTTGCGGACGCAATCGACAACGCGTGAGAGCAGGGCAAGTTTGAAATTTGAAACGCGCAGCAAGCGCCCGCTCAAATTGTTCTTCATAAGCAGGGGCGTGGAGCAGTATGTGAGCCATTATCGCTGGTTTAAGTTGCTCTCGGCAACTGTTATTCACAAACAAGAGGAGAAGAAGGCTACGTCCACGGTTTCTTCCATTCGGAGTCAACCGAGCGGCAGTATTTGAATTGCAGTTGAGAAACCGATAGATCGATAATACATAACAGCTGTTGGCACAACAGCCCTGTCTTATTGCGCGCTCAAATTTACAGCTGTTTTGAAACCATTGTACTTTGTTATTGTAAATCTTTTTGACTTTAGTTTTTAGTGTGTTTGGCATTTGAATAATTCGCGGTGTGTGTTGCTTGACGAACTTCAATTAAAATAACTACTACTACATATTAAGTCTAAATGGCGAGCGGTGCGGTAAGTATTAGACGCTTGTTTTGTTCGAGTGCATCTGCCTAGAAAATTCTGTCTGCAAAGTTTTCTGATTTTCATAGTTCAATTTCAATGCGTGGTGGCGGCGTCGTGCGCCAACTTTTGCCTGCCGCATGTGCGTGTGTGTCCAATTGTGCTTGTATGTATGTGTATGTACTGTTGCCTGTGCTTAGTTAGTGGCAGGTACTCAAATCAAAAGTTTTTGCTAAAAGTTAGCCGGGGCTACTAAACTTTCCTGGCCAAACAACAGCTCGCACAGCTGCAGACACCGCAAATTTCGCATTCTCGCCCCCACATCGTTGCTGGCGTCCGACTCCTGCCCAACTAAGTTTTGGCATTACAAACTTGGCGTACCCGCTCTTATTACAGAACCTGTCGCGCTCTCTCACTCTTCCGCTCTCTCTCACTCTCTTAGCTCCAAAGAGCGACAAAAATACAAATGCATTTGGACAGCATGAGTCAGCCGCAGCAACGCAGCTCTCAACAGTGCCTTTTGTTATTGTTGCGCTTGGTATGCAAGCATAGCGTACGCTTGCCCCTTCCCGCTCGCCTATGCTTGGCCAGCCGGCTGTGCCTGCAGGTCAGCTCTCTCGCTCTTACACTCCTGCTTCAAGCAGCACGTGTTCATTTTCGTGCAAAAATTTCTGTCGGTGTGTGTGGGTGTGTGCGTTTTTTTGGGGGGCTTCTGTGAACTTGTGTATGTGTTGCGTCTGGAAAATATTTTTACGGTGTGTATGTGTGCACCTTTATGTAGACATACATATGTATGTTTGTTGTTTGTTGACAACAACTTATTGTTAGTAGCGGCAGAGTGTATGCATTATGCATTTTGCCGGTTATTGGCCAGAACTGCACAGATTCACACGCTAAGATCATAGCATACCAGCTGTTCTAATTGCAATGTCCTCTGGTGACGTCAGCAATATACGATCGCAGGAGTTGCCACTTAGCTTCAATTGATTGGCAGTTAATCAAAGTTATCGACAAGAAATACGCTTCGATAACACATAATGTCGCAATCAGGCAACTCACTTCTATGCAACTGTAATTCAAAGCTTTACTTACGATTTCCTATTTACTTTTTACATTACATGCATAATACGAGCTGGCCATGCAACACCATTTAGTTTTCTACTTACTACTAACCGCCAAATGACTCGTTTCAAAATGTGTCGTTTGTAAACCAAACTCCCAAACCGAAGGTTCCCATAGACTCTCGACTAAATACAGCCAATTCAAAGCGAACGCTCTGTACGTGCTCCATAGATCGCGGCGGGGAGGTGGGTAATCAGTTTACGCTGACGTCGTTCTGTGTTTCTTGCATGCCCATTCTCAGAGTCATACAGACACTCACACTCGTAGTAATTACTCGTGTTCAAATGCAACTCTACTTATACATACATATGTACATATGTACCTACCAATACATACATACATATGTCAGAATGGTGTGCAAAGCTTTTTTGTATTTATTTTTTGTCATTTCATGAACTGATACTAACACGGGTGCTACTATTTCAGTTGCTTACTAAATAGTTAGTGCCGGAGCGGGCTGACTAAGCGAACGACCCAACGAACGACTGTCGCGTCATATTAACCATACTGTGTCAGCCAAGTCCCGCTCACACACACACACACATGCACAAATAAACACACATGCACAGCTATGTTACTTTTTTTGCATATGCCCCAATGCGAGCCCCCAAACCGCTAGATGCTCTATTTGCCCGCAATACCCTGTACACAGTTCTCAGTGGGGCATATATTTCTGCAGGAGAAAAACAAAATTATGAATGTTTGTATTAGAAGTTCCACTATATAAAAAGAAGAAGAGACTAAGTTGACCTTAGAATTGAAATTGTGGAAGATTTTTCAGTAGTTTATTTTAATAAAGTTAAACATATTACATAACCTTTTAAAATAAATGAAAATTATAAAAATGTTAAAAAAGTCATCCCGTCGACTGAAAATTAATGAATTCTTTTGATAAACTAATATTTATTTTTTATGCTGCGTGTTATTTAAAACACTTTCATAAATATCTCGGGTTTAAGAGCAGATAAACGCAGGGATTCAATGAATTCTTAACGAAAAGTCGGAATGTTTTACGGAATTCGGAACTGTAATCAATTTAGGCATCGAAATTCAGCCCCCTTCCTGATTTTTATATACACACCTTGACTTTACATATCTGGGTATTCGCAGGCTTCTTTTAACTTTAAAATTAAATATTCTTATATAATTGATTATCAACATTTTGTCTAATTAAAATTATTATAAGCTTTAGCGGTCTTTAGACCGCGATGCTATAGCTTAAAATTTAATCCTTAAGAATTTCCCACATTACTTATAATTTTCGATTTTAGGTAATATTTATTATCCTATACAATACATCATTAGATAAAATATAATTATTATAAAGCTTTACTTGTATAGCTCCACATTTTCCGCTCAGAAGGTTGAATTTTCCGAATTCGTTGAAACATGTGTTAAATGATATTTGTATAGTTCTGAAAATGAGTTTTAGGATGTCGATCGCATGACAAACAAAAAAGTTTCGTACAAGAGTTTTCCCGCAAAGTTTCCGGGTGGAATTTTCCAATAATAGTGTACACTTTCGTTAAAAGATTCAGATTTTAGTAAATTCTAGAAAATTGATATTCCTTTAAACGTAAAATATGCGAAAGTGTTGATTTTGTTAATAGTTCGGTTTACTACAGGGTATCTGGCCGGCGAGTTTAATAGCAATAACAGCGCTTTTATTTGTTTGTATAGTTTGCGGATATGTGTGTGTGTGTGTGTGTGTGTGGCGCTGGCGTCCACAACGTGATAAAAACTTTAAACATTGAATTGTGATACTTCGTCACTTGGTTGTAAATTGAAATAAGACCCACATGCCGGCTCCACCTCCAGCGTCGCGTCGCCTCCCGCTGCTGCTGTTGCCCGGGTCGAGCCCGGGTACGTCTCCGTCTCCGTCTCCGGCCACTGTTGGTTGCATTGCAGCAACAGTTAAGCGTGAAACGAGAACTAAATAAAGCACAAAACAAACGAAAGCAGCACAACAACAAAAAAAAGCAATAATTCTATTGCAATTGTCAGCAAATTTTCTTCAAATGCAAAAGAAAAGAAAAGGAAAAACACAAAAAAAAAAAACAAAAACCAGCTAAAATAAATATGACTCGAGTTTGTTTATGCACTTTGCTTAGCCAAGTTTTTGATGTCTTCGTCGTCTTATGATTTTGAGATATATGTAAGTGTATAGTTATTATTTATGTATGCGAATCGCTCGTTGGCCCGATGATTCCGAGACCGATTCCAAATCCGATTCCGGGCGAGCTCTCTCTCTTTAGCACTCGTATCCAAAATCTCTGACTTTGGCTCTGGCTCTGGCTCGGTCTACGTCGGAATCCAAATCGGAGTCGGAGTCGAGTTCTGCCACAGTCAGTGCACTTTTGGCCGGCTCTGGTTAGGTTGTCCTATCGCGCTAATACTTATTCTCTTAGTCAACATTACTAAGCACTTAGTCTCAGTCTCAGTCTCAGTTCACGTCTAGCATTATTCGCACGTGTTTATTTATTTTAATGGCTCTGTTTCGATTCGTTCTGTGTTCGTTCTGTGCTCCGTTGTTATCTGTGACGGGCTTAACTCTTGGAAATTTCTATTTGCTTTGACTCATTAATGCAACCACTTCGATATTTCAATTATAACTTTAACAATTGCATTTGACAATAAACGGAAACTTACAAAGAAGGGCTAGAACGGCCCACCGCATATTTGTTTACATGGTGAGTTTTTCCAAAAACAAGAACTCAATTTTCGATTATTCCTTTGATAACTTTAAGATATAGTCAACCGATTTTCATCAAATTTCAACAAACTATGGAAGGCATCATAAAACTCTTAACTTTTGAGTTTGTTTGAGTTATCTGTACAATTTTTCAAATTTCATCGAATTCATCCTATGGCAGCTATAAGATTTTGTAGTCCAAACTATGTAGGCACCTTAAAACTCATAACTTTTGAGTTTGGTTGAGTTATCTGTAAAAACACAAATGTTATTCATACAATAATTAAAAGTTCATCAAATTCTCCCTATAATAATAGCTATAGCTATAAGATTTGGTAGTCAAAATTTGGTCAGCTTCTTTAGGGCATTTTAAAGGTTTGATTTAAGTGGGATATCTTTATAAGCAAACAAGATTTTCATACAACATATCAGTTTTTAATAGATTGATCCTATAACAGCTACATGTTACAGCGATCCGATCCGCTCGAGTTTCATAGATCTAAAACTAAGAGACTGATAGACAGACTCGACTGATTAAGGATATATACACTTTGTGAGCTTGGAAACATTTCGTAAGAAATTATAGTGAAAGGGTAAATAGCTTCTCAATGAAAACAGTAAAGGATTTTCCAATTTAATATCATATACTGATCAATTAACTATTTATTATCTCAGAAGATATGAAACTTTTGAATCTATTTAGAAGTGAATGAGTCATATCATTAGTTGAATGGGTATTATAATTATGAATGGCAAAAACCATTATCTACTACATTTTTGAGTAATACAAAATAGATTACTTATGTGTTCATCCTTATGGACCTCTACGTAGAAATATCCTATACTTTTACTACTCTCAAAAGTATGCTATGTGAACAAATGAAATTTAAATCTTTAATCATACTATTTGGCTTTACAATCCCCATCAAATACCATCGAATACATATATAGGAAATCAACTTGCCATTGTAGTTTAGAATTTAGCAGTCTTGCTCTGATTTCTAAGAACTTTTCATTATAGATTTTGTTTCCGTTTTTGAAAAGAAATCTTTATGCCATTGGTCAAAGTAAACTGCAAATTCAATCGTTTATCGGACTTCAGAACATCTAAAATCCCTATTCCGAATAAGTTGATCGGAATCGGAAATGGAAACAGCCCTGATATGTTCGCTAAATCATAAAACTATCTCAATGTTGTTTCCGTGTACTTCCCGCTGAGCTGGAAATTGCTGGGATTTTTACGAGTATATCAACTTTTTAGTCATTTCTTCTTTGAAGTACCATAAAATATCAATCTGCAAGTGCTTTCTGATTCTAAATAACAGCAAGATAATAAGGGAGAAATAAAGATTATTCATTTTAAACTTGAATGCTTTAAGAAACACCTTTGCACATTAGATATAGTCCCTATATAAATGAAGTATTCTATAGGGAAGTAGAATTTTATCTTTATTTAAAATAAAATTATAAGTTAAGAACATTTACGGGTAATTTTTAAAGTAATTTAGTACATGTGTATAATTATATTTAAAAATAGATAAGATATGAAAAGCAAATATCGGCTTGGTCTTAAACCGTCAGCCGAACTATTCTATACAATCTATAAACTAGAAATCATGTTATAATAATATTATCCATAAGTTCAACAGCTTGGCATTCTATATTATAATAGAGAACTATTTAGAACTATTCTATACAATCTATAAACTAGAAATCATGTTATAATATTATTATCCATAAGTTCAACAGCTTGGCATTCTATATTATAATAGAGGTCTATATAGAACAATTCTATACAATTTATTAACTAGAAATCATATTATAATAATATTCCATAAGTTCAACAGCTTGGCATTCTATATTATAATAGAGGTAGTAAAACATATTCAGAATCAAAGTATTCCAAATCAGAGACTCGAATGACTTTATAATGGCAATATTACCGTTAAGTCAGCGTCAAGTTTTATGGGTCTTGAGTCAGACAGTCAGTTAAGATCGTAGTAGTAGTTAGTTGTCGTCGCTGTCTGATTATCTGATAAACCAAAGCAGGCACACGGAGCTCGTCAAAGGGGGTTTGTTGACCCCCGTCGCAAATGGTGTTGATAAAGATTTTTGCAAGACGCGTTCGAAGCGGCAACAACTTACGCGAAGATCATGTCAATATAACAAGGCAACATTTTATGGCCAAACTACACTTAACTCGTACTTATGCTATATGTATAAGGAAAGGGCTTACCTCATAAGTAAAACGCACACGTACCCAAATAAAAATGGTAGCAGAACTTAAACTATGCCGAATAATGGTTAAAACCCGTAGACGTAGACGTTGGATATGTGTAGCCGTGTATCTTGTTCTCGGCTATTTTGCCGTTTGCTAGTTCCAAGGCCAACGTAACCATCAGGTTAATTAACCCGCCATTGTTAATCCTCTAGCCAGCATATCAGCTAATATCCGACTATACAACTGGTTCGCTATTGTCACAATCGTTTTTGGCCCATAATGAATTCAATTATTGTCACTTGAGTGCGTTAAGTATGCGCAAGTTGTGGCCGGCTCAGGTATTTGTGTAGTACCTACAAGTAAAAACTACCCAGCAGTACCAAAGATCACCCACAAGTTAAGTGCTTTGGTGCTGACAAGGGAAGCATACTGGCAGCCTGAAATTAGAAGCGAGTTTTAGCCCTACAAATAACTGAAAACGTTCTGTCAATTTTTATATACAAAACAAGTTAGAATGCTATAGTTGAGTATATATGACAACAAAACTGCCTGTACACAGGTCAAAAGTTTCCGTGCGCATCTTCGTACACTTACACATACACAAAGACCCACTCAAGCGACAGCGCAAGTGAGGCCTCCGCGCTGCAGCACTGAATCTTCTTTTGTGAATAACTTCCGTGTTTATTATCCGATCTAATTGAAATTTGAACAGTAGATTAAGAGTGACCTAAGTATATATGCCAAATCCCAGAGCTATATCTTTGAAAATGTTGGTATAAAACGTTTTTATCGAATTGCGGGGAAACGGGGGGATATACCTGAAATGGGATGGATACCTTCATTTCCAAATTTGGTGTCTCTAGTTCTTATAGTTGCTGAGATCGACACGTTCATACGGACGGACAGACATGGCCAAATCGGAATATCTTTTGACACTGATCAAGAATATATATACTTTATAGGGTCGAAGATGTCTCCTTCTACCTCTTACATACATTTGCACACATTTAGTACCCCACTTTTTACCCATTTGAGGGCGACAGGGGTAATTAGCTACTTCTAACATTGCTGTTTTGTCAGGCGCTTTTTCATGTGTCCTGTGCTGAATTGTTGCCTTACAAGCCGCTGAAAATGCATGTGCTTTTGCTTTTAAGCTCAATTTCAATATTAGAAGTGCTTAGATCTGGTTTTGTTTCTAGTCAAATATGTCATGCCCGGGCTAATCACATGCCTTGCAAGTTTGGCTGGGCTGTTGCGGTGCTTTGGTATCTGCGAGATACATTTGTATGGCTCTACTACGTGCCTGGTTATAGGCAAATGCTATGTGCGTCATATGAAATTAAAATGTAGCTCTCCCCAAAACTTGTTTTTGTGATATATATATTTATATTTTTGGAACAGTCACAGCATTGAGTTTCGCTAATAAACGATCTATATACATGTGTAAGTAAAGGCCCCCGCCTTTAGCTACGTGATTATATTGCCATTAAAAAAAATATATAAGTAAATAAAAACCTTTATCGAAAAACACACACACACAACAGACAGACAGACATACATGTGTATGTATGTATATATAAGTATACTTATATATATATAATCCACATTTATCGCTTGCGTTCGTTCCCGCAATTTCAATTGCAATTCAACATTCTCCATTCTCAATTCTTAATTCTAATTTATTAATTTCATTTAAGATAAGTAAACGCGACTTTTGTTTTTTTATTATTATTTTTTTTTATTTCGACTTCGCCCCGCCTTAAGCTATAGACGTCGCCATATAGCGTATGCTTTTTTCTTATTTATTTATTTGAAAAACAAAATGAAAAAACAACAACAATTGAAATTGAAATCGTTCTTCTCGCTTGCGCTCACATCGCCTTGCTTCTTTGGCTGTTCTGTTCTGTTCTGTTCTGGGTGTGTGTGTGTGAGTATCTTTATCTGTATCTGTATCTGTAGCCTTAGCTGTAGCTGTATCTATGTGTGTATCTGCTCTTATAAACATGTTTTCGCATTAATTATACATTTTTATTCGCTAATTTAAACGCTGTTTACTTAAAAAAACCAGTTAGCACTATGTATGTTATACATATGTACACACATAGATACATACTTATACATATGTAAACACACACACTCACTAGCGCATACTTAGGCTCCACCCAAGTCTGCCCGCTCGCGTTTGATAATTTGTTTAGTATATTTGTTATTGCTTTTTGCTATTTCTTTCAAAAAGCGCAAAAAAAGCATTCGATTTGCGCGTTTTGCCAATGGCCATTTTTTACGCTCCCCCCCTGCACGTCAACCCCTCGAAATTACGCTTCCTTTTTGCCCACAGCTCAATCAAGGAATCTGTTTCAAAATTGAGCATGGCTGGAGGGAGGGTTGACAGAGGTTTTCACACGCCCATTACTCCCACCCACAAGTCAACCTTTGGGCTATTGTTTCTTCTTGTCAGGACGTTAAATAAATATTGCCTCATCCCCCAGTTAATGATTTTTTATGCTACACATTTACATAAAGTTGTAATAAATTTATATAACAGGCAAAAGGAGGCATTTACAGTCCTAAATATTCATAATTGGGAGCCGAGGGGATCTAATCGTATTGTGCAGATGCTTCCAGTTGAGAAACTATAAAAGTTAGGGTTAGTAAATTTTGGATAAAGGTTCTCATATATAACACGCAGATGGGAAGTGCGTTAAATTTTGGATATTCTATTTCATTCCGCCGAATATCTAGTACAGCGAATTGCACCCAAAAGTGATATTAACTCAAAGGATACATTTCATTAACTATAGATGCTACGATTAGCAAATTTGGTATGAAGTTTTTCTTATGTCAGACGAAACATTTAACTGCATTAAATTTTGGATGTGCCCTTTCATACTGCCGAATATCTAGGACAACAGATTCTACCCAAAACTAATATGATTTCAGAAATCTTGGAGCTGATGTTTGGTATGAAGGTTCTTATATTTTATACGCAGCTCAGGAAAGAATTATATTTTTGATACACCCCTTCATCCTGCCGAATACCTATGGAAACACATTATACTATACACCTCTTAGTCCTGCCGAATATCTATGAAAACGAATTATACTATTCGAATATAGAATAGAATAGAATTGAAATTTGGTACACGTATATTTAAGCATGTTTGCTTTCCAAATTGCAAACGTTGGGTTAATAAACACATTTTATACACGATATGTGCTTATAATTCTCAATTGGTTTCAGCGCTAAGTTGGTTTAATGGCTTGCTTGAGTTTTGGTAGATTGCTGAGCTGCTTCATTGATATTTATGTATGCTTGCAATTGGATAAGAAACGAGTGAAGCAAGTTTTATAATAATGAACAAAAAAACTATTATTTAAATACAAATGTATCATATTCATTGATTGCTTTGGTTTTTCGAGGCTGCTTGTGAGCTTGGGCAGCCCAATTAAAATGGGTGCTGTTGTTTTTTAGAGTGCTGAAATCGAACACGCTGCCCCAGATGCGGCAAACTGAGGCAAGGCAAAAGTATTAATACGCGCATAAAAATGGAGCACATTGAAGAGCCATTGAAATGTGACAATTTGTTGCCGCTTCAAGTGCGCTTCAAGTCTTCGAGCAGTTTTTTTGTTGAGCGCTTGGGCAATCGCAGCGGGGCAGGCAGCGGGGCAGGCAGCAGCACATTACACCAATCAATCCCATCCATCCAATCCCATTCAATCCGTTCCGTTCCGTTCCGTAGCAGCTGCCCTTTCGTCAAATAAACAAAAGCCATTAGCAAATGTATCTGAGAGATGTGCGGCAAGCGGCGACACTTGAGCGCTTGTAATCAAATCATAAATTTATACATCTATATATATATATATGTATATGTATCTTCATATCTATATGTATATATATTTTTACTGTATGCTATTCTATTAATTTCCATTAGAGTTCCATCGCATGGAGCTATCTAAACACAATGCGACGCCTCAATTTGGTTCAAGTATCTTTTGCGGTTGGTTGCAACAACTGTACTTTGTGCCTTCAGGGCTGTGAATTTGTTGAACAGACAAAAAGTCGCACACACACAAAGAAGCAAACAAACACAGGCAGAGAGATAAATAGAATCAGTTCAACTCCTTTTCATAGTCTGTGATTTCATCAAACAAACTAAAGTATAATAGCGTCCTAGAGATGGACGCATGATGACATTCTTAAAGGATATACGAGTTATCTAATGTTTGTATTTTGAATCTTTGCTGTGTAGTTGTTATATTTCTGAGAAGGACGAACTTTTTTTTAGTGTTCTTTTCCATTATTTCTTATATAAACGGAAATATTAAATTATTTCCCAAGCAGGACATGGCAATATTAGTTGGTTCTTTAACCATTTGTTTTCTGATTGGCTAGTTTTTATTGTAAGTGTCTGGTAATTGTATTCTAGGTTCTCTCAGAGACCAGATTTAAAATGACATATAATTATATTTGTGCTTAAATCTATTAATTTAAATAATTGATCATATATATGTCCTTTTTTTCCTTTTCTAAAAAACATCTCACGTATACTTTCCCTTAACCTCAAAAATCGAATCGAAAAAATTATCCAGCTTTTTCCACATATAATTATACTTGTGTTAAATCTATTAATTTAAATTATTGATCATATATTTGTCCTTTTTTCCCTTTTCTACAAAATATTTCAACTATAAACGGAATTCTTAATACTTTCCCTTAACCTCAAAAATCTAATTTAGCCTTATTCAGCTCTTTTCCACTCCCTAGCCATAGTTTAAGCATTATTTACTTGTATTTTAAAACTGCAGATGTAAATTTCTCTTTAAAACTCTTCAATAACTCTGAAGATTATTTTTATACATACATATGTACATTTATTGGTCTCTTCGTTATTTCGTGCGTGCTTTTCTCGCACATTTTGAGGTTATGAGTTTCTAGTGTCACGCTCCCATCTCTAGTTAGAAGCATTTTGCATCCCTTTTGCGCTGCTATTTGTGAACTGTGAATGTATTTGTGAAATGCCAAGAACTGTCGTCATTGTTATTGTTGTTGTAATAATCCCAATTCAAAAAGTAGACGCATATTTTAAGAAATCATTTCTTGATTACGACGTTTGAAAACAATTTGTCTTTGCTCTCTCGCTTCACTTCTTCGATTCTCTGGTCGCACTCCAAGGTACTTAATATGTAAATGTCTATATACATACATACTACATACATACATACATACATACATACATACTTAAGTAAGTAAGCGAGATTGTGTGTGTGTGTGTAAATAGAGTCTCAAAGTTGCCTGACTTGTTGAGCAGTTACTTTTTCCATTATTCTTGCGCCCATTTTGATTTCTATTGTTGTTGTTGTTGATTTTCTTATTCTTTTTGTTGTTGTTGTTGTTGCTTTTGCTGCTTTTCCATTGGCTTTTATAAATTCAAGTTGAAATTGATGTCGTCACAAACGAATTTTGTGTAATTTGAGTGAGACCAATGAATGCTTTTGTTAAGCTCCCTAAAAAAGTTTAATGAAGCTCGCTCCCACTCTAACCCACTCTGCGTGTCTGTCTCTCTCTCCCTCTTGGTGAGCGACTGCTGATAGCAAAAGCAAAAGTAAAAGCTCTCTTATTGAGTTTTTATCGTGTCTCTGGCAGCGCAGCAGCCTCTGCCTCAATGCATGAATGAATGGAAAGGCAAGGACACGCAGTCAAAACATCGACACCGACACCGACACCGACACCGACACATGCCACATGCCACATGTGCCACACCAGACGACCGACACCTGTTGAAGGGCACACACACGCAGCACACACACACACACACATACACACACACGCGCCGTCGTACGCAAAAGGACAACAGCCGCAGTCAGCGTCGGCGCCAGCAGCGACAGCGACTGCGAGCTGCAATGAGCAGAATACAGCAGCAGCAGCATAGGAGAGAGGAGAGGCAAAGAGCGAGGACACAAACACATGCTGGGAGCGAACTGTGGGCTGCCGCCAAGGTGAGAAGGTGAGAAGAGAGGACAGACAGGCAGGCAGGCTCTTTGTTGTTGCTCTCTTGCTGTTCATTTTGTTTTGGCTTTCGTTTTTCTCTATGTACACACGTACACACATACACACACACAGACAGATTACTACACATTTGGCAACATGTGCACGGCTCGTCAGGACGGGACAGGACAGCGCTGCTGTCATAGGTCAGGACAACAACAAACAACAACAATAAACACAACAAAATGCCACTGAATATGCAACAGAATGGCTAACAGGGGAAAGGGGAACGGGCAACGAGCACCGGGGTCCTGTCTCTAAAGCCGTTTAGGTGTTGTGGCATGTCACAACAACGTTGCCCTACTGACGCTGCTGCTGCTGATGATAAGAAAAACAGCAACAACAACATCAATGTCGGCACGTCGCCCTCAACAGTTGGCAACACCGGCTGCGGCCGTGTTGGTGACACATGTTGCATGTGGCAGACTCAGCAGCAGAGGCGATTTACCGCATGCAAATGCAGATGCAGACCACATTATAAGACTGTCGTATTTCAGTACACAGGACTAGTGTGCCTTTAAGATTAAAGTTGAGCTTAATCTGTAATTTGGTACCCTATTGAGCTAAAGCTTGAATGTGCTTTCAAAGCTGTTTTAAGCTGGATTAATCTAAAATTTAATTTTTGGCAATCATTTTAAATGCTTTAATGTGCTTTAAAAGCTGTTTTAAGCTAGATTAATCTAAAATATAATCAATCATTTTAAATGCTTTAATGTGCTTTCAAAGCTGTTTTAAACTTGATTAATCTGAAATTAAATGTTTGGCAATCATTTTAAATGTTTTGAAACTGTTTTCAATATCAATAACTGATATAGAATACTTTCTTAAAATTAGTAGAAATATTCATGAAAATTTGTCAAATTAAAATGTATGTGCAAACAGTTTTATTTTCATCTCTTCAGACACATTTTTGTCTAGGTGTCTGTTTCAGGCCACTGTGATTTATACCCATTATATCAAAAATGCTATAAGATATTATAATATGGTATGGAACTGTCAGTCTGCAGAAAATGTTGCAATTAGGCAGACTTCCTTTAGCAGCATATTCATTGAGATACGAATAAACAGACACAAAGGGCATATCAAATAACAGCACAATCAGAATTCCTCCCAATACCCAATCCAAATCCAAATCACAAACCATACATCGTCATAAATCGACGAACAACAAATCAAATAAAACTTCGGGACATGGCAACTCGCAAAAGAATTTCGACTAAAACGAATCTTTCGACTACCTGAGATTACAGCTGGTACGTCATCAAGTTCCCCGTAAAGGTTTTTGCGTCTTGTGCAAACACACACACACACACAAATAAGTATATCTAGAAGATAGACAATGCATAAGAACACGTTATCCTTTTATTTTTTTAATGGCCTTCCTCTTTTGAAAAGGGGCGCACATAATAACAGCGGCTAATGCCAGCAGAGAACCAAATAGAATAGAAACCAAACGGATCCGAACTTGGATTTCGATAGGAACCTCTATGCCCATGCCAAATGTCTGTATCCTGATGCTTTGGCTAAACGCAGAGCGTAAACAAATGAATACAATTTTTAGAAAAACTAAATGCCTTTGTATCTGTATCTGTATCTGTAGTAGCAGCTGTATCTGTATGTGTGTATCTTTTGGGAGCTGCTCGTTGGTTTTCCTTTTTGGCATTATTTGGCAAATGCAGAGCCGAGCCCAGTGTCCTTCGAGCAGCTGCACCCTACTCTACTCGCTTTTCCCAATACCGAAAATGCAAAACTACAAAATTCATCTTTTGTCTGCCGTGTTGTGGCTCTGCCTCTGTGGATTACTTGAGTTTCAGCTACAGATTCCTGTCACGCCAGCCACCAGATCGAATTTCACTAGAGCATTGCCCAAAAAAACAGGTGCTGAACCTGAGATTGTGCCAGTTCGAATCTCTCTTAGCCACCCTCGATGTCAGACTGCTTGTTGAAAAGTTTGCCAACTAATAATGCAACCCCCTGGAAAGTGCTTAAGTTTCAAGTGAAGCGCAATACGAGGGCTGCTCATTAAGTAAACTGTTTCTAAGGCTATATATACGATACTGCTAAAGAAATTGTAGAATAAAATATAACCTCGAAATTGGTAGTAAAGAAAGGATTACAAATCCTATACCTTAGTTATAATACTAATCAACAAAAAGTTCAAACTCAGAGAAAGCTTTTAATGATTGAAATAGTAATATACAATCTCAAGATATAGGTACAGCATTAGAGTATCCTTCGATTAACTTGTACTATAGTAAAATAAGCTATAGTGTACCGAAAGAAAGATAGTAGTAATTATATAAGATAAAAATAAGTTTTAGAGTTATGAAGCCATTCCAATGTATTTTAAGATATGAAAAAATCTATTTTTTATTCAAAATCTAATATAATCATCCCCTAAAATTTGATACAGACTTTCAACACATTTCGGATAAGTTGTAGGATAATAAAAACGAATTAGTAATTGAAAAACTCATATATAAAAATCTCTTAAAATGTAACTAGTATATCACCCAAAAAGCTATCATAAATTAAGAAACTTTCATAAAATGGTGCTCAATTTTGTTACAGACTCTCTCAATAGCTTTCGAATAATTTATACATTGAAGAGCCCTCGGGTTTTGAAGCAAATTAAAACGTCTCTAAACTAAAACTGAATTCGCTTTTCGAAGCTGCACAGAGTTTTGCATTGTTTGGCAGGCGTACGGGGTAGGAAGAGTGCTGCTTGGGGTTGTGGGGTGGGGTGGGAGGTAGATTTATGACAAGGCGTCATAGAGAATGCCAAGTCAAATATGTGCGCTATCCGTATCTAGATTAACGGCAACTGTACATATTTGAAATTCAAATCCCAAACTGTTGAAAGCGACGCGTATTTGAATTTCCCTTTGTGGCGAGGCCATCGTCAACGTCGCCTCGGTCACTGATTGAGCGATTTCAAAATCGCACAGCCGCTCTAAAGTTAGGCAAATGTATTTACATTTTAGAAAAAAACGCACAAAGATACTTTTAGTTCAGATGCAGGGTGGCGGCAGGGTAGCCCGGCCCGTCGCTCACTCGGAGTCGAGGCCGGTCCGTAGATATTTACCCTGAGATATGGAATACGTAACGTCAAATGCGACGCACCAGAAATAAAGGGGGAACATTTGCCGCTGAGGGATAGCCAAAGCAATAATCATAATACAGATACAGATACAGATACTTCTCAGCTGTGTGTGTGTCTCTCTCTCTCTCTCTGCCTTCAACAATGCGGCAGCAAAAATAATATTAATGAGCAAGTTTTTGATTACGTAGCCATTAGCCAAAGTCTGAGTTTGAATTTGAATTCAAAATTTTGTGAAAACGGCCGCGCAATGACTGGGACAGGGACAGGAGCAGGGGGCAGGGGCAGGGGCCAAGACCCTTTTGTGGCAGTACCGCGTATTGTTTCATAGATGCGATTCGGTTTTATTGTCTACTTTTTGATTCTTTTGCGCATTTTGTGGCAAAATGGCAGCTTTCTCCTTAGCGTTGGAAATTTCTTTCTGATTTACGCGACTATAGGTACTATATAATGTCTAGTACTTCTATATATGTAGGTTAACTGATTTCTAGAATCTGTAGCAAGGCACACCCTCGCCCTGTGCATGGGGTAGTGCCTTTTTGGGGTGGCTGCTCCCTTCTGTTTTTCGTTAATATAGCGGCACATTAAAGTGCGAATTGGTTGGAAGTTGGGTGCAAAGTGGGCGTTCCATGCATGGTATAAGCAAATTATCATATTGGCAGATTGAGTTGTTGCGCACGAATTCACAACGGGTGGAACATCATGAAAATTAGCATTACAAAAGAAAAATTCGGGGGAAAAACACTGGTACTTATAGTACAAGCTGATTACTAGAATTTAAGATATTGAGAGTAACTTTTTAACATACCATATGTACAATATCTACAGATGGTTCACACAACTCACAAAGTTTAATCAGAATAGTTGATTTAACAATATTCCGGTGGAACATCATATGAATTGGATTTACACAGGAAAACAACCAGGGAAAAATTGAAAACAATATAGGATTCTTAATTAAATTTGGGTTGGGAGGTATTACTTTAGAATTTAAAATATCCTTTGATATCTACAAAATGGTTAATCAACTTAAAGATTACTGAACTTAATTCAATTGAAAATATTCGGATGGAATTTAATATGAGCATTACATTACAAAGGAAGAAAACCACATCTCTTATACTACTTATGCAAGCTGACTTATAGAATAGATGGTATTATATATTGAGAGTATCTTCTCATATCTACAATATCTACAGATGGTTCACAAAACTCACAAAGATTAATCAGAATAGCTCAATTACAAATATTCCGGTAGAACATCATGTGAATTAGACTTACAAAGGAAAATATCAAGGAAAAACTGGAAACAATATAAGTTTTCTAATTGAATTTGGGCTGGGAGGTATTAATACAGAATTTAAAGGTATCTTTTGATATCCACAAAATGGGTTAATCAACTTAAAGATTACTGAATTCAATTCAATTAACAATATTCGGTTGGAATATAATATGAGCATTACAAAGGCAAAGATCCACATCTCTTATACTACTTATACAAGCTGACTAATAGAATAGATGGTATTAGTTCATATTGTATATATATTGAGAGTATCTTCTCATATCTACAGTATCTACAGATGGTTTTCTCAACTCGAAGATTAGTCAGCTGAGTTCAATTAAAAGTATTCGCTCCAATTATATTGTTTATCTTGACTAAACTAAATTCTTGGTAATCCGCTAGCGCTATACTTAGATCATTTCAATTGTTGCAAACATATGCAGATGATGTCATAATAATAAATGTGTTGGTGTTTCAAATTATTAAGAATATAAGACGCTAAGCTTTTTGTAAGTGTTAGTTATATTTAGAAACTATTTCAGAACACAGTGTTAATAAGATTAGTTTTGGTTAAAATACTGCTTCTGACATATCTAATATTTGGTTGACTTTTTCACACACATTTCTCATATGGTTGTCACTATAGTGTGTTTTGTGAATTCTAAAGACTGAGGACTAAGTGGAATTCCATCCACCCTTCAAAAAACTCACATGTGACTTTCAATTCAGTTCTATTCTCTACTATGATAATTAATTTTCCAGCTACGATATCAGTTTATCTGTAAAAATTCTATACATACATAAGCTGCACCCCTAAAAAAAAGAGCAATAAGCGAACAATGAGAGATTTTTAAATGGAATTTCGTATTTAATCCTCACTATGTCGTACCTTTCACACACACAGATACAAATATACATACAAACACTCACATTGAAAGATATGTGTGCTCTTAACTAACCCGGCCTCTAAGACTTGGCACTGCTGTTGTTGTAATTCATCACCTACAAATCAATCATTTTGACGAACCTAGTCGTTGGGCACTAAAAGATGGAGAAATACTATATAAGAAAGAAAGAGAACCATGCGTATAAAATGTAAAAAGCAATGCACACACAATAGATCAACGCTATCAAAGAACAGGGCCGTGGCAGGGGCAGGGGCAGGGGCTGGGCCCGGGTCCGAGATCTGACATGGCCTGGCATATTCTTAGCCGCAACGCTGACCTTTTAACCAAGACCAAGCCGAGATGGAAGCCTGTCTGAACTAATTGTCCGGCTGTCTTGGAGTTTCGTCTCGTTTCTCGTCAGTCTTTGCGCATGAAAAATGTTTTCATTTCATAGATAGGCATACCTATAGATTGATATTTGTATACCTTGGTGTGTGTGTGTGTGTGTGTGTATCTGTGTGTGTGTCTTGCATTGGCACTTAATTTGTTGTTCTTGTCTGCGGCGTTGGTGTGAGATTACGCATTTTCCATATGGCCGGACACAGCACTAAGCTGTTTTATACCCTGTAAATAAGGTATACCATTTTTGCGCAGTCATTTCGGGAAGTTTAATGTCTAGATACATATGTAGTGAGTTCTTAGCTATAGATTAAAAATGGAATAAATTATATTTTCAGAAAAAAATTAAGCTTGAATGTTAAAAAAATGTTGAGGAAAAAATATGACGAAGGAAACAAACCGCATGGAAATCGGAAAAGATTTTGAGAGTTCGAATTCTGGGAAAAGAATCTTTTATAGATTTGGGAACTTTGCAATTCAAAATATTTGCATTATTGGCATGAGCTTTGCGTAAAATGAACTGCCTTAGAATGAGTTTTAAACTAGCGTTTGAGGCTCCGCCATCGATTAAGGATGAAATTTAGAGATTTTAATTTTTGGCAAAATTTATTTTTCTAATTTGTAAAAATACATTTCCGAAACAACATAATAAACCATTTCTTTATATGAAAAATTTATCTACAGAGCAAATAATGATTAAAACAACCAATTTCCAAATTTAACTTATTAAATAAATAAACGATTTTTATATTTTCATGGTAGTTTTGCAAGCGGAGACTTTCCGCATGAAAACTAAATTTGACAAGGTTGTGGGATCGGAAAATTTAGGAAGAAGGCTTGCAATAAAGTGAAAACCATCATGAAAAAATAAAAATCTTTTATTATTTTAACAAGTTTAATTTGGAAATTGGTTGGTTTTTCTGTCAAAAATATAGAGAGTTATGATAAAAAAAACTTCCTTCATAGGAATGTCATCAATTCTAACCTCAAACACAAAAGACTTCCGAGAAAATCGGAAAATCTTGGAAGAAAAACCATCATGAAAACATAAAAATCTTTTATTTTTTAAAGAAAAGTTTAGTTTTGAAATCGGTTTTTTTTTTGTCAAAAATGTTGAGAGTTATGATAGAAAAAACTTTCTTCATAGGAATGTCATCAATTTTAACCTCAACCGATAAAATCGATAGTGGTAAAAATTGTATGTTGCTTAAACCATTATATCATCGCTTTTTACTCTATACATCTTAATAACAATACATCTCACTACAGAGTATTGCCACAGTCGATCAGTCTTTAGTTTATTTGTGGTTGTACTTGTGTTTCTTTTTCTTTTTGACGAATTCGTATAGTGATCCTTTAGAATTGGTGTGCTGCCTTCTCTTGTCTTGTCTTGGCTTAGTTTACAATGCTCTTTTGATTAGGCAGCGCGCTGTCGATGGAGGTGGCCCGGACTCGGATTCGGACTTGGACTCGGAGACGGAGACGGACCTGAGTACGTGATTGGTATTATTCATCACTTGTCCTGTGGCTATCTGCACAGTGCTTATCAGCATTTGTTTAGGCACTTCTTCGTCAACCTTTCGTGCAATGTTTAATTTAAATTTTAAGTATGTCTCTCAGGTAGTCTTGGGATCGATAGGTACTGTGCTACGAGCTGCTTATCTAAAACAGGTAGAATCTATTTTAATGGAAATTCATTTATTTAGTTGTTTTGTCTGGCAACAGCGAGCGGCAGCAGGAAGTGGCAGGAACTCGTAAAACGTGTCCAGTCTACCAAGAAGCATTCAGCAGCTACAACAATTACAAAAATTTATAATTGAATTTATAGCAATTTTCTACGGCTGCATGGAAATTATGAATAGCTTTGCAAATGCACAAAATATTTTGCAGGACTTCCAGAACAGCCCCAAATACTAGCAATGGAAGCCAGCAGCTAGCAATTTTATGGGGCCAACACCCAAAAAACTTCGAATTCCCCCCCGCCCCCCACCGCTCCTTACAATGCAGTCGATAAGTATGGCATAAGTACAATTCATTCGACTCGACAAACATACATACTTACAGCGTAGGCAGGCTGGCTGGCAGGAGGGCAGGCAGGGAGTGGCGGGGCCAAAAGCAAAAGCGAATGCCACTCAAGAACCCCTCCTGCCCCCCCAAACCTGAATCCAGCAAGAGAAATTCAGAAATGTACCCATACCGTTACAATACAATTGTTCGTCCCTGCTCGGGCGCGCACAGCTGTTCCAGAGAAAATAGTCATTGTAATAAGAAAATTTTGATTTCATTTTTAGTATTTGTATAAAATTTAATAACGCCGCACAAGATGGCTGACTGACTGCGTTGTTGTTGTTCTTGTTGTTGCTGCTGCCAAAGTTGAGCAGCGGCAGAGGACACTGACGCTAACGCTAACGCAGACGTCGCTGCCACTGCCAAACGCTTGCCGAGGGGTGCAAGCGGGCAACTAAAACGCTTAAAACACACAATCTCGTTTGGGTTCGGTCGGGATTTCGGGGTTACGCTTAAACTCTAAGTACATTTTAACTTAACTGCCTTTTTTTTGTGTGTTAGTTGCGACGACGCGTCGTCGACCGAACGCAGGCAGCGGCAGCGACAGCGGCAGTGGCAGCATGGCGAATTGTAAGGCAAGAAGGCAAGCCAAAGGATGATGATGAGGATGATGATTGAGGGCCGAGTATGAGCTTGAGAATGAGAATGAGAATGGCAAGGGCTGGGGGGAGCAGTAATGGTGGAAAGGGTGGCTGCGACTGCCGCTGCTGCTGCTGCTGGTGGTAGTTTGAGATTTCTAACTGTATGCGCAGCACAATTATAAATTTTTGGAATTGTTGTAATTTAGTTTTGTTTGTTTGCCTGTTTGTTATGCCAGAATGTATGTAGTATACTTATGTTTGTATATGTATGGGTATGTGTGTGTGTGTGTGTGTGCTATGTACAAGTGTGCGCCGTCTGCTGGCTGTTGGGCAAAACTTGCCTGGCTGCGGCTGCTGATTATTACGATAAAGCATAATGATTACATTTTTAGTAGCTTTCGTTATGCGAGCGAGAACGCAAGAGTGTGAGAGCGAGTGCAAAGCGCACGAATGAGGAAGGAAGAAAGAGCTAGGCATAGAGAAAGAGTGAGAGAGTGCGCCTTGTAATTGTTGTTGAGCTCAAAGCAGCAATTGAACTTATTCTTTTTTGTTGTTGTCGTCGTTCTTATTGCTGTTGTTGTTGGTTGAATTGAACTGAACTGAGCAGGGTTGCTGCTGCTGCTGCTGCTGCTTCTGCGTTTGCCTTGCGTTCACATTCGCTTGCTCCGGGGGGTTAGGCAGTGAGGTTAGGGGAGTTAACGGCATTGGCTTGCACTTGATTAATTGCGATTTATGCGCTGCGCTGCGGCTTATATGCGATATATGTTAGAATATTGTGTAATTATGGATGGCTGTAGCAAATAACGGTTCGCTGCGTATATGAGGGTTACGAATTGAAATGTGAGTAAAAAAAAGGACACTTTGTAGCGGCGATTACGTTTCCTACATAGGATAATGGAATAAAGTGCACACGCTACTCAAGGGGTGTCAACGAGTACCGCACCGCCGCCAAAGCCCGCACTCTAGTACGCCCAAACTTATGCTACGGGCAGCTGTGATTTTTAAAATCTATTCCCACAAGTAAATATGTAATGTAAAACGAGATTAGCGCTAAAGTTCCTAACGTTTTGAAAGCAATGGGCAAACGTCATTGCCGTGCCATAAATGCAAAAATTGTTGGCATATTTTCTCTTGTGGGTGCGTGTGAGTGTGGTTCAGGTTGTGGGGGGAGGGGGGAGGGGCGCAGCAGCAGGCAGCGTAACTGTTGTTGCAATGCTTGTTCTTGTTGTTGCTACATATATTTTTGCCTTTTTGTTTTGCTTGGCTCATTTGGCAAGCGACACAAGCGCACACCCACACAAACCAATGCCAGCAAGAGCACAATGTGCATGCAAACATACAAAGAAACATACATATGTACAAAAGAGAGATAGAGAGAGAGAGAGAGCGAGCGCGCGTAAGCTACAAAACAGTTGGCAGCGGCCCAAGCGACGGCACTGCAAAAAAAAAGTACATCAAAATTACAAGCCAAACAATTGCCGCTATTGTCATTACTTTTGGCCCACATTCAAATGGCCAAGAGAGCGCGCACACAGAGCAGCAAAGAGCACGCACATTTGCAAAAGGTTCTCTTTGCGCGTTGCTCTGTCATAATTCATCCAACGTGTGTTCCCTTTAGAGATGAACGTACAACACACAACTGAAACCATGCGATATTTTTTTGTTACTGCCTAGCAATTATGCTACGCGAACAACAACAAACACGCAGTGTACAAAAAATAAAACACGAGACACGCTCTCAGCTCTAGTTCCATGGTTCGTTTCCTTTGCTGCCGCTGTCGCTGCTGCCGCTGCTAGCTTGTTGTTGTTTCCAGAGAACAAGAACTTCGGGTATAGCACGTCGCATCGTCGGCTTTTGTTCGTGCTCTTTGCTTCGGTTCGGTTCAATGTTGTTGTCGCCGTTCGGCATCTTCGGCTTTGCTTATGTGTGACTGTGTTTGTGTGCGTTTGTAATTGATTTTATTAGTTTTTGGTTTTTGTTGTGTGTTTGCCGCTGTCGACGCTGGCGTTGGCGCAACGCTGCCGTCGCCGTCGCAGTCGCTGCCGGCAGCGTTGATGAATTTTAAAAAATTTTGAATTGCCCGCCCTTTAGTCATTGACTAAACGTGCAGCAGTGCGAACACAGACGCGCGCAGCGGCATTCCGGCTCCGGCTTCATTGCACATACTCTACTCACTATAACAATTGTATATCCAGCCAAACACACACACTTAACGATATATATCGGCTAACCATATTGTTTATTATTCGGCACGCGCGCAACGGACAGACAATTTCAAATAGTGATAAACAACAAAAATAAAAGAAAAGAAAGAAAGAAAATAAAAACAACAACAAGAAATCAAAATTATATTTGCAGCTGCAACGTGCAAACATTTGAATATGTGCTAAAAGTGTATATAAAAATATTAAGAATCAAACTGCAACAAAATAAACATTTAAACAAAAGTTCTCCCTCCCCCCGCCCACCGGCATTACAAAAGTGGATTAACAGAGCCGACAAAATGGTAAATAGTTCACCAAGTTAATTAAGTATCTTATACTATAACTATATCTTAACAGAATTGTGAATCAGCGCCGCTAATTTCTATTTTATTGACAAAAAATTGTTTTTTTCTTTTTTTTGTCGAGCAGCCACGCGGGGCGCTCCTTAGTCTTAGTCATTAAAACCAAAGTGTTAACTGAACAAGCCAAAGTATTATATGATATGTGTACTACATACCCTAGTATTAGTAACAGTATATGTGTGTGTGTGTGTGTGTATGTGTGTGGTTTATTATAAACAATTTTATGGCGCAGTCGCACGCACTCAACGCCCTGACGTACATATAAATCGTTTTAATCTCTTGCATATTAATTTTTATTATATTGGCATCTTATAATTTCCGGCGATTTTGATTAAGTGCTAACCATAGATGGCGCTGTGATTTCAGTTTCTTGCTACTACTATATATATTAAGATATTTCATCCATCAAATGACGTCCAAAGAACTTCCGGCTCTAAGTGCTAACTATGCCATTAATGCGCGTACTCTAAGCAATAAATTATCAACTAAAAGTCATTAAACCAAAAAAAAAAAAAAATAAAAATTATACAACTTGCATTAAGAAATGTAAAATAGTTGCTTAATTTGTCATTAAGACTAGCGCAAAATCAAGTTCAATTTTATTACCTAATTAATACTCCAATTCTCAGTTCTTTTCTTCAATTTGATATGGTTTTTTTCTCCCTGTTTTGTGTAAATACCTGAAATACAGTCTGAATCGAATGATTTTAAGTATTTTACTTAAATTTTGGAAGTGCATTTAGAACCTTTTTTAGTTTTATAGATCACTTGTTAACTAAAGTGTTAAAAAAAGAATTGAACTTTTTTTTTTATCTCAATCTAGAGTGATATTTATTTAAGATCTGCCCCAAAGTGGGCAGTAATTGAACTTGAAAGAAACATTGTTTCTAGATGCTAGTATTCAAAATAGAAATATGCTTAAATCTGTTATCAAAAATTGATATGAATAAAATTTAATCTTAAAACCTATCTTAGTTTCATAAATTAATCATTTTACTTGATCAAGGAGAAATAAAGTTGAAAAGAAAAAATTGTTTCATTTCTTTTCCTTTTAATTTTTACTCCCTGTTTGTTATTATTATTTGATCAAGCTGTAAAAATCAAAAGATAGCATAAAGCAAATTTAAAACAAATAAATATATTTTAATCATAAAAAGGAAAAAAAAGATATCAGACTGTTCTGATTCTTCAGCTCTCAACTGATAGATTTCTTTATGTAAATCGGCATTCTTATTATAAGGAAACCTTGTTTCTAGAGCTAGTATTAAAGGAATTGGACTTAGTTAGAATTAAAGAATCATCCTAGGTCTGGTATTCAGACCTAAGTAAAATGAAGGTTATTAAAGAATTAGAAATAATCCTAAGTCTGGTATTTAGAGCTAAGTAAACTGAAGGTAAAACTAGGTTCACTTCCGTTGAGTTCATTTCCTGAAATTCCCGGAAGTACTCTTCATATAAGATGGCTTCCTTTTGTATTCAGACAAATTCTGTGGTATGCTAGGAGTTCTCCTTACTTTTTGAATGGTTGCTTTATGTATTAGGAATTTCTATGGATTTTTGGATAAGTATTTCTTCATCCCTTCCCCTTTCTATACCTTCCGAGGAAGCTGTATTAGAATTCACATAGTTCTTACATGGTTATTCAATAAACGCATTCCAAATCAGTTCAATATATCATTTAAGATGATTTTTTTTTATAAATCACTCTGCGCCATTTCCACATTTGTGTGTGTGTGTGTGAGTGTGTGTGTGTGTTGGACAAATATTCGCAAATTTTGGCCCAATACAAGTAGATAGAAATATATTTGGCACATTAAGAACAGACGAAGAGCCCAGCCAAAATACAACTCATAGAAAAAATGATTATGATTATGATTATGATGTTGTTATAATTAGAGAACAACGCAAAGTGAAAAGGCAAACGATTCATAATTATTCAAAAATTGACTTTAAACAGCCGCCGCAGTCGCAGTCGTAGTCGTAGAAGAGATCTCACAAATATCTATAGCTATAAAGATTTTAGTTATGGTTTAGGCAACATCATCTGCCGGCGTCTATTTATATATGCCGTTCTACCCTAACCAACTGAGGGCACACAGATACAACAACAACTGTAACAACAATAAGAACAACTATAACAACTACAACTATAGAACCGAATTACACTTTAAAGTGCTTAATCACAAGCAGCCAAAAAAGACGCAGCGGCAACTTTTACACAAATCATAATTTTTTCTCGTAATAGTACTTACAAACACACACATATTGGGACGAGTACCCGTGCTGGCCATGTGAATACATGTGAATACACTCACACATGTCCAAAACAAAATTCATAATTCCCGTTTTGCAGGGCGCGCGCGCTCCTCTTTCAAGTTTTTCGTTATTCGATTTGTTTTTAGGTATTTCATTTTTTTTTTCGATTTTTATTTTTTTTGCTTCCCCCCCTTCGCAACCCCATTTTGATCGAATTTGTTTTCATTAAAAGGAAACGAAATGTGGCCGATGTTTCTTCGGATTCGACAAAAATGCGCCACAATTAAAGGCCCCGCAATGTAGTATGTTTTAAATCAACGGGCACTCAACATGCCAGAGACGTTAGCAGGGGGGGGGGGGGGGGGAGAGCAAGTGTGGGGAAATAGACGCATTTTATTTATTAATTGCCATATTAAACATATGTTTGATTGTGCAGCGCTATAAATAATTGTACAGTTTGATCATAATGAGCATAATTTGCACTTAGTTTTGCCAAATCAACAGCTAATTTAAGCAATGAAACGCTTAAACCGCTTGCGAATTATAAACAAAAAACCATTAATTTGTATAAGTCGCCTTTGAGTGCTTGTAGAGTATTCCAATACTCAACGTAATGTAAATAATTGTACAGTTTGATCATAATGAGCATAATTTGCACTTAGTTTTACCAAATCAGCAGCTAATTTGTGCAATGAAATGCTTAAACCGCTTGCGAATTATAAACAAAAACCCTTTAGTCTGCATAAGTCGCCTATGATTGTTTATAGACTATGCCAATACTCAACGTAATGTCACAAATATGCGACTTGTAGCTTCATTGGAAATATACATACAATTTGTAATAGGAATCAAAAATATCACAAATAAACTAGATACTCGTGCAAATGCCTTTCAACATGAGCACTTTAGGCCAATCTATGCACATAAGTACTTCCTCTATAAATCGATGTATATCATATGTAAATATCTACGTATATACATATATATTTATATTCGATCGGTTATTCAGTAGTCTATATATGTGTGTGTGTGTGTGTGTGTGTCAATAAATAAACTAATTGTTTATTTCATTTGAGGCTTTTTAAATATTTATAAGCATGGCACAATAAATAAGCCAACTTATTTTTCAACGCCATATACGCTGGGCTTTCAGTTCTCTTATTCTAAATTCCGAAAGGCATTCACATTTTTATGGCACTTGGAAATTAAGTAGTCAGTGCTCACAAAGACACACACACAGACATTGAGTGTGTGTGAAATAAGAGAGATATCCACACATACAAACATATCGCAAATTACAAATAAATTCGAATAATTGCCATATGAATCTATTCGTATATGCATAATATGAGTCGGAAAATGTGATCGGGGGCATATGATTGGCCTCTGCATTGAATGAGCACTCGCAAATCCGCGTTTCTTTGCTGTCTTTATCTAGAGATCTTTAGAGATCTGTCATCTTGGCCTTGTCTCTTGCATAAATGGAATTCCTATCTGCATTTCCATAAGTATCTTCGATTTTAGCCAGAATCAGCATATTAGAATGGTCGGCATTAGCTTTGAATATGCATTCTGGGTTACATTATACAGCTCCTTTATGAGTCAAATGAATGTGATGAAGAACACTTTAAATATTCATACTGATTCTGATTTTCAACTCAGGAAACTTTTGGGTGAAACACATTTACCTAAATATATAAATTTTGCTAGTGAATTCAATCCACAAAACACAAAATCAAGTGAAATCAATCCACAAAATTATGTGAGTTGTGAAAATGAAAAAAATATAGGTAAATATATCGATATTGCTAGTGAATTCAATCCACAAAACACAAAATCAAGTGAAATCAATTCACAAAATTATGTGAGTTGAAAAAATTAAAAAAATTTAGGTAAATATATCGATATTGCTAGTGAATTCAATCCACAAAACACAAAAGCAAGTGAAATCAATTCACAAAATTATGAGAGTAGTGAAAATAGATGAATTTAAGGAAAATTTACTTCCGGGATATCTTCCAATATTGAAAAATGAACCCTCTATAGAACAAGCTCATTAGAACCTTCATATATGGCTGTTCCTTATCTTATAGCTTATATAAATATACTTTGTTCTAAAGCTAACTTTGAATTTTTGCTTAAAATTCCCAAATGGTTATAACGAAAATCGCTACAAAAGATCGCTGAGTTTGATTATTTCTTATCGAACCAAAGGACTTTCAGTATAGTAAACTTTTTGGCAAACATGAATGTCTTTGCTAGACACAAAACCAATTTGTTTTTATTATAATTTAATTTGTCTATAAAATCGCAAATTAAAAATCCACATCCATTTGTCAGCTCTTATAAGCAAATAGAATTTTGTTCTTGCTATATATGACTACTAAAAATAATAATTGCATAATTCTCTGTATAATAATTCAGAGCTGATGATATAAGAACGCGCTTCTAAAACATTTCACATTTTATAAGCAGACGTAATTTGATTTTTTAGTATGGTAATTAAATGAATTAGTTGTTCTACTACAAGTAAGCCACATCAATTTATGTCATGATAGATGTTTCCTCCCACCCTTTTTCCACCCCCTTTCAATACATGTTTCTTTGAAAATGTCGAATGCAAATTCGTTCCATCACTCAAAGATTTTAGTTTTTCCGACAACTTCAAGCGAATTAAATGTTGTATGTGGTAAAATGTAAAATGTAAAGAAATGTAAGCTGGCCAGAGACAATGCGTGTCAGTCAGTCCGTCATTCAGTCAGTCATTCATTGGACTGCGACAGGCTCTGTCTCTGTCTCTGTCTATTGACATCCTTTTCGTTTTTCTAGACAACAAAGCCACATATAGCAAGTTTGAGTTTTGTTGTACACACATTTAAGCCGCAATCATAATAACTGACAATCAATCATTGCACGTGTTTTCTTTCATTTTTTCTATTTTTTTTGTTTTTTTTTTGATAATGCCGCACAAATCAGTCAGTCTAAGCCCATATAATTAAATATTAATTAAAACATTGCGCAAAAAAGACACAAAAACAATAAAATTCCTTACAATTTCCACAATGTCTTGTTCGCAGTAGTTCGTCACCCAAAAGTCGCCTCAATTAAAGGCGATTTAAATTTATAGATACGTCGCACAAGGCAGTGGCAAGAAAGAGTGCGGGGGGTGAGTCAAGGGGTAGGGGTAGGGGGAGCAAGGGAGCAGGCAGTTAGCCAATGCAGCAGGCAGCACAAAATGGCTTAATTAATTTTAATTATTTTCAATGAGCGACTATGAAATGAAAATTTCTTTCAAGGCGCAACTAAAATGTTGCGTTCCACAAGCCGCGTCTCCCCACCTTTCGCTTCCCCCTCCAATTCTTGGGTTGTATCTGTATTTGATAAGAGCAACAATTAAGCAATGAATTAATGTCTAAGCATATGGGAGTGCTATCTAACAGTAGTCGGCTTCTACGGGCACCCGCGTGCCCCTTGTGGCAATTGGCAATTGATCGCCGCTTAACCCGCTCCTGTTGCCACTTTAGTCGCATTTAAACAATCATTTTTCGTTGATTCTCATTTTGGGGTTGAGTGTTTCCATTTCCACACTTACAACATTTCTAATGTTTATACTTCGTGCGCCAGTTGGCCGCAGATGCGGGCTGCAAACATGCCCATAATATACGGATATGATATACGGCAAACTCTTCCCAGCCCCGAAAATGGCCCCTAATTTGTTTATGTGCAGCATGCAAAGCAATTGACGACAAACCAATTGCAATTAGTCACAATTAATAATTAAAATGCATTTTCCTACATATTATAGTATGATCTCTGAGTTATAATATTTCCCTTGGCCCGTAGTTTCGATCGTACATTAGGAAAGAGCTCACGGATCCCCCGCATCAGGTAGCTGTTCTACTAGGTAACGCCCCAACTTGTCGGCACTTGGGTGCGAACAAGACGCCAAAAGGCAAACACAGAGAATAAAGAGAAACAGACAGCGAGAGAGAGAGAGAGAGGGAGAAAAACAGAGAGAAATAAGACGCATACAACAAATCTTACATATCAAAATGTGCAGTCAGCAAGAACTATTAATCAAACACTCAAAAATCCGCACATTAAAATGAGAAACGTAAAGTCCAAAGGTCCCGACTGCACTATTCTCTGTTTTAGGTCTGTTTTCTTTTGCTTATTGGCAGGAAGAAAACTTGGCATAGAAAAATATACTTTTCATCAAATGTTTCAAGGAGTTCCTCAGCAGCCCTCATATTGAATTCGACGCTACACCCAGAAAAATAAATGCCATAGAATTCAGAAAAATAATTTTTATTGATTTCATCTTTTTTTTTTTTTTTTTTTTTGTTATTGGTATAATAAAAATCAAACACCTAAAAACCAGAAAATATTTCTGTTTAATAGAAGTATTTTCAAAATTTGACAAATATATTTCTTAAACTCAGAAAAAAGTGAGATTAACTGCCTTTGGCTACAAAAGTATGGCGACTTTCTACATTGAAGGGCATTTATTTTTCTGAGTGTAGCCAGAAAGGTATGGAAGCTATAGATTTTGCTCATTTTCTAGGGAGGGCGTGGGGTTGACAAACTTTTTTTTTGTGGAATGTGTCAAGGATGTACTCAGGGGTAGTCATACCAAATTTGCTCACTCTACCTGCAAAAATGTGAGAGATATATTGAAGGGATCTTAAAACCTTGACTGTAGTATAAGTCAACATATGTACCCAAATTCAAAAGACAAAATATGTTGCTTTGTTCTCTTAATAATAAAAATAATCTACATTGTTTGTTTTAAAACATTTTCAAAGCCTAACCTCATCTCGCCCTGAAATACAAAATCAAATTTGTTGAGTTTTCAATCTATAAATTGAGTTTCAAAGCGATTTTGCAATGCCAGTTCCAATTCCCAGCCCCTGTTGACGTACATAGCATGTACTATAGCATTCTTTAAAGTTTCTAACCCTGACTGGCCAATTAATGTGAAGAAAAAAACATTTTGCATTCCTCTCAATGGCAGGCGAGAGAATCATAAGAACAAATATGCGACATACTGTTGAATCCAGTTAGTCAGCTGGCCACATGGAAGATACTTTAGCTATAAAGTGCCAGAAGGGGGTTGTCAGCTTTTTGTTGTTTTTGTTGTCTTTCATTCCTTTGACTCGAAATGTCTGCGTGCACTTAATAAAATAGGATTAACATTTTATAGTTGCATTGTGTGTGTATGTGTGTGTGTGTGTGTATAAATTTTCGACAACTGCGCATTTGCTGTCGTTTTTGAATACCGAACAGAAATATGTACAAGCGTAGAACCAGTTATTGAAATGATGACAGCTGCGAGGAAGGATAAGCTACAGGCGACAGCCTAAAATGAGTCCTTGCGACGCTTAAGTACCAAATAGTAAATAATTTAGTTAAATATCAAGAAATGAATAACAGAATATTGTCATTTGTGGGGGGTTTAAGTTTAAAATATGTCTTAAAAGTGTTTCAGAGCTATAATTGCAGTTGGGATGCCAAAATTTATTATGTGGGCCGCCGAAGTACAGTTAAATAGTAGTTGGATATCTGATAACTGGTTCGCAGCTGGCTGAAAATGCTTTAAAAGTGATTCAGCGTGATAACTCGGGATGTATTGCAGTTAGGATGCTGGAATTTGGTATGTGGGCTCTTGATATACAGCCTAAATATTGTATATAGCCAATAATTCGGTTTAAAGTTTATGATGCTGGAATACAAATCCCTTAAAATTGCTTCAGTGTCATAACTCGGCAAATACTGCAGTTAGGATGCTGAAATTTGGTATGTGGGCTCTTGACATACAGTTAAATGATTGTATATGGCTTAAAGTTTATCATGTGGTTTGCAGTCGGATCAAAAATCCTTCAAAATTGGTTCAGTCATAACTCGGGAAATACTGCAGTTAGGATGCTGAAATTAGATATGTGAACTTTTGTTGCAAAGTTGAATATATATAACGGACATAAAACCGGCTTAAAACTGACTTAATGTCATAATTTCGGTTAGGTATGCGCAGTGAATAAATACGTACGTGTTTCAAGTATCTTCCCATGCATGCCTGTATCCATGAGATACTTTGATACGCTGGGCATAACTTATGCATCAACGCGTACAATTCCGAGCATAAATCGCGCTCTGTCACCCAGCGAGACTTGCCTTTTGTCATCATCATCATCATCATCAGCAGTCAGCAGCAGCAGAAACATCAGCCATCCATCGGAGTCGATCCGAGTCCCAACTAGCTACAAAAACTTTGATACTTCTCCCCGTCTCTCTTTCTTCTCTCAGTGTTTTTGGTTTTGTTTTTGTTTCTTTGGCTGTCGTTAAAATATTTTTGGGTGTGTTCTGTATTTTAATAGCGCTACGAGCCGCGTGCGCATTGCCACTTCCTTTCGTATCGCACACACACACACACACACACACACATACTACCAATACACCAACACACCCTTCCCCCCTCCTCGCCACGTTTTGGCTTGTTTAATTTCTTTCGAATTTGTCAAAAAGTAACATGATTTCAGTTTTTACTTGAAGTCGTCTGTCTGTACATTAGACTCGTTTCCCAGCTAATCCCTCGTGCGACTCACTTTGAATTATTAAAACCCAATCTTGATTGTATATCCCTCTCTCTCTCTCTTTGTTACTCTCTTTCTATATATATATTTAGACGATCTCAGTTACAGTTTTTCGACTTTAGTTTTGTATTTTTTTCGGGCATTTTTAATATGCTTGGGCGTTGCGATCGCACGAACTCTTCCCAGGTATGTAAAGCATTTCGTCAGATCTCTGGCATAACGACAACTCCCCCACCTTGAGAGAGAAGTGCACATAAATCTGCGCTTCTTGTTTTTCTTATTTGTTATTTCTTAATTCCCATTTTGTATTTGATTTCTGTATCTTCTGGTGTTTTGTTTCGTTTTCTTTTGAAGTTTTAGTCTCAATTTTAGGATTAAAAATGTCGTCAGCATTTTTTAAGCTGAATTCAGTTCTTCATCATTTGGCATTGATTTAATCAAACACACCCAACAAATGTACATATATACCCAACCATCTTATATATATTTATATCGAAGTTTCAACTCGAAACACTAATTTGGGTTTTGACAGTTGATTTGGGTTTTCGATTAGGCATTAAATTTGCTTAACTATTCATCATTTGAATGCGTTTTCGATTCGTTTATAGAACCTGTACTAGATGATCCAATACAGCTCCTCCTCCTTTTGTAAATGCATTTTCAAAATTCAAGCAATTTTATAATGACATTGAAATGTTTTCCCCTGATCAGTCACCAAAACCCCAACACAAGCAGCCAAATCAACTAGAAGCAAAAGCAAAAAAAAAAAAAAAAAAATATTAATTTATTAAAATTTAAAGCGCATGACTTTCAGAGCAAATGGCACAGAAATAACAACAACAATAATAACAACAACAACAATAGCAACAACTAGCAAATAAATTGCTATGATTCATGCGTCACACTTGCGCATAATAACTGGGAGAGGGCTAAAAACTGAACACTGCATAACAAAAATTAAGTCAAATTTAGTGCACAATATTCGACTATTGAATACCCGTACTGGTGTGTGTAAGCAGGGGTAGCATATATGTATAATCAACTATTTCAATAACTCTCATAACAAATTGAATTTGATTCAATTCAGAAATGTTCTAATTGCGCAAAGCCTTAAGAATTCATAGAAAATGGGTGGCAATCAAACCTTCCTTTTATTGGGAAACATTTATGAATATTTTAATTCGTTTTTTTATGATTATAGCTACAAAGAAGCAGGCTAATTATGTAGCCTGCCCATATGCTTAGACATTAAGATTTCTATCCGAAATATGTTGGTTTACTTCCCTTAAAGACTGAATGACTTAGTGGAGCCCGCAAGGGAAGTAATAACAAAGACCATATATAGTTCGTCCTTAAGCAATATTTCCTTTCTTTTTAAAGTGGGAATACATATCTTAAAAGTGTGAACACAATCCAAATATCAACGTAGTCGAGAGAATACTAGTTCTAGTAGTTATACGAGATCTACTAAATTAGCACAGCTGCAAAATAGACAACAATAATACAAGTTGAATATCTCTTAAAATGATTGAAGTCTTTTAGGTTATCTGTGGAACTGTCTTGTCCCAATAATGACGAAAAACTAATAAGTTTTCCTTCAAAAAGTCGAATATCTCTTCAGAATGTGTGGCCAGTTTCAAAAAGTTGTGTATAAGATATGTATAATAGCTGCATAATTCTTCTAGACTATCTGTGGAACTGTCATGTTCTAATAATGACGAAAAACTAATAAGTTTGCCTTTTCAAAAGGTCCTGCCAGGTCTGATCTACCCAATTGCAGGCTCTCTGCTGTCTGCACTGAAACTGAAAGCTTGATAACTTTTAAAATATTCACCCAATTTCATAAAGATATTGGTATCAGATATATAGAAACCTCAATTTCTAAGTATATGGGTATACTAAGTTATAAGCCTGCTTGTTTGTAGTTATAATCATCCAAACGGTATTATAATATTCATAAATGTTTCATTCTGTAAATTCTAAAGAGCTTTTCAGCTATCTATCTATAGTTGCATAAAGTTTCCTAGAGTATCTGTGGAACTGTACTGTTTGGGAGAAGATGTTCTAATAACGACAAAAAAACTAATAAGTTTTCCTTTTTAGAAGTCCTGCGAGGTCTGACCTATCAAATTGCAGACTCTCTGCTGTGAAACTGAAACTAAAAGTCTCATAACTTTTAAAATATGCACCCAATTTCAGAAATATTTTAATATAAGATAGATAGTTGCATAACTCTTCTAGATAATCTGTGGAACTGTCATCTTTGGGAACAGATGTTCTAATAATGACGTTTTAACTAACTCATATTCATATAAAGAGGTCCTGAAGGCTCTGAACTACCCAATAGCAGGCTCTCTGGTGCAGGTATTAAGACTAAAGGAGCACAAAACGGAACTGGCAACAAAGCAGCGGCGCATAGAAGGAAAGAAACTCAAGGCGCAGACGCAGAGGCAGACGCAAGCGACGCGCAGTCGCAGTCAACGTTGGCGTTGGCGTCGGCGTCGGCTGCTGTTTGGCAGTTGCCCAGCTCAATATTTTTTATATCTTTTTTTGGTTATTTGTTGCCCCTTGTGGCATTGTTGCCAGGCAGCCGGCTAGATTCTAGATACTCTCGATGTGTGTGTGTGTCTCTCCAGGTGTGCGCCACAAAAATGTTGCAAGCTGTGTGTCCCAAAAACTAGCGCAATTTGTTGCATGTTGTTTAAGATACTCGTTGCTGTTGTTGTTTTTATTATTATTTTTATTGGTTTTGGAATATTTGAAATTTTCGATTTCCAGACCAGCGGAGCGCGCCAATGTCGTGTGTCAGCCTGGAAAATTGAAGTGGAGAATCGGGCCAACGGAGAACGAACCCGTTGATTGCGTAATGACAACTTAATTAAGGCTATCTATCACACCTGTGCTTAGTTTAGTCGAGTCAACTGAACTCAACTCAACTCAACAAAGCCCCCTAAACGATGCAATTAGCAATTAAATTCCCGTTGACCTAATGCTAGGAAAGTCTTTTCGACTTATTTGTCAATTACCCACGACTTGGGTCTCCCACCTGTCTTATAGATAAACACAATTATGTGGCACTCCCCACCCGCCCCACCTGCCCTCCTCCTCTGCTGTATCTCGTTTGTTGACAACAAAATGAAAAGCCAAAATCACTCGCATGACTTTAATTACAATTTAATATTTATTTAGTTCGATAAGCGGCACAATTATTGTATAACGAGTATTCAGATATGACTACACCTAGTCACACACACCTTTCACACACACACTCACACTCACACACACACTCACACCTCTACCATTTCTTATGTTCCGATTGTATTCATTTTGTTGCTCATTTTAAAAAACTTGTGTAAATTTATTTAACAAGTCGCTGAGCTAGAAGCAGTTCGCATTTAATCTTTTGCCTAATTAAAATTTAAATCTTGTTTATATTTAAATGCAATTTTATACGCACCCAGCGAAAGACACATCCGCACTTTATGTTGACTATAAAAAACGAACTTCAACAAGCCGAAATTTGGTTACTCTTTAAAAAATGGTTTCAGAATTATATATACTAGTAGTCTTGGCTTCTGGAAACTATAAATGATAATTGTTTTAATCTAGAACTGAAAACTGAAGTCTTATATTTAGTAAACCTACATAATTCAACATTCCAGACTGCCTACTTCTTCAAAGAATGTAAATTTCCATAGTTTTGGCTTCTGGGCACTATAAATGATAATTGTTTTAATCTAGAACTGAAAACTGAATGACTTAGTCAACCCCACAACGGAAATAATAACAAAGACCATACCTAGTTCGTCCTTTTTAAAGTTGGAATACATTTGTATCTTTAAAGTGTAAACTGAGCTTTACAATCTAGATATCAACGTAGTCGAGAGAATACTATTATATTTAGCTATCCTACAAAATTCAATATTCCAGACTGCCGACTTCTTCAAAGAATGTTATATTTCTATCAAATGAATCCATCTTAGCTATTTTTATTTTCCCACTTGGGAATTACTCTTGGAAATTGTTCATAGCATGCTCTAATTAAGAATTTGGGTTATGTTAACATAACATCCTTTATAATCATAAGACAAACTAGTTCTCAAAAGAAAATGTTGTCAGGAAATCTTTTAAGAAGTTCATCTATTTCAATAAGATATAGCTTCAACTAGAAAGGAATTGTTTTGGGATGACTTCAAATAAGAATTAGGCCTATAATTAGTCAACCTATTGAATCAAGTCTTTCCAGGTCTACAATTAGTCAACAGACTAAATCAAAAGTCTAACCAGGCCTCCAAAGTTAGTTTTTCCAAGGAAAAGCTTCTAAGATTCCTGTACTTAACCACGATTGCGCTTAAACCATTTGGGAATTATAAACGAAAATTGCTGTTAGGCGACGTCCAACCTTAATAGCTCACCAAAACTCTTGCTTCAACTAAACATAAGCAGCAAATTGAAGCTAGCCAAGCAGAACGCATTGCCGAGGGTCTTGGGAAAGGGTATTACAAGAGCCATGTTGAATATTAAACAAAGGCAGGCGTCACATTGGCAAAGGGGCGCGTTTTTCTTTTTAGCTTGCGTTTTTTGCCTGCCGTGTGTCGTGTGTTTTATCAGCTCAGGGCAATTGTCTAGAATTAGTTAACACATTTGTTTTGCCGTTGTACTTGTTGCTGTTGTTGTTGTTCTTCATAATTAAACAATTTGTATTTTATGCCATTTGAGGCGCGCATTTAATTTAATTTCTCTTTGGCTTTTAGCCGCCGCCAGCACAAAAAGAAAATGAGCTCTGATAAGCCATAAAAAACACGCCTAAGTAAACATTGAAATTGCGATTGCAAAGGCCAAAAAGCAAACATATGTTAAAGGCATATAGATACACGGATATGTATCTGTGAGATACATTGGCAACTTTTGCAGGCTGTGCAGCGCGTTAAGCAGATTAACAACTGCAATTGCAACTGCAACAGATCGACGCAGCTGCCGCCGCCTTTTGCCACAATGTGACGCCGCATGGGAACTGGGCATTAGAATTGGAAGCGAGATTTAAATTCAAATTATTTGTTATTTGTGATAGGCAAAAGAAAAGCCAAAATGCGTACGTGCACAGTCATAAAGAACAACAGCAACAATAACAACAAGAAACCAACAACAATTGTTGCTCACAGGGCTGCACAACGTGAGCGACAAGAACACGCACAGATTGGCCAGCAAATAAGATACAGATACAAATATTGTTGCATCTGTATCTGTATCTGTGTCTGTGTGTGCTTGTGTGTTGACAGCGGCTCAAGCACATGTGCGTGGTCACTTTTTCATTAAAATGAACCACAACACAAGCAAAGACAACACTCAACTTGCATTTTAATTAATGCATTGCATAACTCGAGAAACTAAATACCAAAATATGCCCAAGAATCAAAATGGCAAAGCAAATTATGCAATTGCCAAGCCAAAGCAAAAATTGATAAGCTGCAGCAAAGAAATGTTTCACATTTCAAATAAAATCTAGAGAACGCTTGTTTCCCCTTTATGTATAACGTACTTAAGCTGCCACAATTGGTAGCACAAAACTTGTTTAATAAGTACACAAAGATACAAATTTCCAAAAAAAAGGAGGCTTTTTAGTTGTTTCATTTGTTGCATGACAAAAGAATTGCAGGCAACTTAAATCAAATTCATCTGAAAAATCATACAGAACTCTATAGGTTGTGAAGTTTGCACATTTTTGCAACCTTTATATCAAATGTGATTGGATTTATGGCTACATTTATGTGCAAGTTGCGCGAGAAGATTATACGGAACAATGCCAACTAGATTATTGCATGTTTACACGCTGCGCAATGATAGTTGCATGAAAGAGCTTGTCAAAAGCGCTTATGATTTTGTTTTGTTAGAAAAATATAGTTTACATTCAATAATAATAATAATATTTAAGATACAAATGAAGCTTGGTTTTAAATTTACCGTTGAATTCAAATTGAAAAATCGATAACGAAATTTTCGTTTTATATTGTAATACAAAGTAGAGTCTTGTTAAAATATTGCCATATTATCATCTTTGGTCAATTTTTCTTTCTCCCTTACAATACAATACAAAATACAAATTTCTTAACAAAAAAAACAAAAATATACTAAAATATTATTACAAGGGGCCGTCCGCATATTACGTAATCAAAAAGGGGGTGGGGGATCAGCCAAAAGATTACTCTTGATAACATGGTGGGTGTGGGTGGGGGAGGGTTCTTGGGATATGGTTACGTAATCTATCTAAGAGCCTTCTTTCATCAATTTTGTTTTCAAATTTCGGAAAATTAATCTTGAATGATTACGTAATCATAGGCAGGGACGTCAGCCAAATGATTACGCTTGATTACATGGGGAAGGGAGCGATCAAAAGGGTGCAAAAACGTGATTACGTAATATGTGGACGACCCACAAGTTAAAATCTTGAAGTCGTAAGGTTTTCACAAAGAAGTTGGTATTATGTTATGAGAACCTACAAAACAAATTTCAATTCTATGGCTCTTATAGTTAGTTGCAGAACTGGAGTAAACGATTTGTTGAATCGCCTCACCTGTTAATGCTGATCAGGAAAAGGATCTGATAATTCACCTATCTACCAGTTAAGTTTACTTAAGACAAGCTTTAAGGCAGCTTTTACAAGCCATTTCTATACATACTTGCAGTGTAGAATCTAGCCACGTTTTTCTTGGCTCTGCTCTTTATATTATACTTCCAGTAAAGTAGAATTCAAGCCCAGGACCTTTCCGCTATATGCTGTGCTGAGTACACATAAGTATATATCCTTTGATTCTGTCTAATGTTTGCAGCAAAATGTAACTCAAAGTTAGACATTAGAGTACGCTAACTAATTGAAGCTGTTCGATCTTTACACACACACGCACACTCACACACACACTTATATGTGTGAAAGTGTGTATACCAAGACATGCACATAGAGTAAAGTTGGCTCTGCGCACATTAAGATCAGATACAAAGATACATTATCTGAGCTGAGCTGCGTCTTCGCTTTGTAGGCGGCGTTTGGCGCAATTAAAACGCTTAAAGCTAAGCAGACAGACAGTCAGTCAGTTGGTACGTGAGTCAGTTAGTCATTCAGTCAGTTACTCAGTACCGACTTGACTTGACTTGTATGCTACTTAAAGATACATGCCACACACTCGTACAACACGCAGTCACTGAGTCGATTCGATTCGATGTTGATGTTGATCGCCCTGTCGCTTGGCTCTAGAGTTGTTGGCGAGTTGTGTGCGAGTATAGATAGATATAAATAAGCGATATGTGTAATTCGGGTCACTAACCGTTAACAATAAATTTCATTTGTTTAAAAAGTGCGCCCGAGAGGGAGCAACAGCAACAGCAGAGGGCGAGGGCGAAGGCGAGGGAGTCTGTAAAAGCAAATATTGCCACAAAAATTGACATCTGATCATTTGTAATTATTATTGCGCATTGCCAGACATGAGATACATGGCAGCCACTGGGCGTGGCTACGACGAGTATCTACCGCATTGGCTGGCCAATTTGAATTGAGTATCGAGTAGTCGAGTAGTCGAGTGTTGTCGAGCAAACGGGTAAACGAGTATTGAATATTCAGTAGCCAGTTGGCTGCTCTTTAGATACAATATATAGTACTATAATGAATGCATTCTAAGGCGGCACAAATGGCTCAAAACTCTTAATGATAATTTACATGTATAACCAGAAGTTCGTTGAACTTGTTCAATCAATCTTAGATTCGGCGCATGGAACAATTAATGCCAAAACAAAAAAAACCCAAAAAAAACTCAACTCTGTACAATACTTACATGCTTAACCACATGGCTGAAACTGGAGAGGTAGAGTTGGAGCGAGGAGCTGAATTTGAGGCTTTCTTTCTTTTCATTTGTAAGTAGTTTCGGCGTCGTCGTCGTCGTCGTCTACTTGAAGCGTTTCAGTTTTCGTTTCTTAAGTCCAAGTTAAATGGAACCAGAAATTATTTGAACGCCTTCAAGTGCTACACACACACACACACACACAAGACATACACACAGATACACATTTAAACCCCAAGCAGCAGCAATATAAAATATAAAGTCATAGCGTAATCATGACTTGATGCGATTATAAAATGCTACAGCGCAACAACACTCCCAAGTATTTGAGTATTTGGGCAGTGCTTAATGGCAGTACAAAAAGAAATTAGATCACACACACACACACACACACACTTACAGTCATATATATATTTTCTATCTAAAGCAACAACAATAAGTTTCAATATTCAAATGAATTTTGGAAAAAATGACTAACGAAAATTTGTTATGCCGTCTCAGTGCTTAGAATTGTCGAGTAAGAGTTATAATAATAACAACAACAGCAACGAATTTGAGACTACCAAGTGAAATGCTTAAAGAAATGTTAACCCACATCAAAAAATATCTCAACTCAACGCACACACACTCACACACACGCACACACACTCGCACACACACTCTCAACTTATAAACAATTAAAGAAACTTTTGTATAGAAATTCAAAAGTGGCAGCTACGAAATATATGTTCAAATGCCAGTCAGAAATTGGTGGCAACTGCTTTAGACTTGGGTGACCAGAAGGGGGGTAATGCTGGCTCTGGTACCTAGGGGGAGCGAGGTAGGGGGCGACGGGCAACGGGCAACTGAAATGAATTACGTTGTGTGGGTGGAACTGACAATGAGCCTGCCAATGGTAAAACGAACTTTCCAACAGCGAAACTATCTCAAAACTATATAACTAAAATGTGCGCCGAGTACTTATTATTTATTTGGTTTTACTATATTGACAAAAAAAAAACCTCAATTCAATTGAAATTTGGCAGCGAAAGTTCTTAAAGTGCATTTAAAATTTAAATTTATTATAAAATTACTAAAAACTAATGTGAAAACCTCGATAGAAGAAGCGGCCAGAGATACTCCCAAGCGCACACGAATTCTACAGGATCAACAAACCTCCTAACGACCTTCAGTAGCCGGCGACACTAAGGACCTGCTCGGTCTATGTGGGACCACCCTGTGCTGGTCAACCGGTTCTACCTAACCTAACCTAATGTGAAACTTAAGTTATCGATGATGCTATCGATAGTATCGATGGTTTTTTTTTGGAAACTAACAATACCAATTCAAGGCTTACTTCAACTAAAACTAAAGCATGTTTTCCACTTTTTATTGAAACCTTTTTTTTTGCTTTTGAGAAAGATACTTTTCAAGAAACGTTTTAATTAGAAAATATTATCGATAACTTATCTGAAAACAAACAATACTCATTGATAGTTACTTAAAAACTATCGATAGAACTGTCACAAACAATACTCATTGATAGTTACTTAAAAACTAACGATGGTACTGTCAAACGATACGATAACTCATTGATAGTTACTTAAAAACTATCAATGGTACTGTCAAACGATATTTGACTATCGTTTGACAACTTTAGAATATTTGAAATGCTTTTAGGTTTTCAATATCCATGGCCAAGTAAGAAGAAGTATTAGAATAAAGAATATTTTACCCACTTTTGCTTCAACACACTTGTTTCAACTAATGTTTATTAAACTGTGGATGTCACTATCGATATATTATCGGAAAGTATAGTTATTGTTTTGGAGGAATCAATAAGGTGTTTGAATTATGACAAGAAATACTTTGTTTCTAGACCAGAGAGTCAGATTTTCTATCAATAATTGCAATTTTTGTAGCCAATAAACAGGCGACAGCTGAAAGTAAATACACAAGTAAAAAAAAAAAAAGAGGGAAAAAAATAATATAAATAAAAAATAAAAGCGAATCAATACTTTCAGCTATGACACTTGGAAGTTTAGTAACTCGTAACCTTTGCATAACTATAGCTAGAACTACGTTTCAGTTCATTGATTTAATAGCACAATGCAATGGGACAATTCAAGGGAATTAAGATCTAGAAGGTTTTCCGAGTTGGTATTATACGACCATTGGGAAAACTGCCTCTAACTTAAGCTGGATAGCTATCTACTAACTACTATCAATATAATGATGATTTCTGTACAAATCTTAGCATCACACGACAAAATTGTATAGTTCTCTAAAGAAAAGTAACACTTTGATTATAATTCGCAAGCAGTTCTAGCCTGCTGCTTTACTTATCCATGACATTTCGAACTAACCTAACTTCTAAACTAGTTGAACTCTATGATTGATTCTACGTTTCAGCTGATTGACTTAATAGCACATTTAATGGGAAAGTCCAAAACAAATCAATTGTAGATGGTATTCCAATTAGTTATGAGTTCAGTTTTGGGTCTCTTGGGGCAACTTCTGTACTCCTCCCCCCCCACTTTGTGTGCTCGTAAAACAATAACAATCGACATTGGCCATATATGGCGGGGGCAGACTATTCAAACGTGAGTGAGTGTGAGTGTGCGTGTGTGTGTTGTGTAGTGTAGTGTAGTGTAATGAACTTGTCAGCCATGTTTAGGGTGTGTGTGCGGCCAAAGAAAGTCACAGACAGTCTAGAGTCAGTACGCATAAGTACATAAGTACAGATACAGATATATACACAGATATAGATACGAATGTATGAGTACTGAAAAACTAACCACATAATGACTATTCAAATGCGAGCTGCTCCATTTGTTTCCAGGGCGATTGAGATGGAGATACTCGCACATATATGTAGCATAGGAAATACTTGTAGAGTGGCATAGGTAATCCATTTGGCTTGCCGATATCTCTGCAGCTGTCACAGAGACACCGCAGCCACGGACACAGAGCCACAGATACAGATACAGAAACAGTCGCTGGCATACAGTCAGATTGAATAGTCTGCGCACACATTTGGCCAACAGTCCACATTCAGCTGGCTGCCAGCTGCCAGCCAGCCAGTACCCCCTCCTTCCGCGCCGCCTTCTGGCTGCCTAATGAAACACAACCCAATAATTTAGTAAGTTTTACCTACGCATGCGCAGTTAACTTACAGTCGATGCCTGAACAATTGTCGCAGACTGTGCGCAACAAAATCAAAGCGAGGTAGAAAGAACCATTATTTTCAGAGTGCCACAGATTAAATACTCTTTTTAAACATCAACTGTCAAACGGTTAAAGCAATTTTGATTAATGATACTTGATACTTGATACTGCTGAATGCAGTGATACATTTTGTTAAGCAAGCTTCAAGCTAAAACCAATTCAGCTGAAGACTGAATTTATAACCAAAACACATTTCCAAATTGCGGACTATGTTTCAGTAAGAAGTTTTATATGATTTGTATGATACAAATTTGAGAAACAGAAGTATAAATCAAAGCATTCAGTAGGAAGGAAATCATGTAGCAATAATGAAGTATCATTCATCAAAAACTCTTTTGTAGAGACTTATTCTTAAAGTTCATGTAATAAAATTTCCTTCGGCTTACTGGATTTAAACCTTAGCTAATATCTGTTCCCACAGGTAAAGGTATACTGATACTGCTACTACTTACTCTACTGTCTACTGTTAATTTCCGTCTTCCCCTGTTCCATAACATTACAATTACATTATGTAAGTGGCTTAAGTACCACTTAACATAATAAATATATATAAGTTTATCAAAACAAAACAAGAAACGAAGGTTATATTCGGAGTGCCGAAGCTATATACCCTAGCAGGAATTCAATTTTATATAAAACTTAATGGAAACTATTTGAAGTATAATAAAACTCTCACTTAGTTTGGATGAAATATTTGTATAAACAAAAAGTTTGATATAGTTATATAGTGGTTCGATTTTGACCAAATTTGGTCAGATTGTATATACTCTGTAGAGGCTCTGTTTGATAAAGTTTGGTAAGGATACACTAGTAAACAAAAAAGTTGTTCATACAAAAACAAAATAGTCATTTCTATGTCAACTTTAATTATAAGTATTATAGGCTTCGAATTTTGTTAAAATGGAGGACTTATTCCTGTATTGAGTATAACTGAACTATTATACTAATGACTTTAACTCAAATACTTTTAACTTCGAATATATACGAATTTGTTCGTTCCTATGTTATTTAGTAGTCTGACCTTAAATTTATATTTTCTTAAATTTCTGACTATGATCTTATTTTTTCCTTAATTTCAAAAATCAACTGAAATTCTAAATGAACCAATTTGTGGCGTAAAATCAACTGAAATTCTAAATGAACCAATTTGTGGCGTAAAATATACCATACTCCATATGATACTATAAGTACTATATTACTATAGTATACTCCATACGATACTATACTATACTATACTATACTCCATAGGGCATCCTTGGAGACCCTGCATATTTGGCAATAGAGCTATAATACCCGCTGTGTTAAAGGGTATACAAAAATAGAAAAAATGTCACTGAACCCGCGCGCGACGCTTTTTCCAGCAATTTTTTTTTGGGTGTAGGCCAGGTTTAAGCTGGGAAGTAAACAAAGGCACGTTTGAACACAACAAAAAAAAATCCTAAAGTTAATTTTTTTTTTAGCTAGTTACAATTGTAAGTAGCACACGACGACGCTGGCGTCGCAGTCGACGTCGAAGCAACTGCGCAGGCGCGCGCGTGTGCGTCATGAAATTAGTTTATTTGTTTGCATAAGACATTTGTGTGTGTGTGTGTGTGTGTGAGTGTGTGTGTGTGTGTGTGTGTGTGTGTTTGTGGCAATTTCTAATAAATTTGTTGTTGGCTGCGCCAGTGTCATGCACACCTGGAGCATAATTCGCAGCCATGAGTCAATTTCCGTCAGCTGCGACGACTACGTCCAAATTATAACAAAATTGTTTGAATAATGTGAATAAAAGGCAAAAATGCATATGTTCAACTAAAAATACGAGTACTTAGCCATACAGCTGGGGTGTAGGGTGTAGCATGTAGAGGGGGGCGGGGTGCGGGGTGCGGGGCGGCAGCTCCACTTAAGCCAAGCACAAAATATGAGAATGGGTTTCAAATTGGGAATACTGCGACGTTAGAACAATAAACACTAAACAAATCAATGCTCGCCACTTGAATTCATCCAGAATTACCAAGAGGAAGGGAGAGGAGAGGGAGAGTGAGAGCGAGAGGGGCATGGCGGGGCATCAATTGTAGCGTATGAATTGGAGTTTGGGTTCTTCGTGGTTCCACGGGTCTGGCCACTTGAACGTTCGATGACATTTCAGTTTTTAATATTTCTTCGCTGTGTAATTATAATAATACATAAATTTATGCTACAAACGCACGAAACCAAACACACAAGAAAGGAAAAAACTAAAAAGATCTAAGTATGCTCAACTAATTGATGCCCTGTAACAACCTTATGTGCTATAAGGCATTAGAGCAGCTGCATACCAAATTTAGTGATGATAACTCACAAAGATCCTCAGTTTTCAGCTATTAGGTAAAAGGATGCGATTTACTATTATAGCTTTGTTTGCCTTTGCCTGTTACTTCATTTTGCTTCAGCCTATAATACCCTTTATCTTGAGCACAGGGTATTTGAGTAAAGGAATCTGTAAGATCTTTTCAAGTGCTACAAAATCTAACAATTCCAGTTACGTACTTATAAAACCTAAATAAATACGCGTAAATCTAACTATGCTCTATCATTTTGGGCACCAAAAAGGTTAAAATACCAAAGAACTAAATGTGCTCAACTATGAAATGCCCTGTTTCCAGTTTATTGGATATTTAAGAAGCTACATACCAAATTTACTGATAATAGCTGCTAAAGTTTGTAAGTTAGAAGCGTTCAAAAAGTGAAATACTAAACACAACTTATAGCTTCTTCTTTTGTCTGTCTACTTCATGATTCATGTTGAGATTGTTTGCAATTGGGAGTCTGTAAAATGACTTCAAGACTCCAGTGGAGTACTTAGAATACTAATCCAAACTAATACGTGTAGTACATCTATCTATGCCCCGCTGGCACCCTTAGCGGTACTGCTGTTTGAAATGTATCTCAAACATAAAATTTGACATTTTGTACTTTGGCTGTTTTGCACCAAAATGGTTAAAATATCAAAAAACTAAGTGTGCTCAACTATGAAATGCCCTGTTTCAAGTTAATTGGATATTTAGGAAGCTACATACCAAATTTACTGATAATAGCTGCTAAAGTTTGTAAGTTAAAGGCGTTCAAATTGTCGACTAAGTGAAATACTAAATACAACTTATAACTTCTTCTTTTGTCTGTTTGCTTAAGCTTCTACTTCTGATTCATGTTGAGGTTGTTTGAAATTGGGAGACTGTAAAATGGGTATATAAAGTGGAGTACTTAGAATACTAATCCAAACTAATACGTGCAGTACATCTATCTATGCCCTGCTGGCACCCTTAGCGGTACTGCTGTTTGAAATGTATCTCAAACATAAAATTTGACATTCTGTACTTTGACTTTGAAACTGTGCGCGAGTGTGAACTGTAAACGTTAACGTGGCTTTAACGTCTTTTGACAAAAATAGTTCACTGTACTAGGAGGCACATATATACTACCATAAGTTTGTTAATTTGGCGTAATTACGCTTGACAGACACACACTTAGATATGGACAGACTTATAGACAGTTACTGACTGATATATATATGTATATATATTATATGTGTGTATATATTGCTTGTGGGCCCCACAATGCCGTGCTTTATTTTAAGGCACAAGGTTAACACATTTTTGTCGCTGCTGCGTGTAGGTTCCACAAATTGTAAAGCACTAGCAGTAATTATTTTTGGTTTTAATATTAAAGATATACAAATATAGTAGTACATATGTATGTACATATGTGTGTATATAAACCAGTTTTTGTTGTTTAATTTCAATGCTTAATGGCCACAATTGATTGGAGTGATTATTTTTATAATAAACGTTATTGTTAGCGCATTTTAACTTGTTATTGATGTTGTCTCAGTCTGACAACAACAACAACATTTGTTAACTTGAATTTCTACTAATGTACAACACACTTTTGCCTTTAAAAACTAGAAAATTTGATTTTATAGTGAAGAAAGTTAAGGAAAGTTCGATTACTTATAGAATTCTCTCCATATTTTCTGTGTAGGAGGACATAGCTTAATTAAAGATTTATCAGCTAGAGTTATATGCATATAAGGAATTTCTAATATAATGAATATATGTTGACTATTGTTGAAAGCTGAAATAATTTACTTTAGTTACAGTTCTACTACAATTTCTAGTTTATTTCCAGCTAAGACCTAAGGCCTAAGCATTAGATTAGCTATAGATACAAATCGTTTTAGCTCTATTCCATATATGGTAGACAAAGCTTATAACAACCTCCATTTAGTTATAATTACATGTGCGACAGGCCGCTTAATAATTCATTTTGCATACTCGTACAATAAAAGTATCTTGCAGATACGCGCAGCTTCCAGCCAACGTTGAGGCGTTGTTTGGGCCAAGTGTTGGGGCCACGCCCCTTAAACGGCACTCGGCACGCATTTAAATGCCAATAAGTAACTGAAATATGAGCATTGCCATATTATGCACGACAATTATAAACTGTTAATAAATATATGTAGAAATAAGTAAGCAACAATATAATCACAAGCGCAATTTGCCGTCCCCAATGACTAAGTTCCTTCCATAATATAGCACATATATGCATATTAATATGTGTATATGTGTGTGTGTGTGTGTGTGTGTGTGTGTGTTTATATACTCAAATATACCCATTAAACACTCGCATATATCCCCATTCAAAACATTCGAGTACTCACAAACATATTCATACATGCAAATTGTAAATCAGATACGGCATTTAAATATTGAACACATGGCGCGGTCTGAAGTGAAGTTTGTGCGGGTGTTGTGGGGCCTGCCACGGTGGAGGGGGAGGGGGAGGGAGGGGACATGCTTCTGGATGAGGGGCGCTCGAGAGCTGAAAAATCGAAATAAAATCAAATTAAATAAAGCACAATAAAACGTACTTAAAGATTGACGATTTCTGGCAGCGCCAACGCACAGTGGAACCAAGCTAATTATAACATCTTTAAAAGATTCAAATCAATATATATATAGGATGGATAGTGTAAAGGATGCTATAAATATGACAGCTAATTATTTCTTTTGAATAGAGAAATAAACTCTAAAAAAGAAAAATATTCAAGAAATAAACTTTATGCTTTTCATACAAATATTACCTTACAATTCTCATTTTATTTAAATAAGGAAAACTATTTAGGAACTACCTATAGAGAATAAATCTAAAAATCAGACCATACCTGATCAAGATTTTATTAATACAACGGAATATATTACTTAACTGTATTTTGCAGAAAAATTAATCGTTTAGTCCTTATAAGTTTATCCATAACTATTTCTTAAAATTATATAAAACAAGAAAGAACATCTTAATCTATATATCCTTAGATAAAGTTTTACTTCCTGTAGCCATAAAATGGATAAATGTGTGCGAATGTTGTAACAGGCAGAAGCCGGCATCTCCGACCCTATAAAGTATATATATTCTTCATCAGTATCAAAAGAAATTTCGATTTGGTCATGTCCGTCTGTATTAACGCGTCGATCTCAGCAACTATAAGAGCTTGAGACACCAAATTTGGAATGTAATTTCCTGTATAGCATACGCAGATCAAGTTTGTTTCCCTTTTCCAGTATCTCCCCCCGGGGGAACCGAAATTCAATGAATTAAAATGCCTGGGGCAGGTATATTCGACTATAGCATTCTTACTTGTTTCTTATTAACGACTCAATTTTTCACCAACTTTTCAATGACAGCAACGTTTTATTTTGATCAGATTTTAATGAAATTTAAACCAAACTACAATATATAAAGTGTTATAAAACTCACAATTGTGTTTCCTATCGTGAGTTAAACACAATTGCCGATATTGGAAGAAAAATCTGTTAAAAACAGAGTTTATCATAGAACAGCTCAATTTTCTACCGATCGTTTCTATGGCAACTATATGATATAGTGATCTAAACTTTACAAATATGTATTGTCTAGAGTAAAAAGAAGTATCTGTGCCCAAGATGGTTCTAAAACTGAGATACCATTTGTAAAAGAAGCGACAAACTTAATGAAGTTGAAAATACGTGCTTCAATCTATATTTGAGACAATAGGATAGACTAGACAGATAGATAGATAGCTAGATAGATAGATAGATAGATAGATAGAATAACATATAATATATATGCATAATATCATATAGAATAAAATACAATATATACAATAGAATAAATATAGTCTAACTTAAAATATCATCCCAGATATGTACTCGCTTCTTCCAAAGTACAAACCAAGGTGCGCAGTTTTGGTAGAGCGGCAAAGACGACACACAGATGAAGTATATAGATACATATTGGCAGCACGAGTATATAGGCTATATATGCAGCTGATTATGTAGAATTCTGTGTGGGGCGGGCGTGCGAGTGTATTCGATCTTAATATAATTGGCTGTCAGTGCGACTTTTGATCGTCCCTCAAAGGCAGCAAAATCAAAATGTCGGCAGCTGTTACTGTGTATTGGCTTAAATTGTATAAATATATTGTAGTATGTGTGTATTATATTGATATATCTCTGCTTTTTCCCCTCTTTTTTTTGATAAATGCATTTGCCGTCATATTGTTATTCATAATTTCTTAGCCCATTTCAAAATGTCCGCTGTCTGTTGGCTAATTGAAAATCAATTAATATGGCATCGCATACGAATATCAGGGAATTTCAGTCGCATGTCAGAAATCATTCACAAAAAACAAAAGCAGAACTTGAATCCTTTTGTTTAACATTTTTTATTTGCTGTGCTGGCAATATTTATTGATCGCATGGAATTTAAGTCCGAAATGAGGTTCATTGTATCTTCAAGTGCGTCTTAAAGCATTTCACAAGTCTGAAGTCGTAGCACACGTTTTGCATGCCCAAGTAGCCTGGTTTTGATTTTGAATTTTGGGAATGTCGGGTATAAGAATGGAATTATAAGGCGCAATAGATTGCCATGTAATGAAACTAATCTATAATTCTCAACTCTTGTCTGCTTGCAGGTGAACAAACAGTACACAGCCAACGATCTGGAGGCTTTTATGAAAATAGCCGCCAACTGGCAAAGTACAAACCACAATTTGCTTGAGGGCGTCGATCTAAAGACAGGTAAGTACACTTTTGAAAAACTGTCCAAAAACTGATGGTTTAACAAACGTTTGTTCTTAACTTACAGAGATGACCCAGTACATGAACAGCCCCTCAATGAACATGTATAAGAAACGTGAGCGCACACAGAACTGGAACCATCAGGAGAAGAAATACTTGCTGGATCTGTGCCGCAAGGATATGCGCATCATTGAGAATAAGCGACTCGATGCGGGCCTCACTGCCGTCAAGAACAAGGCCTGGAAGATAATACACCAAAAGTTCTCCAATCAATTTGGCACAGATCGCACCTGTAATCGTCTCAAGGAGCAATGGCGTCGCATGAAAGGTGTGTAATATGCGTTTATATGCCAACTATAAACCCTAATCTGTCTATATCTTTGTTAATTGCAGCCTGCACGCGTAATGAGATTCTGGATTATAACAATCGCCTGGCTAGATTCGGTGCAGAGGTGGCCGATCGCAAGAAGCCGTCGCCGTTTACCTTTGAGGTCTGGGATTTTATGCAGGAGGCCAAGAAGGCGTGCAAATCTGAGGCACTCGATGGCATTGATTACTCCAAGATACCGCTGGCACTGGAGGAGGACTTTGAGTATCGCGATGACTACAAATTCAATGCCGATGAGCATGATATGGATGAGTAAGTCCTTAAGCAGCTCTCACAATGAGCAACAGCTAATAAAGTACCTCTTTTTTGTCATTACAGCAGCCGCACGCCGCCGCAGGAGCTGTGCGACGTGGACATCAAGGAGGAGGAGACCAACGAGACCTTCAATGAGACCTATAACAATCACAGCGATATTCATGCCAATGGCGAGCGTCTTAGCGTCTCGCCCAATCACAGTCGCAATGGCCTGCACGAGCCGGAGAGTCCTGCGACCGCAGCGCTGGACACGAGCGCCGTTGGCGGCAGCTTTATGCCACCCACTGGCGGCGACATGTCCGGTTTTCAGCCCAGCTTCAACATGAACAACATATCTGCTACGCTGGAGGCGCTGAATGCGCTGCGCACTGGACAGTTCCCAAGTGCGGCGGCCGCAGCCGCTGCTGCCATACAGCAGCATCAGGCGCAGGCTGTGGCACTGCAACAGCAGCAGCATCAACAACACAACAACAATAACAATGAGGACGATGATGAGCTGCCGAAACCATTGGCCAAGCGTCAACGCACAAGCAGCAGCAGCCTGACCAGCGAGGAGCAACAGACGGCGCTGCCGCTGCCCCTGCCACTAGCCACAAGCGTGCCCCAATCCTCAGACAGTCAAGCGCTGGAGCGCAGTTCCAGCTCAGCCAACGCCGTCGGTAGCAATGGCAGCAGCAGCGCCGTCGGTACTGCTGGCCACAGCTTTGAGCTGCGCCTGTTCATGGAGATGCAGAGCAAGGAGCACATGATGCGCATGAAGATACTGGAGGTTCAATTGCAGGCGGCCAAGCATAGTCGCGATCTGGTCGAGATTAACAAGACGCTGGCGCTGCAGAAGCTGCAGGAGTTGGCCAACAAGCGTCTGCCCAGTTAGAGTCTGCCTGTTGCCGCCTGTTAAATGCTTGATTATCATCGTTTTCATCGTTGTTTTAGTTATAGCTGTAACTCTGTAGCACTTAGCACATAGCACTTAGGGCGTAGCTAAAGTTAAATTTAGGCTAAGATACAAATTTTGTAACCAGAGACAGACAGACAGAGAGCTACATACAAACACACATACACAACAAACACACACATATTGAGCTGCATTCACAACATTCCTGGCATTGTTTGACCAGTATTTAAAAGCTAGAAGCAAATATACATACACACACACAGAGACAGATAGACAGACAGACAGATAGATAGATAGACAGACAGACGGCAGCTCATTTCGTTTGCAGCTGCAGCGGCGCACAAAAGTATGCCATATTATTTTAAATATTTAAAGGACTCTCGCCCCATGCATACAGCCTACCTCACACACCCACACACACAACAAACACACACAACACACACACACTGAACATGCAGCAGTGGGAGGTGCGGTTGGAGACGTGTTTCCTGACTCTGCACTTGACCAAGTCAAGTGATTTGTGAATACGCCCGCCCGCATTCAAGTTTTTAGTTCTACTTAGTTCTAGTTATAGTTGTAGTACTTGTAACTGTTCTCCAAGTTGCTCAAATGTACACACACACACATACACACACTTTTACAGACACACACTACTTACCACAAATGTATTTTAAAATGTACTTATATGTTTTTGACTTGAGTTCGACTAACGAAATGCACAAAAAATCTTTTTACTTATTTGTAGCCCTAAGTTACTCACACTATATTACGAGTATATTATCTATTATAATATCCCTATGAATCGAAAATTTGAATGCTGATTTGTATTTATTTTTGTATAGTTCTTATGTTTATCCACCTATGTACGTCGAGATGCTTTTTTCGTTTAAATGCCATATTAATTTTTGCAAGTATCCCCACACACATTCATTGTTTGAAATGTTGTTAAGCGATCCTATATATACAAATATATACATACAATTACATATATATAAAGAAAAGCTATCCTTTAATGCAGCATTTTTTGTTCGTTTGTTTATTTTTGGCGTCAGTCATGTATCGGAATGTAAATGAGATATACAAATTATTTTAAATAAAAAATGAGAGTAATTAAAATATATTCATACTGAGACCATTGACTATTTAATTCTTAGGTCGACTCTCTATTAAAGGAATCTGCGGCATGTTCCAGCAGCTTCTCAGTGCTGCGCAGCTTGGAGTCCACATATTGCTCCTGCAGCTGTATATACTCCCCAATAAGGGCGAGCAATTCCCGCTTCTACACAAGGATAGCATAAGTCGTAAGGATCTTCAACTGGTATTCGTCAGCTACTTACCCGCACCAGCTCGCCAACCTGTTTGCTCCAGAGAGCCGATTTCTGTGGATTAGAATAGAACATGTAATATCCTTAGGAAGGATATTGGTCTAGTTGTATCTACCTTGCGCTTCAGTTTTTTAGTCTTCTCGTCGTCTGATAACAGGCGCAGCTGTAGAGGTAGATACTTCTTTAACCCCAGGAAATTGGCTACCACACATCTATGCCTGAAACAGCTCCACATTGTAAAATTTTGAATTTCGATTCGAAAGTTGGCAGTTGTGTAACTGTTTATTGTACTTCAAAGTATAAATTTTGGATTATCTGCTTGCTGTGTTTTTACATTTTGTGCTTCTTTACTTCCTTTCCAGATTTCGCTCAATCTCTCTATCATCCTTGCCTTCCTTGGACTTCCTTTGCTTTCTTTCGCGTATTCTCCGCAGCTGTTCATTTTGCTGTTAAGTATAGAAGGAATATAGTAGAGATAATATCTATTAGTTCCAATACATACAATTTTCAAAAAATGTACATTTTCTACGGCCTTGGCTCTTTCATATAGCTCCTTGGTATATGTGCGTGATAGGATACTAAAAACGTTTAGTGAGGATACATCTGGTGTGAGCCTTAAGAGGCTCAAGGACCTAAGCACTTTACAAGCAGGCTGCATAATGTTGTTAAAGGAGACTAAACAAATAAAAACAAACCAAAATTTTATGAAGTATTCTTTTAATTTAGAAATATTGTACTAAATTGAATTTAGACAGAAAGCTCATTTCAGTACGTCTCACAATATTCCAAGTGCCTACTCAGTTCGAAATGAAGGGGAGCCAGGACTTGATCAATCATCATCATGTCGTCTTCGGGACATTTGCTCTTCGCGTTTTGATATCTTCTCTTTTAATTCATCCATTTCTTTCATCAATTCTTCGATCGTCTCGTGGATTCTCTTTTGTTTTCTTAGCTTCTGCTTTATTAATTTCTCCAGCTGATCATATTGCTTTAGTTAATAAAAAAGTTAATATATATATATATGTGAATAAACTAATTTTCAAAATTGAAATACAAACAATTTTCATAAAGTGAACGTTTTCCCTTGCCCTGCCTCTTTCCAGAATCTTTTCGCTATAATGTCTAGAATATGGAGGGACACCTTTAGGTTTAAAGAAAGTTTTTATAATCATATCAAACACTTACTTCAAGCCTTGTAGACACCAAAGTCGCTGCGGTTTTAATAAGCTTACAGCACACAGGAGTCTCAAGCGGAACAAGCTTTCCATGACCAATGTTAAATATAAAATAATAATTTAGTTATACATTAAAAGTGAATCTAGTCAAACAGTAAATTTAACAAAATTGACAGCAGAATGAAAGATATCTGAGCGTTTTTATACAGGGTTCCAAGGGCAAAAACCAATTCTGAATTATCGTATCTATTGGGATAGGCTTCATCATATATGTATTAGTTTCATTTCTTAGATCTGTGATTTATTTCCGATTGGATATCTCTCATTTTGTCCTTCAATTTTCTTATAGCATAACTTAGTTCCCTCCGTTTCTTGAGCGTCTTGTTTCTTAAGGCAATAAGCTGTTCATATTCCTTTGGATACGTTAACAAATATCAAAATAATTATGATAAAACCATATAAATATATATCAAATATAAATACAAACTAATTTTCTGAAGTAAACGTTCTCCTCAGCCCTTCCTCTTTCATGAAGCTTACTGGTATAATCTCTAGATAGGATTTTTGGTAATTGGTTATATTCCTTTGGATATGTAAATGAATATCAAAATAACTATGATAAAACAATATAAATACAAACAAAATTTCTGAAGTAAACGATGTTCTCAGCCTTTCCTTTATCATGAAGTTTAATGGTATAATCTCTAGATAGGATTTTCGGTAATATAAGACATCACAAATCCTGTCCAGTAAATTGCCTATAATACTCACTTGAAGTGCTGTAAGGACCAAACTCTTTGGGATCTCAATAGTTTGCAAGCACATCTAAATCTATAGCCAAATAAACATTCCATGCTCAAGTTGGGAACCACAAATTTTGAGTTTTATTTGTACATTTAAGTCTCTATAGACTTAGATAGAAAACGTAACTAGTTTAAATTTACATAGATTAACTAGCATTAGAAATAAAAAACAACTGAGCAATTTTTCAACGATTCCTGTGTACAGGAATTTTTAATGTCTACTTTTTCGCCATGTAGAACACCTTCTACCCAAAATTCTGCGATCTGCCACAGCTTTTGCTAACGGGTTGTTAAGGCATGACATCTTTACAGCATGGTTCTTGGAAATTATATTAATAAACTCTATAACTTAAGGAATATTTAGGTCTCTCCTGATAAAGGAGTTCCTCACAGGAAGGGGGGCCATGAACAACAATAGATCTTTTTTAAATATTGTACAAACTATATTCAAGAGGTCCAAACGCATCTTGACCGTAACTCTATAACACAATTTCTTTTGGAAAATTTTCTGGCCTTATATTAGATTAGGATGTCTTTTATTTTGTTAAATTTTTGCATATTTATTAAGTGAGATAAGGATTTAGATTTACGTTAGGTTTCAGGCCGCATAATGAGTAAGTCCTTTTTTATACTATGCCATAACTAGTTTTAAACTTAAAAGTATACATTTTCTTGTATGTATGTATGTAAATAAGCTTGTACGAGAGAGTTTTAGAAGAATATACCCATTGATAGAATGTGAGACTCTACAAGTGGAGAACCGGGTAGAAATTTAAGATGACTTGATCGCAGTCCGGGGCTCCGGCTTATACCTTCTTGGTGACCTATGTGTGTACTTCATACCCCGATATCTCTCTGGGCAAGAGCATTCTTAATCACTTCACTTATGTAGAACATAACTAGCCAGACCTTTAATCAATACTCAAGTGAATACTCACTTAAACCAACCATAATGGAAGTCAATGGTATTATAAGAAATGTGTCTATTAAAATTAAGAATATTGATCGATTACAACTATTGAAATCAAGAAACTGATTTGCGGAAGACAATTTAAGTGCGATTGTGAAAAATGTTGCGGACCTTCTTTAGAAATGTGTATTCTTTGGGCTTCTTGTCATCTTCCCTTGTATTTTTAATCATCTTTGGGAGGATTTCTAAATTCGTCTTTGATTTTCTCAATTCGTTCTTGTAATTGTCTGATTTTAACGTCGAGATCTTTGCGTTCATGGACCTTTATGCATTTTTGGAAACTGAGCTGCTCATGTTCCTTCATATATAAATAAAGAGAGGGTTAAAATTGCAAACTGTTGGATCTTAACTCCGAATACAAACTATTTTCAAACTGTTTAGAATCTTCTTGGCTCTGTCCGTATCATCATACGTTCTCCTGGCGAAATGTCTACAAAATGAGAGAATGTGACAAGCAACTGCCAAAAATATTATTCATTACTCACTTGAAATTTGGGCAATACCAAATTTTTTGGGCCCTGAGTAAGAATAGAGCATTTCTATGTGAAAAGCCAAGGAAGCCATCTATAGACCACATCTAGAAAGGTAAAATAAATTTCAAGAATTTTGACAAAAAAGTAGTTTACGTGTGGAGTTACAATTTTGAATTCCAAATACTGACATCAGAGAAAAAACCGAGCATGTGTTCCTTTGTTTATCAATGATGTCAGGATCTTTCAGAATCTCAACTAATTGGATTTTTCCTTCTCTTCGGTATTCTTATCGGTGTTTTTCTTTTTTATAGTTTGAATCTGTTCATCCAGTTGAGCAATTTTGTCCTTAATCAGATCCCTTTCCTTGATGATCTTATTACGTAGTTCCTTCAACTGTTCTCGTTGCTAAGACAAAACAAAATTAGACGCAATTAGAAACGCAACTGGGAAAACCCGATCAAAGTCGAACCATTTTCAAGAAGTGCACATTTTCCTTAGCCTTTCCCGCCTCATAGATCTTTTCAGAGTATCTGCAGTGCGCCGTATGAGAACCGATTACAACAAAAATACCCTCGAAATTCTCGGGGAAAAAACTCACTTAATCATTTGTTGACAGCAAATTTGTTGGGGCTGCAATAATCGAAGATTTCTTACAACGGCTATCGAGATTATTTGCATAAATTGCGTCATTTTTTGTGTAGGAACTTAGAATTTTGAAGATAATAAAATCGTGAAAAAAAGGAAATTTACGAGAGTTGAACGACTATATCGAACAAATGTTACAAAAATTTTGAAAGCTAATGAAAGGCTATTTTGTTGTGGAAACAACAGTATATTAAAGAAGATTGAACTATGTTCATTCAAAAGTATAACAAATCCCATCGCTTAAAATACGCAGCTTAAAATCTGAGAATTCGATATTGCTCAAGTCCAGATACCCTGTAACCAGCTGTGTAAGAACCCTATCCCACTTTCTTAAGGAACAACTCGTTTCTTAATGCTTATTAAGAATATTTATACTTTATTTTTATGGTCGGAGATGTCAGATGATAAATGAATATTTATACATATATATAAAAATTAATGGTTTATTTTGAAGCTTTAAGTAATTGATTGTAAGTTAACGATTAGTTTTGGGTCCTAGGCGTATCTCGTCTGGGGTTGACCTGGTTGCCGTACGGGCGAATCATAAATGAACGGACGCGGCTGTGGCCTGGAACCAGTTGAGCTATCCCTCCAGCTGTTGCCACCAGTGTGGCGCGAGGCCTCGGCGGACGGCAGGGCGCCAAGTACTGCGCACAGGGCCAACAACAACAGACTGCAGACTGCGATAGCTTTCATGATGTTCTTCGGAGCTTTGTTTTACTACTGAATAGCACAGCTCAGCTGGAAGCGTTGTTTATATAGCCGCAGTCGGCACTGCGGTGAAGCACCGTGTTGTCATATAGAATGAAACTCAGGCCTGTTGCTGATAAGCTCACAAAAAATCACCCGAGTTACTGCGCAGTCTCTTGCCATGCCCTGTACTTTTCCTCTCCCATCTTTTACTGCCTCTTTGCCTGTTGTTGGCTCTCCTGCTCCGGAGTTTCAATCACTGTCGTCTTGGGTAGCTGCATCTGCTCAATATCGTACTCCATTTGCTTAATACTGCGCGTCAAATCGGTTAACATGCACTCAACCGAACGCTGCCGCAGTGACATAGTCTTGGAGCGTGCCTCCAGCACATTGCGCTCCTAAGGATAAGATGTCAATGAGGATCTTATATATATTATACTATATGTACAGGTATTACCAGCCGCAGTTCCTCCAGTCTCAGATCCGTACTGTTGCGCATAACATTGGCCAAGTTAAAGTTACTCTTGATTATAAATTTCCTATGCATTAAAAGCATTAAAAAGTATTATATTATGTGTATATAACTTAGGGACACTCACACCCACCAATTCGTTAAGTCCTTGGTTCGCTTTAGAATTTTTCGTATTATATTTGACATATTTGCTGTGTTGCTTAAAAACAAATGGCCAAGAATTAGCTAATGAGCAGTGATTTTTATTTATATACAACAAATTAAATTTTGAAGGGGCCAAACTGACTTAAAACTGAATTGTTTTTCAAAATATATCAACTAAAATTGAAAACAATTTCATACTGAGCCTATACTATTTTCTATGCCAGCTTTGTAATTTTTAAATAAATAAATAATAATTTGTCGATCATTTGTTCCTTTTGTCTTCAATTAGTTTCCAAAAGAAGTGTATACAAAAAGTTAATCTTAACCTAAGAGAAACCGCAAAGCTTCTCACAGGCATACACTTTATCTCGGTACGTCACTGTGCCGCGGTCTCAAGTGAAAATATCGTTGCATACTTTCAGGCTGTGTGGTTAATTGTGTGTCGTCAAATGATCTCTATACAAAAGATAGTCCCCAAATGAATTAGATAGGAATTCATGGAACTGAGTGTAAAGGATTTGGAGATGCATATATACTTATGAAATATACCTATATATATAATATATAATGTACATACTTTATTGTTTAAGGTTAAGGATGCTTGAATCTCTCAGATAATAACGTACGTTCATAAACATAATTTTTGAAACATTACATATTTATGGCAAGTGTTTCCCTCATTATAACATTTAATTGAATATTAAAGTCAGGTTTCAAAATGATCGGAATGCGTTAAAATATGTTTATACATTCCACACCAGAAGTGAAATCAATGCTAATTTACAGCTGAATGAACGAGGCTTATAAATACACAGAGAGTTAATGAATGAGGTTGTCTGTATCTGTATGTGGCGTACGAACGCTGAGATTTGAAATAAATATTGTAAAACACAAAAATCCAGTTCTTAAAAAACAAAAACAATATTCACATACTCTATTATTGAGAGCAGGATCTATGCGTTTATTTTATACAATATGCTAATTCAATAATAAATATTTATAAAATTGACGTTGTCACTTTCTAAACTCTCACTATATTATTTTCATAAAGATCTGTTTATAATCAAATTCTATTTTTAATTTGGCTTTGGTACATGGCCAACCAGTTAACGGCCTCAGCATGCAAATGTTGATATTAAAAGCTAAACAGGCCACTAATTTCCAGTTTAATGCCAAAACAAATATTAGAAAAACATTATTTATTTACGCATTGAACAATTCGCGATTGTAAATACAATACAAAGTTATTTAAATAAGAGAAATGCAATCATATAAATGTATCGAAATTGTTGTAAACGGTTTTAAAACTTGTTCAGTACGTTAGTTGTTCACTTGTTCAAGTTATTGAGGAACTCCTGGTGGCGCTGGATGGCCTCCTCGTGCTCCTTGATCTGCTGATGATGGAACTCGGCCTGATGGATCTGATCGTTCTTCAAGCGCTCCAGCTGTGTCTTTTGCTGCAAAAAAATATCAAATATACACAGGTCAATTAAAAACCCAGTAAAATGTGTAATTTATTGTGCAACAAGACAATAAATTGATAAATGTGCAAAACTTAATTATAACTTAGCGATAATTGACAGCGTTGTATTCTTAAATATTATTTGCCGACAGCTCCTACATTATTATAAAGCCGCTTAGCTGAGGCGCAAAAGCCCCATTGTCAAGAGTGCCACAGCGCGAATATCAAGTAAAAACATCAAGTATATATATATATATATTTTAGCAAACACACGCAAAGTACAAAGAACCACCCAAAAACCTCTATAGAGAGCCTTAACTTATGCTAATTAGCCCCCATATCATTAGCATGGGCAAGTGAGAGAACATAAAAGCCAACAAGAGAAAAGACTGGGGAAAAACGACGTCAGTTATTATTAATGTTGTTGTTGTTTAAGCATCTGCCGGCTGTCCCAAGCCGATGCTCTAAAACTTAAACTGAACCTGAACCTGATTCTGATTCTGATTCTGCTGTATCGGTTATTGGTTTGTGCGGCTTTCGAGCCAGTTTTAGTTGATAATTGGCAGCCAAAGTGTCGTTAACATAACCAAAGGCCAAGAATCTGCCAGCCTGTTTTCATTACCTGACAAGAAAGTGGAATTCGAACTCAAGGCTACGCTGTTGATTCAACTGGCCAAACATTGCACCAACTTTGCAAGTCAAATACAGCTAATTAAGTGTCAATATACATCAATGTGGCTTAGCCTAGGCTAATAAAGTGTATAATAAAGTTATCAGTACCCACAAAAAACCCATAAATTATAAAACATTTTATAAAAACTGTGTGTTGATAAGCGCTGGCCATCATTTCCAGCTAGAACATTGACAATTAAGCACCCAATCAAGATGATACAGCAGCGTAAAATGTTACTGCTGCTGCCCCTGCTGCTTGCCGTTGGAACTACTCTGGGCCAGACGGGGTATAACAGCGGCTTTGCGGCGCCAGGACGACCTGGACGACCTGTACGCAACGTGGAGACAGTGGTGCAATGGCGTCAACTGGAGTATGGATTTGCCACGCCCCAGGATCGACAAGATGCCCAGGCAGCGGGCAATTTGGTGCCGGAGAACGGCACGCCCATTGATGTGCAGCCGCACTTTATGCCCAATGGCCAGATGCGTGTCTTTACCACGATACCACGTTTCGTCACTGGCATACCCTACACACTGGCCACCGTATCCCAGCAACAGGCCAACAATGGACCGCAGCTGCAGCCGTATCCGAACTTCGCCTGGCACAACAACAATGGGGATGACTGTGACCGGATAACTTCAGCTTTTCGTGTGGCGGTAAGTTAGTCTAGGGATGTGCTCCAAGCTTAAACTCAGCTGGTATCCTTCTTTTGTAGATAACCGAGTGCAATCAGATGTGGGTGATCGATTCGGGCAACGTAGGTGGGGTGCAACATTGTACGCCGCAGCTGCTGCTCTTTGACCTCTCGAACGATCAATTGATGCATCGCTTCCGTTTTCCCAATGAGACTTATGTGTCGGGTGCCTCGCTCTTCATAGCACCCAGTGTCCTGGTGCAGGATCCACCTCCGCGTGGCAGGTGTGCCCGCACCATGATCTATGTGCCGGATGTTACCTATCACGGCCTAGTCGTCTACGATCATCAGGCGAATGCGGCCTGGCGCATCGAGAATCGTTTCATGTATCCAGATCCTGACCACGGACTGCACACAATCGCCGGCGAGAGTTTCACGCTGATGGACGGCATCTTTGCCGTGAATAACAACAGAAGCCATCTCATCTTCCATCCGCTGGCCAGCGTCAGTGAGTACGCAGTGCCATTGAGTGTGGTCAACAGGCGGGAGAACTTTGCGAACGGTGTGGATGCGATGGCGGATCAGTTCAAGCTGCTGGGCAGGCGTAAGAGCGAGTGTGCGGCCTCTGCCATAGACAACCGCAACAATTACTACTGTGTCACCTTCAATCCCATCAAGCTGTTCGGCTGGAATACGAACAAGCCGTACACCACGCGCAATTTTGGCAACCTGCCAGCCAAGTCCCATGAACTGCAGTTCGTCAGCGGCATGAAAGTAGCGAGCAATGGTTTCGGCGTGTATGAACTTTGGATGCTCTCCAATCGTTTTCAGGTGAGTGAACTCGTTTGACCTTTCCTAGTTGCCTTTTGGTAATCTCCCCGAAATTCTCTTCTATTGCAGAAAATTGCCAACGGCACATTGAATGCCAACGAAGTGAACTTCCGTATTTTGCGTCGATCGCTTGATGATATTCACAATGGAATGTTCTTCGCCAGCGACGATGATCTGACCAATCGGCTGATCTTTAATTAATTTAATCACTAAACCTTTATCAAATATTCTTCAATAAAATTATTTTATTACTCGAGCAATGTTGCATCGCTTTTTTTGATAAAAAAAAACATTTCATTAATACCTTCTTGTATTCTGTTTCTGTTAAGTACAAAGACGAAGCAAAATATTTTGTGGAAAAGGGTATTTTGACAAAAGAGAATTTACTTGAAGAGGAGGAGAACTAATTTCAAAATAACAACAGCGAAAGTTTAGCTTCATAGGAAATAAGTCCTCCTTTGGTATCAATGACGTTTGGGCTTTACCAAATTTTGGAAGGTGTCGAGAGGAAATGTTCTTCCAAAGAGATTCTACCTCTGTGATTGTCTGCTCTCGCGTTCTAGTTAAACATGGACTTCGTTTTGCTTTAATAATATTTAGATCGGGGTTTTGAATTATCCAATCCAACATTTTCACTCCAACATCCTTTCAAAACTAGGTTATCATCTATGCTTTGCGACATGGAGAGTTGGTCTGTTGCAAGGCAAATGATTTCCCAATGAAATTATCAACTGATGTCAACGCCAACCAACATTCAAAATACGTAAGTAATGATCCTTGTTTATTGGATCTATTGATTCGCAACAAATCTCCAATGCCACCATGGTACTGAAAAGGGTTTTTGTCAGTTCAAAGTATTTATTCCAAAAATGATAGACTGCGTATAACCTTTATGCAAATTCTTTTGCGAAATTCAGACAAGGTATTGTTCTGGCTATATTTGTACATTTCCAACCGTTTCTTCACAAATATCAATATTCTCCTCCTTATTCAATTCAATGTCTGCAGATTTCAGGGTTTTAGCACATCGTCTTTAAATTTCCCAATGATTAAACGGTCCTCTCTGTCGGTTCCCTTGTGTGGTCTGCCTAAACGTGGTACGTTACCAGAAGTTTTGAGAGTTTCTTTTGTTTATTTATTTAATAATATACAGTTTGGCGGGGCGCTTTGCATAGTTTGCTTACGTATTCCACTGAAAAACCCGCTTCAAACTTAATACCCATCCCACTATGTAAAATATGACTAATTTCTGGCTTTGCATTAGACTTAACATAAACAAATACAAAAAGGAAAACGAGCGGAATTTGGAACATGCCTCTATAAGGTATACAATAAAGTTATCAGTACCCACAAAAAACCAACAAAATTTAAATATTTTATAAATACTGTGTTGATAAGCGCTGGTCATCATTTCGAGCTAGAACATTGACAATAAAGCAACCAATCGAGATGATACAGCAGCGTAAAATGTTGCTGCTGCTGCCCCTACTGCTGGCCGTTGGAACTACTCTGGGTCGGTCTGGGTATAACAGCGGAGCGCCTGGACCGCAACCTGTGCGCAACGTGGAGACAGTGGTGCAATGGCGTCAACTGGATTATGGATTTGCCACGCCCCAGGATCGACAACAGGCACAGGCAGCGGGCAATTTGGTGATTGAGAACGGCACGCCCATTGATGTGCAGCCGCACTTTATGCCCAATGGCCAGATGCGTGTCTTTACCACGATACCACGTTTCGTCACTGGCATACCCTACACACTGGCCACCGTGTCCACTCAACAGGCCAACAATGGACCGCAGCTGCAGCCGTATCCGAACTTCGCCTGGCACAACAACAATGGGGATGACTGTGACCGGATAACTTCAGCTTTTCGTGTGGCGGTAAGTAGGTTTAAGGATGTGGCCAAAGCTGTAACTCAAGCTGGTATTCTTCTTTGTAGATAAACGAGTGCAATCAGATGTGGGTAATCGATTCGGGGAAGGTGGGTGAGGTGCAGCACTGTGCCCCGCAGCTGCTGCTCTTCAATCTCGCCAACGATCGATTGTTGCATCGCTTTCGTTTTCCCAATGAGACTTATGTGTCGGGCCTCTCGCTCTTCATAGCACCCAATGTCCTGGTGCACGATCCACCGCCGCGTGGTAAATGTGCCCGCACCATGATCTATGTGCCGGATGTTAACTATCACGGCCTAGTCGTCTACGATCATCAGGCGAATGCGGCCTGGCGCATCGAGAATCGTTTCATGTATCCAAATCCTGACCACGGACTGCACACAATCGCTGGCGAGAGCTTCATGCTGATGGACGGCATCTTTACCGTAAATAATGACAAACGCAATCTCTTCTTCCATCCGTTAGCCAGCATCAATGAGTACTCGGTGCCGTTGAGTGTGCTCAACAGGCGGGAGAACTTTGCGAACGCTGTGGATTCGATGTCGGATCAGTTCAAGTTGCTGGGCAGGCGTCGGACTGAGTGTGCAACCTCTGCCATAGACAGTCGCGGCAATCTCTACTGTGTCACCTTTGATCCTATCAAGTTGTTCTTCTGGAATGTGAATACGCCCTACACCACGCCCAGTTTTCGCATCCTGCCAGCCAACGCCAATGATCTGCAGTTCATTAGCGGCATGAAAGTAGCGCGCAATGGTGTCGGCCAGGAGGAGCTCTGGCTTATCTCCAATCGTTATCAGGTGATTGAACTCCTTTCCCCTTTGGTTGCCCTTGCTAATGTTCCCGACCATCTCTCGCATTGCAGAAAATTGCTAGTGGGACATTGAATGCCAACGAAGTGAACTTCCGCATATTGCGACGATCGCTTGATGATGTACACAGTGGAGTTTCCTTTGGTGGCGACGATGATCTGAAAAATCGGCTGATCTTTACATAACCTAAAGATCCATCACATATTTTTCAATAAAAATATGTCACTATCTTTCTGAAGAGTGTTTGTTTAAAGTATTTCCCAACATTCCCTTCTTAGAAAACTTATATAAGAAAATTCAGCTTTAGAGCTGTCTTCAGTTAGCTACACTAATGGTTTTATTGATTAAAATGCTGTTTATTACATAATGTACAACAGAAACTATAGAAACAGCAAGTTTATTTCAATTTGATAAACTAACAAGTAAATATGCTACAGTCGAGTATACCCGACTACGAAACTCCCTGTACCCAGTTCTAAAACTTCCAAACACATCTTCCTCCACGCACACACACAAGCGACAGCTTAAGCGAGACATTCTAAGTTGGGGCTGTGCTGCAATCTTCTTTCGTGAATACCTTACGTGTTTATTGTCCGATCGACTTGAAATTTTCGCAACAGATTAAGACTGACCCAAGCATTATACATTTCAAATCCTAGGACTTTATCTTTCAAATTGTGGCTGTAAGACGTTTTTAACAAATTGCGGGGGTGCAGGGGGAGATATGGTATATGGTGTGGTATACATTTCAAATTCGATGTCTCTAGCTCTTATAGTGAGATTGACGTGTTGATCCGGATGGACGGACGGGCGAACGGACGGACAGACGGATGGACAGACGAAAGGACGGACCGACAGACGGACAAATCGATTTTTTGATACTGATCAAGTATATACTTCATAGGGTTGGATATGTCTCCATCTGCCTGTTACATACATTTGCACAGATCTCATACACCCTTTTTACCCATTTTATGGGCACAGGTAGTAAAAATCATAGTTATATCAAATGATCTATCTATTTGTAGCCCTTTACAGGGTATCGCGCTGTCAGACAGCCTGGCTATCATGTGTTGAAAGAAATTTTGTCAACAATATTTTTTATTACAGTTCAAAGTCGTGTTATCGCTGATGCTACGCAGTGAAGACGATTATTAATAGTATGATTTGGCTTACATGTGGAACGCGTGGAATTCCATTATAAGCAACTGGTTGACAAAGTCAAAAACTGGATCCGGTTAAAAAAATAAAGCAATGAATCAAAAAATAACAAGACAAACTAACTAGATGGCGAATATTGAGTACTCTAACTAACAAAATGGTAAGATTAGAAAGATTTTTATACATATATTAAATAAAAAGATGTTTTTCCAGGAATAGAACCCGTTTTAGATTTCATATTGCCAGTGGAACCCAGCCCTGGGTATACATAAAATCTTCAAATTTATTAGCTATACTATTTAGTTGGTTATGAGCAGCCTGATCGATAGATCAGCTTATTTTCTGGGAACTCGTGTTGGCAATAAACTTAATCGAAAGTACATGGCGGCAACGTTGTTTAGCAAACTGTGTGAGATCATATGATAAAGTGGTAATACCTGCAGCTAGGGTATTGGTTAAAGCGGCAACTGTGAAGGGGCCAATGGACTCCACATGTGCCGGACGGACCGTGTGGAAGCTGGAAGTGGCTGGAAGGCCTGCATAATGAGCCCCCCAAATTGCGCAGCTTGAGTTGTTGCTGTTGCTGTTAATCGACAGTGGACACAAACAAATTGCTACAATGAGAATTTCAATGCACGGCTCTTTATATGCAATTAAACCAGTTTACCACAAATGTTGACCCAATTGATCAGGTCTGGTCTGGTCAGCTGCTGACGCTGGTGCTTTTAGGCGGATTAGAAAGACATGAGCCGCTGGCTGGCGACGCGTTCGCAGTTACAGTTTTGGGCTTACGTGGTGCAGTTCACGCGAAAGTGAAAGGATCGGAAGCAGCATGACGTCTCAACATTATACAATAAGGACAATAACAACAGCGCTGCTTAGCTGCTGTCTGTGCATTGTCACAGGACAGTACAGCACAGGACCTGGCGTTGGCTACTATTCAAAGGCCTTGGAGAGCGTCTTTGAGGCACGCAACTTGGAACTGGCCTTTCCCACGCCACAGGAACGGGAGCGTGTAATCAAGGCTGGTCTCTATGATCCTGATAATGTCATACCCATTGATGTGGATGTCTACTATACGCGTAAGTCATGTTACTTTCCGACTTAAGTTTTTCCCTATTCTCATTTTATGATATTAAATAAACTGTGAAGGTCTCTTCCCTCATATAATAAACTCGCCTAAAGATGAAAGTTCTTCTACCAAACTTATTCTCCTATAACTTCAATCACTTACTGTAGTTATTGGATTTATATCTTCTACAGTAATCCTGTTCTTTGTCTCGAAATGTGTAATAGACTGACTAAGCTCGCTTAAAGTCCAGCAGTTGTTGAATTTTTAGATTAATCTCACTTTTCTCGTTTAGATGGGGACAAAACACCTTCAATTTTTGTGACCATACCGCGCTTTGTCAAGGGCGTGCCCTACTCCCTGGCGTATGTGACCAACGAGGCGCGAGGGAATGGCACCGAGCTGCGTGCCTATCCCAGTTACGACTGGCATCAGTCCCATGGCGCCGACTGCAATGGGCTGACATCCGTGTATCGCACGCAGGTCGACGAGTGTGGACGCATGTGGATACTGGACAGCGGAGAGATTGACTTTGTGCAGCATTGTGCACCGCAGCTGTATGCCATCGATCTGGCCAGCGGTGGCGTGGTGCATCATTATCGCCTGCCGCAGGGTCTGTACAAGAGCGGTGTGAGTCGCTTTGTGACGCCCACCATTGACCTGGACGCCCAGAACTGCGATGTGGGACACGTTTACATGGCCGACTCCATTGGCGATGGGATTGTGGTGTATGACTTAGCCGCCCAGCAAGCGTGGCGCATTGAAAACAAGTACACCTATCCGCATCCGGACTTTGGCACCTTCACCATAGCCGGCGACAGCTTTCAGCTATGGGATGGCACCGTAGCATTGAGCCTGACCCCACACGGTCTGGCCGAGCACGGGCAACGTATGCTGTACTTCCACTCACTCTCCAGCGACTGGCAAATGGCCATTCCGCTGCACGTGGTCAACAATGCCAGCAACTGGAAGCCAAACGATGTCAGCGCCGCTTTGGATCAGTTTTTGCTGCTCGGCAAGCGGGGCAGCCAGTGTGTGGCCGCAGCCATGAGCGAGACGGGCATGCTGCTCTGCGGCCTGGTTAACCCAGCCAGCATACTGGCCTGGGACATACGCCATCCGTACAGACAACAGAATTTAGCTCTGCTCATCCAGGATGAGCAACGGCTGCAGTTTACCAGCGGCCTGAAGATTGTGAGAAACCATGAAGGCAGGGAAGAGCTATGGGCGCTATCGAATCGTCTGCAAAAGGCATTTGGTACAGGACTCAATTTCAAGGAAGTCAATTATCGCATACAGAAGTGCGGAGTTCATGAGCTACTCAATGGGTTGCCTTGCCACTAATTGAATTTACAGCGTAATTATTTTATGCGAGAATCAGGTTAGAAATATTGCATCTGTATATAACGGCCTGTTCCTGACATCACTTTCCTAATTAGAATGTGTGAATCTAACTAGAGTTGCCACCTTTGAAAACTTTACTCCATTGTTCGACATTTTTTAGTACATTTTTAAAATTGCGGTAAAAATTGAAAGTACCATCGCACCTTTTTCATTCCTTGTAGTTAACTTATGTTCTATTTAAATAAATTGTACATATTTATGTCTAGCTGTTTAGGTCGTCAGTTTACTTACCTTCTTGTAGAAGTACTCCTCCTCGCGTGCGGCCTCCATTTTGCCAAAGGCGCCGCCAGCTGCACGAATGGAGCCACCGCCGCCGCCGCCCTTGCCGGCGCCGCTGCCCAAGTCGCCGACCTGGCTGCCGCTCATTTTGGCCAACCTGTAAGGGGGGGGATCAAAGCAAGGCATCAGAATATTTTTGCAGTGGTTATGCAATAGCGAAGTAGTAAGCACACACACATACATACATGCCTACATGTGTATGTATGTATGTACCTAATGTGCCGGTTCAAACGAAATGAAAATTTGATTCAAATTGTGATTATCTTATCAGTAATTAAGTAATTTACAAAATGTCTGCATGTTCATTTGGCTGCTACTGGCAAGAAAATTATTTTGTAATCGGCACTTTAAATGCTTTACTGTTGTTGAGGTGCCTGCTAATTATTACTTAATTAGAGGTCTTGAAACTTACTGCACTCCGGCGGGGTACAAGCGGGCGGTGCTACGACGTACAACGAACATTCTGGTTAATAAATTAAGCAACAAATGGTGTGAAAATCTGAAAGACGAACAAACAAAAAACATAAAATACACGATGATATTGCAAGAAACAGAGAAAGTTTCGTTGCACTCCATGTTGAAAAAACAAAAACAACAAAGAAAAGCTGCGTAGATACAAGCAATTAGCGAATATATGTGTTTATATAGATGCTAATGTATATGCGCAGCTTTTGTTTATTGTTCGAGCACCGAAAAACAATATTTGATATTTACAAATATATATATATATACAACATACATATGTATGTTGTGGAATTTTTCTAGTGGCGCAAAAAGAACTTACTTGACTCTTCAGGGTATAAAACTGGTATGGCGTCAGTGTGCCCGAAGCTTTGAGCCGGTGACTTTTGATGTTGCCACTGTTTTCAATAGGTTACAGGTTGCCACATCCTTGCACTAGAAGGCACAAGCAAAATATAATTTTTTTTCAGCACTGACCAACTCAAAATAACAATAATCACTGACCACTTCTCTTGGGTGAGGGCCACTCTGACTTCGTATTCTGTCAACTGTCCTCCTAAGTTGGAAGGTCTATAAATAATTCAAAATCGAAATAAAAAAGCTTAGATCGCAATATGTTCAGATTACGCTACGCTCATTTTGCGCACATTAACAGCGTACTATTTATTATTAGGTGGCAGCCCTAAGTTGGTACTTGTTACCATCGCGCTGCGACGGTCACACTTGGCGAACTCTCAACAAAATTTGCCGACGGACGCTTGTTTATTTGTTTAAAATCAATTTACTTAATTTAAGTATACTAATTGTTATTACAACAGGCTAGTGGCACATTATTACAAGCCAAAATGGCCGAAGCCGATGATGGAGCCGAGTTGTTGTTCTTCGACACTTTCTCGCACGAGGAAGTCACCGTAAGTTCAATTTGCATATCTTTTTTTTTTGCATGTGTTTGCATTTATAAATGTTTATTTTACTGCCCCAAAGGACATTAACTTGGACCTAGTACAGTTCCCCAAACCGGTGTTTATAACGCAAGTGCGCATTATTCCATTAGGCGCCCGTGTACAGGCGGATTTTCCTGGCGGGGTGCGTCTGGGCGCCACGAATCCCTCAAAGTTCGATCTGGAGTTCTTTGTGAATGATCTGGGCATGCCGGGCGCCTCGGCATTCGAGAATTTGGGATTGCTGCGCTACAACCAGAACGACTGCATACATCTTGACTGTTCCCAGGAGAAGATACCAACGGATGGTCTCGTCCTGCGCGGCTGGTATAGCGCAATCACCCTGGCTGTTTATGGCATACTGACCAACTCGGTAACGGAGCCCATAGCCAGCCCAACGTTGCCCTGCGAGCCAGCGCTGGCCGGCCCAGAGATATGCAATCTTAGCGGCGAGGCGCACAATGTGCTTCTGCCGGTTGAAGTATTAAAGGACGACTGGTCGGAGCCCATGCAGGGCGAACAGTTGGTAGCGTCTGCACACAAGGCCAATGTCAGCGTCAGCGACTACGAGCACGAGGACATTGAATACGGCATGTCGCGCGAACATTATCATCAGCACGTGGACGAGGAGCAGCGTGAATTGCGACGCTTGCGACGGTCCACGCACTCCACGGATCATTCCCCTCCACCGCTACGCACCCACACGCACTCCGAAAGCAACGATAGGGAATACTTGCGCTGGTAAATACATTGAATGTAAAATAGCTGCATCATCTTATGTCCAAAACCATTTATTTACAGCGCGCGGGACAAGGCGGCACGTGATTGGTCGCGTTCGCCGGAGTATTCAAGCCACCGCTCAAGACGTAAGCGCTCGGAGCGTTCACGCTCGGATGCAGATGAGCATAAGTGGCCGCGCACGCCGCCCGTTTCTATTGATTCGCCCAATCGCCCGCGCTCACCGGACACCATGGACTACGATGACGATGATACACGCTCGCATTACAAGCTACAGGGCTCGCACGCCTATCGGCATTCGTCCGAATCGTTGCCACGTGAGCGCGAGGAAGAGGAGCGGGAACGCGAAAGGGAGCGCTCGGATACACCGCAAGAGCAATTCGAGCCAATACTTAGCGACGACGAAATCATTGGGGACGACGAGGAGGACGAAGACGACGCTGTGGATGCGGCTGCTGCGGCTGAGTATGAGCGTGAACTGCAGGCAGCTGCGGCCGCTGCACCGGCAGCCATAGACGCCTTTGAGCCATGGCAACGCCCGCTGTTGGCCTACAACGGTGACTTGCAGGCGCATTTTAGCAAAGAGCTCGATACGCTGCGGCTGCTCTTCAAGAAGCTATCGCTTCAAATTCGATGGGACAATGTGGGCGCCTTCAACGAGGAACATGGCGGCGTCACCGTGGACGAACGCGAGCAGTTTGTCTACCTGGGCGAACAACTAAACAATCAGCTGGGCTACCTGACGCAGCACTACAAGCGTCGCAACTTTGTGCTGCAACAATTCTTCAAGAACGACGAGTCGCATCTGCGTCAAGCGGCAAACATATTGCAGATCGCGCTGAGCTTCCAGGCAGCCTGCATGCAGCCACAGCCGGCGTTTAAGATACGCCACATCAAGCTGGGTGCACGCATGGCCGAGTTACTCTGCAACAATGAGCAGCTTTTTGAGCATTTGCTGGAGCAGCATAAATTTGATCCATTCGAGGCTGTTTTCAGTCTCTACCAGGAGCCCTATATGGCGCTATCGATCAAGCTGCAGCTGCTTAAGGCTGTCTACTCCATGGTGGACACACAGCAAGGAATTCAACACTTCCTGACCGGCAAAACCAACGGCTATCAGCTGATTGTGGATTCCATTAAGACGGCCAAGTTAACGCGCACCAAATACGCGCTCCAGGCCATCATCAAGAAGCTTCATCTCTACGAAGCATTGGGCACTCTGCGCAACAGTTGCACGCAGCTCTTCATACGCAAGGGGGAGCTGCAGCCGCACGAGATCTATCAGCAAATCGAATACGTCTTCGAAATGCTCATGGATGCCCTCCTGGCCAATCAACTCAGCTTTCAGCAGCCGCGTCGCTTTCTGCCCGTCTCCAAGAAGTTTGAATTGGTCACCGATCCCAATGCTCAGCGCAGTTTTGGCAATGCCCTGCAATCCTACTTTGTGCAACATTCACTGGCCGAATCGATGCTGCTCATACTCAGCAATTCAAGGGAGCTGCCCCCAACAACATTCCTCAGTGCTTTGGATCTGATGCATGCCCTGCTCAAGTCCCATGTGGGCATCGATTACTTTGTGGACGATGCATTCGACGTAACACAGCTTATTGTCGCCATACTGCTGGGTCTGGATGAGGTGCCCACGGAGCCCAAGCCAGAGATAATCAAGGAGCAGCCAGAGGAAGGTAAGCGCTAGAGTGGGAATTGTAAACTATATAATTACTAAAAACAAATCAACCATCATCTAAGATGTAAAAAGGACTTTGAAAACGCCTAAAACCTGCCAGCTTGGTAGCTATTGAGAGCTATTGCCTTCTTTTATATGCTAGTAACACCATATACTAAACAATTATCCCTCTTCGTCTTGCAGTTAAAACGGAGCAGATAGAAAAACCCATGGACACGTCAGACACCCCGGAAAAGGAAGTGGAAGTAAAAGTGGAAAGCCCAGCTGGTACACCTCCTACTCCTGTTGCAACTGTTGCAATTGATGTTGCAGTGCAGACGGAGCCGCCACCCGTGACCGCAGCGAGAGTTCCACAGAAATTACCGCCAACGCTTCGTCCCGTTTTGCCGCGTCTGGCGCGACTAGGCATTGAAGTTGCGTACAAAGTTCAGACACGCTATCACCTGGATGCGATTGTCTATACGGCAGCGGCGCCCGAATACGACACCATCAAATTGGCCACACACGTGCACTCGATTTACTCGCAAACCTGCGATCCGGCCGGACGTCAGCATACCATTGAGGTGCTTGGCATTAACAACAATCTGAAGATATTCATGGACCTCATCAAGAAGGAGCAGCGTCTGCAGTCGCAGCGTCAGTTGAGTTCCCCGGGCACCAAATACAAGAGTCCAGTGCTCAGTTATGCCGTTGATATGGTCGATGCGTGTGTACGCTACTGCGAGCAGCTTGACTATCTTATCGAGCATGGCGCTGTCATACTGGAGCTGGCTAAGAATCACGAAACCTTCGAGCCCTCCGTATCGGCCGTTTTGCAGGAGATGTATGTGTATATGAAGCCGCTGGAGGCCATCAATGTGTTTATCTACGATGACATAATGCCGCTGGTGGAGGTAATAAGCCGTTCCCTGGACTATCTTACCACGTTTCCAGGTGATTTGATAATGGCCTTGCGCATAATGCGCTTCCTGGTTACCACCAAGTCAACGCCACCGCCTGGCGTCAAGCCGTCGGTTAAGCGTGTGGGCACCGAGGAGCTGAAACATCGCTTTGTGGCCCTTCAGCTGTACGCTGCGGATGGAGTGCAGCTGCTCATTCAGATAATGGAGCGCCTGTGCACGTACTTTGAGCAGCCGGGCATGCATGCGCCTGCCCTGATGACCATTCAGGGCGTGCACTGTTGCCAGATTATGTTGCCCACGCTGCAAATACTACGCGAGCTGCTCTCCTATGCCATACTGTGCCGCGATGGCACCTTCAAGGATCTGACGGCCATCGATCATCTGGTTAAGGTATATTTTCTGCTTTACTACTATCCCACACGCTGTCAGGCTGGCGCTGAGGTGGAGCTGTGCAAGCTGGAGGTGGTGCAGGCGCTGTTGGCCTACACGCAGCCGCACGAGCAGGACGAGGAATCGCTGCATAAGTCGCTCTGGACGCAAATGATACGCGAGGTGCTGAAGAATATTGATGGACCGGCACATTTCATACCGGGCCTCAAATTGCTGGCAGAACTATTGCCACTGCCGCTGCCCATGCCACAGCCGCTATGCGATCAGTTACAGCAGCAGCACAAACAGCGTTTGATCACCGAACGCAAGCTCTGGTCCGCCCATCTGCATCCACAGAGTGGACAAATTGCCAAGCTGGTGGAAGCGTTGGCACCATCAAGTTTCCCGCAACTCTCGGAGCTGTTGCAGCGTGTCTGCATGCAACTGTCAGATCTGGCACCCAACATGACCCTACTCATAGCCAAGACGATCATGGAACTGCTGTGCAATGAGTATCAGACTTCCAACTGCATGCCCACCACCAACCTGGAGCGTTTGCTACGTTTCTCCACCCGTCTATGCGCCTTTGCGCCGCTCAAGAGCTCCATGCTGTCGATTTTGTCGGGGAAGTTCTGGGAAATGTTCCAATCGTTATTGTCACTCAACGAATTCAATGAGGTGGTCTCCAATTGCCAGGAGGCTGTGCATCGCATACTTGACAGTTTTCTGGATTCGGGCATATCGCTTATTTCGCACAAATCGATGGCACAGCCAGCGCTCAATTTGTCCGCTGCTTTGCCGCCCAAGGAGCTAATCCCACGTGTCATCGATGCCGTATTTAGTAACCTGGCCAGCGTGGAGGTGACACATGGCATATCTATTCTGGCAGTGCGCAATTTGGTCATTCTCACCGAGCATGAGTAAGATTTAATGCTTAATGCCTTCTTATGAACATTGAAACTTATTTGACGCATGTTTTCATCTTACAGCTTCACATTTTATCATCTGGCACAGCTGCTGAAGCAGAAGATTAGCGAATTTCAGGCCTGGATGGAGCGTGTTATACTCCACAATGAGACGGTTGAGTATAATGCAAATATTGAGTCCCTAATTTTGCTGTTGCGCTCCTTGACACAAATTGAGCCACCGCCGACAATGTCTGCTATGCCACAGCGTACGCTGAAGCTGGGCCCCACAGAGCTTTCCCAGCTGCTTGAGTTTCAGGATGTGGAGCTGGACAAGCCGCCGGTGCTCCAGCGCATATTCAAAGTGCTGGATAAGTACAAGGCGGTGGCCAATGAAGCGGCACTGTGCGATTTGAAGCAGCTTATTACACTGCAGGCCTCCAAGCAGGAGCTGGAGACGCCCGCGGTGCCAGCTGACCCAACAGAAGCGGTTAACGAAACTGAGGCTAATGCAAATGGCAGCAACAATGCTGTCGTTGCAGGACCGCTCAACGTTGAGCCGTTTCTGCCGCAAGCTGAGGGCATTGTTACCCAATACGAGGCACGCCCCATATTTACGCGCTTCTGTGCATCGGCTGAGAATGTGCAGCTGACGGCACGCTACTGGCTGGAGCCGCTGCCAATTGAGGTAATTGAGGACATGGACGAGCCGCTGTATGAGAGGATTGCCTGCGATTTAACCGATCTGGCGAATGTGTGCCTTAATCCCGATCTGAATCTCACGGGCGATTGCAAGCGCGTGCTGCATTTATCCGGCTCGCCGCAATCCAATCGTGAGCTCACCCCCACAGCGCCCTGTTTCCGCACACGCCGCGTCGAGGTGGAGCCAGCAACGGGTCGGCCAGAAAAGAAAATGTTTGTGAGCGCTGTACGTGGCCGCGGCTTTGCCAGGCCGCCGCCCTCACGTGGCGATCTGTTTCGCTCTCGGCCGCCAAACACTTCGCGGCCACCTTCGTTGCACGTGGATGATTTCCTGGCGCTAGAGACGTGCGGCGCACAGCCGACCGGACCCACGGGCTACAACAAGATACCCTCAATGCTGCGTGGTTCGCGTGTGGGTCGCAATCGTGGCTCACGCATCTCAGCAGCAGCTGCTTACAGGTAAGCGGAGCAAGCAGGAAAGGAAAGTGGAAACTCATTTTGTGGTTTACTTTGTTTGCAGGCAGAAGAAGTTGTTGCGCATTGGTTCACCCTCCAGCTGGTCGGAGACGACAGGCACACCGTATCGCTCCAGCAATGCGGAGTCTCACTTCACCAGCAGTGACTCCCACTATACATCGCCGCACTACAGTGGCAGATCCCGTGGGCGTGGACTGCGCTCGAGGCCGCCCTATTTGCGCTAAGACTTGCATATAAAAACTGTTTTTGTGTATATTTGGATTTATACAATTTGTACGTAACGTGATTAAATTTAAGATTTCTCAGTAACAACACATTGCAAACGCACATCGTGCTCTTCCATGGGCAGCTCCTCGGTGCTGACGAGCTGTTCGTTGAACGCCACCGCCATTATGGTGGTCTTCTTCTGTGGATACTTATTCGCATGCTGGAGCAAGTATTTATCATAGTAGCCTCTGCCGTGGCCCATGCGATTGCCGCAGCGCGTGAATGCCACGCCGGGCACAATGAACAGATCAATGCCATGTCCTGCAAGAAATGGATAAGCAACGTTTGAAGCAACAATCTAGTGCATACCATTGGTCATGGCATCCTCGCGGGTCTCCTTAAAGTTTGGCTGCTTAATGTTCCACTTGGTCAGGGGCAAACTCTCGAATTCGTTCATATCGCGCAGGCGCACCATTTTCATCTTATCACCCTGATAGGTGGGCACAAACACCAACTTCTCCAGCCGAAACATCTCGCAGATTAGCTCGGTGGTGTCCAGCTCCGTGCTGGTGCTCAGATAGACGCTAACGCGCTGCGCCTGACGAAATATCTCATTCTGCAGCACCTGTCAAGTGAGAGAACTTCGATTCAGTTTAATCTCAAATGAATTTGGCAAGTACAGACCTTTGAGGTAACTGCTTTTGATTGCTTGGCTATGGCATCTGGTGTTAGGCAATTGAGTATATCTTTCATGCGCTTTCTTAGCGCTACTTTCAGGCTATTTTGGATGGGAGCGGCCATTGCAATGCTCGCTTGATTTCTGTCTGATCAGGTTCTGTAGGTCTTCGTCTATGCTCGGCTTATCAGCAAATGTGTGCGTTATCAGTTATCAACGACCGCTTGCTCTTTCCCCAATTCGTAAACAATCGTCAGCTTGATTTGAATATAGTACACATACATATGTATACTATATATTAATATCTGCACTAAGCAACTGAAAAGTCGAGTGTTAGTGCGAACTTTTTACAAAGTTGTTTGACAAGATTGATGACGTTAATTACGAGTATTTTATTGAGATTATATATATTTCTTTAATAAGTTATAACATTTCAGTTCTTTATAGCAAACAAAGCCAAAGCAAACGCAACAGCTGATGTCTAATAATGACATTCACATAATATAAGCTGATTAATACAAATGTTTAATCAAATAACTATAAACACTATAAACTATAATTTCTGCCAATATTTAATCACTTCTTAGCTGCTTCGGGCGCCTTGGTGTCCGTTTTAGTCTTCAGATTCTTAAGCTGTTCCTTTTGCTAAGATATATCAAAGAGAATACAAAGAAGGATAGTTTAAGCACTAATCATACAGTTACACCAAAGACAGTTTAACAACGTTGTTAAATTGTCTTTGGTTTAAGCAGCTGAGAATATCGATGCCATTGAGCAAAAAGTATTGAGTGTGCAGGAAAACCATCGATGCTATCGATACCATCATCGATTGTTTTGCAGCTCGAGTATGTTCATATATAGACATCTTTTATAGACAACTCCCAACAAACCTGCTTATAGAAAAACTCCTCCTCGCGTGCTGCCTCCATTTTGCCAAAGGAGCCGCCCGCCTCGCGAATAGCTCCACCGCCGCCGCCGCCCTTGCCCGCACCGCTGCCGAGTTCACCAACTTGTGACATTTTCAGATGCCTACAAAACAGTAATATATATATTTATATATACACGCTAAGAACTTGTGTGTGCAATGTTTATTTATATGCAACTCGGCAATTAGCTGACAAAATCTTATGCAATCCAAAATTGAAAAACATTTTCGGCCATTTTGGAAAAGAACTCACTGAATTTGTTTTGGATATAGACGCTGACTGAGCCGACGCAATGTAAACATATTGATTTATATACCGCAAGTTTATATAGTATATATATTTATTTTAAAGCGCGTGATTTATCCAGCTATTTTCAAAGTATTGTGAAAATCGCAGCTGTTTGAAAATTTGCTGGGATGCCAACCTGCTTAAAAATAACAGAAAGAATTTAACGGTCCGAAAAGAATTTAATTTGAAGTTGAGAACAAAAAGGGTTAAATTAGCAGAAAACGAGATTTTTATAAAACAGAAACTATTCAAGGGTCCACATCAGTTTAGCAACATTTCAAATGGTTTCCTTGTCTCCAGTATTGTCATCAATTGGACCATGAGTCTTAGCACGATTATGCATGGCTTTCAAACACTCGGTATTCTGGATAAGGATAGGATAAGTGATAAGCTAGTTATTGATATATGCGTATTGTACATGCCTCGTTCATAAAGAAGGCTTCCTCGTGAACATCCTTGTATTTATTTAGACAAGTTGTATTGTAGAGAGCGGCGTGATCAAGTGTCTTTTGGTATTCCTCCCAGTTGCGCATATAGTCAGCTGTCTTGGAGCTTTCAATGTGCTTACGTATGTTGCACATGAGTCCCTGATTAATGGAGCTAAAATATTCCTCTTCTTTAATGCCACCTTGCATTTTACCCAAGCCACCGCCCAATAAAAAGATATTAGGCAAGTTGCTCTTTGTCTCCGAGTAACGTCTATTGGAGCATTGTCTTTGTGGATAGTATATATATTAGTATATATATGTGGTAAGTGTTAACCTGTTAAGCTTATTGGTAACTTACGCGTAATTTAGATTAAGGGCTTGAGAGCGTTGAAACAAACCAGCGGGAAACATTTTTTCGTATTTAATATATTTGGAAGTCTGTTACGATACTTGAAACTTTCTGCTTGCAAACGAATGCTAAAGGCTTTTCAAATTTACTGTCAGAGAGAAGATAGTACTAGTTACAAAGTAAAAATTTTGTTGTAAAATGAAAGTAGCAGTAAAAAAGATCACAGAACTCCGCGAGAACTACATCCCGATATCGGTAAGTCACTATTAAGTCAATATTGTTGTTGTTGAGTAAATAAAAATAATTTGAAATTCAATGCGTCCGTTTGCTAAAGACAGCCAACCAGTGGTAATCAAAGGAAGACGCAAGTCGAAGCTGGCGGCGCCCAAATCAAAATCAGCGGCTGCGCTAGTCAAACGCAAGAGCCGCAATGCTCGAAGGAAGCATAACGATGGCGCTGATGATTTAAGCAAGGATCCGTGCCAGTTTGTGCCCGTTCGTCGCAAGCCTCTGGGTGAATATATGAAGCTGGAGGTACCGATGGCATCCCCATCACCGTCAGCACAGGGCATGGGCATGGGCATGGGCATGCGGATGAGCTATGCAGCCGCCGTACAAACGGGGCCAGGTGTTAAGATTGTGATATCGCCGCGTCTCAAAAAATCAAACAAGTCAGGCAAGGGCAAAACCAACAAGATAACCGCTGATACAAAGTTTCGAATATTTAATGAACAACCCAAGACACACATTGTTCGAGTCGATCCCAAGGTGTTTCCAACTGATGATGATGAGCAGGCGGCTAAAGTGAAATGCTTCAAATTGAAAAAGCCAATAACAATAACAAATCAAAAGGCCAGCAAGTCGCAGACAAACATAGCGGCTAAAACCAAGCTAGATGACGCTGAAATTATAGCCCTTGAATTGAAATTCAAAGGACTAACAAGCAATGTAGCAGGTACTGCTACAGTTGCGGCTGTGCAAACAGCTAGGAATTTGAATTCAATTCAGGGCAATTCGTTAGCAGCGCCTATTGGCCCAGCCAAGCACAAAGTGAAATCGCCGGCCTATGTAGATTCTGTCAGTTATTTAAGATTTCATCAGCAGCGTTTGCAACGTATAATCAAAAGGCAAAGTATTTGCGCCATTTGCGTTCAATCGCCGGAACCAATGAAGGTACCACAGTTTGAGGACGCTCATTTTAAATATCTCGAGGAAGCTGCACTTTTGTCACAAAATCGCACCATGCTACGCCTATGGCTGAACTCTGATCAACTGATATGCTAGTAGACACTATTCGGATGGATAAATTTTATAAGTTATATTAGTTATATTATGTGTTTCAAGTTATATGCTTGTTGAAAACCAAAATTTAAATGCAACGGCCAAAAAATATACATTGCCTGACCAACCCTAGCGGCCGTGAACAGTATTTTTTTTCGCAAATACCTAAAAATGAAAATACCAAAATACCCTGTGTACTTAACAATTATACGACTCATTTGGATTAATTTTTTGGTATCATCTCCTGGTCACACTAGCTGTGTTTAGGTTGATTATTTTCCTTATTTTGCGTGTAAAAATGTTGTGTCGTGAAAAGCGCAATTTTCTTACAATGCATATATAGTTTGCCCGCCAGCTAGGGGCCAATGTGCTAGCCAATAATGTTAACCGATTGACGGCATTGCACCAACTGCATGGCAGCGTCTGTCTAGCCATCAGCGGCCAAGCAAAGTGAAGGCGAGCGGAGCGCGTTTTGTGTGTGTTTTGTGTGTGTATATAATGGACAAGTTAAAAAACAACAACAAAGAACATGCAGTTATTGCATCAATTGAGTGCCCCTATAACAACTCTGCTGACTCCGATGTGGATGTGGAAAGCAACAAGAGCACGCCCACACCATATTTTACACCCCTGGAATTTCTGCAAACCTCCTTTGAGTTCCCATCGCCCACAACAACTACAACAAACACAGCAGCAGCAGCCGCAGCAGCAGCAGCAGCTGAGACACGAGGGGGCGATGAGGATGCACCGTATACACCCAAACAATTTACAATTGCCAATCCCAAGCAGCAGGCAGCACATCAACAGCAGCAACAGCTGCCGCAATCACCGACAACGCTGAATCGTAAATTCAAGCGATTTTCATTATACGATCGTCGTTCCTGTTCGCCACAGGATGGACGCATATTTGCGAACAAGGAGAATACCATGCCGAAGAAATGCGGCGCCGATAACGATCACGATAGTTTGTATTTATCGAAAAGCGAACACAACTCACCCACAATCCTTTTTAGAGATGATAGCTCAACGACACCAACACCCAATCTTCATATCGACACCAGCCGCCTCACCTACTCCCCCAAACTGCTCGCCTCCATCAATAATCTCAATTTGAATCATTCGCTTTCCGGTTCACCCCTGAACATCATCAATTCGGCGGGCTATAAGAATGGCAATTTCTTTCGTTTTCCCGAAATTGATCATGTCGTGCAGGATGTGTTGCCCACAGCTCCTATGCCGACTGTGGAGCCAGACAATCAGCAGCAAACGAATGCTGTCCACGTGGCACATCAGCAGCAGCAGCAGCAGCACGGGCAGGAGGCTGGTCGCAAGAATCGCAAGAATAAAAATAATCTCACCATACGCATCACAGATGTACAGTTGTCTAGCAAGAGCGGCAACGGCAGTGCCAGCGCCAGCGCCACACAGCAGCTGTCGCCAGCCGCGCTGGCCAAGCCAAAGACGCCCACCATAAAGAGCACCAAGGAGAAGGCACGCTCCCTGGATTCTGCCGCCAACGAGACGGAGCTGTCCATTGTGGTGCAGCATATTAACGAATCTCATGATATATCCTCCACGCCGTGCAGCAGCAGCAGCAGCCATACCAGCGGTCATATGCTGATGCAGCCAACCGCCTCCAGCCTGCACTCTACATCCCTTTCGCGGCTGGAAACCCATCAATCGCTGCAGAGTCGACGCACCCCGCGTCGCAAATCGCCAGGCTTGAACAACAGCGATTGGCTGATGTATCATCGCAAACAGAATCCATATCAGACATCCTTGGATGCGGACGAACTAAAGTCAGCCTCCAGCCTGGACAGCAATAGTGGCAAGTTTACATTGGGTGCCAATTTGGCGCCACGCAGCGCACACAAGCTCAATCCTTTGCTGCACTCGTCCAGCACCAATTTGAAAACGTTGCCCGAGTGTCTAACGCTGGTGGAGTTTACGCCCAGCACTGCGGCCGTTGAATCGCCGTTCAAGCAAAAGTCCATGGATTTGCCCGGCAGCCACATGCAGGCCAAAAGCATGGGAAGCTCCATGAATCTACTGCAGCGACGTGGCTCGAACCACAGTCTTACTCTGAATCTTCACAGCTCTTGTGGCAATTTGATGAACAGCGGCTTGAGTGTATCTAATTTTAGTCTGGGCTCGGTAAGCAACTCCAAGTCCAGCTGCAATCTGGAGCAGCAGCAGCAGCTGCAACAACAGCAACAGCAGCAGCAGACGCCCCACAATCAATTAACTGTCGCTGCTGGCAGCGCGCAGTGCACGCGACAGGGTTTGTTCAGGCGACGCGGCTCCAATCACAGCATCACCTTGCGCAGCCACACGACCAATTCGTGTGGTGAGCTCAACTCCATGGCTAATCCGACACCGATTGCTACGCCCAAGCGTGGCCTGCTCGAGCGACGCGGCAGCAATCAAAGTCTCACGCTCAACATGAGCGGACAACAAATGGCTGGATCACAGGAGCAGCCAACGCTTGGACAGCTGGGGCAACCTAAGCTTACAGTATGCAGCTGCGGCGCCGCAAACGTTGCCCAAGCGCCGCATCAGCGTAAATTCTTCAGCACTGAGAATCTCAATAGCAATCGGAGCGGCAATAGCTCACAATATTTGGACTTTAGCGGCAAGCAGCCTTTGTGCTTTGGCTCCGCCTCAGATCTGCAGCCGAGCAATGAACAAACGAAGATCAAATCAAACGCTGGCCATGCAGAGCCGGGCGTGGTCTTGTGCAGCTGCAGCTGCTCGACAGGTGTCGGCAGCGTTGGTGTTGGCATACGCAACATTATGACGCGTCCTTTGTCCCCGCAAACAACCAGCGAGGAGTTTAAAATCTATTTGGCCAGCATACAAATGCTGCAGAGTGCCTCGAATCCACTCAATCAGTACGATTTGATCAAGCTGAATCATGTGTTTGATCACAGCTACAAGGTAAACCTGATGCAGCCACCGGTTCTGGTCCTAGGACGTGATGGGGAGACGCCCACAAATCAGCTGCCACCGACATCCGAGGATAGCGAACTGTTGGCCATGTACCAGGCAGTGGTTAAGAGCATTGTCACGCCTATGCCGCAGCTTGAAAGCGATGAACAGAAGCGCATATTTCGTGATCTGCATAAGGAATTTTGGGATCTACCACTCAATCATCAGGAGAAGCCCATGGTCTTTGGCTCGCAGACAAAGAATCGCTACAAAACGATTCTGCCCAACGAACATTCGCGTGTGCTGCTCGAAAGCGAGGCCACCGAACTATTGAATCTCCAACAGCAGCACCAGCAGACCTGTCTGCTGCAGCCCCAGATGAGCAGCGAGGAGCTAATTAGCAAGACGACTCTTCTGGCTAACGAGGATTTGCCCTACATAAATGCCAATTACATAAAGGTAAGGTTGTTTGAAGAGCTCACCAGCCAAAGATTGCTTTGTAATGGGGTCACAACATTTAACACGAGCTTCACAACCAAAAATTGGCCAAGAATTCTAAAGCAATCTCCCTCTTCCTTTAAATTTATCTGCCTTATGTTCTTGCAATAACTGAGCACTTCAAATGCCTTTATATTTATGTGTCTTAACTGCATTTCAGGGCCCGGACTACGTCTCCAAGTGCTATGTGGCCTCGCAGGGTCCGCTGCCCAACACCATTTTCGAGTTTTGGCTGATGATCTATCAGAATACTCAGCGCTATATTCGTCGCTGCATGGATGGTGGTAGTAGTCCCCACGTGGACAAGTCGCACATACTGCAGCAATACTATCAGAAGATTGTCATGCTTACCAATTTCACGGAGAACACCCGACAAAAGTGCGCCATATACTTTCCCATCGAGCTGAACGAGATCTTCGCTGTGGCGGCCAAGGGCGAAGTGTTTGAGCTGAGCGCGCTGGCACGCGATTACTTTGAGCCGCATTTGTTGCCAACGGCAATACAGGCGGACAGCGCAGACAATGCAGTTGGCTTGAGTGAGCTGCAGCCGGAGCGGGAACGGGAGCAGCTGAACAGCCGCTGGCATATTGCCGTTGACTCTGTTAAAGTGACGCTGGGCGAGGCGCTGCGCCGTACATTGCCCAACGATGGCAGTTTCTTTTTGGTCAAAAACGTTGGAATTGTGCGACGCAATGGTTACTCCGTCAGGAAGCTTGTGCTGCTTTACTGCATCAATGTGCCAGAGAGCGCGGGCCGACTGCAATATTATTTGCAAAAGATCTGCTGCTATCACTATTGGTATCCAGACTGGCCGGATCATCACTCGCCGCGCGACATCAACACGCTGCTGGACACCTGCCTGCACGTGCTCAATCTTGGTAAATGCGAGTCCGAGTTTGACAACTATGACGACAAGCGTAGCACGCGTAATGCACATCTGCTGGCCCAACGCTTGGAGATTTACAAGCAGGACATTTTCAATGCCGTGCAGCCGCTTCCAATCATACACTGCTCGGCGGGCATTGGACGCACTGGTTGCTTTACGGCCATCCTGAATGCTGTGCGTCAGCTGAGGCAATCCCTGGCATACTCACTGACAGGCATGTTGAGCAAGACGCTGACCATGGCCGACATGGAGGCTATCGAGAATGCCGCCGATGAGGATACGGAAAGCAGTTTTAGTTGTAATACAATATTGCACATACGACACATTGTGGAGCAGGCGGAGGTGGTTAGCTTTGACAAGCTGCCAAAGATGCCAGACATCTTTGTTGACATACTGGGCATTGTGTGCAACCTGCGGCTGCAACGCGGTGGCATGGTGCAAAACTCTGAGCAATATGAGCTAATACATCGCACCAGTTGTCTCTATTTGAAGCGCACTTTGGCGCTGCGACGTTTTTAGATTTTAAGTTTCAAGATGACAATGTTGAACAAAATGAAGTTCAACATTTAATTGATGAATGATGATGATGACGATGATGATGATGATGAAGAAGATGAAGAACAAAACACCAATTTACAATTTGTAAAAGAATTTTTGTGAACCTTAATTTAAATGCAACCTAGAAAACCCAACACAACGCAACAAAGCGAATTACCATGGCTAAAAGAGTCTCGAATATACATAAAATATATATACTTATACATAATATAGTTATGGCATACTGAGTAGAGGTACATACATACAATGTTCTCAATGTTTTCTATATACTTATTACCTATTACTACAGATTACTATGATTATTATTATTATTATTATTATGATTATTATATATGTATACTAAGTGTTTGAATGTATGTATGTTCAATGGTGTGCATGTATGTATGTACATAAGTGTAAATGTTTCAAATCTTTTGGTGTGAACAAAACAAAACAAAACAACAAAAACTATGCTTAACAACTACAACTAAAGTTAATTAACAATTATTCTTACCTAACCTAACGAGCTGGCCTTTGGCGATGACCAGAACAACAACAACAACAACAGCAATAACAACAACAAACACAACAACAACAACGGTGAGTTTGGTATTGTTTGGAAACGGGAAAAGCTCAATCCTTTATTAAGTTGTGGCGGAGCTTGCTCCGCTTCTAACTGACTAAAACACCAATTTTCTTCGAATTCAAACTGCAAGCTCCGACCGTTGTTGTGCAATCCCTAGTTACAGCATAGTTCTTTCATGACAAAACAAAAATAACAAAAAAACAACTAAGAAAATTATATTGAAAACATAAAAAAATGAACTCGAATCTTGTATTTATGTTTATGCAATGGAACTAGTCAAATAAAACTTAGAAACATTTTAAATGTAACTATAAATGTGTAAAAATAACTGAGTTTTATTTAGTGGGTGTGGTATATGGTTCTTATAAAAGGTAAGTACAAATATTCTATTGGCTTATACTACCTATTCCACAAGAGCAATAAGGAAGACCAACGAAAAAACAAATGTTGAAAAATAGACTAGTTCCTGCAACTGGGGGTGGATTATTCAAAAATTAATGAAAGGAATATTTTAAAGGTGATCAGCCATTTAATTTTTATTGATTATCAATATTTTGAAGGTACTGTATATATAAGTACGTTCTGATATATACTTGTCGGCCAAATAAATAAAAAAAAAATTTAGTCATGATTAAGCTAAAAATATAAATTGTCACTTTTCTTAAACTAAATCTATATATATATATATATATTTTGAAAATAAACGAAAAAACACCAAATAAATTTTTTAGTAGTCATTAATTTTAGTTTTCGTTATATTTAAGTACATTTTGTCGAGCATCGTAAAAAGCACACAATGGGCATCCAAGGGTTAATTTGAAGTCAGCTGTCTTTCGTGCAAACATTTGTACATTATGTCTAAAGTTCAATTTTGAGCAGGTTTAATTTCATGTGAGGTAATTGCAGGGCGATTAGATTTTGTTATAAGCAATATATACCATATTTATGTACTCAAATAATGTGGGGGAACATTGCTCTGTGGCGTGGACAATACTCAACAAAGTTCATAAGATTCTACAGCAGCATGAGGGTAAGTAAGATATTTGATGTCGGAAATCATTTAGAATGCCTTTGTTTGTTAATTGAATAGGTAAAAGTTCCTGTAAAACAAGGTGTCCTGGTTGGACAGCGACAACAGCTGCCCAGTGGACTGCAATATGAGAGCTTCCTGGGCATCCCCTATGCACAGCCACCGGTGGGTGAGCTGCGTTTTCGGGTAAGTGCTCCGCAAAGGAAACTATTTGAAATTGACTTACTTTCTGGGTATATTTTAGAGTCCCGTGCCGCTGGAACGTTTTACCGAGCATGAGCTGGACTGCAGCAAGGAAGGTAGCGTCTCGCATCAGCGTGATCCGTTTACCCAACAGATAGTTGGCTCAGAGAATTGCCTGTTCCTCAATGTGTATGTGCCCAAGTCGAAAACGAAGACGCCGCTGCCCGTCATGGTATGGATACACGGTGGCGGCTTCATGTTTGGCAATGGCAATAGTGACTAGTAAGCTATGAGCAACTTCATCTATGCAATCCTTATCATAACACACCTTCTGCAGTCACTTTCCTGCCCAGCTTATGCAGGAGGAGGTCATTGTAATTACGCTGAACTATCGTTTGAGCGCTCTGGGATTTCTGAGTTTACCGACGGCGGGCATTTACGGCAATGCGGGTTTGAAGGATCAGCGTCTGGCCCTGCAGTGGGTCCATGATAATATTGCCAATTTCAATGGTGATCCACAGAATGTTACCATTTTTGGCGAGAGCGCGGGCGCTGCTGCAGTCCATCTGCACACTTATGCGGCACATGCCAACAAACTGTTCCACAAAGCCATCATGCAAAGCGGGACAGCCAACATGGAGTGGGTATTCCAGCAGGATGCGGCTTATAAGGCACGCCGCCTGGCCGAACTGCTGCAGGGAAATAACATTGAAACGGACGCTCAGCTGTTGCAATTTCTGCAGTCCAAGGAGGTGACTCCCATCGACATACTTGCCAAAGGAATGAGCGTGCTAACCGCTGACGAGCGACGTCGCCAGCTGCCGCTGCCTTTTAAGCCTGTTTTGGAAGATGCGAGCAGTCCGGATAGCTTTATAAATACACAAATTCTGGATCTGATGCATGAAAAGGAGCGCTTGGGTGGCATGCCTCTGCTAATGGGTTATAATTCAGCGGAGGGCATTGCCATGATTATAAATGCCAGGCGTAAGCTAGAGCTTTACAATGAGGATCTGGCGCGTTTGGTGCCACGCAATCTAATTGAAAACCCAACCGCCCCCGAGTCACTCCAAGCTGGAGAAGATATACGTCAATTTTACTTCAATGGACAGTCGCTGACAGCCGAACGACTAGACAACCTGGTCGATCTGCTCAGCGATTTCCACTTCAATATTGATTTGCAGCATTATGCAGAGATTCATGTGAACTGCCAGCGGACGGCGCCGCTTTATTTCTATCGCTTTGACTATTTGGGCGGCCGCAACAATTACAAACGCATCCTCCAGTCGGAGGACCTGCGTGGCGCATCGCATGCCGATGAGCTATTTTACCTATTCCAAATGGCTGGCGAGGATGCCGCACTGGCCCCCGAGGATGCCCAACTGTCACAGCGTCTTTGCCATATGTGGGCAAATTTCGCGCGACATGGCAAACCTTTGGACAGCTGGACACCAGTCCAGAGACAGAAATGCAACGCAAATAATGAACTAGAACCCTTTCAGTTGGATTATATGCTGATTGACCGGGAGTGCAAAATGCAACGCAATCCAGATGCGGAGCGTATTGACTTCTGGCGCAGCATGTACAAAAGATATAAGCCCCAAGAGTATGAAGCGCTGAGGGCGAAACTGTAATACTTGCACAAAACACTCATGGATATTCAAATTTGTTACGTTCATAACGTATCGATATTTCGATGAGTTACACATCGATTACTATTACGGGTAAATTCAAGGATCTACATACTATCTTACTGCCGGTGGAAATAAACAAAAATATTTTAAAAGTATATTACTTCGGCTTTTCTTTGGCTACAGCTAGAAGCAGTTAATATAAAATGCAAGAAATTTAAAAATCCATTATTTGTTTGAAGTTTGCCACTTATAAAAATCAGAATGCGCCAAAAAATATTCAAAAAAGCGCCAATTTGATTTAAAAGGAGACAAACTTATTCAATTATTTTTCATTCTTTTTATCTACTGTAAAAGAGTCAAGTGAACCTCCAATTCGTTCACAGCAAAAGACAGGGTCGTATGCCGGAACTAGCCCGCGGCTCGAAATTGACGAAAAATTACTACAAATTAAAGTTTTGTTAATTTGGGGATGAAAATGGAGTAAGTAAAATGGTGAATTGAACTTAGTGAGTGAAATTGTTTAAATTAATGCTGTCGGCCCTTAAACAAACCGAATCGTTCAGATTTAGTTCAAAGGAACTAATACTCATTTCAGCTAAATGTTAAATTGCAGATATGGAACTAGATGAACACCAGGAACATCACGAACTAGTTGCGTCGTTTGTAAATGACAAAGTAATATCAGTGCGTGACAAAATATCAGGCAATGGGCAGTGATTTTCTCGCTGCTACTTTTGATATTAACACAATAGGAATAGGAACTATTATTGTGAAATACTTGTGACAAGTACCAGCGACATTGCACATCTCTATCGTTCCGTTCAGGCCATTCCGAACGAGTCATACAACTCTAAATGGGTGCATTGTTTGGGAAATCTAGTAAAAAGACGGCTCCTAGTCGTATTACCGACCAGGACAAGGCGGTACTGGTAGGTAGAACTTCTTCCATAGTTGCCTGTATATCGATATAAGCATTAATCTGTTGATAAACTGTAGCAATTGAAGCAACAACGGGATCGTCTCAAACAGTACCAGAAACGCATCGAATTGCAGCTCGAAAATGATAGATTGCTCGCCAAGAAGTGCCTGCAGCAGGGCAGAAAGGAGTAAGAAGTTTATGTAATGCACCAAGATAAGTGTTTAATTAATTTAAACAATTTTAGCCGAGCCAAATTGTTACTGCGCAAAAAGAAATACCAGGAAAGTTTGCTCACAAATGCAGACAAGCAGCTGGAGAACTTGGAGAAACTGGCCGCAGATTTGGAATTCGCGCAGGTGGAAATGAAGGTGCTGGATGGCCTAAAGCAGGGCAATGCTGCCTTGAAGAAGGTACACGAAATGCTGGACATTAACGAAGTGGAAAGGATTATGGACGAGACACGCGAGGGCATTGAAAAGCAGCAGGAAATCGATGCTATACTTACCGATGTATTGACCACGCAAGACGAGGAAGATGTGCTCGCCGAGCTCGATGCACTGGAGGCTGAGGAGCAAGGCGTCCAGTTGCCGGAGGTGCCAAGCGAGGAGCTGCCAGCCGCTGCCGAAGCAGAAGAGGATGAGGAGGAGGAGGAAAAAGTCGAAACCAAAGCAACTAAAACAAAGGCCAGTTCGAAAAAAGTGCTAGTGGAGGCCTAAAACTTAACTAATGCCATGTTTTATACTAATCTTTTAAGCTTAACCCTGTATGTATGTATATCCTGTGTAATCTATAAGCTATATGTGAAACACATATTTTTGTAAGAACATTTATACCAGATTTTGTTTGTTGTGCACTTTATTTCATTTACCGCATTTAAGTAAAATTTGAAAATGCAAAGCTAAGAGTAACTTCTGTTTAGGTCTTGCCCTTTATAGATCTACGCAATTCTTCCTTGATGCGCACTCGTAGGGATTTATTCTCATCGCGCACCTTCTCAATCTCTTCGAGCAGCACTACATTCTCCTGGAACAGTTTGTCATACTTCTTCTGCACACTCTTGTCCTCCGCCACCGACTTGTAGCGTGCCAGGACATTCTCAATCTGCTTGCGCTGGCGCAAAAACTCATCCCGCACCTCTGCATCCAGGGTAACAAAGCGCTTGAGCTCATCATCGCTGGCGTGCTTATGGAACAGCTCCTTGACGGCCTTCTTTAGGCCCTCGGAGCTGCTCACCTCACCGGCCACATAGTAGATATCCGTGCAAATGGCAGTAAGGCATTCCCGTGCCGCCTTGGCGCGATGCCGCTCCGTGCGCAGCTCGGCCACGTTGCTTAGATACTTGTCGCGCATCTCCTTGAGCTGCAGCTCCAGCTGTATGTTGTTCTGGTTAAGGCCCTCCAGTTCGTGCTCCATTTCAATGATGTGCTTGCGTTTGTCATTAATTTGGAACTCACGCGGCTCAATCTGAGCCTTCAGCTCGGCAATTTTGTGGTTGAGCACCTGCTTGTATTTGTCCAGTTCTTGGTTTTTGTGGAGCAGCTCCTGTATGCGCTTCTCCTTGGCACCGATGGCATAGTCCCGATCGGAGATATCCTTCTGCAGATCTTCGACGTTGCGCAGTTGTTTTTGCATTTTGATCTGTGACTTGATGTGCTCCTCCTTGAGGGTTTCCACCTCCTCCAGCAGATTGTCAATCTCAGTGTTCTGCGCTTCGTATTTTTTCTGGAGTACACCCGCCTTGCCACGCCACATCTGGGTCTCATTGCGCTCCGTGGTCAGTTTGTTCTCGTATTCGGTTTGGGTGGCGACCATGTTGCGATCGTTTTCGGTTTCCACCTCTTGGCAGTATTTGATGAACTCATCCTTTTTGTCCTGCATCTCCTTCATGAGTTCGCGTATGAGATCCTTGCGCTCATCTAGCTGCTTCTTGTAATCGTTCTCCAGCGCCTCAATAGTATCCTGCAGCGTGCCCGTTGAATTCTTCAGCTTCTCCTCGTAGCTCTCGCGCAGTTCCAGCATGTTCTCGCGCAGATTGGTGAACTTTTGGTACTCGATGAGCATGCGCTCGGAATACTGGTTGGCAAGTATATCCATTTGGCCACGATGTTCCTGCTTGATGTCGTTGATCTGGAACGTAATCAGATTCATTTCCTCGGTGTGCCGTGATACAATCTCGTTGTTGAGCTCCTTGAGCTCCTCGAGGGCGCTGCAATAGCTGCGATGCACCTCCTGCAGCTGCTGGCCATCGAATATCTCGTTCTGGCTCAGCTGGTATTGGAACTCCTCGGCCTGCTGCTTGAGTCGCAGCTCCAAGGTGGTAATCTGTTCAATTTTATCGCTAAGCTGAGTGCGCGGTATCAGCACCTCCTGACTCTTCATCAGATCCTGATCTATGGCCGCCACCTTCTCCTCAATGTTGTCCATGCTCCAAATGGCAACCGTGCCCCTCTTAGATATCGCCACCAGCATTGTACCATCGTAGGTGAAGCGCAGCTTGTTGATAGGCCCGTCAAAGAATCGGAAATTTGTGAAGGTACCTCCTCCGGCTTCAAGGAACGGCAGCTGCATGTTAAAAAGACCTCCCTCATGATCAGCTATGAACATGATCAGATCGGAGCGCGCCAGGCAAAGGTCTGAGACGGATCCTTTATTGCGTGACGGCACCGTTATCTCGCGCTGTAGCGTCGAGTCCTGAAACTCGCGTATGGTGCCCAGATTGGTGCCCGCAAATATGGTCAGCGGATCATTGAAGCTGCAGCAGATGGTTACGTATTCGGTGCCTTTTTGGACAATCTCCTGCAAGCGTGCGCCCGTCTCAATATCCCACTGGTAGATAGCACCCTCTGCTCCACCAGAAATCAGATACTTATCTGTCCTGGTCCATGCCACGGACAGCACGGTGCCGTTGTGTCCTTTCAGTTGGATGACCACCTCCAGATTATACACGGATGTGACGGCTATGTTGTTATCATAGGCAGCTGCCATCAGATGACCAAAGTTCGAGTAGCGCACATCATTGCAGTGCGGGAAGTTGTACGTCTTGACAATCTACAGAGAGAAGGGGTGAAAAAATATGGGGAAATATCAGTAAATATAGGACTAGAGTCAATAGAACTTGTTAGGCTGAAAGTTTCCTAATAAAGTCCACTTTAACGAACTGCTTTGGAACTACTGTATCAGCAGAACTACTACATTCTTACGACTGTTTAATAGTTCTGACTGACTACCCCTTAGAACACGAAAGATCTGGTTGGGCCTTTCATGCTATACAGGTTCCTGGATAAAGTACGCTTTAAAGGATTCAGAATGGTCATAAGCATAGGTTTATAGCCTTGATTCTATTATGACTCCATATCCTCTATAAATAGGCTACTTTTTTAAGACAGCCCTTTAGGAATACATTTGTATATAAGATCTTACGTTTAGTTCATCCATGAAGATCTGTGTGATGCGGAGCTGATCTGAGAAGCCAATGGCAGCCATCAAGCCGGTAGAATTGAGCTCCACAATGTTGACATCCACCTGGAATTTGCGCACCAGCTCCACCTTGGCAGTCTCGTAGTTCCATATGCGTATGGTTTGATCCCTTGCTATATGTGGAACGCATTAGACAAAGTCAACACTTATAAGGACATAACACTTACAGGCTGTCATAATGATGGGTTTCCAGGCGCAAACGGATACGTCAACCACCTCACCGATGTGTATGAGCACGCCGAGTGGCTCAAACTTGAGATGTTTGGTCTTGAGCGTCTCCGGGACGATCAGGATGCCTACATAGATTTGAGCATGTGCGCAGGTCACAATGACCGTCTCCTGCTTGTGGTCAATAGCCAGATTGGTGATTTGGTAGAGGGGTTCAGAGTAAAGTGTGGTAGGCACTGTTAATACGGTCTTTCGCTCGAACTTGAACTTGGACACGCGCTCAAAGACAAAGACCTTGTTGAAGATAATGTAGGCGAAGCCTCTGGCAAAGGAAGTCATGCAGAGGACACGCAGATCGGGCAGGACCAACTGTTGCGTGGTCACAAAACGTTGATCCTGCGCCTCGCGATCCTTGTCGAACATCTCCTGATCAATCAACAGATCCACAGTTTCCGCAGTGGATGCCTTCTGAGCAAGCTTCAGCTCGCCGTTCTCCACCAATATCAGCTGATCATTATCGCTGCCCACCATCAACAGATCCATGGACAGAAAGGCCATTGAGCAGACACGATAGTTGATTTTGATGTTATTGCTAATGGTAAAACCCCGTTCCGACTTGCTCATCAGCAGGAGTGTACGATCCCCGGCCACGGCCAGGAAGCTGCAGTCATTTGGATTACCCGTTATGCACTCAGCACCGCCATGCGAGCCCGGCAGCGTGGCTCGTCCTTCGATTACAGTGCTGGTCTTGTCCAGCACCAGCATGAAGATCATCTCATTCGGTGGCTTTGTCACCAGAGCTATAGCGCGTGAATCATTGGTGAAGATCAGTTGTTGGACCTCCGCATTGCGATGATTGCCCGGAAGTTCCAGATGGCGACGCTTCTTCAGCGTGGACAGCTCGTAGATGGATATATAGCGTCCACTAGGGGGCAAAAGGATTCATTATTAAAGATGGGATCATAACGGCAATCCGGGCTAAGTCAAAATCTTCCGGCAAGGCGAAATTTTATGATTTCATGGTCATTCCTTAAAAGGACATGTCAAAAATAGGAAAAGAATTTAAAAAAAGTTGCAATCAAAATCGGAATTCAGACGGTATCGAGTAAGTTGTTGGAAGAAACCCTGAATCGGACGGCTTGGGATTGAAGATTTTATTCCGATACTATTTTATTCGTTTTATTTTAGGAAAATTTATGCAAGGGTCTTACTTTTTGGAGTGGCGCTCCAGGACGGCCAGCAGTTTGCGATGTGAGCTGAGTGAAATTAGCTCGGGCCTGGTATCCTCCGGAAATCTGAGGAAGCGCTGCTTGTTGGTCACAAAGTCATGAAATGCGAGGACACCCTCCACGGGATACATGACCTCCTTGTTGAGATTAAAGTGTATGTTGCCAATGACATCCGTGCGTAAGCCATAGATGAGCCGTGGCCTTATTGCCACCGAGTTCACTAAAGAAGGACGCTTCTGGTCTTCCATTTTGGTAAGATTTAACAAAATATATAGATTATATGTGTGACTGTATGATGGTTAATATAGCTATGCAATTTTAGGGCTAAATATTGTGTGTCTCGAGCTCTTGAAGAAAAATCAACTAATTTCGATCAAACAACGAAGGAATTGTTAAGCAGCCCTGACAGCAAATTCCATGGCATCCGGCAGGGGTACGGGTAAGGGCACTGGCCCGTTTACGGGAGTCTCAACAACTGTTTTTCTTTTCTTTTTTATTTTGGCGCGTGAAACTCGTGCTCCTGCTTGCGCTTGCTGTAATCAAACGCGGCCAAAGGGCCATGAATAAATAATTAAACGCCTACAAGTATGCTTTTAATTTCCTAGGCAGCACTTGAGGCGCATTTACGCGCAAAAACAACAACAAACAAAACAGCAACAAATTTACCGTTTGCTCGGAACGGCTTGAACTCGCAATAATGCGCTTAAAAGCCCAATTGTCGGTCTCCCAGTCAATCAGTCAGTCGAACATTCAGACAGTTAGTCAACCTGCTCGCAGTTAATATATCTCGCCGCCCATTTACTGCTGCCAAGCGACCACGACCTGACTCAACGAAAAGCTTTCACTGCTTGCCTCTTCGGCAAAGAGCGCACATAGAAGAGTAAAAGCTTTGTGTGCAACACGGCAAGAAATTGGGCAACAGAATATGCAACATGAGAATTTCACCTGTGTTACTGCATAAATTTTAAATAGCGTTACTTAATTATCGAAATGATCTATTTTTCATAAACTTTTGTACCATCTTAATAAAATGTAATACTTCATTTTGTGTAGTTAAAAATTATTTACTACAAGTGACAGCTGTTTTCATATATGGTGGGATTATGCAAATTACCTTTTGTTGAGATCGCGTAAGCATAGATGAAGTATCAGAATTGTTGTTTTTTGGCTCTGATTGATACAGTGCGCTTTAATAAGTGAGAGAGTAACATATGTATGTATGTTTGTGAGCACGCGACGTTCTTACTTGTTTTTGTCATGCACTTCAAGTGGTACGCTGTAGAGTCGTAGGGGCTTGCTTTTCTATTGAATACACTGTACACATGGATCGCATCAAGAGAAGGGTTCCCTTCTATAACATGCACTTAAATTTCGCACAGTGCCTGTTGGCCAGTCCATAAAACCTAATTGCGCTCTTTCGTTGTTCGTTCATCTGTCGGCAGGTTACTCGTGGGCCGAGCGACAGCGTCCTCAGTGCACGAGCGAAATTTGCCAAAAGTTCTGTCAGTTGTAGTTTACGCGTCGGCCGCAGCACAACGCATTTGAGCAGGCGGATGAATACATAACTCTGACCAGACCAGGCGAAAGCAAGTGCAAGAGGCAGAGTAAGAGAGACATAAGCTCAGCGCAGTCAGTGCTAGTGTGTTTAGTCTTGTGTTATCAGTGTAGCGGCAGTGACAGCCCGAATAGTAACGCTGACAGGCAACAAAGGTGAAGAGCACAGGTGGATTAGCCGGCGGCAAGTGCCACAAAGACCAAAGTAAATTTATACACTTAAGATTACAATATATACACACAAAATATATTTTGTAAAGCGTTTGTCCATATACCCATAATTGTTGCCGTATGTGTGTGTGTGTGTGTGTAAGCTGTCCAACGTTGTGTCTGTGCGCGCCTCTCAATTAACGCCCCGGACAGAACGCGAGGCTTGAGCCTGGTAAGTGGTCCGTGTTCATGTTGTTGTTGTTATTGTTGTTGTTGCTGGTCTTGTGGCTGAAGCGCGGCATGTTAAGCCAATAAAAGGCATTAAAATTAAAAAAGCGCAAATGAAACAAAACAATGCGAAATGAAATGAAACGAAATGAAACGAATTGAGACGAATGACAGCTAATGGGCTTTGGCAGTTTTCACTTTCATACCTGAAAACAAAAGCGGAAGCAGCGAAACGCAGCGGCAGCAACAACAACAACAACAACAAGATGAAGAACAAAAGAGAACAAATAAATGAGATGAACAACAGCTGTCGCAATTAAAAACTCATTTTAATGCCCTATTTATGCATGCAATGCCAATTTACAGTTAATGTATCCGCGTGGGTGTGAGTGTGTGTGTGTGGCTGTAAATCTTTTTCATCTTTGGCCATTTGTGGAGCGTAGCACGTAGCACGTAACGCGCCAAAATAACACGAATCCCGTATTTATAAACAAAGTATTTGCCAGTGTATACACACTAATACACAAGCAAATATTTACCTAAGCACATATGTACACTGAGCAAAATTGAGTGTATTTCTAATATTCCAATAAAGTATCTGCCAGTGTATACACACTAATACACAAACAACTATTTGCCTAAGCACATATGTACACTGAGCAAAATTGAGCGTATTTCTAATCAATTTCTAGTCCAAACTGATTTCTCTGTTTCTCATTAAACATAATTAGAATAACTCACTTTTAAAGCTGATAATTAACGTTTATCTACGATTTGTGTGTAGTGTGTGTTTTTTTTGTCAGTGCACGCACAACAGGTCAAATCCAAATACAATTGAAAATCGCGGCAATGGCCGCACCACAAATGTATTCTTTTTGTTAAAAATAAAATAAATTTTTGCCGCCTGTCGTCGTCGCAGCCGCAGCGTTGCGTGCTGCGTTGCTGCACATGTGGAAATGTTGAAATGCTGAAATGTGGCAATTTATTTATACGATTTATGTTATTTTTGGCCTGTGGCAGCGGTGGCAAGTAAATTGCACGCAGCGAAATCAGTTCAAGCTGCCAGCACGCCTCAGTCTCGGAACATACTATATACATTACTATATACATATATGTGTGTGTGTGTGTATATACACTGCGCTGTTAAGAACCTATGACAACATGTATATACGTAAGTAGGTATGTGTGTACACACTGGCTGGCGACACAGTTTTGAAATTCCAAAGGGAACGGGGGCGGCAGCAACACCCAGCAGCCAAAAAACGAACGGGAACAGCAACATGGCGCATAGTTGCCGTTAGGGTATTGTCCTGGGCGCAGGGGTGCGTGCAGGGCGGGGGGTAGCTAACAAATTTTCAGCAGCAGCTAAGCTTAAAGTGCATGGCCAAAGCACACACACAATACAATACAATACAATACACACACACACACACGCTCATACATATTCATATACATACACATACACACAGACATACATATACTGGTAAAGCGCGCTTTTGGGCTCTGGATTAAAGTGCTTTTGTTTTTACGAGCAACCTGGCAAATAATAGCATTTTGTGCTCTCTACACCATTTTACAACAATACACATAGCGAAAATTGGGTTAAGATCAAGAATAACCACACAGCAAACAACACAAAGGAACTGACTCAAGTTGAACATCTTGAACTTAACTTGAGATTTCTTAGGGTTTTTAACTCATTTGTATAGTTTGTGTAACAATACAATTAAGAGATAAGTTTCCATTATAAGTAGTTAAAACAAGCCTTTTATGTAGGTAATTGTATGTTATAGCATTCCTTATACTCATTACCAGCTATAAACTGTAGCAACTTGGAATAAAAGTTAAAAACGAAGAAAGGACGGCTATCTTCGGAGTCCGTAGCTATATACCCTAGCAGGAATTCATTTTTATACAAAACTTTACTCCCGTGGGAGCCATGTAACCACATTTTGATGAAATTCTAGGAAACTATTTGAAGTATAAGAAAACTCTCACTTAGTTTGGATGTAATATTTGTATAAAGAAAAAGTTTCTCATAGAAAAACTCATTTTTCACCCAATCCTATCAAATTCAACTAATCAAATTCACCCAAACCGAGTCTCTGGAGAGTTTATACAATCTAACCAAATTTGGTCAAAATCTAAACACTATATCACATAGCTGCCAAGCGATATAGTGTTCAGTGATGATATTTGATGAGGATATCTTCATAAGCAACAAAGTTTTTCATACAAAAAGTTTTTGCAAAAACATAATTGTCGTCCGATCATTCCTATGGCAGCTATATGTTATAGTGGTCTGATCCTATCGGTTCCGACATATGTACTGCCTGCAGCAAAAAGAAGGGTTTGTGCCACTTCTCATTACGATAGCTTTAAAACTGAGAGACTAGTTCGCATAGAAACAGACGGACAGATGGACGGCGCTATATAGAGTTCGGTTATTCATGCTGATTCAGAATATATATACTTTGTTGTGTCAGAAACGTCTCCTTCTGACCATTACACATTTGGAGACAAAATTACAATACCCTCTTTTAGGGTATAGAAAACAAAACATATTTGTATTGTTTGTAGTACAAGCCATTGAAACAAACCCACTTGAAGTTGAGTTTCCCATTAAAGCAACCAATTTATAGAAGTTCTATATCATTTTTGAAGCATGTGTTTGTTTTTTTGAAGCGTTTCTTACTCCCAACCCCAGAGAGACAGTGTTGAGACACTTTAGAGCACTTTAGAGGATAAGTTGGTGATTTATAAGATATAGAGCAAACGTTATTTGTCATTTCTAAAGCGACAATTGCTTTCAACAATTTCTAACCCCAAACTGAAATGGTTTGCTTTATGATGGAGGATAAGAAAGCAATTGAAAATCTTTTCTCTGCAATAAACGACATTACTAAAACAATCGCATTCTTATCTTCTGCGTTAAATAAAGCTTATAGCGCCTCAACGCACTTTAGAAAACTTTTCTGCGGTCAAGTTAAGCTTCAATTAAGCTGTTTCTTGTGGTTCAAGGCTCAATACATAATTGAGTTTTTGAAGTATCGTTATGCCAATAAGCTGCTAATGCTTTATACGCTTCAACAGTTTTCGCTTTTCTCTCAGTGCATCGCCAGCTTAGCTGTATTCAGTTAGAGATACTGGACGCAATCCTTTTGGGTTAGCCAGCGGCCAAACGGACCCTTTTGTTAGGGTTTACGAGTAGCACGCCAGCCTGCACACTAACTTGCACTTACACACAGACAGTTATGGCCAACTCACGCACACAGCGAGAGTTGTCTGGGGCCAGCAATTTGATGTTAACACAGCTGATTGATTTATTGTCTGTTGGCTGGCTACTGCAAACACCCGCACACCCGCACTCCAGCTCACTAAACACAAACATAAACGCACAACAAACACACAAACACACAAATATCAACTTGACGAACCAAATGCCAAAAGTCTTCAATAAGCCGGAGTCGCAACGTATGCAATAAAAACAATGAAAATAGTTAGAAGGTTGCAGCACCCGACTGTTATATACTCTGTTCTTAAGGCTACAAATTTACTCTTTGATATTATAGTTTTCTTTGGTGGTCAGCTTTCAAGAAGTGCGCATAGCGAATTCAGTAAGTTGTGTTAGATGAAAATGTATGAATTTTTTTTACTTTTTTCTTTCCTTTAGTTTCTCATTTTCAAACGATATGATCAGTAGTTTAACTTGGTAACTTAATATACGGGGGATAGGGGCATAGACACATATGCATACAAAATTTCATTGCGCTAGCTTTCAAATTGTGTGAGTTATAGACAGGTTTTCGCTGATTAGCGAGGTACTACCTTAAATAGTGTTGGAAAGTACTGCATTCAGAAAAACTGACATTGGACAAACATAGGATATTCTTTATCCTTTGCAAATAGAGTATAATAGACACAAACTCAACAACGTATTGAACTCAGGACAAAGACATGCAAGCGAAAGGGCTTTAGTACATTGTATATGTATTTGTGTGTCTGTGTCTGTGTGTGTGTGTGTGAAGCGTGCGCTTGTATGCGTGCATGTATTGTCGCCATAATTAACAGCAGAGACGACGACGACGACGACGACGTCAGCGGCGACAGCGCGTACTAGCCGCCATTTTAATTTTACGATAACTGCTTTCACCTACTTGTTTTCAGCGTTGTATGCGTACTGCAAGTGCCGACACACACACACACACATACACAGTTTCACTGTAAGTGTAAGAAATATTCTCGCAGTGCGTCACCATCGTAACAGAGTAGGAAATATTTTCCAGGACGTCATCCGGCTTGGTTAACAGCTCTTTTTGTTTGGGGTGTCAAATGAAAATTTCCTTTGAGCATACACACACACACATTTGAATTACAAAGTGTGTGCGCTCACTTATTACACATTCAGTTGAAATTTCTGGCATGCCATTGCGTACTTCAAAATTTAATTATAATATTTCAACCCCCTCCCCCAGTCAGCCCCGAAATTCCTGCACATAATCCGGAAGGACACTGGAACTGAAGCACTCTTTTGGAAAATGTAAAATCATTTTGTCAAGCGCACTTATAATTCAGCAAAGTAAACTCATCAGCAATTGCATCAATTAACTTTGCCCTTTGGCTCGCTGTGCCACATTCCACTGGCTGTAAATGCCGCATGACACTTTAATGATGACATTTATCCAAACACACACACACACACCCAGACAGTGGCAGTCGCTTAATGTGCCCATACGTGCGCTCGTAAATCCCTAAACGCTACACATTGCTCAGTCCTTCCTGGCGATTCAATCAAAGGATAACTTATATACCACATTTAAGCTACTTAAGCCAACTTAAATGTATCAATATTCAATGTGCATGCTTCTTTGCTTTCACATACTCGTACATCTTATATGAATTATTCAGCAGCTAAATCAGTTCGTCCTGTTTTCGTATTTAATGAAAATCACAGAGATTGCAGTAAGATTGTTAAGTAAGTTATTTTAATCCCAAGCAGTGTACACATTAAAGTGAAAGCCAAGTAGTTGTTGCTGTAGATTAACTGAAATTTCATATTCCATTTCAATTGAATGAAATATAAAAGCAATTACCTGACTTTCCATCATATGCCTCGCATTTTTTGATGGATTTTAAATTGATTGATTTTAAATGATATATAAATGCCATTACTTGACTGAAGTTCGAACCTCGGGCCGTATACCTTATGACAAGGCTGTGTACTGCTGGAAAAATCATAATTTTTTTATAGAAGTGGTGCCTTTTGTCATTTTACTTGGTATTTCATATCATCAATCATATTTTCTGAATGATATTGTCAAGATGTAAAAGGCATTTAACAGGATATTTCCGTAGCTTTAAAAGGACTGTAAGATCTTTAAAATCAGACGGAGGAATTCTTCTGAAGATTTGGTCAAAGTTGAAGTTTCTTTTCATAGGAATTTACACCATAGAAATGCATTGGAAATATGATATTTTTCAATAATAATTACTGTTTCGATTTTAAAGATCTTTCACTTATTTTAAAGCTACGAAATTCACAATATAACGCTTTTTTTATATGTTTGTCAATATCTTATTTGGTTCAAAATTTATGATTTTTATCAAAGTGTAAAGTCAAATTTGGCATTAAAAAGGGTTCTGACCTGCAGCTTTGTGCGTCGGAATGTATGCATCAGGTAGAACTCTAGATTCAGAAAAATAAATGCCCTTAAATGTAGAAAATCACCATAATTTTGTAGCCAAAGGCAGTTAACTTATTTTTCTGAATTTAAGAAATATATTTCTATTAAATCTTATTATATGGCGATTTTTTGAATTCAATGGCATTTATTTTTCTGGGTGTATGCATTGTTGGAAAACTCGCAATATTTATTGGATACAACCTTTGCTAACCTGTTCCTAAATGAAGTTATGCTTGAAAGGCCAAATACCTTAATACAAATATACATTGAAATATTGAAAACATATAAACTTATATTGATTTTGTATGCTGTGTGTTATTAAAAATCTTGACACTTCATAAATTGAGGATATACACCAACATGTGTACCGAGTTTGGTTGCTCTAGCTTCAAGGGTGTGGAACAAAATTGACATTATAGTATTTTTCCCTTCGGGAACAGAGTAAAAACACATAAATATATCGGTTTAAAGAGCAGTTAAACGCAGGGATCTAACAGAGTGCATTGAAGAGGTCAGTATGGTAGGCAAGCCTTTACCAGATTGAACAAAGCTAATCTAAATTCCAATAGCCTTCCTAAAATTCAATTATTCTCCCGACAATTCAATTATCCGAAGGATGGTGTTGGAGAAGCCCTCTGCTTATATAAAGCTCCTGCTAGGCAAGTAGCCAAGGAGTTGTTGTTGGCCAGAAGTTCATCTGTGTATCTTCCAGCAAATTAGCTATACAAAACTATTTCTCAGCTGAAGTTCGAACCTTGGAAACTATGCAGCAGGTGTCAAACTCCCTAACACTAGAAATACTATGCATAACTATGGAGCCTTTATGAAATTCAAATTATTTTAGCTATAATTTGTGGGCTTGTTATTGTTTATTGTGTCTTTCATAATAATACACTAAACACGCTGTAGTTTTAACAATTTTGTTATTGTTTTTCTTGGCAACGGTGAATAATTTCGAGCATATGTACATTTATTTTTGTAAACAAAAGTATGTTCTGTTTTTGAAATTATATTTTGGACGCAGCTTATGTTTACAAATTCCTTTAATGTGTTTTTTAGACATAAGACAATTTCAAATAATTGGTATTTGTATATATTGTGTTATATATATATTTGTATTTGTATAATTGACATATGCAACTGTTTTTGAAGCATTGTCAGAGAATAAGGGCGAGGAACATAAAGGAAATGTTTGAAATGTGTGGCAAACAATGAAAATGACAGGCATTTGAAATATTCTGGTGGTTAGGACTAAGACAGGCAACAAAAGAATGTGAATAGCTAACACACAGAGGGAGTGAATGAGTGGGAGAGAGAGAGAGGGGGAGACAAGACAAAGACATAAAAATATTTACGCATTATCGAGTGGAAATGGAAATGGAAATTTTATTCTATTGCGTGTAAATGCAAGAGTTAGAATTTGAACGTGAAATGAATGTGAAATGAAATTATTTATTACAATAACAGGTTGTGTGAGTGTGTGTGTGAGTGTGTGTGTGTGTTTACAACTGCGTGTTATATGTGGCGTATGCGCAATGTCAGCCTGAAAGTATGCAGCACTTTGTTTGGTTTTCATTTCAGTAATGAAAATGAAAGTCAATTTGGGAGTTATGTATGTAAGTATGTGTATGTGAGTGTGTGTGAGTGTGTGTGTGTTAATGAAATTGAATGCTAATTATAATTAATGTAAATGTTTAACAATCTGCCTAATACGCACGGCACTACACGCCGCCGGCTGCCATTAATAATCCAAATAACAACAGGCATAACTTTGATTTATTGCAGCCGCAGCAAAGCCAACAACAACAAGAACAACACAGCAATAATTAACGACAACGAACAGCAGGAGAAATATAAAACAAACAACAACAAAAAAATATTGTAACGAAAGCAAAACAAAGTAGAGGGTAAATAAAAAGCGCAACAAGAGAGAACGCCGGCAAAAATTGCTGCTTAAATGCTTTGGCAATTAAGCCAAAAATTGTTAACAAAATGCGCAATGCATAAAATTAAGCAACGAATGACAACAACAACAGCAACAGCAACAACAACAGCAACAAGGAAAGCAGCTAAGCAAACAGCTAAACTCTGGACGAGCGGGACGGCGACGACAGTTGGCGCAGTGGCCCCAAGCAGCGCCGTCGCCGTCGCATTGAATTAATTTCGACTTGTGGCACGGCCGAATAAAAGCAACAACAACAACAACAACAACAATCGCTACAACAACACGCAATTTGTCTGCTTTTAAAGCAGCAACGAAAATTGAAAACTCTAAGTGGCTAAAAAGCTGAAAACCTCGAGAAAGAAAGAACTCTTTACAAGAAAAAAAGTTTCCCACGAGAAATCAACGACTGTCGCTTCTGACGGGCGGACAAAAGTCGCTTTTTATTGATTTTATATACACAGCCAATAACAACAACAAAAAACAACAACAAAGGGCAACAATAGCTAAAAGAAATAACTTTACGGCTTGCCGCTATAACAAAAACAAACTTAAACGCAATGTGAATAATTTTACTCAAGTGTAGCACGAAACAATAAGAGTAAAAGTAAAGAAGAAACGGCAAAAGCTAAAAAATACTCTATTCCCCGCCCCACTCAGCATGTCCTGCGATGATTCAAGACAACGCGCACACACACACACAGACAAACACACACACAGGCCCACACTCACGCAGCCCATAAAAATGTGCTATAAAAACGCATAAATATATATAAAAAACAAACAAACAAGAAGAAAACTATATTAAAGTTCAAGTTAAAGTTAAGACTTGGCGATACAATAAACGAAACAACAATTACAATGCATAATTGGCCAGGACACTGGAACAAAGCATAGCAAGGATATATAAAAGAGGCAGAACGAACAAGCAACAGCAGCAAACGACAAAGCAAGACTGATTTTTATGTTTTAGTTAGCATTATTCTTACTAAACTAAAACGCGGCCAGGACTAACAACAACCAACAACCAACAAACGACAAGCGACAGACAACGAAAAGGACAGCGAAGCGGAAACCATAGCAAATCCGCTTCCAGGACAACAATATTATCATCATAATCATCATTATCAACAGCAACTGAACCTATTCAAGCAATTGAAGCGCAATGTTTGTCTTCATTGCTGTGCTGTTTGTCGATGCCTGTCTGGCTGGTGAGTATATCCTGTATATCCTGTACATATATCCTGTCTATTAGAGCTGACACTATCGATAGCTTTCGATATGCATTCCTGGCTTTATTCGACTTAGTCCTTAATGTAACTCTTCAATTAACTAAGACTGGACTTACACGCGAAAGTTTCTTCTTTAAGTAGAGTCGTCTTTTAACTTAACTTAACTTTTCCTTTAAAACAAACACTTAACAAAGGAATTTTCAAGAGGAAACTTCATCGCTTAAGCCTTGATTTACGCTTTATGATGATGAAGTTTCCTCTTAAAGTTTCTTTGATCATATTTCTTGTAGGAAAGAGATGTCCTGAGAGGTGTTCCCTCACATTTTCCTTAAAAGCAAAACTTAACGAATGAACTTCAAGAGGAAACTTCATCGTTTCAGCCTTGATTTACTCTTTCATCTGAGATGATAAAGTTTTCTCTTAAAGTTTCTGTGATCATATTTCTTTTAGAAAAAATATGTCCTGAGAGATGTTCCTTTATCTTTTCCCTTAAAACATAAGCTTAGCGATTGAACTTCAAGAGCACACTTCAGCGTCCAAGACTGGAAGTAATCGATAAATTTTGCATTAGGAATTTTCCTCGTTCAGCTTATGTTTGTTGTGCCCCGTAAAGAAAAACTTAACCAAGAAATATCAAGGTCTGAATCCAGTACTAAATCTAGTCTTGTTTCTGTACAGTTTATTTCAAATCAAAGTAATTTTGATATATAGAAATATCGAGTAACTTAAGATCGATAGTTGAAGGCCATTGCTATCGAAACTATCGCGTTTTTGCCATCTCTACTGTGCATATATGTGCTGCCATGTTGCCATCCACTAAATGATAAGCTTATACCACTTATACGATATACTGTATTTACTTACTGTACCTTTCTCCCCCCATATCCTGTCGCAGGCACTATTCCAGCCACGCCGGAGAACATAACCGTCACATTTCTAACGCCCACCGCGGTGCGTGTTTCGTGGCAAACTCAGATCGATCTAAAGGCGCATCCCATTGAAAAGTACATTGTGACCTACAAGCCCACAGATGACAGGTAGGTACCTCAGGCAATACTACAAATTAACTCACCCTGCACACCCCACTTCCTACCCACCATAACTTCAGGTTACCCACAAGCTCACTTCAAAAGTAGCTGCAATTATGCAAAAAAAGGCGTTGCTCGTTTTACAATATTTTCATGCAATTGGCAGGCTCTCCAAGTTGTAGTCTGATGTTTGTGTTTGTATGGTGTATATGTATGTGCGTGTGTGTGTGTGTGTGTTGGCCATGAGCTGAATAACGGCTCAAGTAAATAATAGGACGTGGGGGAGGGAGCGAATGCTAACAGCAGCAACAGCAAATACAAAGTTACAAAGCCAAAATGACCGCAACTATGGCAAACTGAAAGAAAAACAAAAGCTGCGTGTACTTGAAGTTTCCAAAGTTGTTATACACTGCAAGAAATATATATAATGAAAACGAAACGTAACAAAAATGAAAAGAATTCGTGAAATATTCAAATGCAATATACACAAATATGATTGATTGAAATGCAGCTGAGTTTAACGAATAAAATTGATTTAATCTGGAATAAACTACTATATTATAATAATCCGCTCAGTTACATCTTGTTTAATTTTGTAAATCTCCAGCCGCATGTCTATTTTACTTATCGGAGCACTATAACATATAGCTGTCATAGGAACGATCGACACTTACATATATGTTTTTGTTTAGAAAACTGTTTGTTTATGAAGACATCCTGACCAAACTCACGGCAAACGAAGTCTATAAAGTTTATAAAATCGGTTCAAATATGGTCCAAATCGGTACACTATATCATATAGCTACAATCGCTCGAAAATTAAGTAGCATGAAAAACCATTTTTGATCATGTTTTGTACACTAACTTTGTCAAAATATAACCGATTTTTATACAGAATGTCTTTTTGATCGTGTTTTGTACTTCAAATTGATATACATAGAATTTATTATTTTTTAAAATTTTTTTAAAATTAATAATGGTTTTCCCTTACAGATTTTCAAACATTAAAATTTTGATACTATTAAAATTTTTTTATTGTAGTTTCACTTTTAATCGATTTCATTCATCAAATAGTTTAGGTTAGGTTAGGTAGAACCGATTGACCACCAAATGGTGGTCCCACATAGACCGAGCAGGTCCTTAAGGTTTTCCAAGCTTTCCACAACACCTGGTTCCTTACATATTCATCAAATAACTTCATAAAAAAAACTATTATAAAACTTATTTCAACTTGTCAAATTTTAGTTTTAAGATCCTTTTTTTTTCCTAGATTACAAACTCCCATAACTTTGTCAAAACTTAATCAATTTCCATACGGAATGTCTTTTTGAACACGTTTTTTAGTCTTCATTTATTTGGAATTTAAATTTTATTATTTAAAAAAAGAAAAATTCAAAATTTATCAAAAACTTACAAGGGTCCCTTACACATTTTGAAAAATTAAATTTTTTAAAAATTATAACCTCCAAATTTGACTTTCAAGCGATATATTATATGTATTCGTGTTGCCAGCAATCGAAACCAATAAGGCTACTCCTATAGAGACTGTTCGACTAAGAGATACCCTTTACAGGCTCCTAACACTAACATGATTAATGACTAAAAATATAGCTGAAAAAGAAGTTGTTACAATCTGTATATATATATACCAAGTGCACCATTATCTTTTCTCTCAGTGTAATGCAGTGCAAGAACCTGACGTAGAAAGCGTGGAAATTGGTGCTGCATTGGAGAAGAATGTGCGGGCAGAGGGCGATAGCGGGAAAACAAAACATGCTTGTAATCGCAGTATTTCCTTTGCCCTTTAGAAGACCCCTCTGCCCGCTCTCTATCCTCTCTTTCCCTGGCTCCTCTGCACTCACTGCGATTTCTCTCGTCTAAGAAAGAAAGGAAACAAAGTCTAGTGGCGTTGCATATTTCGAATAGAGCTGCGACTACGTCTCTGTGGCAAAGGACTACAAACTAAGGACTTCCGCTTTGGCTTTTTGGTGGAGACGTCAATTTGGAGGACATTGGAATGCCGTGTAATAAGTTAAGTGCTCGACGCTCGGCTTTCGGCTATTGTGCCTTTTTGACTGCTGCAGTCGAGTCTCGTCCTGTTCCCGCTGCTCCTGCCGCTCCAGTCATTGTTATTGTTGTTAGTGTTGTTGTTGGTCAAGGTGTTTTCAATTTAATAGCTGCTGTCGCGTGTGTGTGTGTTGTGTGTGTGTGTGCGAGTGTGTGTCAGGCTGCATGCGCGTGTTTGTCTTTCAGTTTTCTGTTGTTGTTCGTTTTTAGTTGTTGTTGTTGTTGTTGTTCGCCATTGTTTCATAAAGTTCACGCCTATATCAAAATTTTATTAGATCCATTTGTTGTTTAGTTGCTTAGCTTAGCTGGTTCATTTCTCATTCGCCCCGCCATTATTTATAAGCCAGTTTGTTTTTAATTTTTTGTGTTTCTTTTCTATCGATTTTTAGTACTAGAGCACTCATTACGGGTAGAGTGTGGGGTATAGTGGGGGGCGGGACTCCACCCCAACTGGATTGTGTGTGTGTGTGTGAACGAGTGTATCTTCCAGCCGTTTTTCGAGTAAAATTGTGACGGTGAATAATGTATGATTAGTACATAGACACGTTGACGATGACTCGCTGACTTGGCTCCACAACGTTGAGACCCCAATGGGGAGTACAATGCTCGGGTACATGCTATATTCAAATGTGTGTATTTGTATTTGTATTTGTGTTTTGCATTTGTATGGGTAAACGTATTATCCACGCCCTTGCGGGCTCACCATGCAGTCAATCACACAAATTACATACCAGGAGCTGCATACATTTCTAGTTGATTTACAAAATGCTCGTATTCCATTTGCCGCCTCGCCTGGCCAAAGGATACGGCTTCAATTTGTCCAGCATGTCAAGCACCATCAATAACAATAATAATTAATAACAATTACTGTCAATTCAGTTGAATATTCGTTGTTAGACAGCGCAGCAACGAAAAGCTCTTGGAAATTTCAATCAATATGAATCGTTTGGATTATAATACTACTATGTTGAAAATGCAGCTGAAATATTTATAATAATTCTCTAGCAATTTCAAACATAAGCTTACCGACATTATTTACATATTTCAGGCATTCTTTTTTTTTTATCGGACAGCATTTAATTGAGTACGAAAGGGCAAAAGTCAAGGCCCCAATAAGTGTGCTACACTTTCTTTTATTTGCCTTCTGGAAAGAAAATTATACCAAACTAATTATTCGGCTAAAAAGGAAACAAGAAAATATTATAATATGCTGAAGCGTATAAAATGGGAAAGATGCATGTAAGATTGGGAAACACTCATTAGACTACATATCTCCTGCCCCCCACTTAAAGTGCTGTGACTGCTGGCCAACATGACGTATGCTTAATTAAGTTCCTTACCAAATGTGTGTTCCTTGAGCCAGAAAGTTTGATAAAGTCGTAACAAGTTGGTCATGCAAGCACAGGAATGCTAGAGACAGCTTGAAACTGTGAAGATTAAATATAATTTATTTAAATACAATTATTTATACTCATAGAAAAGTTTCGGTTTGTATAGCAGTCAAAATAGTTGGTGTAATTTAGAAAGTTCTTGAGCAATGCTGCTGAAATTTGGTATGCAAGCTCTTAGGACCTTAAGGAGCATATAGATGTCTTCAAATTGTGTTAGTGATTGGTTTTAATATCTGAAAAATAGCTCGAAGTAGTTCTGAAAGGTTTTGCTTACAGATCATGGTTGTACTTGAGTTGTATGAACATCAAACACGTTCTAATCGGATCGAAACTCATGAACTATTTATAAATAACTGAAATGTGATCCACACGCCAGCCTGAGGGATAATAAAGTTACTTAATGCCTTGCCAGAAGTTTCTGACGTACAGTCAAGTTAGTTTTAATGTGGAAGCTATCTAAACACACACATATATCATTGTGTGTGTACGTGACATCAAAGCATGGCCACAACTTTGCATTCAATGTTGTATATTTATGAGTTTATAGTATGTGTATATGTGTATACGTGTCCCGTTCCCTCCAATTTGTACCTCAGTTGTCACAAAATTTTTGAAAATGTGAAAATTTGTAGCTTTGAACTGAACCAAGCCCTAAAAGCCGCACAATGTCCATCATAAGTTATTAAAAATGCCAAGGAAAATGTTTTCGTTTCACTGCATCTATATATCCTTATATATAGTATATACATATGTATATTCCTGTATGTATGTATGTCGGCATGTATAATGGTTGTCTGCATATTAAATTAACAATTTAAAGTTTGAGTAATGGACACATATTTTTTTTAGCGGCAATTGAAAGCCGCGTGCGCTTGTAAACAAATTGTTTATTCAACAGAACCGGAAGTCCATTGGGCTGTAAAGTTACCAAAAAGGGTTTTTCAGCGGGAAATAGAGTGGGGGGCAGCCGGGCCAAATCAAATATGAGTAAGAAAACTGTTGGCAAGTTTACAATTTGGCATTAAACCGTTTCATCAACTTGTGTGCATTGGGCAAACACATATGAAAGCGTAATTCCCTGGCGCAAAATTCATCTGCATTCCTAATGCGTTACCGAGTCCTCGAAAGGCTGCAAAGTCAACCCAACCCGATAAGCCACCCATCTAAACCCAACTCGAACCACAAAACGGATGGCGTGCGTGCAAATTGTGGCAAACTGGGCAATGCTCACCAAATGAATGCGCCGTGAGCGACTGCGGACTCGCAGTTCTGCCAATTCCCCCCGTCCGCAACAGCCCTTGTGTTGTGGCAGGCTCCACGGCATTTGATTTGCCCCCGGGCGCCATTTGGCGTTAACTTTAATAAGCTGAAACTTTAGACATTGTCACATGTGTTGCTTCTCGGTTGTTTGCGCGTTGCGGAGTTTGCATAAAGCGGCCCAAATTTGATGGCACTTAAGGACTGCATGGGGCATATCAGTTATGCATATATTCAAGCGTGTCCTTATTTCATTTGATGGACATGACACTAACATATGTGCTGCCAACAGACAGAAGCCTAAAAAGACACAAACTTTTGAGTTTCAGGCACAACAGCAAGTTTAGCTTTAAAGACTATTCAGAAACTTATGTATACATGATTTGTAATTGGTTTATATTTAGCCAGGCTAAAGGATAATTACAAAACGTCGAAAGGTCAGTGTACTCAGTTTCAAACATCCGTTCCAGCCTTCATGTACGAATAAAATAAACCTTAGTTTAACCTCCAAAATCTGTTTTTCCTACCACTTTTGGGTTCGTTGATTAGCCAGTTAAATACTTACTGCATTTAAGTCAAAAACTAAAAATACAACTTTAACAATAGCAGATTCCTTAACATATTATTTGACCTCCCAAACAGTGATCCAAATTGACTTAAAGGCTATAGAAAATGCTGTCACAATTGGAAGTAATCTAGCCTTGACCTGGTACTGTAAATTCAATCGATTCGATTTGTTGCCTCCTCTAAATAATTCCCAATTTCTGTGAACCATCAACACAATTCTTAAATAGAACACTTATGTAATTAGTAAAATAATAATTATATGTTAACCAGCTTAAAATTTTAAAGCAGTCGAGTTAATTGAACTGAAATAACTGACATAACTGACACGTGTCGTTAACAGAGGCCTGCATAATGTGGTTAAATCTAGGCTGGGTATTTGATACCGAATAATTAATATTACAAGAGCTAACACATATGGCAGCAAGTGCAAAATTCTAACTAATTTGTGGTCAGTCAAGCGGTAAGAGCTGCCAGATATTCGAACAGTGCTGTACTCGTATGACAAGCGCTTGTCAGTCTTTATCAGAAGTCTGTTTCGAACTGGGTACACAAATTGGTGCACAACATTTATACGACAGCCTGTGGATCATTTAATGCCAGATTTTCGCAGTTGGAAACAGAAAATAAGTTAAATTTTTTGTCTGGCAACGAATATTCTTCAATATTCTTCTATGGCAAGCCAATTTTGGCACTTTTTTTGGTTTTGCTATGTAAAATCAACATTTTAGAGGGTATTTACTAGTCGTACAGTGTTCTTTTGTGTGCTCAGTTGACGCTGTTTTGTTTTTTGTTATGGCTGCGAGCTACAAAGGCGAACAACGTATGTTTTAGTCCTGCTGTTTCGCCTGTTCTGCCAGTTCCACTGGGAACCATTGCGGTGTCTGTGTGCCAGTGTGTGTGTGTATGTGTGTGTGTGTGTGAGTGTTAGTATATGTTGTGTATGAATAATGAATCATTTGTCAGACTATTGTAGCGGCCACTGGTACTGGAATAACCGTAACAGGAGACACTGCACAAAGGCCAGAAGTCTAGGCAACTTTGCTGGGCCACGCACTTGTTAGCTCACAAAAACACACATGCAACATATATATACTATATATATATATACATATAGTTATGTGTATATACATATGCGGGGTAATACGAGCTCAATTCGGAAAATCTAGGACATGTTTGGGTAACTGCCCGGCAAAGTGACAAAGTGAAATATTGGGCCCATGCTGTAATTACGAGCACGGACCCGGCCTCATATTTCACATCCAACTATTTATTGTAGCTTGTGCAATTAGCTAGAAACACACACACACATTCCACACACATACTAACACCCGCACACACACATAAACACACATATTGTCACTCTTAGCTGCCGTTCGAGAGTGGTAATTGAATTAATTTAAGTTACAGGGTTGTACAGGACGTTGCCGGCAGCAGCGAGGCCATTGTCCTGGACCGCCTACTGCCCAGCACACAGTACTCCCTATCTGTCACCGCCATCTGGATGGGCAAGAAGTATCGCAGTCGCGGCCAGATCAAATTTCGCACTCTCGGTAAGCCTCCAAGCAGAGATTAGTCTAGTCTCAGTTTAACCATTGCCCCCCCGCTTGTAGATCTGCCCAAGAACACATCGCAGCAGGACTTTCCGCCTGGCATCTATGACAGTGGACGCAATGCCTCCGGCAATGGCAGCATCTTTCGCGACGATGTCACCTCCACGGCCACCAATACACTCACGCACAGCACCACGCGGGAGCTGCCAACGGTGAGTTGGGATTATATATTATACATATTGCATTATGATTTATCTATATTTGTAAATGAGCTTACCTCGACTGACTGATTGATTTGCAATCCCACAGCTTAAACTGTGAACCGCTAGAGTTCTGAAATTTGCACACTAAGACGAAATTTCCAAAAATTCCACCCACAAGTATGGAAAATTCGCAGAAAACTGTTTTAGGAACCTTTTTTGATTGCAAAATCGTTTTCAAACCCATTTTCAAAGATCTATACAACAAAATGATATAAAATATTTCAATGATTTTGGAATATTTCCTTTGGGCGGAAAATGGTGCTCTCAATATATTATTATATAAGTAGTCGACGGCTAAGATAGGAAGGCAGAATATACAAGCTCTCAAAGGTGTATGGGAAATAGTCCGATTCTAGAAATTATATATTATGCAAGTATTCGAAGGATAAGATGGAGTATATTTTAATTTGGTTCCAAAACTTATAACGCTTAGGTTAGATAGAACCACCACAAAGTGATCCCACATAGACCGATCAGGTCCTTAGTGTCACCGGATACTGAAGGTCGTTAGGAGGTTTGTTGATCCTGTAGAATTCGTGTGCGCTACGCCAACAGCGCATTGGGAGAGTGTCGTCCGCTTCTCAGTGATGCGAACCAGTGTCTGTGAAGTATAGCTTAAATATGCATACAAAATTTAACTTGTAGGTTCTTCAATCTCTTCCTAAATGTTCAACTTTTCAAGTTTGTTAAAACTGAACCGATTTTTTGCATGGGTTCTTTCTTTGTTCATGGTTCTTACGCTTTTTTACTCCCTGTACCCATAAAATGGTTAAAAAGAGTTGTATGTTACAGGCAGAAGGAGACATCTCCGACCCTATAAAGTATATATATTCTTGATCAGTATCAAAAGAGATTTCGATATGGCCATATCCGTCTGTCTGTCCATATGTATGAACTCATCGATCTCAGCAACTATAAGAGCTAGAGTCACCAAATTTGGAATGTAGGTTAGTGTATAGCGGGAGCAAGTCAAGTTTATTTTGAATCCGAGATATTCCCCCGCTCTTCGATGAAAACCGTTCTGCAGTAACAATTTTCAAGATATAGCTTTGCGATTTGGCATGTACAATACTCTACTCACTCCTAATCGACTGTACTTAGTTGTAGGGAAGCTGGACTGTAGAAATTCTTAAAGTGTGTCATAAATCTGACGCTCTGCAATGATTAATATGCCCACTCAATTTACAGATACGTGGCGTGGAGATTGGCATTGTGCTCATTGTGCTGATGGTGTGGGCAGGAGCCATTGCGCTGTTCTTCAACCGTTGGGGCAAGATAAGGATGCTGCTCCCCTACCAGCCGGACTACAAACACGAGCAGCTGAAGGTGCCTGGGACGGGAGTGTGCAGCGCCAGTGGCTGCAATGGCCAGCACTCGCATCAGGTATGGATTGTGCGGGGGCTGGGAGGGAGATTTGTGGGCGGGTTTTGTTTGGGTATGGGGTCAAGCCAGTGGGGGGCTTAAGTATTTCTGCAAGTGAGCGCGAACTTAACTTATCTATATTTCATTTTTGTTATGCTTTATTTATAGAACCTACACCCCGATTTCTTTGTCAAGGTATTCAAAATATTTAATTTCTCAATTACTTACTGCATACGAACAATATTTTTGCATTTAATTAGCTTTTGCATCAAGTGTAGTAATTACTACAACATTTGAATATTATTGAAATATAGTATTTACAAATGCGCACAATTTTCCTTAATTAGAGCACACCGCCCGCCCCTTATCAAATGCCCCCTTCTTTCTAAAAACTAAGAGAATTTAGACTGCTTCTTCTTCTTCTTTAAGGCAACTTTATATTTTCTATTTCAATCTCGAATGTTTGTAGCGCTTAAATGAATGCATATCAAAGATAAAAGAGATTGTAGACTTACAGGATTATCTGTTGAAAAATGACAACTGAAGCTTTCCTGTAAACTACGATCTTTGTCTGGTTTAGAGATATATAAAATATATATTATTTTGATATCTCTGGCATATAATATTGGGTTAGCTTCCTTATGCATAGCATACTTCTGAATAAGCCCGAATACAAATCACTTTGGTTAATTGTTTTTGATAATTCCTTTGATTCTGATGCACAGAGTCCATCAAATATGGAACTATTTCTTGTATTTAAGGCTTAATAGTTCTTTGCTAGATTTTCACTATGATTTGCTGAAGAATAAAGCTTTTGCCAGTTACAATTTCTTTTATTTTCCCTTGTTTGTAGTATTAAACATTGATTATAATCGTGCTCTTTCAAAGCATACAACATTTGGAAGAGTACTCTCGCTTCGGTGTGCCGAAGATGGTTTTATCTTCTTAATAGATTCGTGCTTCAAACTTTATAAAATCCAATTTCCTTATATACATACGACACTTTTAGAACTGCACCAAGGCGGTTGCGCTATTGAACCTGATCCATTGTTCCATATGTAATATGTTTAATGGTTACGAGCATGGAAACACTCAAGAAACCATATTCAAGTCTTCTCCATTTGCATTTCTTATACATACTATATGCAGTCCTGTTACGGTTTCTACTTTCGGCAGGATTCTGCGGAAAGTGAATTTTTTTTCCTTCAATTCAAATCGGTACATTCAACTAAATCTTTCCGAAAGTGGAAGCCGGAAGAGATCTGTTAGTTTTTTAACATTTTCGTAATTAGTTAGCGGTTTTGGTTTTGAGCTTTGTTGAGGATCGAGCTTTGAATGAAATCACTGACAAAAGTTCCTTACTTCCACCCCGTCCAACCACTTGGCTTTCTCTTTCTCTCGCCTGCTGCCGCTCTTACACTGTCTCTCTCTTGCTCCTGGTTTGGCTTGATTGATCCTTCCCTAGTGTTTGCCCCGCTGCGAGGGTTGCGGAATCTTCGATCGCTGCTTTCAGTATCCGCGCAGGGAGCTGGAACGCGACTGCGGCTGTCAGTTTGCGCTGCTGCACAAGGCGGATGTGGAGAGCTAGCAACCAGTGCATCGCGAAACGGCGACGCCCACGGCTGCCGTTAATCATGCCCATGGCACGCCCACCAACACCTATGTGCGCGGACCGAGTGTCGACAATCAGTCCATTGTGGGCGCCAATGTGCTGGAGCCTGTGGAGAGCATAGACAGCGCAGTGCTTGGTAGGGATGATGCGGAGGCCGGGGAGATCGGCTGCCAGGCGGCCGAGGATCAGCAGCTGCTGCAGCGGGAGGTAACGCCGCAGCGTCTGCTGCCGCTGTCTGTCAGCAGCCATGCCAAGCAGCGTCGGTTTGCGCAGCAGCGCAGCATACTGAAGAACTCGCAGGAGCGCACCTTTGTCGAGGAGAACGAGGTGCTCGAGGCCAAAAAGCAATTGATATTGCGACGGCGGCGTCTCTTCAGCCACTATCGGCAGTATGATCAGTGGCGACGGCGACAGTTCAGCTATGATCCCAGTTACTTTCGCCCGCCTCCGCTACCGTCTAGAGCGCTGGCATACGGTGATTATGGCGCACCGGGCGTCGTCTGCACTGCCGGCATCGGCATCAACATTGACGGCATGCCAATTGGAACGGGCATCGGTTCCACTGCTGCCAATGCTGGACGCCGGCGTCGACAGTACCGGCGTCAGTATTCGTGCGCCGATCGCAGCCGCGACGGATCGCGCGAGAGTCGCGGCTCATCGTCGCTGCAGCTGCAGAAGTACCACAGCATGGTCGCCAGCGACACCATACACACCGAATCGTCCATGCTCAATCACAGCAACTACAGTGAACCGGCCAGCGTAAGTGTGCTTAACGAAACGGATATCAATAACGATAACGAATCGTTCGTTCGTTCGTTCGTTCATTTGTTCGTTCGTTCGCTCATTCGTTCGTTCGTTCAACCGTTTCGCTCGCTTATCGATTTCGATAATTGCACAATTGCCATGCACCTGGGCACGTTAATCGTTAATCGTTAACCGTTAACCGTTTGATCGCCCGCCGTTTGCAGCGTTGAGCACCAACAACAAAACGCACCCACACCCACACCTACACGCACACACAGTACAGTACAACACCCTGTATTGTTAAAGGGTCAAAGGTTGACTTTGTCACACTTGACTCGCGTTTCACATGAGCACAGCATAACACAAGCCGCATATATTTTGGACAGTTCAAAAAACATCACAAATTCCACACTCTGTTTTCGCATTGCTTTTTTAGAGTTATTGTGCAGGTTGCTTTACGCTTTCGCTTTGTTGTTGTTGTTGTTGTTTATCGCCTGAAGAGGATGTTGCTCAGTAATCGTTGCGGGATTATTAGAGTTCCGTTTCCTGTTCCTCGATGTACCAAAGATTTGTTTGTGTGTGTGTATGTCCGTGTGCGTGTAACGTCTGACATTTCTATCACCTCTCTCTCGGCTCTCTCTTTATCTGTTCTTTCTCTTCCCTCTCTCTATTTCAATTTGCAATGAGATTACAGTTCGACAGCAGTGAATGTGGCGGCACCTTTGCTCACCCACCGTTGCACTGCAATAGCCGCGTAAGAGAAACCAGCGTAGATTCCAAACTGGCCAAACGGTCAATGATTCGCTAATGATCTCTGTCTTGCAGCACATCCACATGCTGGCGGAGGAGCGCTCCACATCCATATCGGAGCGCTGCACGCGCAGTCGCATCAATTCGGCCATATTCGTATCCTCGGAGGGTCGCGGATTCGATTCCATTGAATTCCTGCGACGCCACGGCTCACAGAGTGTGCTCTGCCGCAAGGCCAAGAGTGCCGAAAATATCACCGACAATGGTCGCAGGGTAAGTATATTTCAAGGGTACATTTCCATATCATCCAAAAATCATATCAAACAATATGTGTTGAGGCAGGAGGATTGTAAACTTCAGATTTCAACTATAACTTTATCTTGCAGAGGAGCCTGCGTCCTTGGCGCACCGATGATGACTCCGTCCAGCAGCAGCATCAGCAGCAAAACTCCTCCCAGGACATCGAGCTAAAGGAGTGCGGCGGCAACGCTGGCGAGCTGCTCACGCTGCCCGTGCTCCACGACGCCAAGCAGTCGCCCACAGCTGTGACCAGTCTGCTGGCGCGTTCGTCAGCCATTACGACGGCCAATGTCATAGTGGGCAGCATCTCACTGGAGGCACCACCGCCCTATATGCAGGATGATGACACGCACTCAATATCGGCGCTGATACACAGCGATATCGCTGCCACTGTGCACGACTCACAGGATTCGGCGGAGACGGTTGAGGAAATGGTGCATGTGCCGCTGCTGAACAGTGCGACGGCCACGACCTCCGTTTCGGCCGCCTCCTCGCCGAGCATTGCCATAGAGGCCAAGCCGCGCGTATTGGTGCATCAGCGCTCATCGACGGCATCCTCATCGCCGCACAGCAGCCCCAAAAATCTGGGACTGGGTCTCAAGATAATCAAGCCCAAGATCAGTGCCGTGCCAATGGTCTCAGTGTCTGGTCCATCGCCGCCCATTGAGAAGCCGCCGCTGGCGGAATGCTTGTAACAAATGGCAGCCGAAACATTTATCTAAGCGCGCTCACTCAAGGCAACTGGACACCCAGTCCCAGACAGACCCAAACCCCGATAAGGACACAACAAATAACACACCCATCAACCTACCCAATGCACACACAGACAAACACGCAGGACTCCCTCAGACTCATATAAAAGATGGATAGAAAGATGCCAGCTGCTCAAATAAGTGTTTCGGTAAGCAAGGAGAGGATGAACTCCTCCTCTCCGGGAAGTAGAAGTAGGACTAGAAGTAGGAGTAGGTGTAGTTATTGTACCAAAAAAGAAAAACGGGCATCGGCATACAAGAAAGCTTTGTATATTCAACAACGACTGAAGTATACACATACAAACATAATGAAAACCTATAAATGTTTATAAGGTGTTATATACACATATATACACAACTGATAAATCAGCTTTAACGACAAACAAGTAAACTATCAGGCTTTAATATTATGATGAATTTCTGGTTTAACCTAGTCATAGGCCGACTAAACAAACTGTTCAAGTAGTTAATCTCCTTATATTTCTCCTATACCTATCGATATACTTATATACCTATACTTATATACATATTAATAGATTATAATACTTATAGCCAAACCTAGGGCACCACACATGTTTATATATATACACCTCAATGAGTACATATATATATACTACATATTTTCACTAGTAGCCTATACACTGTGTACGATGAGAAAGAACCCTTTGGAAAAATAACCACTATAGCTTGTCGGCACAAAGAACATAGTCAGAATGTTATTTATATTGTATAGCTAACATATCAAATACCCACGACCAAAAACGAAACGATTGAAACTGTAAAACTAGTGAGTAAATTTAATTCCTACAATGATATTGTAATTATTGTCAAGTAAGAAAGTGCCCAGGATGAGTTCTAAGTGTTTTTGAAACTACTTGTACTTGTACGTTAATGTGTAGTTGTCAATTTAAAAGATAAAAGATATATATATGTATATGTTTATGTATGTACCGCATCATGATGTATCCTTTTAGTGTTTAAGCATGCATTTTTAAACAGTTTCACTTGATGTACCTACATACATAATCGTATATGAATTCTATAATATAAATTATAGAACTGATGTTAGCACAGTAACCCTTTGCTCTCTCTTTTAGGTAGTCTTTACATACTATTAGTTATGTTACTCAAATTCTCCGAGCGAAACTTGCTTAAATAGATCCCTCCCCTCCCTTAACTGTCTACTTATAGTACTATATACTTGTACTATTAATATCTATAAACTCTGTTCAATCAAATCTTATGTAAATACACCGGCACAAGTACCTATACAAGTTTTAACCCCACTATCAATACAGACTCCATAACTATAACTATCAATATATCCAGTTGAAATGGATACACTAATCGAACGCAAGATGTTGTTATTAAGGAATTGTCAATTTATGGTCCAAAGCTACAATAAAACACCATTTGAATGGGTCAAAAGTAAGCTTAACTAACTAAGTTAACTTAGTCTATGTTCAATTCGCTAAAATACAAAATATATGGATGTGTATTTTTTGAAATCAAATAAACGAAATACTTAAATAAACTTTACGTTATTTTCTATGAAATTCAACTGTTTTAGAAAACGATAACAGATTTCGTTTCAGAAAACTTGGAACTTAATTTCTTGAGAAACTTTTATGTGGTTATAACAGATCTTTTAATAATGTTTCCATACTATATATTTAAAGCTTTCTTTCAATTACATTTCTTTTCAAAGATGACACAATGGTTGCCCTGGTCATAGTAGCTTCGATTGAGCCCAACCTCGGATAGTTGGGCGACTAATTTCTCCAGTTCCTGTTCCTCGAAGACATGATAGTAGCGGAGGAATGTTGTGCGCTGCTCATCTTTGGTTTTCCAGGGCACATAGACATCTTGTTGCTGGAACTCAGTGCGATTTGTGTGCACGGGCAATGGCACGGGCAGCTGCTGCTGGGACTCCAGCTCTCCGCTTTCCAATTGCTGTGCCAGCTTTTGACGCTGCGCCTGCTCCGTGGTGCGCTGCTTGTTGACAGCCTTGTTCTGTCGCAAATAAGCGGATTTGTTATCATTTTTGCGCTGATCCTTGGCCCAGACATAGACGAGCGCACGGCCGCCAGGGCGCAGCACGCGTGCCATCTCACGTAGCGCCGTCAGCCGCCGCTCGGTGCTGGCCAGATGGTGAATGACTGCAATGCTGATGCAGCCATCAACGCTGCCGCTGCGCACCGGCAGCTGTAGGCAGTCGCAACGAAAGACGCTCTGTCCACGTCCGCTGCTTACGCCCAACAAGCCCAGGGAACGATCACAGCCAATGCTCAGTAATTGCGGATTACAGCCAAGATACTTGCCATTGCCACAGCCCACGTCCAGCAGCACCGAACGTTGGGCTCAAAGCTGTTCAAAAACTCGGCAACTTGAGGCCAGGGCGTATGGCGCGTATCGCTAAAATGATCGGCAATTTTATCGTACACCTGATGCACATTTTGCTGCTCCAAGTGGCTGGCATGCGTGGCCAGCGCCTCAGCCAACGCTTGGGGAGCTGCAGTCTGTCGCGTATCACAGAGCGTGGGATATTTGCAATCGCAGGGTCCTCGACGCAGCCGTCGAAAGGTTAGTGAAGTTCTTTTATTGCGTGCCTGCGTGGTCAGGCTGCCCGCTGGCGTCGGCAGCACATCAATGTGTTTGGGCTTGATACCATGCGTCCAATCATAGCGTGACTCGCCCGACATGATCAACAAGGAACGGCGTGGCAACAACATATGCACAAGCTCATTGCCGCGGCGAAAGTCCATAACCACGTCAGATTGTAGAGAGAGCGACATTATGGGATCCACAAATGCGCTATGTGTATCCACATGCGGTGGAATGCCCTGTCCAGGCTCATATCCGTTAACGGTCAGTTGGTCAGGTGGCAGAATCAGTGGAAATTCGCTGGTGCCCAAGCGATCCCACAGAAAATCACATGCAGCTGGAATAGGCTGATCCAATGGTTGCGTGGGATCGACATTGTTGCTGCCGTAAAGAAATTCATAGCCGAAATGCTTAACATGCCTGTGCTTCAGGTTGTCCTCTGTGTGGGCAGCGCCTGCATCATCAACAGCTACGGCCTGCAGCAGAGCTGCCTCCTCTGCCTCACTTACAAAGTTGGGCAGCAGGATGAGGCCGCTCGGTGCCGGCTTTTGCCAACCGTTTTCCTCGATCTCGCTCGGCAATTGCGCCACGTAACTAAGATAAGCAACGGCGCCCTGCTGGCCAATGGTCGCCAGATTGTGCATGCCCCGGTAAACAAGCTCTGCATCCGGTAATGTGGCACATATCAGAAAGCAATACGATTTCGATGGCAGCATCAATACCTGAGACACTTGACCGCCTGTGGCGGCAGCCGCGGCGAGCAGCGCCTCTTCGGTAAGTCCATTACTAAGTCCCACGTTGAGTATGGCCAGAAAAAGTGTGGGTGTATCGCTTGCAGATACATTACAGTCCGTTTTTATTATAGCCAGGCAGCGTCGCTGCTTTTTCTCCGCCTTTTTCGCTTTGTTTACCTTTTGCTCAACGTGCATCGTGGTAACAGTGTGGCCTCAACAGCCAAGAAATATCAAAACTTTTAAGTGTGTACACACTTATACAGCTTAAGCTGAGTACGCAGCTCATTGTATTTGTTGACAAACATCACTTAACCGAAATCGCGTCAAAACCTTTTATATCAATTGATTTTTAATGAAAAATGTTTTGCAAATTGGTGCTCGCTCTTAATAGCATTACAGCAAGTTTTATGTATTTATTATATTAGTGGAAAATATCGTTTAAATATACCTATAAACTAAGGATTTCAAAGACACTCATCCGAGATTTCTTTAGTGTCGAATATACAGTCAATTTCAATTGTATATGCTCATACAATGATACACTCTTTTAAAGTAGAAGCATATACATTCATTTTCAATTGTATACACTCATATCTAACTTAATTATAGAAGATTAAATTCTACCAGACTCTGTCAATCATACTATTATCCTGTGGCTTTTGATTCATAGTAGTTAGTTGTTGATGATAATTCCGCATCTGATTGCTGCGACGCGGCTGAGCCAAGTACTCAAACATGCTCTGCAAATGCTGGGACAACATTTTGCTCAGATCGCTGGGCATGGGATCAGTCCAGAAAAAGTCGTGATTCAGTGCTGTGTCCGCATCAATGCGTTTCTTCGGATCCAAAGTCAATAGTTTGTCAAGCAAATCACAGCCAGTTGGATCCTTAACATACGGACGTAGACGCTCCTTGACGCGTCGCTTTTGATTCTTTGGCAACTCAATGGATTTGTACAGTTCAAGCTCCTCGACGCCGGGCCAAACGTCTGGCGTAAATGAGCCGCACAGCTGTGAGATAAATGTTAATTGCTGCTGCTCTGTGTTACCCTGCATAATGGGCGATCGTGTCCACATTTCGGCCATAATGCAGCCAGCGCCCCACATATCCACCGGTGGGCCATAGTTGCGATCACCCAGCAGCAACTCCGGTGGGCGATACCACAACGTGACCACACGATTTGTATAACGATTTTTGCAATCATTCTTTGGAATGCTAAAGGCACGGGCCAACCCAAAGTCAGCCAGCTTCAAGATGCCATGCTTGGTAATCAGTACATTGGCGGCCTTCATGTCACGATGAAGTATCTGTTTTGGAATATGGAATGCATCAGTCCAGAGTTCAATATATTTGTTAAGCGTTCACTAACCTTGTTGCTGTGTATGTAATAGAGGCCATTGAGCAGCTGCTGCATGACCTTTTTGATCTCTCCGAGACTGAATTTAACATTCATATTGGACAACAGACCGGCCAAATCGTGCTCACAAAAGTCAAACACCAAATAGAAGGTCGATCTGTAGCCATTGTGTACTGTTGCCTTGGTGCGGCAAATCTCAATTAGATTGACAACATTCTCATGTTTAAGCAGCTGCAAGATGCGTATCTCGCGCAGAGCTGTGATAGGAAACTGTGGGGGCATTGATTGATAATAAGCAGCGCCGGAGGGAGATTAGAAGTTTTCACTTACGCCCTCCTTTTCGTTATCCATGAGCACCTTTTTCATGGCAACAAATTTTTTGTTGCTCTTCTTTTCGCGTGCCTTGAAAACCTCTCTGGGAAAAAACATATGAATCTGCATAAGTCTTGTTTTAATAAGATGACTTACCCAAAGGTACCCTGGCCAATTTTGGCCACTTTCTCGTATTTGCTACTCTCATCGCAGTAGGGAAAATCATAATCCTCGATGTACTTCTGTTTCTCCATCAGTGACATGGTGCGAGAGGTGCCGCCAGAGGCAACGCCCGACGATGTCGACGCTTGCGGGAGCGACATATGCGATATGTGCGCCATTGTCAAATGGAAATACTAAACCACTGTATAATAATCAAATTTCACTAACTTCGCAGTTCTTTGGCCACAACACAAAATCACAAATGGGAGTAAAAACAGCACTATGCAGCTGTCAGCGTTTTGGCGTGTTTGGAAATAGGTACACATTGGCCGCTGTCAGCTGATGCAGAAATGCTTTTTTGTGGCATTAGTGTGTACACACTTATCAAGTGATATAACCTAGAGCAGCGAAACGCATTTGGATGTAACATTAAAATTGTTATTTATGAATAAACTATTAAACTTAAGGCACGCAGTGCCGCGCCAATTTGTGCGTGACTATGCGTTCAAGTCAGATCTAAAAATCAAATGGGTGCGACCTGAAAAAATCTCTTGCATCAAGCCGGAGAAAAGTGGCGATCTTGCCAAGCTGCCACCGTTAAGCGGCAACGAACTATTGCCGGAATACGAGGATTCCAAGGAGCTGACAAAGTAATTATATGCCTCATTTAGCAAAAATTGACATATATTCACATTTGATATTATTTCAGTGCCGACGAAACTGTTAAATCGCTGTTTGCGCTGAGCAACAATCGCAATTATCTGACTACACGGTATTATCGCGACCAAATGGTCAGGGAGGTGCAGCGACATGCTCAGGACTTTGGCTCCATGGAGGCCAAATGTACGTACTCATCTATTTCATTCTCTGCCATTTCAAACAACATCAAAGTTTATGTTAAAGCTATATCAAATTATTTAGAACAAGGCATGTCCTTGTCGGTCGTTCAACTAGTTCGTTTGGTTTACGGTTGAACACTCTTTCTCCGCCGAATCTAAGGAACAAAACGAACGGACGAATTCGTTCATTCCCTGAATATTTAATAACAACTCAATCCTTTAATTGATCATATCTAATGTCTGTCTTAGCCTCTCCGTTTTATTTTAAATCACGTCGATCTTTGAGACTTAGATAGATCATAAATTTCTGTATGATAGGTTCTTAGATACCATATTCAGGATCTCTAGTTTGGATCGGTACTTTTATTTATTGATTTATGAAGGCACAAGAGTGCTGCCTCGAATCAGAAATATAATATAATACATGGATATATGGAAAAAATTTAAAAGCCTAAACAAAATTTAAATTGAATCTAATAACGACACCAGCAAGTTGGGGGAAGTTTATTTGCCAGTCCGGCTAGATATGTCCCTATTCACAGCTAAGAATTGCCGGTGGGTTTATTAGAGCAGCAGGATAGTAAAGAGTTAGTTATAAAGAAAAAATGATAGAATTTAAGGTTAATTTAAGGCATAAAACTAAAGAAAAACAGTACGAATGAAATCTCCACACCGGTAGGGGGGAGTTTTAGTAGCCAGTCCAGCAAGCTGTGCCCCAACTCACAGCTTTTCATTAGGGAAAGAAGGAAAGTCAAGGAAAGTGTAAGGTTAGAATAAGCATAAGAATAGTGCAGTTATAGAGAAGGGAAATCTCCGACCCGATGAGGGGAAGCTGTGCCCCTGCTCACAGCTGGCTTAGATATTTCATTAGGGAAAGAAGGAGTCAAGGAAAGTGTAAGGTTAGAATAAGCATCAGAATAATGTCCGTTATAGAGTGAGAAATCTCCGACCCGATGAGGGGAAGCTGTGCCCCTGTTCACAGCTGGAATCGGCCATAAATTCCCGTAGGAGAAATCTTGTTTATAAGGATCATGTTCGCTTGCTCAATTCAGTGTCCCTTTTTTGTTCACTTGGTCATTACGAAGCCAGCGTTACTTCATTAGTTATTGCTTGATATTATAATAGTGGCCAAGATGACAGCATTGATACGGCGCTATCAGGAGCACATGGAGACGCATCCACGGGACAAGATGATCAAAGTGCGACTAAAGGAGCTCATCGATAAGCGCAAAAAGTTTCTTAAATATTTGAGGCGCTGGGATTATCCGCGCTTCGAGTGGATATTGGAGAAGCTGGACTTGGTCTATAAGCCACCGCCAGCGGAATTCCATTGGATAACACGCAAGGAGTCGCTGCAGAAGCTAACGGACATCTACTGCGAGAAAATCAAGGAGGAGCGACTGGAAGCCTATCACAAGGAATTGCAGGCACAACAAATACCCTATCTCGAGGATGCCATCAAGAAGATGTTATTTGTGCGACAGGAGCAGATTGACTGCGATGTGCCCGTTACGGTTACGGAGCAACAGATTGAGAAGGCGCGACAGGAGCTGGCTGAGCTGAAGCAGCTGCGGGATGCGGAGGCCGCCGCGACACGCAAACATGATGATGAGACCTTCCATTGAGCATTGCAATAAAATCGATGAATGGCATTCTTAAATTAAATGAATTTATTGATTTTTATAGGGCTTGGAGTTCATTACATGTCATGGGGGAGGGGGGGATTGGCGCAGGCTTAGAAAAATAAATAAACAGCAGTTCTTCCACGAAAGAAATAAAATAAACAAGACAATTAGCTTGGATACTCCACTGGAGATTAGCATTTAAAAAAATATTAACGCCGTGCAGACGCAATACGTTCGCCGGAACGGGAACGTGTGTCGGATCGCCTCTTGCGACGTCTACTGCTGGATCCGTTGCTGCTGCTGGAGCTGCTCGACGATGAGGTTGATGATGATGAGCTAGAGCTGGACGAGCTTGATGAGGACGAAGATGAGACGGATGAAGTGGACTCGCGTGTAGCTCTTTTACTGCTGGCAGCGGCAGCTGACGATGATGATGATGACGTCTTGTCCTTGCTCTTGCTGCTAGTACCATTGTCCTTTTCCTTGTTCTTAACATTACTGGAGCTCACTTCATTGTCGCCCCACAAATCGTACTTGGACAAATCACCATCATCGTCTTCATCATCATCATCCTCTTCATCGCCATCGATATCACTGCGTCTGGGTCGTTTCGCAGTCTCCCTGGAGCGGCCGTCGTCATCGCTGCGTTCGCTGCTTAAGCCCTTGTCATTGTTTTTACGCTTCTTGCGTCGCCCGAACTCATCGTATTCGCTGTCGGAGTCCTGGCGCTCCTTGTACTCAACCACGCCACGGTCATTGTAGCCGCCGCCAAAGCCTGCAAAGTAGGAATATAAGAACTTCTAATTTTGGAGGAACTTTAAGGAATAGCAGCTTACCTGTGCGCTCCTCGACATCCGTGAATTTGGGCGCATTGCACATATTGCAGGTCTGGCGGCGCGCCCAGTTCACGTTAGCGCATTTGCTGCATTGCCAATCCTCGGCGCTGAAGAGACCACGTGACTTGTCTGCAGCTACTTTGCCTATTTCGGTGCCCAGTTTCTTTTTGCTGGAGCTGCTGCTGCTGCCGCTGCTGCCATTGCCTCGCTCCCGATCCCGCTCCCGATCTCGATCCCGATCGCGGCTTCGATCCCTGTCACGGTCCGGCTTTTCATTGTTGCTGCTCTCGCGTTCGCGGCTGCATTTATTGCATTGCTGGCGACGCGCAAAGTTCAAATGGCGACAGCTGCACACACAGACACATGCATAACCAATACAGACGCACAAGACGCGCGCGCCAATGCGAGCGGATGGAGGAAGAATAAGAGTAACAAAACAACAATTTATTGCATTTGCCTGTTAGGTGTAGGGGGTTGGGGGAGGGAAAGTGTACTCTCTCAATTCCTACGCAGACATCAACCAACGCTTTTTGGCTTGGAGCATTACGCTTAAAACTTTACGCGCACTCACTCAATATCGGGACAAATCCAATCGCCAGCCAAGACGCTGCTGCTGCCGCCACCGCCGCTGCCACCACTACCACCCCCGCAAATGGACATTTAATGCTCGTTCGGTTGGCTCTGGCTTGCGTGGGTTTGCAGCTATGAATGCTCCTTGAGAATGCTAACCAAATTAATAACTGACATTTAAAACAATTTTATACAATTTCTGTATATGAATCTTTTCCGGTTTCCCTTCTTTTTTTTGCAATAAATTTTTGTGGCGTTGCTGGAAGGGTTGAAATGCTCGACAAATGTGGCCAGACTGACGAAACTTGATTTTGCCACTCGTAAACTGTTGTATTTTGACAAGTCTGGCAACGTCGTTACGACTAACAAGTTGCAGTGCAATTTGTTTGTTGTTGTTATTGCCAGTTTCTATATATTTAAGCAGATTTGAATGCAAATTCTGTTTGACAATTAGTTATCAAGGACCCACCGATGCATAGATAAGATCTACATTTACTTTTAGAGTTTTATTTTCTTAAGCATATAAAACAAAAGCCGCTCCAAAAGTAAACAACTGATTTGTGTTGTTGTCGTTTAATTTATAAAAGTGAAACTAACGCATAACCAGAAACTTTTGGAATTGTCGGTGCGCGCCACCAGCAACACACACACACAATTAGCAATCCAGCGGACATTTTACTTCTTGCCGGTACCGATCTTGGCCTTGGCAGTACCACGGGCCTTCTTCATCCTGTTGCGACGTTCCTTGCGCTGCTTGCGGGTCTGCTTCTTCTGTTCGAAGAGGCCATGACGAGCCAGGCGGTATTTGGGCTCGAACTTCTTGGCGAAGTCCAGAGTGTCGTAGATGAGCGCAAAGCCCGTGGAGCGACCACCGCCGAAGTTTGTGCGGAAACCGAAGGCGAAGACAACATCTGGGGTCACCTTGTACATGGCGGCGAGCTTCTCACGAATCTCCGTCTTGTTGACCGACGAGAGTCCTGGGTGGAGCACATCGCAGACCATTTGTTTCCTGGCAAGCAGACGGTTGGTCATGAACTTGCGGGTGCGGATTGTGGCTGTTGTACCAGATGACATCTTGGCGGGGCTGCAAAACACACAGAAACACCAATTAGACAATGTTTTCACACACAAATTGCATGTTGTCACAGTTTACAGGCTTTTGTTGTTTCTGTTTTCTGTACGAAATCAACATAACCTCAATGCAATAGCAGCTCCACTGAGCACCTCGAGACTCCACGTGTGACACGCTGCGCCCGCGACTTGTTTATACACGCTTCAGGTGGTCTGCATTCATGTGCAGTCGCATCGGCACATTAGCAACACACTTTACACGCATTTTGGAGTATATTAAAGCAATTATTACCTTTTAAAACACTTGAAAAGGTTTTAAACACGTCTGCTGTGCGAACGCGATTCTCTAGAAAGGAAGATGGCCACCGTCGATTGCTGAAAACTTGGCAGCACTTTTTTTCCCAGAGTTGTATTGCCTGAAAAGTTATCGCCGTTAGTGCAACCCTGTCAATGGCGCACATTCAAATCGATAAAATCGCTAATTTAAAAAATGTTATTCTTTATTAGTTCACTTTGGCTTTAACAAATTTTATACTTAAAACTAGTTTAGTTTTGAGAGCTTTGACTCATTGCGCTTTCTTTGCAAAGCGTAAGTAACTGCGAAGTAGCCGGCCAGCAAGATTAAACCAAACAAAGTTGCCAAACCAAAGTAAAAGAGAAATAAGTCAAAAAGATGCAGATCGCTGGAGGCAATGTCAATGCCGCGTGTTCTTATCGCCGCTCCGCCCTTATGCCGCACAACATAGTTCACCCAGTACATGGCGCTGGCCAAGGCGCCCAGCGGTCTGTCCCGGAACTCCGTGGATACCTCACGAATTGTGAGCTGATACTGCTCCTGTGTTACGAGCTCCTCTACAGCCCAGTTAAGCGCTGCGCTGGTAAAATTGTCCTGGTCCAACTCTAGCCCAACGCCCAGCTTCATTGCCAGCTGCATGTTCTTGCGCTCATTCTGGAAGAGGGGTAAACCCAACATGGGTACATGGCGCACAATGCCCTCCTGCAGGCTCAAAAGATCTCCATTCATGATGAACACACGCACACGTGGATGCGCTAATATGTCTATCTGTGGCACTGAATGCTGTATCATCACATTCTTGGGCAAACCCTCAAGCTTCTTTACATCGTGGCAGGTCCAGATTACACTCTCCTTGCGCGCGCTCAAGAATTTAAAGAGTATCTGCAGCTTCGGCTTGGGCAGCTGACCGCAGAGCTGTTCGTTGCCCAGTTGCATGTAGATGATGCCAGCGCGAGATTCCTCAATAAAACGTTTGATATTCCAGGGCAGCTCGCGTGGACCGCGTATGTGCAGACCGCCAGCGGGCACAATCTGCTGCAGCAGCGGCCTTGGCGTCAATAGGGGCACATAATTGTTGAGCAACAGCAGGGCCAAATGATGCGCCTGCAGTTCCGCCACTGTGCTTGTCACTACAAATAAAAATTAATAAATTGGACAGGTTTATATGAAATTGAGCATTTAAAATCGATGAATTTATCCAATTTGAGTAGTCGAAATCGATAAGTTCGATAGGCAATTCAATTAATGCTGCCATACTTTTCTAAAAACTTTGCCATTCACATAGTTTTACCGCGAAGCCATTTCACAAAATAGGTCTAAAACTTACTTTTAAAATGTTTGCGTATCAATTGCTCCTGTGCCGCGTAGTGTTCCTTGTGAAATTGCTTGCGTCTCGCCATGCACTCACGTATGTTGCCCAAGCGTTCCATAAAGCCCAGCCCCGGTGTGTACCGCTCAAAATCTATGGGCGAGCAGGCGGCGGGCACCAAAGCCTCCTGCACGGCATTCATGTAGTTACCAAAATCTGTGCTAACAATGCCTATGGTGGGCTTATTGTGCTTCTTGCCCAGCGCCAGCAGCGCCTCCGTATAGAATATATCCACAATAATGACATCAAAGTCGAATTCAGCGCTGGGCAGCTGCAGCAATGCCTGTAATGGCTTCTGTGCCAGAAAGTGCTCCAAAGCCTTGGCGCCCACAGCTGCCAAGGCGCTGCGCAGCTTGTGGCCTGGCAACTGGCTCAGTTGCTCCAAGCTGCCACCCGCTGCCGCATGTTGTTGCACTTTGGTAAGCACCAACAGTTTTAGTTAGTTATGAACATTGTTATATTTTCTCCGCTTACTTACAGTTGCTCCAAAAGTTATATTCCGGCGCCACAACAGTTTCCGTTACGTGCTCCAAACGCTCGCCCAGGCCATGACTGCCGTAGACAGTTACCTATCGGGAGTTAAAGTTTAGTTGGGCATTCAATTGTGCTACGTTCACACTTACGTTGTGCTCCCTGCCCGCCAGCTCGCTGACCAGGGTGCGCATCACGGCAAAGTGACTCTCACTGGCGTGCGGGAATAGCACCAGGATTTTGGCTGCACTGCATTCCTCGCTGCATGCCAGGATTAACAGCAATAGCAGCCCAAGGATACGGTTGCCGTTTTGTTGCGTCTAAGTGAGTATATCAATTTGATTTATATATATATCATTATCCCAGATGTAACTAAACTGATCTACCATACTACTATCAAATGGAGGAACCAGTCTCAGCTCAATGATTTCTTTTATTATACCCTAGCAGCGGGTATTATAATCTTGTCTCGAAATGTGTAATGGAATGAAGGAGACGCTTTCGACCCAACAAAGTATATATATTCTGAATCAGCATGAATAGTCGACTCTATATAGCGATGTAGGTCTGTCCGTCTGTTTCTATGCAAACTAGTGTCTCAGTTTTAAAGCTATCGTAATGAAACTTGGCACAGACCCTTCTTTTTACTGCAGGCAGTACATATGTCGAAACCGGTCAGATCGGACCACTATAACATATAGCTGCCATAGGAACGATCAGTCGACAATTATGTTTTTGTATGAAGAACTTTTTTGTTTATAAAGGTATCCTTACCAAACTTTATCAAACAGAGTCTCAGAAGAGTTTATACAATCTGACTACAATTGGTCAAAATCGGATAACTATATCACATAGCTGCCATAGGATTAAAAATGAGTTTTTGTATGAAAAACTTTTGTTTATACAAATGTTACATCCAAACTAAGTGAGAGTCTTACTATACTTCAAATGGTTTCCTATAACTTTTATACCCTAGCAGAGGGTATTATAATTTTGTTAGTTTTTGTTTTAATTATTTCTGTTAGGGTATATAGCTTCCGAAGATAGGCATTCTTTCTTGTTTCTTTTTTGATTTATTTTCTCATGCTTAAGCTGTTAAGTTTCTAGAAAGCTGTCTAGTTGGGGTTAATTTAACTAATTAAATAACTATTAAACTATTTTTAAGACTTTAAAATACTAACAATCGATATGACTGGCCGTAGATGCATAATTTGGGTCAGTTTATATTCAGTTTATCACAAAACATATTTAAAAGTAATATGTATAATTGTATATATTTTAAAGCCGTCTGAATTGGTGTTATTTTGTTTATTCTTATCGTTCGATTCATGTCGTTCAGTTAAAGATTAAAGTCTTGAAAGTTGAGGTCCATAAACCGGTTTGAAAGTGGCTTAACAAAGTGAAATTGGGCTGAAACTTGTGAATATAAAGTCAAGTGTAGTTCAAATCGATTGATTTCTGACTTGAGCAAACAAACCACATAATAAGCAAAGGAAATATCCTTTTTTTTATATGGTGTTTCAATAAAAGAGCGTTTCATTATAATATAATTTCAAAATACACAAAAAGGACTGGCTTTGACGGTGAAAATATAACTAATTATTAGAATAATCCGATTTTAGCAACTCCTAGATTATAAACTCAAGCTGTGAGCTTGGGATGGTGATGAGTGAGCCTGACTGGAGTTGATTGATGGAAGGACTATGAGAGAACCGTAAAAGCTTGGCAGGAAGACTGCGCCTTGGTAGCTGCTCAAGAAATGTACGCTTGAGTCTCCTAGAGTTTTGGATTGCTAAGGTCAAATTCAAGAGCATTGTTCAGAGAGTTAACATGATTAGCGTGCCTTTAGTTTTGTCGATCAGCCGTAGAATATATTGTTTCAATTATGGATGCAGTCACAAGGTCCCTTATTATAAGGAATAAGGAAACCTTGCAAAAGGAAAGCTACCAGAAATTCGCCCTAAGGTTTTACATAAAACAGATTGGACCTTTCCTAGAGAAGTTCGTTATTGTATGGCCAGAGCAAATGATGCACTTGAACATTGACTACAGAAGTAGCTTTTTAGCTGAGATATCCAGAGCAATAAAGAATAGATCTCGCACTTTAGAAACAACCATGTATTGAAGAGCATAGTGGATATTGTATTGGTTGTTGGGGAAGTAGTAGTTTAAGGCATGTAAACTTTTGCCGAGCAAACGCAGCCGGCATCAGCAGACAGACAGACAGACACAGATAGATGTATTTATGTTTGTATGTTTGTCAGTTTTGATTGGTACACATCAGCCTCAGTCTCAGCCTCAGCATCCGCAGCTTGCGCAACTTTTCTCTTATCAATGAAATGTTTATGTGCAATTAAACTGACTGATCTCTCCGAGGGAGCATGATAAGAATCATTAAGACTCACCATTATCGGTGCAAGAAGATTATTCCTGGAGTTCGAACTGTTGCAATATGCAGCTGCAGCTCCAAAGATACTTTGTCTTATTTGACTCTCCTTCCTTAGCTCTCTTGCTATCTCCTCTCCCTGCGGCTTGACTCGGAGCACTGATTGCTCACCAAGCAGAAAAACAAATAATCTTAGAAGTGCGACAGCGTCCAGAATTTCTGTGGTTATTTACTGTATGTACATGCGATTGTGTGTTGGAAACATATGTGGCACACGCGATATGAGCAATATATATATATACACAATATACTGCCATATATGTGCAGTCTGCCTGTGTGTGTTTATAGTCTTTAACACACACACACACACAGCAGACGAACGGGGTACAATTGCACTGACACAGGCAAATTTGTAGTGCCCCCAAACGATCCTCTCCCCGCTGCCCAACTGCTCCAATTCGCTCTCTCTCTTCTGTTGCATGTGCTTGCTTGTGGCGGCGGCAGGGGCATGTCTCATATACATACAGAGGGGAAGGCTGAGAACTTATGAGTGTGTTCTCTGGCATACACATTGCATTGCTGGAACACTAAACAGCAGCATCAATTTGATAGGTTCTCAGTAGGGGCTACGCCGTATAGGTTTACCCATAAAATGGCTATAAAGGGGATCTTAAATCTGTGCACATGTATTTAACAGGCAGAAGCAGAACCCTATAAAGTATATATATTCTTGATCAGCATCTTGTCCGCCTGTCTGTCTGTAAGAACGCCTCGATCTCAGCTATTATAAGTGCTAGAGATACCAAATTTGGAATGTGGGTTCCTGTATGCCATACACAGATCAAGTTTCTAGCAGTTTTCAGATATCTCCCCCGCACCCCCTAAATTCGATATAAAGACGTTTTACAGTAACAATTTCAAGATATAACTTTAGGGATTTGATATACAATACCTGGGTTACTCTTAATATACTGTGCATATTTCAAATCGATCGGATAAAAAACACCAAAGTTATTGAACAAAAAAGATTGAGGACTGCAGAGCGGAGGTACAGTTAGTCTCGTAGTCGGGTATACTCGACTAGAGCATTCTTACTTGTTCTATATATTGTAACCTAAGCAAAGGTTAATCATATTTTGGCATGAAACGTGATAAACGTGTGGATGGGTTCACTGGAAGAGCTGAAAACGAATCCGGATTCTGCATATATGTATAAGGGTTTTGGGAAAATTTGAAAACTTTCGAAACAAATTTTCTTCTCCCAAATCAATCTAGAACTAAAAACAACAGAAGATTCAATGCGCATGTAAATCGATTCAATTCTAACAAGGCTAAGAGCATTGAAAGCCTTAGATATTGTTCTGGAGATTTGTATGTTTGTCACGGACTGCAGTCAAAAATAACAAGTTATCGCTCAAAATTGTCTTCTACCAAATTCAATCGAGTGGTAAATTTAAAACCAGACATCCAATCAGCATATAAATGGGTTCAAATTTGGCAAAGTTGTTAGTGTTGAATGCCAAGATCAGACTTGTATGAAATTTCAGTACAGAAAGTATATAAAGCACTAGAAGTACCCCTGCCAGGCTTTCCTGTGAAAGAAGAAATGGTTAGCAAGTAAATAATATATTTTCCTCCCTTGCATTATTTCTTTATTGTATTGAGTCTGAAGAACTTAGAAAGCGATCTAAGAAGAACCTTCGCTCCTACATTTGATCTTCAGTCTACTACCGTCCTTAATTGCGGGTGGGAGTAGATTTTTCAAGTTTCATACAACAGAAACATTCTCCGTTTCTTATTGGAAATAAACAGATGTGTTTGGAAAGTTTAGTTTTGTTTTGATCATCTTTTGTTTTGATTATCAAGGCTGTTTCAGAACTTGAGCAACTGAAATTCTCACTGACATGTGAAATACATAAATATGTACTTAGGTAATTGCCGAGTCGTCGCTAATAGGAAGAATGTGACACGAATTTATTAAAGTGACAAACAACTGTGTCAGCTTTTTGTGTGCATAAGAAGTAGAACTAGAATCAGCACAACAAAAGGAAATCAAAGAGGAATAAGCAGCATGAGAAATTAGCAAAGAGAGACAAGTGTGTTGATAATGTACTAAATGAAACTGTTGTCGTTTTGAAACTGGTTTCGATTAAGGGAGACAGAAGAAGTACAAAGAAAGCCAACACAACAAACCCACACATACACACACACACACTCATACTACAATTTGGCAGCCGAAAAAAAACCAGTTCAATGAACCGCAGCACAAACAACGAGTCCCAAGAGGAAAAGAAATAATCGTTTTTGTTTTTTTTTCTTTTCTTATTTTTATCACATAGTTATTATTATGCATTTTTCTTGATGAACTACAATTTGAGAATAGTTTGAGCAGAGTATTTGCTTACAGGACAAATTAATTAATTGAATATATATTTAGGATGCGTTTATGCAACTGTTAGTTAAATGCGAGCTCAATCTGCCTGGACCGAGAATGGCAGCTGAGAAAATCGATTGCTGTTCAGTTTAGTTACTATAGTACTCTACTATTATTTTCAATTGATTATGTTTAAAGTGTGAATTATTACAAAATGCAAAATGAGCTTATTCGTTGGCATCAGTCTTGGAGACGGCGAAGGGCTCGGCGACGGCAATGCTGCCGCTGTTGGCGATCACAACATCCTTGACAGGACGATCGCGTGCATCGGTAGAGCTAGCCTCAATGCGGCGCACCACATCCATGCCGGCCAGGATCTTGCCAAAGACAACGTGGCGGCCATCCAGCCAGCTTGTCTGCTTGGTGGTAATGAAGAACTGCGAACCATTGGTGTCCTTGCCAGCATTGGCCATGCTCAACCAGCCGGCGCCATAGTGCTTCAGCTTGAAGTTCTCATCCTCGAAGCGTTCGCCATAAATGGAACGTCCGCCGGTGCCATCGCCCTTGGTAAAGTCACCGCCCTGGATCATAAAGTCCTTGATGATGCGATGGAACTTGCTGCCCTTGTAGCTATAAGGATTGAATCAAAGAGCAAATTTTTGGTCGGATTAGTAGGCAATAGAGATATGATTGGGAGGGAATCCGTTCGGTTTCAAAAGAAATCCTAAAATTCCTCCCTCATAAACTTAGTAAATAGTATTTTCTTTTGTATTTCCATTATTTTAGAATTTGGTCACACCGAAAAAAGGACATGTAAGCAACAATAGGAAATTGCAGACAGAATTTGGGAAGATAGATGGATAAGTACAGATAGACAGACTTGATCGGGAAATGTTTCGGAAGAGGCGGGAAGGGCAACGCTATTTCAATCTCTATTCCATCTTTAGTTGGTAAACAATTCAATCAGCCACATTGCCTCTTTGCTTTTGTTAACTAATTCTCACTTAAACGCCACGTAATTGATAGCAACTACTGCGGCTCTAACCTACAAATGTGTTTGTGTGCGTGTGTGTGTACAGTGTGTACACACTAACATTTGTGTATAGTATGTATGCGCATGTGTATTGATATGCCAATTAACGGTGGCATCGTCATTACTTACCCCTCACCCTGTGGCTTCTCAGCCAATTCCTTGAAGTTCCTCACCGTCTTCTCAACAGTTTTGCCAAACAAACCGATCTCAATGCGACCCGCTGCTTCCCCTCCAATGGTGATGTCAAAGAAAACCTACGCACCAAATACAATTCAAAACAGAATACATTATTGAAGATAATCAAAAAGAAAGAAAAAAAAAAACCGCACAAGATGATTTATCTGTTTGTGTATACCAATTGACGCAGGCACACACATTCATTACTCTGAGTGTGTGTGTGAGTGGGGTTGTTGCTTACCTTGTCGGTCACTTTGGGTCCTTTGCTGTCATCAGCAACCACAATGCCGGCCGCAATGGCGACCAGGCACAAAGCCAGTTGGAACTTCATTTTTTTTTCTTTTTACAAGTTTTTGACAATAATTTAATGCCCGCTACAACGACCGTACAGCTCGACAGCGAGAAGTAGAATGAAAAGACACAGGAGAGACGCAAACGATAGCTGCTGCTTTGCTGATAACGCAAACTATCGATTTGCAACGTTGGCAAATATATCGAAACTATCGACGCCAGCTGTAGAAGTGTTGTAAAACTATGCCGTTTGGAGAGAGCGCCAAAAGTAATTTTCAAATATAGGCAAGTTGAGATTGAGAGATTAGATAGTTAGTTTTCTTTGTCAGTTAAAATTGATTGTATTTGTTATCTTTGGGCAGCAGACTTGCTGTCTAATATATGTGCAATCAAAGAACCAATTGACTTATAGCATAATACATACCAATCCATATTTATTATTAATTACGTATGGAATAATCTTATCATGGGCTAACAATTACTTTGAATTTGTATTTCATTTCGAAACTTAAGTTGCTGCTTAGGAATTCAACATTAAATTCAATTACTTGAAGTATTGGCCATATTATAATACGCTCAACTCAAGATCTCTACAATATAAAACAGATTATTTTGATGTGTATTTAATTTATATTTTTGCTTATTGAAAACAATAATCATTTCTAAACGTAAGTTGCTGTTGGTTAGGAATTCAACTTGGCGAACACAAATATATTGAATACTTTATAATGCCTTCAACTTAAGATCTCTACAGTTTAAAGCAGATTACTTTGACTTTCACATATATGTGTGTAATTTATGTACGATTATTAGTTACTTAATACAGGTTAAAGTATATAGAAACTGTTCTGTAAACGCAGAAACATTGAAATGCTGGAATCGGATATATATGTATATATATAGGGTATGTGTATATTATAAAGTCGGCTACTATAGCAACAGAGCTTAATAGGTTTACAGGCTATGCAGTATGAACATAAAATTAGCACAATAAATAAGTAATGAGCTTCAGCAAATTTAAAGACCTATCACATAGAGATAAACACTAGGGCTAAAGCTATTTACAGAAAATACGATCGTAGTAGCAATAAATATACCATCTCAATTGTACGTAAAATTGCCAATTAAGATGAACTCTTAACTTAAATGTTAATGAAAATATGTATGAAAGTTGTGCGGAATATCAACTACAACTACAACTACATACATATGTATATATATATTTGTCGCTATATAGATTAAAGAACGATTCGAAACGAACTCGTGAACAGCCAAGTTTGGATTGCATTGCAGTGAGCAATTTAAATTTTGAAGCGCGTTTTTCAAAAGCGTTCTCCCAACGATGTCAAGACCTAATCGCTGCTATTTATCAGAGATTCCTGTTGTTCATCATCGGCGACTCTACAATGAAATAGAAAAACAATAGAATAACTTATAATAATAGTAATGATAAAGTTGAGCTCACCTCACAATGCTCGGCTTACGGCAGCCACAGACTTTTCTATATACAACTTTAAAGAGCTTCATTAGCGGATCTGAATCATCGTTGCGCATCAACAGCACAACGAGCAGCAACGACAGGATCAAGCCCATCGAGCCAAGCCAAAACAGAGACGTATATGGCTTTGGCTTCAGCAGCACATCGAACGCAATCGTCAGCGGTATCTGGAGCGACATGACCAGCGTGCCGATCAATGAAGAGGTGAGGAAGCAGCCCCACAGCCACAAGGCCACAGCGAGCACCGTGCAAATGAAGCCATTCAGAAAGAGTAAGGCGAACTGACCCTGGCTGGGCAGCTCAAATGTTTCGATCTTGGTGAAATGCAGTATGAAGAAAATGGGCCACATCAGCAACAGATTCCAGAGCCCAACAAAGCCTAAAAGCAAGCAGAAGGTTATAGAAACTGTTAAGACCAATCAATAGTTGAGTAAGTTACCGAAGAAGAGCGGTATGTCCACCTTCTCCTCGGTGTCGCTTTTTCGCTTCACGAACACCAAGTAGGAGGCATAAAAGAAGGCGCTGAAGAAGGCTAAGAGCACACCGCGTGTCAGCTTGGAATCATTCAAATCATTCATGGTAATGACCACAACGCCGCCAATGTTAATGGCCACGGCAATTAGTTTTGTTATGGTTAACTTATCGCCCGTTGCGGAGGGAAATAATGCCGCCAGGAAAATGGTAAACAATGTGGCCCCAGTTGATCTGAAAGTGAATAAGAATTGGTTAATACCTTTCTACGTATGCCAACTTTAAAGGTGTGTTCTACCTGATGAGCGTTATCATGGGCTTTGCGTCCATGTCCAGCGCCAGCTGGGAGAAATAGTTGGCTGCAAACCACAACAGGCAGAAGAGCAGCGCCGTTTTGGCCGTCTTGTGGTGCGTCTTCTGTCGCCGGATGCGCATGCTGGCCGCATACGAGAGACGCGCCATCAACGCATCGGTGGCCTCATGTGCCGACATCTCCCGTACCTCGGCCATTTTACAGAAACGCACGCTGCGCACACTCGAATCATCGCTCTCGGTGCCGGATATCACGCCATTGATGGGATTGGCAACGCGTATGGGCACAAAGGTGGGATCACCCTGCAAATGTAGAAAGAGGTTTGAGAAAGGATTGAACTAGGATTGAGAAGGAAAGGAACTAATTGAAGCTCAGCACTAATACAAAGCTGAGTTCTATCAAAGAGAATACAATATATATATTACTAGCTGGTTAAACACCAGCGCTGTCCGGCGAAATATTTAGATTAAGATGCATTATGTTGAATTTGACTACTTTCATCAATCTCAAGAAGTACACAAAAATAGCGCAGCATGATTTTCCCGCCCACGGGGCTAGATTTTCCAAAATCTTTGAGCCTATTATGTTTTTGTGTAGAGCCTTGAAAACGGGTTTGAGCTCAATCGCTTGGAAAAAGAATGTTCCATCAATTTTCCAACCGTGGAGCTAAATTTTCCAAAATCGGTGAGCACGTATCGAATTATTTAATGTGTAGATTGAACACAATCGGATCAAAATTTCTTCACTATTTTCCGCCTATGGAGTGGATTTTCCAAAATCGGTGAGGCACGTATCGAATTATTTAATGCGTAGAGCTTTGAAAGTGAGTTTGAACCACATCGGACAAGAATTGGACTTTTGCCTATACAACTTTGGGATCACCATTTTCCGCCCATGGGGGGGATTATTCAAAATCGTATAGATCTTGGAAAATAGGTTTGAAGCCGATTGGTTGGTAAACAAATAAGTTTCATACAACAGTTCTCCGCGATTTTCCACGCTTGTGGGTGGAATTTTCCAAAATTCCGTGCACTTTCGACATAAATGGAAACTACTGTGAAAATCCTAGCATCCTAGCTCATACGGTTTGGGCTGCTTTATATATATAGAGAATATCTTTGGTTCTATCGCCTGAAAGAACGGGCTGTAGCTTTGTGTAGTAAGTAGATTCCCTACTTACCAAGGCGGCTTGATTTGAGTAATAGTTCTCCTCATCAGCATTTTGTTCCATCATCTGAAAGCAATATTGTGTAATTGAGTACTCTTGGTAAATTCAATATTATGAAGTATACAAACCGCATAGGTGCCGTTCTGACGCTCGCAGGACTCCTTCCAGGGCGCTATAATGCCAATGATAAGCAAATAAATGCCAAACATGGATGTCTTAAAGTATGTACAGAAGAAGGGCTTGTCATACTTGTCATCATTTAAAAACTGTAGGGAAAAGTTGAAATATAATATATGGATTATAGTTTGTTATGTAAATAACTCTTACCTTGCTCAGCTCGTTCGAGGTAACCCAGAGAACATTGACGAGCAAAAGTATTGCCAGGCCAAGGAGAAGCTTCTGTGTGCGGCCAAGCATGGTCTTGCACTTGGAATTCTTGCTATCCTTTTTGTTAACTTAGCTCAATATTTGATTATTATTTAACTTATTGTCACTTTAAAAGCGTTTATTAACTATTTATGCTTATGCCGCCAACTTTTCTGTTTCATTTTTGATGTTGTTTTCCTTATACTTCTCCCTTTTCAACACTTTTCCAGTGTGCGGTCAATTATATATCTGGTATATTTCCGATATATCTGTGTGCTGAGTGCGGAGTGCAAGGCTGCAATTGTTATAAACGTTAAAGGTTACATCAAATCAAAACACGCAATGCATTTATTGATTTTTTTTTTCGACCCTCGATTTCTGTTAATCCCCCCGTTTGAAGTGCTCGCAACTTGAGAATTGAAGTGGGGGGAGTGTCAATTGATTGGCCACAATACGGTAACTGATTTGATTAACAAGCAATCTTCTCAATTAGCAACTTGGGGGCTCACTCAATTACTTTAAGAGCGCTCAAGGGGGGGCGCTGCGCTGCGGTGAGTTGTGTATTTATAAACCCTGTACTCATAAAATGGGTTAAAAAGGGTGTATTAAATCTGTGCAAATGTTTGCAACAGGCTTCTGTGGGTTGGAGATCCCTATAAGATATAAATATTCTTGATCAGTATCAAAAGAATATTAGATTTGGCCCTGTCTGTCCGTATGTCTATCTATATCTATCTATAGCAGCTAGAGATACCAAATTTGGTATGTAGGTCAATTTTATTTGGGATCCGAGATATTCCCCCCCCCTCCACACCCCCGCTATTCGATAAAAATCATTTTACAGCAACAATTTTCAAGATATAGCTTTGGAATTTGGCTTGTATAATACTTTTATCACTCTTAAACTACTGTCCAAATTTCAAGTCGATCGGAAAATAAACATGGAAGTTATTCAACAAACAAGATTCAGTACTGCTGATATTTGGATGGGGAGTGGGGTGAAATGCATCGCTTCAGCTGTCGCTTGTGTGTGTACGTGGCTTTGTGTATGTACAAAGATGTGTTAGATAGTTTTCGACTTGGGTACAGGGAGTTTCGTAGTCGGGTATACTTTTACTTCTTGCTTGTTTATTTATTGCTTTATGTGCATATGTTAATCAGGGGCAATAACTGTGCCTGTGACCGATAATAAAACAGTTGTGCCCTTTTAGCATACGCTTATCATAAGCTGAAGCTGTGGCTGATTAGGTTGGTTAATTGCCTGGGAATCACTCTAACAGCTGCCAATTGTTTAAACAAACAGGCATTGTTGTTATGATTCAAAATGCGTTGACTGATAAACAGTGAAGGGTGCAAGAAACACAACAAAATCAATAAACACTCAACAAGTCTTTGTTACGCACTTAAAGAAGCCTTCACGAAGCGCAACAAATGCGCACACATTTCTATTTAATTTGTTTTTGCTGATTATTGTTAATTTATGCGGTTTTTATGGCTTTTTTTTTGCTCGTTTACCTAGCCATTTTAGACTTTTTCAAGCCGTTCCGCGTTGTGCAAATGTTGTTGTTATTTGTTTGTTGTTGCTGAAAGAAACGCTAGCACAGCTTACTGCGGCGCACGATTACAGCTTACACAGTTTGTTGCTTATAAAATAACAAGTTTTATAACTTTTACAAGGCGTATAATACTGTTTTAGTTCGATTTTGCTCCACTACAAGCTAAAAAAAAACAATACAGCTGTCTGGAGACTGTCGATAACAATTGGCGGCGGCAATCGTTGTGCGCAACACTGGGCGCCGATGCTGCCAACTTGTTTCGATAAGCAGTGCACTAACTTATCGATATGTTGTGCGCGCCAAATTTGAATTCTATTGTGACTGTTGTGTGTGTTTGTGTGCTTGGCATTGTAATGCAAATAAATGTTGACAAATTACTTGTCTACGCGTACAATTTAATACTGAATTATGTTGTCACGCGCAATTGACAAGCTCTTAAGACTAACTGCAAAGGAAAATGTAATGCGGCACGCACAGTGCGTGTGTAAAGGTATTTGTTAGGTGTGGGTGTGTGTTTGTAACTGATATCCAAATATAAAGTTGTTACACGAGATTTACGCCAAAGACAAAGGCAACGCTCTGGGCGCAGCGACATCCAGACAGACAGACAACGAACCGCAAGAAAACTCGGCACAGTTTCACTTTCATCACTTCAAACCCGATTAAGCACCTCATTTTATGTGTTATTTATCTACTGATTGGATGATGATAAAACGCCAGCAGACACAGACACAGGCACAGGCACCACCCCCACTCCCACCCCCACTTTCACCCCAATTTGTGGCGGGGTAGGGGGCATGCCTGTGTGGTAGGTAAAGTAGCCCCAGCGAATGATGTCGCCTTTGTCTTTGGGCGCACTTTGCCACGTCTATTAAAAGACAACAAAAATAAGCGTATAAATGCCGCATAAAACAATACAAAGAATAATAGGGCAACATTTTTCATCCACCTCCACCCCCCGCGGCACAGGACCAGCCACGCCCGCTTTAGGCCCAATCAACTACACTGAGAACAAATTCGAGCACTATATCGTTAATAACTCTGGACACAAGTGCGCTTTGGCTAAAAGCGTTAAGCGGGATTAACATTTAAATACGATCAGCTTAGAAATACTTGTGTTTACTCCCTGTTCCCATAAAATGGGTAAAAAGGGTGTATTAGATCTGTGCAAATGTATATAACAGAAAGAAGGAGACATCTCCGACCCTATAAAGTATATATATTCTTGATCAGTGTCAAAAGAGGCCATATCCGTCTGTCTGTCCGTCTGTCCGGATGAACGCGTCGATCTCAGCAACTATAAGAGACAAAGACACCAAATTTGGAATGTAGGTTCTTCTTACAATGTTATCTCGCCCCGTTCCCCCGCAATTCGATAAAAACATTTTATACCAACAATTTTAAAGATATAGCTTTGGGATTTGGCATGTATTATACTTTAGACACTCGTAATATACTGTCCAAATTTCAAGTCGATCGGATAACAAACACGAAAGTTATTGACGAAAGTAGATTCAGTGCTTAAAATGTCTCGCTTACGCAGTGGCTCGTGTGTGTGCGGCTTTGTGTATGAGTGTGTGTATGTGTAAGTGGACGAAAATATGATTGGAAGTTTCAGACCTGGGTAAAGGGAGTTCGATAGGGTATACTCGACTAGAGCATTCTTACTTGTTTTATTTTATTTATTTATTTTCTTGATTTATTCAAATAATTAATTTGTTTTTATTTTATTTTAATATTTTGGATTGTCCACAAATGTTATAGATATAATGATAATAATAGAAAAGAGAGGAGTAGATAATGGCATACAATAGAACTTTTAAACAAAATTATACCTACTATTAAAGACATGAAAAGGTAGGGTAAAAATAGGTTTCCACAAACCCCACAAGTTTTATGTAAAGTTCTTGTTTTGCTAAAGGTCTAAAAGTAGTCAGCTGTTTCTTTGAGTGTACTCACTGTACCCCTGCCACAGCCACCCTCTCTGCCTACCCCTCTCCCCGTAGCCAGGCCAGCCAGTCAGCTAGTCAGCCAGGCAGGCAGCCACTCAGTCGGCGACACCTGTCAAACTGCTTGGCGCGTATGTGCGTAGGCATAAAATAAATAAATAAAAAATCGACAGAAAGCAGGAGCTCGGAGACGCACTCCGGAAGATGATGATGAAGCACACACACACCTATACACACACACACACACGTACAGACAGCAACAGCAGCGAGTGGCTGTGCACGTGTATATGCCACACACACAGTGGGTGCTGTGCGGGATCGGGGTGGCAAAAAAAAAAAAAAAATATAAGAACGAAGGAAAAAAACCCAAGCAAAATAATATTATGTCGACCCATTGAAACGAGCATGATGTAATTTTCTTTTCCGTTAAGTTTCATTTGCTTTTCCTACAAAATGAAAGTGGCCTTCCGTCATTGACAGCAATCGTGGGGGTATAGAGAGGCAGAGAGAGGGAGAGAGGGCTGCTGCTGGCCCAGCCCCGCAGCAGGAGCAGCAGGTCCTGTATTGAAAACTGCTCTAAAAACAAACAGAGTCCGATCAGGTGTGGCAATTTCGAGTAATTGCTTTATGACAGTTGCTTAAATGGTTTGCGGTAAGTTTTCTAAAACATAAAAGTCCCCCCGAAATTGCTAGTTTTGTGTTTTTTGTTTTCAACCATGACAACATGTCCAAACATGATATTACAAATGTCCAAGATTAAAGGTATGACTGGGTACCGAACCCAAACTTTTGAATCTATCAAAGATTTTGGGCAATGAAATGGCATTTTAATTATAAAATTGGCAAGAAAATGTTCCTTGGGTGAGAAGCTGACTGAATCATCATACCATGGGATCCCATATCTAATTACCTTCTTAGATACCACTGAACCAACCCCTAAAATAAATTGAAACAAGTTCTAGACACCGCTAGGTTTTAATACCCTCTGTGAATTCATCCTGTGTAGAACAAGCTGCCTTCCTAACCTAACCTAGCCTAACAGCTGATACAGATCAGTTCTACCAGGTGGCAACGCCATAAACAAAGCGTCAAATTACAAATGGCGATTGTGAGAACTGCTTTTGAACTAGTTCCGTTCTTGCTAGTTAATGTCGTTCATAATTTGATTAGTTTGGCTCAACAGCATGAAAACTAAGCTAATATTATTGAGCAAGCACTGAAAACTAAATACAGTCGTGTCTGGGTATAGTGAACACTTTATGGAAAACCCTATATAGTAAACACCCTATATAGTAAACACCCAAATACTTACACGAAAAAGCGGTTTCAAAACTCACTTTGTGGAACGCTAGAAGCAAACATCTATTCGCCAATTCTTTCAATAAGCATACATTTATGTGTTCCTACTTATTTATTTTGATGATCTCTTGAATTTATATACACAAAGTGTAATATTCAGAAATTGTATATAAATTCTTGAATTTATATTCTTGAAAAGTGTAAAACACACAAATTGTATATAAATTCAAGAGATCATTTAAATAAAGAGATCATTATTATAATACACAAGTGTATTTTCAGGAATCGAGTTTTTCAGCAATATTTTAACCTTGAACATAGTGAAAAACCTCAATACTTTGAACAGGCCTTCCAATAATTAGTTCACTATATCCAGACACGACTGTAGTACTAAATAATACCAATATTTTTCATATCAATGTCCATGTCTACCAGCATAACTGATCCTTGATCCATTATTGGATGTTATTGAAGAGTCTGATACTTTCTTGTTTCTATGTTGTTTACATTTTAAGCTGAAAGTAATTAAAACAAAGTATTCAAATTGTTATCAAGTTATTTGTTAAAATGTCTTGTAGTTTATGACAAAAAGTGAACTTGGCAAGCTACAAAGTTCTTGCTGCAATTATATTCGGGAAAGATAGAGTATTTTGGCAATCCATACGGGAAAGATAGAGTATTTGTGACGCCATCTTTGTTTTCTCTTCCTCTCTCTTTGTAATTTTAATATGCTTGATTTTATTTTAATTCTTGTCTGGATTGTTGTATATATGCAAAACAAGCTGGTTTAAAATGAATTCTTCTTTTTTTAGAGTATGTTGAATATGGTTAATGTTTCTATATTAGCCCTTAATTGTCTGCTAGATCTTTAATTAATTTCAAAACTAAATGAATACTAGTTCTTCAGACTAATCGGACTGAGTGAACTAGTTCCAGCACTGGTTCATTTCTATAACATGCTTGTTCAAGCAAATGTTTTGCAAATGTTTAATCGCCGAGCGACTTTATAAAATGCTTTATCAGCCTTTTGGCCTAATTGCCAGCTACTCACAACGCTGGCAATCAGACGAAATAATGCGTTTTAAATGGCGCCCAGAGCCTTAAATTCATATGTATGTAAAGAGCACGCACACACACATACAGACATACATACATATAGATACACAGACAGACACAAAATGACATAATTTGTGATTCAATTATGTTGAAGTTTTGGCCGCATATTACATAAGCAGATTACGCAGCTGATAACAAAGCATTAAACTCATTAGGCGCAGCGCACTCAAACAAATGCCAGGCACACACACACACACACATGAGTCTCTGTGTGTGTGTGTGTGTGTGTGTGTGTGTGTGTGTGTTGTTGGGTTCGACGGGTCACAGGCTTGTCGGGCCGTGCCCATTAAATGAACTTATCAATATACAACAACACAAAAATGTGATCCACCCAAAAAAAGGACCTTTTAAAAAAAATAAAAAATATCAAAAAAATAAAAAAAAAAACAACAAGAACAAGTAAAACTCGACAATAAAGGCAAACAGAACATAAATTGAAGCAAGCCGCGCCAAATATCAACAACAAGCGGTTAAGAGAGAGAGAGAGAGAGAGAGAGTTCACACACACACACACACACTGTACACATAAAATACTATATCGCATATCAAGGAAAATCACAACGAATGACCGCCAAAAATTAAATGTCCCCAGCGGACACAGGCAACAACAACAACAACAACAACAACAAGAAGAAGGAAAAAAAGACAAAAATAAAAGGAATAAAGAAGGGAAAAGCAAGAAAGCAAGCAGCTAGAGGGGTAGCTAGCAGGGGCGGTACAGGGCGGCGGGGAGGGGCGTGTTTTTGTGTGAATGGCTGTGAGAGTGACAGCGCGAAAAGCGGGCAGTGTGGGGGGCAAAGACACAGAGAGACAGAGAGAGAGGGAGAGTGAGAGAGGCCGCGGCGGAGCGCAAAGCGAAATGAAAAATGATTGACTTTTATGGCGTAGCGCATATTCGGTCTTTAACATAATATTTGTCATAAAAGTGGGCGCTGTCGGCAGCTGAGGTTGCTCCAAGAGAGAGGGGGTGTGCGGTGGGGGGGGTGGGCGGTTTGTGGAAGCGAGAAGGCGACATTGTCATAAAAAATTTGCTAAATGTTGTCGCCGGGACACAGCAAAAGCTTCCGCCAACGCGAAAACACACACTCGCACACACAAAAGCAAAAAAAGTTCATGCAGTTCACAAATTTTACACACGTTGTACACACACACAGGCACACACACATGGTGTGTGTGTGTGTGTGTTGGGGGCGCACACATTTCCGGTTAAAATAATAATGCGGGGCCACAGGGTATCAGGCAGCGCGCGATGCCAACAAAAGCAATAATTATGGCAAACGAGTTTGCCACGCCGCCCCCCCCTCGCCACCGCCACCGACCCCGCCCACGCCTTACGCCTTTTGTCGCACAGTTTGCCAGCTTTGACATGAGCCTTAACCTACAAAGATGTCCTTACACACACACACAGACACACATATATACAAAGACATCGGCACGCTGTCATACACAAGCAACAAAGCAATCGAAACTGCCCTACCAGCAGCCCCCCAGCCCCCGAGCCACCTCGCTGCCCCCCCCCCCACTGCTCGCTCAGCAGAAGCGACCATTGTTGGCCAGCCATTCAGCTACCAAGTGTAGCTGTGTGTGTGTGTGTGTCTCCGTGTGTGTGTGTATTTGCAGGAAATTTCGTTTTATGCGCGAGACAAATCGCACCTTATTATGTGCGCGCATGTGTGTGTATGTTGTGTGTGTGTGCGGTGTGTGTTAGTGTGTTGTGTGCGTTTCGACTTTTCGCCGCGCCATTATCCACACTCATGCAGGCCAAGCTATATCTATGGCTTTATCACCCGACTCACACTCCCACACACACACACACACTCCCACACACACACACACACACTCACACGAATTTACATTTTACGTGCAGCATTATACACATGTGTCTGTAAATGTGTGTACTACTGCGCTGCGCTGAGCATAAAATCGTTGCATACTTTTCAGCTGAACTATATCATTTTAAAGATGGTATCCTCATAGAAAAGATGCCCATTCCCATATGTGTTTTGTCTATTTCAAAACTGCCCAACACTGCTAGCGAATCCTGTCTGAAGTCCTTATAAGCTCAACTCAAATTTAGGTTTGTCTTCTTCCCTAGTTTTGTGATATTATTACATTAACTGACCTGGTAGAAATTGGGATTTAATTTTATTATTTGAAATGAATTAAATGTAGATGCCAAATCAATTTAAAATGATGGCAGAATCAAAGCGGTTAACCTCTAGAGAAACTGTTTACTTTTGATAAAGTTATGAAAGAATCTAGGAGGTAGAGCTACGGAGGCATTTAGAAATTTTAAATATTTGAGATATTGTTAATTTTTGCCACAAATTTGGTCAAAAATGAACTTTCTTAGGACAAGTTTTAAAATAGTTTTTTGTAGTAATTTTGCTGTTTGCATTCGGTTATATGTAGAATTTAGAAATTTTAATTTTTTACATATTTTAATTTTAGAATATGTCTAAGGGTAAACCCTTGACAGTTTTTAACAAAATTTCAATATATTTTTTTTTAAATTTAAAAATTTGAATTGTTAAGATAATTTTGATTAAAAACATGATCAATAAGACTTTCCGTATAAAAATCAATTATGTTTTGACAGAGTTATGGTAGGTTGAGGTCTAGAAAGGACATTTTTATAAAGTTAAGATCTTTACAAGTCCTACACTTTCATGAAAACTAAGCTGGAGCAATGCATAAAATATGAAATGCCAAATCAATCTAGAGTCAAGCCATCGATCAAATATACATTCCTCATAGAAATTGGTTCACTTTTGGCAAAGTTATATGAGTTGGGAATCTGAAATGATCTGGCTTAATATTTTTATTGAAACTTGCCAGGCAAAGTAATTAGTTACCTGTAGTTACTGTATTAAGTAGATTTTGATTTTTAGATGCATATATGAAGATTTTAATTCTCTTTAAAATCAATATAAAATATTGACATTTTTACCAATATATAAAATATATAATATAATTTGTTAATCATTTTTATGCTAAATATCATGAAAAGGTTGATAAAGAAAATATTTATAATATTTATTTTAACTTTTATTCACCACTGACAAAAGAAATTGTAAATTTTTAATAGGGGATCGTCCACATATTACGTAATCACGTTTTTTGGCCTTTTTTGATACCCTTCCTCCCAAGCATAAGCATTTGGCTGACCTCCCCCCCTATGATTACGTAATCATTCAAAATTAATTTCTTGCGAAATTTGAAAAACAAAATAAGTGAAAGATAGGCTCTTAGATAGATTACGTAATCATATGCCAAGGACCCTCCCACCCACCCCCTTGATGATTACGTAATATGTGGGTCATCCAAGAACCAAAAATGTACTTCATGCAACTTGTCCAGCTGCCACCTAGGAAACAGGATACTAGTTAAATAAATAATTAGAAAATTAAAAAAAAAGTAAATGAAAAAAGAAAAAAAAAGAAAATGAAAAAAGGAAAAAAGAAAAAAAAATTGAAGTTTTTTTTATTTTTTTTTTGAATTTGTATATATATATTTTGTAAACGACTTTTCTGCCACCTAACGTGGCGACTTAAGCAAGTTGCATGTAAGTAAAACATATTAATTTGCAGCATTCAAACTTGTACTTCTAAGTATGTTTTACGAATACGCAACGGGACAATCTCTCCTTTTTACACGCAGGCTCTGTTTTATGGTCGACATCAGCCTAGTTTGATGTTTGACCCCAAAAGTCGCATTTGTGTGGGGGTCGCGAGGATCAGAGCCGTGCAATAAACTTGCCGCCATTTGCTTTTATTGCGCTTACGCTGCGCTGCGTTGCGCTGTGCTGCGCTGCCGAGTGGCGCTTGCTTATCATTCGCATACTCATTCTCAGGCTTGTCATCAACATCAACATCATCATCATCATCGCGCTCATCATAATCATTGTGCGCGCCCAGACAGCGACAGAGGTTAACATAATTATATCGGCAGCAGCAATATTTGTGGGTCAACGTCGAGCGCCGCCTCTTACCCGCCGCGACCCGCTGCCCCGCCGCGTGTACCGTCATCATCGATAAATGTTGAGCATTAGTTTAGTTTTTGGCTTGTGCCTTCCAGCAGCAGCAGCAGCAGCAGTGGCAGCGGCAGCGGCAGCGGCGGCAGCAGCAGCGTTCCAATCCACCCACAGCGGCTGCCAAGGCAAGGCGGCCACCACGCCCGCGAGAGCGACAGTCTGCCCAGCGGCTACCTCTCCCGTGCCATGCCAGGCCATGCCATTCCATTCCATTCCACACGTTCCGCTTAGCATGCTCTCTGCGCCTTAGCTTTGCTAACGTTTCGTTCCGTTTCGTTGCGTATCGCTTGCTTTTTTCTAGCTTTGAACCCAAACACACACATACACCACACACACAAAGCGCGGCATTGTTTGCTTTGCTTTTGGGCTCTTGCCGTTCCCTTGCGCTTGTCTCGTCCCTTGCCCCTTGGTACGCATCTGTGCATACGCCAGCCGCGTGACTTGCCGCGTGAGTGTGAGTGAGAGCCAGTGCGTGCGTGCGTGCGTGAGTGTGAGTGAGTTAGCATCTGGCTGTGTGTCTGTGCGCCACCTTAACGTTGTTTGTGCGCTTTTGTGCCTGCGCGAAATTTCATTCACAAAACTTGCGTTGCCTTTGCCAGCCTCTTTATGTTGTTCTTCTTTGTTGTTGTTGTTGCTGTGCGTGCAAAAGAGCAGAAGTCGCTGTACGTCCGCCCGCCCGCCCGCCTGTCCGCCGCTTGTCTGTCAGCAAAACTGCGCAAAATCCTTGCCGCTTCCTTGCGCTGCCCAGTTTCGCTGAGCAGCGGCGGCGTCCTTGTAACGTTTATCTCAATGTTGTCTTGTGCACTGAACGTGTGCGCTTAGCCAGCCGCTGATTTCGATTACGATTGCGATAACGATAACGATAACGATTACGTTTACGGAGTGCACTACGTAGCTTGCCTTGCCCTGCCCTTTATTGAGGTTCGCTTTTGTTGCGCTCTCGCTTGTGCTTTGTTGTTGTTATCGTTGTACGCATCCATGGGTTGCTTATGTCAAAATGTAAACAAATAACACAATACATATCGTTATCGTATTATCGATATGGACGCGTTCAGCAGGGTATTTTGATGAGCGATTACTGATTACTGATAACTGGTTACTGATAACTGATTACTGATTACTGAAAACTGATTACTGATTACTGATTACTGATTACTGATCACTGGTTACTGATTACTGATTACTGCATTACTGATTACTGATAACTGATGCATTAATTGAGGCGTCTGCTGAATGCAATGATACTTTTATTGGAGTATTAGTTCTAACACCGAAATCCAAAATTATAAAACATAAATGGAGTTTGACAAAATATCTTAATAGACCTAAATAAAGAAGAACTCGCCTATTAATATGATCCTCATTCTTATCCTAATCTTTACAATACTATCAGAATCAAATATCATACTCTAATTACATTGATACTTTGTGTTAGCAATTTGCGCATCATAATCAGTAATCACAGCATTCAGCAGGTAAAATCAAGTAGCACTGATCGAAATTTTGCTGCAGAGTGCGTCCATTGATAAATTTTAATTGAATTTAGCAAGCAGGCAAATCTTATGATCTGCATACACAGCTTAGGCACGCACACACACGCACACACAGCACACACACATACACACAGGCACACACGCACACACACAGAGTCGAACTGGTAATAGAATTTCTTAGAATTGAGCTGCTGTCTTTGTTGTAGTTGTTAGCAGTAGTATTGTTATTTGTGCTGGCATTTCTTGGTTTTGTTTTCCATTTTCTCTTCCACACACACACACACACACACACGCACACACTCTCAGTGGCTGCTTGCCGCTCTTCGCACAATTTCTTCTTCAGGGTTATTTTGTTTCTTATCAATTTCTGCACGCACACACACACACACACACACACACACACTCAGCTGTGTGTGTGCCCGCATAAGTTTGACACATTCATATCCATTTCTCTTCTCCTGTATGCGTGCGTGTGTGTGTGTATGTGTGTGTGTGTCTCCTACAATGCTGGGGCAAGCTCCTCTGCCGCTTGCTCTGCCTCTTGCTCTTTGGGCGCCTCCGCCGTGGGGCATATCCTTAGCACTTTCACTCTCCTTGCCAGCTTGCTAGCTGGCGATGTCCTTGCCTGGTTGGTTCGTTGGTTCCTTGGTTGCATGTGTCACAGTTATTGATTGGAATGCGCATAAATTGAAGCAAAATGCTTTCCAAGCCAAATTATGTGGGATTCCTTCTTTCTTTATTTTTTGTGTCCCTTTTTTCCTGCCGCTGTTTTTAAGTTGCCTTCTTTTTTTCCGTCTTTTTTTTTTTGGTTTCTTTTCTTTGCTTTGCTCCCGTGCCCTTTGTCTGTCGCTTGTTCACTTTTACTTTTACTTTTACTGTGCCCTTATCCTTATCACATCGGGTGTGGTCAGAGGCGGCCTGGGCGGCGGCAAACGGCGAACGGGGGACGGAGAACGGAGGACGGGGTGCAGGCGCAAATCCACCAGGAACTGGGTTTAGAAAAGGAAATCACTGTAAATCCCCGCGTAGAATTCCAATCAGTGCCATCCCTAGCCATAACCTTATTGAAATAAAACCAATTTATACGAGCACTGCCAGCTGGTATGCTTGAAGACGCCTCTGTGCTTGGGAGGGGGTTCTACCAAGGCCATACAATAATGAGACCAATAATTGTGTGGTCTTTGGTCCTCCTAAGCTTCTCTCAACCAAAAATTTGTCAAATATTATCTTGACTTTCTTTGTATTATAATAAAGAACACATTTTCTGCTGTTGCTTGAAAACTTTTAGAACCATATTCTAAACATTAAAGATCTAGGGCTGAGCATCAGTTGATAGTCTATCGATATTATCGATAGTTGTTTTTAAGCTACTGTCGATGATTCTTCTACTTATTCAATGAAGTTTGTTAAGCATTTCTGCTGGATTTTTGACATTCGTTGCGTGATTATCAAGGCTTATACCTATTTGAACTTACGAATAATGACTATCGATAGTTTGAACTATCACTATTAAAAATATCGAGTGGGGCACTATCGATAATTTGTTTAGCTTGCAATTTAAAATGATTGAAAAACTCTTCTATCCTTGTGAACTTGTATATAATCATTGCGAATATTTTCCTTTATTTAAGCTTATGAATTATATCGATTGCAGAGATATTTGAAGCAATCGAAAATTTCGACTAGCGAGTATCGATGATATTTTAGCGTCAACTATTCAATTATCAGATTTATTATTGTGAAACGCTTATACCTATTTGAGCTTGATTATAATCATTGTTTTTACATATTTTTTGTATCGATATTATCGATAGCTTAAACTCTTATTATCGAAAATATCAGGTGGCGGCAATGTAATTGATTTGAATTATAAATGTTTTATTCACTTTAGAGTTGCGTAAATAATTCGATAAATGTACCCTATCGAAAGTGCCCGTACTATCGATTGGTAGTTATTTGATTTCAGTATATAAATTGTGTTTATACTATCGATTGTTTAAAATATCGATTTTCAGGTTACTTTTATTATTAAATTCATTGGGAATGCTTTTTGCATATTTCAGCTTACGAATTATATCGATAAACTGTTACATATCGAACCTACCGCACTATCGATAACCATCTAGATTTAGTAAATCATGAGTAAATGATTCCTAATAATCATATTTCAGCTTACGAAATATATCGATACCATCGATAGTGTAACTTTTACTATACGATATTATTGATATCTTAGTTTATTGTGATTATCAAATTCATTGCGATTGTTGTATGCCTATTTGGGCTTACGAAATATACCGATAAACTGTCACATATCGAAGCTAGCCGCACTATCGATAAATATCAAGATTTTGTTAATCATTAGTAAATGATTCACGAAATATATCGATACCATCGGTAGTGTATCCTTTTAGTATCGAAATGATCGATATTTCAGTTTACTTTGAATATTTTACGAAATGTACCGATAAACTGTCACATATCGAAGCTAGCCGCACTATCAATGATTTCCCAACTCTGTGCTGCTCACAATAATCACATCTGAGCTGTTGGGCCGCTCAGTTGATTTGTGGCCCAGTTACTTAAGCTAATTAGCAGAGGTTAATAATTCAGCTTTGTGCATCAGCATCAGCATCAGCATCAGCTTCAGCTGTCCAATACTTGGCTGTTGAAGGTCGCGTGTCCTTGGCTTGTTTGTGGCAAGTTGGCAGCTCTGATATGAACTGTCGGCCGAGTTTGTGGCCGAGTTTCAGTTTGAATGCCGTTCGTTTGTGATTAGCAACTTTGACAGCTTGAAGTTGCGCTCAAAGTTGGGCTACAGTAATTTCAATTGAAATTAAAGCTGGCGAGAGGGAGAGTCCGATAGAGAGAGAGAGATAGGGGGGAGTCAACGAACGAGCTCATTTGGAACTGTCAACTGCAACGGATTCGCTTTCCTTGCCTTTGTAAGCTGCAAAGCGAAACTAAAGCACGTTGAGTGGGATTAAACGACATTATAGGGTATTAGACATTTAGGGCAAGTGAGAGACAAAACGCCGTAACGAAACAGAAGCGCAGAATGACAGAACGGAATAAAGCAGCAGCCAAAGCAAAGGCAACACCAACAGCAACGGCAACGGCAACAGCAAAAGCTCAAGTCATCCTCGAGCAAAGGACGTAATCCGAGTCGAGTGTCGAGTCGATTTTGAATCGAGTCAAGTGGAGACAACGCCAACGCCAACGCATTTTGAGTGAGTTGAGGTTCAGGAACCGCTGCCTCTGTCGCTGCTACAGTCGCTGCCTGCTGTCGCTGCCTCAGCTGGCGTCGCTGTCATTAGTGATTAAGTGCCCTGCAGCAAGTAATTTTTCTTGCTTCAACTTAACAGGCGCACAAACGCACACACACACAACTGTTAACTGTTAACGTGCTTAGCAGCAAACGCAATTCGAAGCTGTTAGTTAACAGCGCTGGAAGCATGCCTTCCATTCGAACTGTCACACACAAAGAGAGCCTGACAGCAAAAGAGCGCGAGAGCGCACCGCGCACAAATTTGCCAAATTCTCTCTCGCTCTCGTCGGCCGCTTTTGTAAGCGCCGGAGCGTTGCGCCGCTGCCGTCGTGTTGCCCCATGGGCAGCTCGGGCCACTGGCATATTCCAGTTAAGCGCCATCTGCAATTTGTGGCACAGTCAGTGCCGTTTGGGGCCATCAGCAAGAAGCAGGATTGTAACGGTATATCCTGCGTCGTCGCGCAACTTATTGTCCACAGAGTCAAAGCAGCAAAGAACAAAAAAAAAAAAAAAAAATACAAATACAAATTAAACAAAAAATAAAATAAAATAAATAAATACAAAAAAATATAAAAAAATACAAAGAAAAATGCAAATCCTTTAAATAAATCTGTTATAGCTCCAAAATGTAAAGAGCATAAATAATTCTATAACAGCGCGAGCTTAACAAAAAGTGAAAAGTTGCTATCGGAAAGCGAGCAAACGGCAATTTGAGCTATCGTTATCGCTATCGCTATCGCTATGGCTATCGTTATCGTTTACGTTCACGTTGAAAACGAAGAGTTGTTCAGTTTGAAACGCGTTGGCATTTTGCCACTTTTTGTTGCTGTTCCAACTAACAAAAGCTGCTAAACATAACTCCCAGAAGCCACTGCCTACAACGCCCCCCCAAACTGCCGCAGCAAACAGCAAGCCAGCTTCCTTGCCTACACACCCCCCCGTCCCCAACCCACCCATCCACCTCTCAGCCCAGCCTCCGCCCACGCGGCCGTTACGGCAGTTGATGCTGCGCTCTTGGAAGAAATACCCACACACACACACACACACACACATACACACACACACGCATACATTGTAATTATGTACACACGGGTATTTAGACATTTGCTACGTTAGTTTGCTACGTAACGTAAGGGCTTTGCGTGTGTGAGTGCGTGTCTGTTGTGTTTCGATAGATCACGATCGATAGTTCGATAACTATGCGTGGTTTTATTGAAGTAACAATGACATATCGACGGACGCCACATTTAAGCCTTCGAATTTCTTAGCCCAAATGTTATATAATATGTGAAAAATCACTTGACACAGTGCCCCCCAAAAGCGACCACAATCGCGCCCCCTCTCGTCCCCTGTCGCTCCCCCACCCCCCTGCGAGCACCGCTTAAAAGTGTGAGCACGTTGCATAAACAAAACGATGTCCAACAAATTGCAGGACAATATACAGCGCAAAGTTCGTTGCGAATAGTTTTTTGTGCCATGTTCCGGGCTTATATAAGCAGCCGCCACACAGAAACAGCAAACCCGAAGTAGCTCACACACACACACACACACACACACACACGCGCACAAACGCACAAAAAAAGTAGAGAAAATACCTATAGATGTGTATGTATGTATGTGTGTATGTTGGTGTCTTTGTGTGTTGGTGTGTGTGTGTGTGCGCGCAGTGTCAACGCAGCAGCAAATAAAACAAAAGTGAAAGTTAACAAATACACACGCACAGTGTGACAAGAGAGCCATTGAAAGGACATGCTTTTCTTGTAGCCCACACTACTTATGATTATTTTTGAAAAGCGCAGCGTCTTTTGTCACACACACGCAGCGCTAACAAACAAACAAACAAACAACAACAACAACAACAACAAAAGTAAAACAAAAACCAAAAAACAACAGCAAAATACTTAACTATAAAAAAAAGGACAAAACGAACGTTTTGCCTGAAAGTATGCTTCGTTTTCTATGTTTTTTTTGTTGTTTTGCTGGCAGAAGCAGCATCAGCAGCAGCAGCATTAGCAGCAGCACAGCCTAACACCAATACATAGACAATATACACATGCAGGCGCCGCAGTCGCCGTCGTCTTTGGCGCTGCCACAACATCTACATACCACACATATATACATACAGTTACCACCAATACTAGCGCAGCGCAGTGACAAAGAAGACGGCGACTACTTCATGCTGCTACAAAAGGCACGCCGAGTGCTTGCCTGGCTGCCCTAAGTAACTACTCACACACACACATACAGCAGACATACATACATACATACACACACAACACCCACGAGCGCCTCGGCCGCTGTTTTTGTGTTTGCAGCAATAACAACAACAACAAGAACAAGCATAAGCAGAGCCAGCAGCAGCCGCAGCAGCAGGCATCAGCCAGCGTTGGCCGCTGCTGCGAATTATATAAATTTCTTTGCCCTGTGCGTGTGCTGCTGCTGCTGCTGCTGTCTCTCAGCGTGTGTTTGTCTCTCTGTGTGTGTGTGTGTGTGTGTTAGCGACGGTTTTTTTTCGGCATTCTTCTTTGTGCGGTGGCTGCTGCGGCGGCTTCGTTTTGCTTCGTGTTCGTCATGTGCTCGTCGTGCGCCCAGTCCTCCACTCTCTCACTCTCGCTCGCTTGTTAGCCCGTTTTTGTCCGTTTGCTCGCTCTTGCTCGCTCGCTGCCTTTGTTTAGGCATGTACAAATGCAAAGCAGCAGACAATGCGAAATTGCAAGTTTTTGTCATAAATCTGTCATCAAATTGCGTTCTATAAGTGTGGCCATAGCTAAACGCATGTAACGGCACTTTCAAATGCAAAAGAGCGCCGCTGGCCAAAGAGAGCGCGATTTGGAGCGTGGGCGCACAACAACGCAGCATGGAACGTCGCGTTCGCGTTCGTGTTGGAGAGAGCGAGAGAGGGCGAGAGCGCAAGCGAGATAACCGAAAATTTCGTTTCGAAAACGCAAAAGCGCTGCGGCAACCTTAAAAGTCTTTTGTTTCCCCCCCACAAAAAAAAAAAACAAAAAAAAAATTATAATCATACCAAAAAAAAACTCATTAAGCCATAAATATTAACTAATAATAAATACACTTGCAGTCCAGCCAAAAATTGCTGCTATGTGACCTTCGCGTGAGGCTGTGAGCTCAAAAAGAATATGCATCAACAACAACAACAACAAGAAAACAAAAAAAACACACGACACACACGAATTTCAATTTCAATTTCAAGGTTAATGTGCAGCAGTGTCGCAATAACAACACCAACAACAACAACAACAAATAGTAACGGCACCAAAACCGCAGCAGCAACAACAACAAAACGACGGCCCCAAAACGAAATCAAGAAGTTACAAAATCTATAAAAGTGCTGTTAAATGTTAAAATGTTTTGTGTTATCGATATCAGTGGCACATAAATCGTTTATCGGCCGCATAGCCTCACAGTCGTGACTTTCGTTTCGTTGCGTTACGTTACGTTACGTTGCGTTTGTTTTCCCACTTTACTTTGCCACGTCATTCCATTCTACGTTGCCTTCAATTTAACGCGACTGCCGCACTGCGTTCGATCGACTGAGAGAGTTTTGAGCCTGCCATGAGCAAAGGACGCCGCTGCGCCGATCCGTCGCGCCAGCCACAACAACAACTACAACAACAACAACTACAACTACAGCAACAGCAACAACAAAGTGCAGTGCAAGGTAATTGACAGTCTGGCAACGCTAACGCAGCAGCAGCAGCAGCAACAAGCGCGTCGATCCCCTCAATCTGGCTAACAGTGTGCCCGTATTCAATTTTTGCACTGCAGAACCACGTGATTCATGCCGCTAGCCGAAGAGAGCAGAGACGAGCCCAGCAGTTGCCAGGATACGGAAACGGTAACGCTCGGAGCCGCCTTAAAGGCAGCGGTAGCGAACCAGGAGACGCAGCATCTGGCGCAGCAGCTGAGGCAGCGGCAGGAGGAGATCCAAACGAAACCCACATATTAATGATGATGATGGGGCCATGAGCCCATCATTACTCGCATTGAATTGGAGTCGCAAGCGCGTCTCAAGCGGGCCTGCACCATGCTAGCACCGCCGAACCCGAGGTCAATATGCGGCCAGGACCCGGGCTGGTCGTGATGGCGCTTGCGTTTATTTCGGGGGCTCGGCGTGCCAGCACCAGCAGCAGCAGCAGCAGCTCGATAACAACAACAACACCACCACCAGCAATAGCAACGACACCAGCAGAAGCAGCTGCAACCTTACCGTCCGGCTACGACTCGGCCAGTGGTGGCAGAGAGTCGTCAACCTTCAACGCTGGTGGCGGCTTTCCCTATCTGCTGCCAACCTTCCGCGACGGTAGCACTGCTGACGACGGCCGTCCCGGCAGTGAGCCCGCTAGCGATCTTCAGCCTAACTTTGATTTCTACCGTAGACCGGAGCTGCACGGACCGGACGAACCGCTGCTTGCCTCCTCGACGCGACGCGCCCGCAGTCTCGACGAGGCCAGAGCGGGTAGCCTCGACGAGGCGCGGGGTACGGGCGACGGCACTGAATCAGCGGCGGGAGCGCCAGAGTCAAGCGAGGCGACGCTTCTCAGCGAGAACGAGAACGAGGCGGAACCGGATCAGGAGCAGGAGCAGGAGGATAACAGCGGCCTGCCCGTGCAGTACGCCTCATCGCGAGCTTTTGACGAGGATACTGAGTCAGTCGCGGACGAGGACATCTTTGCGCTGGTCGCGGAAGACGATCTGTTATCGGAGGAGTCATTTGATCGCCTGATAAAGCTGAGCGAAGACGCTGACACCGTTGCCGCTGAGGAGGAGGATTACAATCTGGCCGCGAGTCTTGATTTGACACAGCCGCAGCCTCAGCAACAGCAGCAGGAACAGGAGCCCGAGCCGGAGCAGCAGGACGAGAGTCGGTTGGTCGATGAGAGCGTGCTGCATGCGCAACACAACGAGAACGAGAACGATATTAGGATTGGGAACGAGAACGACAACAGCAACAACAACAAGCGCGAGACAGGAGAGGAGAGCAGAAGTGTAAACGACGCTTATGCGTCGCATCTAATTGCAATTGCCCAGAGGGACAGCGGCACTTTGCCGGCCGCTGTTGCAACGACAACGACTGACGGTGCAACCGCTGGCAGCGTAGCAGCGCCTGTGGACCTAAGGAAGTCCATACTCGGTACTGCGACCGCCCTAACACGCCTTAACCCTTGGATATCAGCTTGTGATCTTGCACAGCCGGGCATAACTGGCACCGACTTGCAGGTAAGAACCAAACATATTCCCATTTCAGAGACCTACACAACAATGGGAATACACTTAATGATAATAAATCATAGGGAGACTCACTAGAATAGAATCAGGGGGAGGCTCTGCGACCTTAAAGTGTTCGTATATGCTAAAGTGGTTTCAATGGGGCAAATTTTTTCATTTTTTCTCCCTTATGAAGGAGGGCACGTCTTGTTAATATTTCTCTAATCCTTGATACTCCACATAATCGATTGAAAATTACTTAGAATGCTTTGGAGTCTCGACATCCTCCCGGCGGAGCGTAAACTCTACATCGAGGCATCAAAGGGATTTTGTAAAGGTGATACTTAATGGTCAGGGGGTAGGCCTTAGCAGACTCTGGATTCCTACACACGTTAGTCCTTACAACATAATGGCCTATATAAGGTCCCCTGTGGAAGGAAACCTAACCTACTTTTCAAGCACTCTGCAAACTCTTTAGTTTGACTTAATGAGAGTTCTTGAAGACAGTTTCAACAATCCGTTGCCAATTTGGAGGATATCCTACATGTAAAAATAGGTCGATTGGAATAATGAGATACTTGAGGACTTTCTGCTTGACCTAGGATTACTTCTAGTGGAGTCCTTCAGCAGATATGTTCTGGATTTTAGCAGCTGTTTCCTTCACTGTATACAAGTATTGATATTGATTGTGACATCGCTGTAATGTCTTATTGAAATCGCTGGAACAGCGACCTTGCACGTGGCTAAGAACACAAGAAGGTTCCACAGAACAACTGCAGTGTAGTCTTCCATGCCATATTGGCCACATGTACATAATTATTTGTGGCGGCAAGGGGCGGGATGGAGGCCACGCGCATGACACGACCAAGAACGCCCTGAAAAGTAACTGCTAAAGGAGCAATGACAATGCCCAGGACTTATTTGTTACCCTTATGTGAAACGCTTGTACTTTAACTTTGGTTAAAGGCTGGCGACACACATCACGAAGTTTGCTTGTAAGATATTTAGAACTCGTTTTATGATTATTTTTGAAAAAGGGATGCCTTTTTCATGTGGCATACGCTTTGGTTGTGTTTAACTTTTCATGCCTATATGGAGTCCTTTAAAAACAAGAACCGTAGAGGCCTCTGGAAGTGTATTGAACTTACCGGTTTGCTTGAGAAACTGTTCGTATCTTCTTTCATTTTGGTTTGTTCAGCGCCTCCTCATCGTTTGGTCCTGTTTTTCAGCCATATTGTGGTCTCGGGCAAGGCAACAATGCGCATATTAAATGCATACAAATGCAATGACATATACGAATACATAGAAAGCCATAGACATAAATACAAATCTATGCAATTCTGTGGTTTCTTATTGGCAACCAGTTGAAAAGGACACAAGCTATTGACAAGCAATCCTATACGTATTGTGCCTGTTTCAAGTTACTTCCTCTTCAGCTGTCTGTCATCCTTCTATTAAATGGCAAAAACTATGACCAGCATTTGGGCGCACGATTAAATTCCAGTGATTATCCTTATTGTACACGCCACAACCGAGAATAATGCATAATTATCAACCTACTACCAAGAATGGACCAAAAGCAATTCAAGCCATTTGAAATTTATCGCTGGTGCTGTTCTGCATTTTAAATGTCGCTCGGGGGCATAAATGTCCAATGCATTTCGCTGGCAATCACAATATGTCATCACTTCGCCGCAGCCAGCTACACAATAACAATGAAAAGCAAGTAAAAATGCTCCAATCTTGTATGGTCGACTACAAGACACCCTGTACTCTGAAATCAGCAAACACATCTTTCTACACAGAAAACATTTCGAACATAGTAATTCACAATAAGTGATTATGAATGCGCAATCAGTGATTAGTAAAGTACAATCTGTGTTTTACCCAGAGGATAAATAACCCCTAAGCAATGGTAGAATTGTCCCTAAGGCATAGATCTGTGATTAGTTAATCTAAGCTCGATTTTGTGCCCAATTTTTGTACCAGCTATCACTTTAATGTGTACTTATATGTGTAGACAAATTAAGGCTTTATTTTTAAAGTAATTTGCGAGGTTGTGGCGGAAGTAAAATATTAACAAGCTTCATCTGCATGTGGTATATAGGATCTACACGTTAACCCTGGTGATTTTAACTCGTATAGTCTTTCAGATCAATGTGTTCATTCAGAAGGACAAACAGACCGACTCGGCTTACTAAACAAGACAGTATATACTTCATTGGGTCGCAGATGCCTCTCTCTGCCTGTTACATATATTTTCATAAGTTAAAATGCCCATTTTCCCTGGTTTAAGGGTATATGAAACGCAATGAGGGGGAGGAGCTTGACTATGAAAGAACCGCAACTTGTTTTTCCTTTCTTGACAGAATTTAAGCCTCGCTATTGTTAAACTACCTCAGAGTAATTGTGCAAGTGTAGGACAGTTGTGGTGCCCTATTTCATTTGAAATGTTATTGTGGTTAAATAATCAAAGCTACTTTTAGCCCATTATGATGCTGCCACATTATACAGAGCCATATTTATCTGTGGGGGAGGTGACAAATTTAAATAATATCAAACAACTTTTCATTCAATGTTTACTTACAAATTATTATTTTTAACTTTACTGTGAATTTCAAACCCAGGAATTGTTGTTTTGCAAATTAAACTGCAATTAACTTCCCACCATCACGTACACATCCTACATCCTTTTATCTGACTTCTGTCCGTGGGGTGTTTATGAATGTTGAACAAATCTGAACACGCACACTTTCAAATAAAAAATAGATATTAATTTATGCTAGAAACGTTGCGCATCGTTGATATTCACAATTTGCAAATTGCAAATTTTAATTGTAGTTTTGGTTAAATATTAAACCACTGATTTAAATTCTGCCTGCTGTCTGCTCCTCCCTTCTCCCTTCTCCTCGGCAGCCAATTGGCCCCGTCCTTGAAAGCGTCAAGCGACAAGTTTCCATATACTTTTATTGCTAGTGTTTCCCAAGTTGGGCAGAAGTATTGTCAGCACGAGTAGGTGTGGAATGGGAACTTAGGTCTGAGGGCTGCCACTCAATCGTGGAGGGTGAAGGGGGCAGAGAGGGATGTTCCTTCCACAGTACCGCGCTCTGATTGTGCATGCAAAGTGTTTGTGTGACAATTGCGCCACATCTTGGGCCACTCAAGTTCTGCTTTCACGACAGCCAAGTTGCACGTCATCATCGCCCCATCATCATCATCATCATCAGCATCATCTTCATCCACATCGTCATCATCTTCAACGTGTTACAAATCAACGAAAATGGCTTTGGTAATTGTGCCAGCGAGCGAGCAAGAGGCGATGCTAAAAAAAATCAAGAAAACTTTCAATTCGTCGTCACTTTTTACATTTTCATTACATATTTTCGTGTTTTTTTCTTTCTTCATTTTTTTTATTTTTTTGTCATATTATTTTTTGTATTTTTTGTTGGCTCTTGGCTTTGTGCGCACTCTTGAAATCACAGGGCGGCTTTTGAAACGTTGCCAAAATGTGCGACCACACTTACAGGCACCTCCCCCCGCCCGTCCGTGCCCTCTCCTCCGGTTCGACCACAAAATGGATGCCTTGGGTGGCCATTTTATCAGCGCGCATAAAATTCTCATTGGGTTGCCAAGTATAATTCAAATTTTAATATTTATTAACAGCCGTCGTCGTAGCCGTTTGCCTGTTTTCCTATGCAAATCTAATTCAATTTTGTGGCATCGCTCAATGGCCTTTTGATTGCGTTTGCATTGGCATCAGAGCTTTGGTCATTGGCCATTGTTATTGTCCACTTTTTGACCAATTTTATATATATATATATATATATATATATATATATATTTGTAATACGCAACGTGTGGCCTGCTTAATGTCAGCTGAAAACAATTAAAGTGTTTTAAGTCTTCAAGCAGAGCTGACATGCAAGTTTCGATTTGCTAATGTTCATTTGGTTGACTGACTGACAGTCCGACAGTCAGACAGACAAACAGACAGCGACTTTCAATGCCAATTAGTTGCTGTTACTTGCCCGTTACTTGAGCTCTTCAATTTCATTCCAGAGACACACGCGCACTTATCGATTTTCAATCATTGCTCTACATCTGTCCAGAGTAACGCCCTCCCCATCCCATGTCTTCCTCCTTGCCCTGTTCTGTTTAGTTTGTGCGTCTTCCTGTCGGTCTGTTAGTTGCTTGGTTATTTACGGCCAGCGGCAATTAAATAATCAAGTCAATCAAACCATTTAAATGTGTTTAACTTCACCAGCTGTCATGGCTTACAAACTGATGCCCAGGTGTGCAAAAACGAGACTTTAGTGTTGCGTATGATAAAACTAAAGCCAACTGAATGCCCAGCAAATTATGCAATTTGAATACTATCAAGCATTGTAAGCAACAAGGATTTAATAAGGAACCTGGGGATTGCAACCATAATGCAAGCCATGAATTCTACGACTAATCATGTTAACCCTCTGGCCTCTGCTCTTCAATTTTGGGCTCATCTCCCACCTTGAAGATAGTGTATAGGCGGTGGTAAAAATAAATGGGAGAAATCGGGTAACTGGATATCCCTCTATTCACCGTCAAATTCCGTCAAAATTGTATTTTAAAGTTATATTATAATGAAATCATTTTTATCAACTCAAGCATTGTCCCACCTTGGGCGCCAATACTTACAGAATGTGTTTGCATTCAGAAAATCATTCGAGCTAAAGTTAACAAATAAGAAAACATTGCTCCAAACGCAGTAAAGGTCCGACACAGAAAGTAAACTCAGAAATTATTACATTTTGATTTAAAAAGTTGAAAAGCATTGCCCCACGTTGGGCGCCAAGGGAAGCAAAGTATTGCGAAGTATTGCAAAGTAAACACATTGCCACAAGAGTCACAAAGCAATTCTCACAGTTTTTAAATAATTTGCAGCCTGTTTACAGATTGAATCGCCCTTGTAAACACTTATTTACATGCCAGAGTACTTAGAGTTTCTCAACGGGCTTTTGCCTGTGTTATTTGGTTTTACATTTATGCATGCTGTGATTGTCATATACATATTCGTATTTGTGCAACAAATTGTGGCAAGTTTAATTAAAATACCAAATGAGCGAGCGTACCCCTCGCTGTAGCTGAAAGGAACCCGTTCTCTACGCTGCCGCTGACACTGACGGGCCAACACAAAGTTTGCTCCATCCTTTGGCAAGTCATTGGCCGTTGCCTTTGTGCAGCTGGCAGACAATTAAACTTGACAACCTGCCAGCGAGCTGAGCGATTTGAGTGGAATCTGAAAAATGCTAAGCAAGCCAAGTGGCCCAGTTTCAATTAGCTATAACCAGCGGCGGGCTGCAAATTAGTAAACATTCTCTTAGCCAAACTACGTGGCCAATGTCCAGGCCAAGCCAGGTCAGACCGGGCCAGTCCCGGTTACTTTGCTCTTTTTGTGCTCCCCATAGACGAACAGACATACAAGTGCCAGCTGTCAGCTCATTGGGAATACAAGTGCGAGTGTGGAATTTCTGATGAGGTCTCGTTCGGCTTTGGCATCGGCATCAGCATCAGCTTCAGCTTCAAACTTGCACCGCGGCCTGTTGATGTGTTGATGCTGCATTGCTGCTGCTGCTGCCGCTACTGCTGCTCCTCGACCCATTGCCGAGTTGCCATTGCCTGTTGTCAAGTGCTAGGTGGGTTATTGTGCACATGGTTTATGTTGCTGCTACTGCTACATGTGCATGCACTCGGCGCATGTCATGAGTGCCTGTCAAGTGCGCCTCAGTTCCAGCCTTCGTCTCCGTCTCCGTCTGCATATCCGGCTCCGCCTCCACCTCCACCTCCACCTACGCCTCCGCCTCCGCCTCCGCTTTAGTTGCAACAATCTGCGTAGCGTGGCCTTTTTGGTTTGCTGTGCGTTATGGCCTGTTTTTCTATTTGCCGTTTTGCACGTTGCATAGTCGAGTGGAAACTGAAATTCTGCAAATACTCGTATTTATAACAACGAGCCAAGCGAGGGGTCTGGCGCCCGAGCAGGGACTGAAATCGAAGGAAAAGCGTGCAGGGCGCAGGGAGCAGGGAGCACTGGTTGCAAGTGGCTGTTGGCAAACAAATCGAAGCTTTGTACAAGTGCTTGTATTATAGAACTTGTACCAGCCATTTTGTATTGGATTTACTCCACAGTTCAAAAATATTGCATTGGCCAATTGCGCAGCAGTCAAAGGGCTGCCGTCGCAAATTCAATTAAAAACCATTGCTTTGTTGCATTTAATTCAAAATTTCATAGAGCTTCTATGCCACAACACACACACAACATAACACAGTCGGCAGTTTGTTAAACTTGCGTGCTGGAAGTATGTCTGAGTGTGTCTATGTGTGTATGTGTGTGTGTGTGTGTGTATGCGCTGTGCGAGTGTTTATTTGTGTCAAGGATGTGCACACAAAATCAATTATTTTGTAAGCAGGCAAACGCACAGTGGCAACTGCAACTGCAACTGCTCCTGGCTGCCATGTGCAATATGATTACATCATTTTCACTGCCAGCTGAGGCAAACAGCAGCAGCAACAGCACACACACAGACGCACACACACACACACCAACTCAATACCAATGCCTCAACAGACAGACATGCCAAATTGCAGTTGAATGCGAGCGCTGTCATAAATTTCCGCTCTGGGTTTGACGACGACCAAGCTGAAGGCGTCTCCTGCTCGCCACTTGAATGGCAAATCGTTGCGAGCAATGAAACTTGTGGCCGCCAGGGATTTGGACAGCCTGCAATAACACTGATTGAATGCGCCTGGCCGCAGGGCAACTGGCCAACTGGGCAATGGGCGGCCTGTCGCGGGCGGCTGTTGCCAGTTTCCTGACATACCAATGTTGGCGCCCGAGCAGGGACCGACACACACACAAACACAAATACACACACAGAGAGAGCTATTGGTATTTCCGTTTCGAGCTCAATGTACTTCTTGATGCCAGAAATAAGTAAAGTGCTTCAGGTTGCCATAAGAAATTCATAGGCATATCCTTCTCACTGTCACGACTTACAGCAATTGAAGCCGTTTTTTTCTTTTTGTGTCTGAATGGCAATTCATTTCAGTTATGTGAAACCTTGCTCACACAAACTGTTTCAGATTGAAGATTGCAACATTGATTATGGTTATGTTCAAGCTGAAATTAAATTGCACAACAAATATGATATCCTACACAATGAAATTAGAACTTGTGTAGCTTGTGTATTGGATTGCAAACTGGGTTTAAGGCGAACTGATATGGCCTCGAAAACAAAGTCAACTAAATGAGTTAGTTTGTTTACTGAGAATATTAGTTGCATGGAATCAATTTCCTGTATGGCCTTAGCTTTAATTAATAATGCAATTATATTACAATTTGAAGTTAAAGCTTAATTTCAACAAACCTGAACTTTCTACCTGCATATTGTAGGTTGAGTTATCCTCGACCCGGCTGTCTTAAATGTCGGAGTAAACTGCCTGCACATTAACTACACGAAGTTCAATTAGTTTGTTAGCCTAATTAGCTTGGCTTAGAGGGCGCTGTCTACAGGCATCCCCGCCACCTGCCACCTGCCCCCGTAAGGTGCAACTTTCGCTGCGGCCACATCCGTTAATTACCCGACAAATTGCAGTGCAATTTGCATGAAGCCGCCAGTTGGCAGTTGTTTGAGCAACTTTAGTGGCAACATGCAAATGGTGTCTGGTCACGGCATCAATTGGGTGGCATTCAACCTGAAGCTGCCACGATTTGTGGCTGAGACATGCATTGATTAAGAAATTTGGAGAGAGAGAGGGAGAGAGAGCGCTGCACACAAAACAATTACAATACATAAACAGCGAGCGAGCTAAAGTCAGTGCACGTTCCATGTCCAGATCCTCGCCCCAGATCCACGCCCACTCCGGAGGAGCACCATACAAGTTAATGCAATTATGTGCGGGGCGTAACAATCCAGAGCTCAACGCTCGGCACGTAAATTGCCGTGGGACCAACTTAAGTGGAGCGCTATTCAGTGCCCCAACCCCTCCCCAACTAAAGCTGGCACAGAAGCCACATTCGCTTGGCATTTGGATTTTTTATTCTCTCCACCCATTTTGAACTCTGCGCAGAGCGTAAATTATTCAATGAGCATTGTTGAAAAGTTGCAAATGAAATTCAGCTGAAGAATTTCATTACGAGTTGAACTGCTAAACAAACGGGAATTGCAGCGAGTGGCGACTGGCGAGTGGAGTGTGGCGAGTGTGGCGAGGAAGTGGGGCAGGGAGGAGGCTTCGACTCCAAACAAATGCTGTTGTCCTGTGCGGCGACCCCCGAGAACTGTCCACAACTGTTTACAACTCATTTTATGAAATTAATGCCATTGTGCTGTCATTAGACACAGCTACAAATACAAATACAAATACTCGGTACATAAGCACTCGTATGCAAAAGTGCCGAGTGCCGAGTGCCGGTAAATGTTTGACAAATTAATGTTGATAAAATTGTGTGGCATAACGACAGGCACAAAGTCCCTCCCCTCCTTGCCACATTTGCCTGCTATTATTGTTTTTGTTGGTACACAAACAAATATAAATATACTTGTGTGAGTATCATTCACGTTGATGGACAGGTGCGTTGCCACATGCCGCATGCCACATGCCACATGCCACACCCACACTGGCTCTGGACTTTGGCCTTTGGCCTTGCTACCTAATTCGGGGCTTCGATTTTGGGGCGCGGTTTTCGTTTTTCATCACTTTTGTTTGACCGATAATGGGCTTACGGCCATATAGATTGACATATGCATAAATAATGAGTGATAAATACACGCGCTGTTTAAATATGATTAAAATAATGCCTTTGAGTGCTGCCAGTATTCTACCGATTTCCTTTTCCCAACTTACAAATTCACGCATATATTTGATGGATGGCCCTTGATAAGGGGGCACCACATAAATTCCACATTATTGTGTTCGCTTCAACTGCTGTTTGGCCAAATAATCGATCCACATTCGTGTGCTGGCTATTCCCTTGTGAATATATTTCATCATATTTTATATTGTGGTATTTGACAGTAGGGATTAACTACTTAATTTAATAGAATTCATTTTTATGCAACTCTAATTATATCTAAAAAGAAAACTAGTTTTTGACACTGACTAAGAATTGTCACTTTCAGTCAGCACATTCACCAGAACTGAATTGCTGACTGATTTCCGCTGACTGATTTGTATTTTAATCATATATTATATTGTTGCTATTTGACAGTAGGGAAAAACTACTTCATTTTTATGCAACTCTAATTATATCAATATATCTATAAAAGAAACTAGTTTCCGACATTGATTGATAATTGTCACTTTCAATGAGCGTGTTCACCAGAACTAATCGCTGACTGATTTCCGCTGACTGATTTGTATTTTAATCATATTTTATGTCTGGCTGTGGTGGTATTTGACAGTAGGGATAAACTACTTCATTTTTATGGAACTACTAATTATATCATATCAAATAAAAAACTAGTTTCCAACATTGATTAATAATTGTCACTTTCAATGAGCGTGTTCACCAGAACTAATTGCTGACTGATTTCCGCTGACTGATTTGTAATTTAATCTTATTTTATGTCTGGCTGTGGAGGTATTTGACAGTAGGGATAAACTACTTAATTTAATAGATTCATTTTTATGGAACTCTAATTATATCATCAAAAAAAAACTAGTTTCCGACATTGATTAAGAATTGTCACTTTCAGTGAGCGCATTCACCAGAACTAATCGCTGACTGATTTCCGCTGACTGATTTGTATTTTAATCATATTTTATATTGTGATATTTGACAGTAGGGATAAACTACATTCTTATGAAACTCAAATTATATAAAAAAAAACAAAAAACTAGTTTCCTATGTTGATGTTCACCAGAACTAATCGCTGACTGATTTCCGCTGACTGATTTGTACTTTCTGTTTTTTCGGCTATCTAAAACAAACTTATTTCGGACAATGACTAATAATTTCCCTTTTTAATGAGAGCGTGTTCACCAGAACTAATCGCTGACTGGATTTTATTTTCTAGTTTTTCTAGTTCTGCTGAATGATAATTTTTAAATTTTGTGCTAAATCTGAATTCTTTGTGCATAATATGCGCTTGCCGGAAAGCAGTTTCTCACTTGACAGATTCGACCATTACATGAGTTGTGCGTGTGTGTGTGTGTGTGAGTGTGTGTGTGCGTAAAAGAAACATTTAAATGATTTCTCCCAATTGGAGGTTTACGGCACCTTGGGGAGCACTCACTGAATAATGTACACAGCTCTGTAATTGTCCTGGCTGTGACTGCATGGGCAAACCTCTGCGCGCTGCTCAACGTTTCGTGATTTGTCCTTTACGCACGCTAATTTGACAGCAAACTGCCAGACACGGGCACCAGCAGTTATGATACGCCGTGTCAGCAGAATAACATTGCTTTTCTTCTACAAAATGCGTAATGACACTAGCTGAATATGGCACTTTAATCCAGGATTATTTATGCAATAAAGGCGAAAGGTGAATGGTATGGCGTTTAGCTTTGAGTGAAATTCATTGTATTCAGGCAACACATTAAGGCTTGGCCCTATGCGTTCACTCCCTTAAAAGCCATTTTTAGGGAACTTCTAGTATTCTTAGGGGGAAAAGTAAATTAGAAATAATTGTTAATCCAGTGTGGTAAAAGTTTCAAAGTGAATAAAACACATATATGTAAAGTAGAAGTGTCTGCAAAGAGAGCATTTAGATAGTTTGCGGTTGTTGGTTGTTGCTAAAACAATATAGAGTAATTCACTTTTAAGAAATGTAATTGTATTTATTTTTTAATAAGAGGCTTAACAATGAATTCTTATCCTACTACAATTAAAGAGCACTAGCTTTCAGCTCTTATTTATTTATTATATGTTCCTAAACATTGTGAAAATTACATAGGAACAAGTAGATAAGCTATAGCATTGGCCTTAACCTAAGTTTAATTACAATTGTTTACAATTGAAGTATATTTTTTATGTTTATTAATATATAATGGTGTAGATCTTGTGGGTGTATGATGAATTGGCATAGAATTGTATTGATTTTCCCCATTTCTACTAAGTTTGTATATGATTTTATACATTCTCTGTTTGTAATGATTATTAAAACTATTCTCTTGGGTATTGTAAATATGGCTAGCCATTATTTTCGACTTTCATTGATTCCATTTGCTCAGAAATATTCTCAACTTGATATCTGATTCTCTAGTTGAGTTGTGATAGAATTCTAAAAACTTATTCACACATTTTCATGAGACATTGGGCCTGTTCAGCAGGACTAATCGCTGACCGATTTCCGCTGACTTGCTAGCCGCTGACTGATTAGTTTTTGCTAAACGATTTGACAAGTCTGATTATTCATGATATTGATTTGTGATTCAATGAATTTTGATAGAAATCTTAAACTTTTAATAGGCAAAATCCAGCGTAAATCAGTCAGCGATGACTTCTGCTGAACAGGCCCATCAGCCATTGTTGTTTCCTTCGATTTGAGGCTTTTGGCATAATTCATTTGTGTATTTTTTAGTACATGTCCAAAGATACTTGAGAAATGAAAGCAAACATTGTAAGTTGCACAACTTTGGGCACACAATTGTTGTGTGTTTTTTATGATAATGCAACTGCGAATAGACAGCAGCAGGAAATAATAAACATAAATGACCGCGTAACGTGCATTTAATGAAGAGGTTGAGCGGGGGAGGGCAGAGAGTGGGCTAGAGGGGCGCAGGATGCAAGTCAGAGGCCATGTTTATGAATTTGACAACAAAGCCAGCGGCAATGGCAACAATATTTCCAAGCATCAAGGTGAAATGACAGTTGCTGCGGGAAAGTGCGGGGTAGTGGTGTTGTTGACGGGGTGCTACTCATATGCCTGTGTATATCGCGGCCCGTCAAGTGACAAACAATTATACGCAGGCCATAAACACCCGCCGTCACACCCAGCCCCCCCTTTTAACACCCCACAGCCTAACAGCCTACACTCCTCTAATCCCTGCACTCTATTGCTGCCTTGTCCCTTGCGGGCAATGTGGGCCTCTCTCTCTTTCTGTGTGTGTGTGTGTGTGAGGGTGTGTGTGTTGGCTGTCACTTTTTTACGCTTCTGCCATGCAAACACACACACACACACTCACACACATGCACACACGCACACACACTGCATTTGGAAATTTGAGTGCTGCTTGCGACATATTCCTCGCTGCTGCTGCTGTTGTTGACGTTGCTGTTGCTGTTGTTGTTGTTGTTGCTGTTTTGCACTTGCATTTTTCTTGCACCATTGTTGACAAGCGTTGAAATTTGACACACACACACACACACAGAGAGAGTGTACATGTGTGTGTGTTTGCGCTTTGTTTGAATTGCCTGTCGAGGTTAAGCTGTAACATTTAAAGTGTTGTCGGTTCCGTTGCCGTTGTTGTTGCTGTTGTTGTTGTTGTTGTTGTTGATGTTTCCATTGTTGTTGTTGGTGTTTAGCTCAAGTGCACTTTTGGTTGCTTCCTCTTTGGCTCTGACATTCGTCCATTCCATGTTGGCTGTTTTTCTTTTAGCGAATTTTAATTGTTTTGCCAAATATTTGTATACTCTCGAAAACCCAGCACAAGCTCAAAATTAACTGAAATTTACTCAAAATATTAATGTGGCTAGTTATATGTTGTTTTCAGGTTCAAAACTTAGTCAATAAATGGGCTTAATATGTTTTAATGTCAATGTTTCCATAAGTTGTTCGATTTGTAAAGCTAAAATGCACATATCAAAGTCATAATCTTATAGGATTATGATCTGTTGCCTTGTACAACTTGCCTTGGGTAGCTGAAAACTCGAATAAATAGACACTGTATGCTTTTTTCAACAAAAAATACAAGCCTGTTCCAAAATTCACTCTCGAATCAATTTCACGCAAAATTATGTAGCCTACTTTTTGGAGCAGTATAGAATTAAAAACCTTAGTTGTGTTCTACGCTATGGCTATGTTTTATTATATTATTATTATTACCAGACTGAACTGCATATGCAGATCTCACTTCGGTAGATTTCTTTATTTAAATCACCATTCTTATTATAATTAAAAATAAGTTTATAAGAAGTCATATCGTCCTAGGGAAAGCTTTGGGGACTCTCATCCAAACACAAATTGTTTCCTTCGTTCAAGAAAATGCGCTTATGTCCCATAGTTTGAATCAGATGGGGCTACAATAGATCATAGAAGATCAGGATATTAATACTTATTGCATTTTTAAACCATGCTAAAAGTGAGCTTTACATATTTCTGTGGATTGAATTCGAAAGTGAAATTCAGAACAGACTCGAATCTTATAATACCCATATTATTGAAGCATACTCTGGAATAACAGAGTCCTTTGGTTGGATGCAATGCAAATTGTGATTGAATTTAAGATAGGCATCATATGGATTGCATCATTATATCATGAAGCTGTCCTAGGAGCTGCCTAAGGAAAGACATTACGATATTGTTGCTGCCCTTTACATGCTCGTAGTTTATGATTTTGATAGGTGTGCCAGTGTATTGGTGGAGATGACGGCTTAGTTCCATCAACACTTGGCCCAAGCTGCCATGGGTCAAGTGCGGCCTGAGGCGGCGTCAACTCATTGTCTATGGCCAAAAGGAGAGACAACGCCTGCCAGCCTGCCAGCTTGCCAGCCTGCCTAACTGCCTGGCTGCCTAGGCTTATTAAACGAGAGCCCTTCAACTTGCAACATGCAGAGCAAACTACATAGACAAAGGCCTCAGTGCCACAAAGGACATTTAACTAGCTGTATGTGTGTGTGTGTGTGTGGTAGTGTGAGTGTGTATGTCTGCTATTAGCCATAATGCATACACTCCATTATGCTAGGGCTTTGTTTAAGGTTTTTTGTGCCTCGTTGATTAGAGGCAACGCACAGGCAACTTGTTGTTGCAAGCATAAGGAGCTTAAGCTTGACTGTCAGTCAGTTGGTCAGTCGCCAAGTTGATGACAACTTGCATAAGATATACATTTCCATGGCCAACAGAGTAAGATAGCTAAACAGAGAGAGAGAGAGAGAGAGTGAGACAGGGCTAGTGAGTGCCACACAAAACAGTTCTGGCTGTCGACTGTCCGCTGTCCTTAGACACATGAATGTTTTAGCTTTTGGCCACGTGTCTGGGGCAACTCATTGTTGCTGCAACAGCAGCAGCTGTTGCAATTTCAATCATCCACAGCTATGATGATGAATATTTTATGCCAAACATTTTCAAATTTTGTCTCTTTTTCTCTGGCTTAAAATCATTTTATACATTTTCCTCAACGGCTCAACGTGTCGTATGAGTAATGTGCATGTGGAATGCTTTTTCAATGCTAGCAACGTTTTTGTTTTTGTTTTTCTTCATTTTTTTTCTGTTGCTCTGGCCAACGGCATCAAATATTAGCATAAATGTCTTTAAAACGAATCTAACCGATTGTATTTTTCATGCCTCATTTTAGTCTGCTTTTCTATGGGTTTTTCTAATTGCACTTGCAAATTCTGACAACAAATTCAACGTCAGATGCACTTAACTATATTCATTTGTGGTTTTTAGCTATGCTACTTAAAGAGCTCGAACTGTTTGCTGCAGTCAAATAATGAAATTTTGATTGTTCAATAAGTAAGCTTATTCTTGTCATCTTTTGACATCAATAAATATTATATAATAAAGTGTTCATTGTTAAATAACAACATAAATCATAGAATTTTCAAAAGTGTGGACGGTGAAATAAGTGGGACTTGCCTTGAAAGCTATTTTTTTTTTTTTTTAGAATTCCCAAGCTGTTTAACCAATGAACAGTATATAGTAAAGTGATACTTAGCAAAGATTGAATGCATGAAGTATGTTTGCTAACTCTGCTGTCTCTCATTGTTTCATTCAGAGATCTAACTCATAGATATGTAATAATACTTTGAATAGTTCAGATAAGTCGATAGAATAGACCCCCTACTCAGATCTAACTTTCGGTCTTAAATAACTCAGCTGTTAATCATCTAATCTGATATGAAATTTGTAGCATAAATAGATAACGTGCTGAAATATAAGTGTGTGGAATACCAAAGCTATATCTTTGCTAATTTTATATGCATTTGGTACCAAAGTGCCCACATGTCAAATTTGGTATCTCTAGCTATTATAAACTCTGAGATCCATGGATAAATATACAGTAGAAACGACCAGGCGACTTCGCACTTCATGCTAATCAAGATTATATAAACTTGATGGGGTCGAAGATATCTGCTTTAGCCTGTTAAATTCACTTCTGAAAATTGATAATAAAAATTGAACAATTAACTGTATTCAATGTTAATTTCGCTTGAAAATCGCATTTATGTCGGTTGAAAATGCTCTTCCAGCTCATCTCACTTACTTGCTTTATAATTAAAAGTTATTATTTTGTTGAGAATTTTGTGTGCTGTGCTTCAGTTGAGGATTTGCCCTGCAGGTGAACCGTTTTAAAGTTGAGTCTTGGCTTAAAACAATTCAGCATAATTAAGTGTTAGCCAGCTTCAGTTCATTTGTGTATCATACCCAGACTCCAGCTCCCGTTTTCACCCCACCCTCCCTCCAAAAATCAAGCAAAACTTTTCATATTTTTCCCTTAAATTTTGCATTAACCGAAACTCTGAAAAGTTTTGCAAACTTCGCATTTATTTTGCATTTTCAAACTGTTTGAACAGCCATCGGACTGAAATGAGCGCAACTAATCAGCGCGGGGCAGCAAAAAGGATACAGTGCCGGAGGTACGGGGGGGAGGGGGCTGTTATGGTGGAGGTGGGGTGGGTTAGGTGGGGTTAACGTGGGAGGTTCTTGCCATACAAATTGTAATGTCAGTTCATTTTGTAATTTTTTATTTCGCTGTTGCGCATTGAAGAATTTATCTTGTTGCTGCCTTGTATTGTCCGTTAGCTGCCGTTAGCCAATCCCCTAACCCCTAACCCCCATTGCCTCCCTTTGTCCCCCAAGTCCTCCCCCTGTCGTATCTGCGCATAACCCCAACTCATCCCCGGGCACCTAGTGGGTCGCATTGTTGTGCACTGGGCCGCAGCTGGTCTGCCATTAAATCAACAATGGCGGCATGTACACGTGCTCCTCTCTGGCTGTGTGAGTGTGCGATACCCTGTAATATACAAACAAAAGGGTTGATTTGGGTCAGTTCTATTCACGGCAGTACACAACGTTGGTTGAGTGTAGTTATCAGAAATAGTTATATTTGGTAGAGCTACAATAATATCGATATTCGTATTATAGACATGGATACTATAGATATCGATAAATATATCGATGTTCCTGCTATAGATGTAGTTGGATATTTCAATGAAATATATCGATATTATCGATATTAGTTAGAAACTGTTTATCGAGGGCAAACGCATACAAACCAAATCGCATGCAATCCACATATAATTTATATTTATAATATGAATATATCTACTTTTAAAATAAAAGTAACACAATTTATGTTATGTTCATTCTAAAAATCCACATATCAACACTATTGTATCTTCAGGATGCTTCCTTCCTTCCCTCATTTGGATTGCTGTTTCAAGAAACTTGTGAGATGAAATCATCGTATTGAACAAGTTTAGGAAGACCACATTTTTTGACAATTTTTATCCGTCTAAAGGCAATGATGTTGCTCAAGACAATCAACTATAAATTCAATAACTTTTACGGCACATTCATCAAAACAAAGCAATTTTATAGTCTGTCACATTTACTGAAAACATCGATACCCAAATATATCGATTCCGATTAAAAACTGAAAATACCTTATAAGTACAGCCAGAGTGGCATTGCTATTATCTCCTTTGGAAAGGTTAATACTTTCTAGGTTTCTTTGTAAGCTGTATATCCGTTTATCCTTAATATTCCTTTCCTAGTATAAAGGATTTTCATATATCATATATATCACCTTATCAACTTGCTGCAGGACATCTGACAGTCTATCAATTGGGCAACCTTTGGCTATTTATAGGTACAAATGTGTGTTGTCGGTCATTGTATGATTTTTCATTTGGCTCACATTCACATTCACATTCGGATTCGTCCCTAACCTGACTTATTTGCTGCGTGCGTGCTGCTGAACTGAGAATCCGGAGAAACTTATTGTTATTACCCTGGAAAAACAGTTCTCTGGGCTCAGGCAATTGAGTTTTTATGCGTCGTTGATTGCTGCACATTTCTCACACACACACACACACACACCCGCACACACAGCTATGAAAGTTCAAATGCTCACACACACACACACACACACACACACACACAGTTGGAGTGACATGTAATATGGATATTCCTTGTAATGCAATTTGCACATCTTGGCGTGTCCTTTGCCGTTTCCACTTCTAGTTTTGATTCTGTTTTGAGATATGCTTTTGCTTTGGCTTCACTTTTGATTTAGTTTTGGAATTTGTTACAATTTCTTTTAGCTTCTTCTGTTTCTAGTTCTGTTTAAGGATGTGCTAGGTTTAAGTTTTAGTTGCTGTCACTTTCTCTGATTGTAGTTGTTTCGTTTTGGAATCTTTTTATGCTTTTGTTTCTGGTTTAGTTAGGAAATCTGTTTCTATTTCTTTTAAGTTCTTAATTTTCTTCTTTTTTAAGCTCTTTTTCGTGATCTGCTTTCGTTTCTGGTTCAGTTTTAGTTCCTGATTCTTTCTCTGATTGTAGTAGTTCCGTTTTGGAATCATTTAATCGTTTTTCGGTTCCCTATACCGTTTTTGTTTGATTCTACAATAGTTGTTCCATTTTGGAATAGTTTTTTAGCCTTATCTTTGGTTCTCTTGGGAAATCTGTTTCTATTTTTCTAAGTTCCTGGCTTGTCATCCTTTTTCCTCGTTCCTTTTTCGAGTTCGACTTTTCTCCAATCCCAGCTACGAATTCGAGTTCTGCTTCTGGTTTAGCTATATTTGGATAGATAATATTGCTGTTTCAGAATGTGTTTCTGGTTCTATAGTCTATCCGTTTCTGTTTCTGTTTCAGGATCTGTCCCACTTTCTGTTTCCGATAAGGCCTGCCTATTTGCTTCTGTTTCTGTTTCTGTTTCAGTTAATGTGTTTGGCTCCTTCGCCGACTCCGTCTCCGTGTTCGCGTCACATTCAGTAACTGTTTGGGGATCTGTTGGTCTTGGCTTTAAGTATAATCGCCTTAAATTTTAATGGCTCGCATGTGAATGCCATAAACGGTTGGCCAACACAGTTTCGCTTGGCTGTTCGTATTGATACGGCGCCGCCATAAAGTATGCTACGATAATTTTACTTCACATATTTTCTTTTTTTGTTCGCTTGGCGTGTTGTTGCTGCTGCTGCTGCTGCTGCTGCTGCTGGTGCTGCTTGAGTTTAATGCCGGGGCATGTGGAAAAGTGAAAAAGTGGAAAATTCCAACGAAGTGCGGTCATTTTAATAACGAAAAACATCAGCTCTTTATGCACTCATCACCATTGTTTTTGTTGTTGCTCGTTTCGTTGTTTGGCTTCTATTTTACTTGCTCTCGTTGTTGTTTTATTTTATGACTTTCGCTGTTGTTGTTCATGTACTTGCTGCTGTTGTTGTTATTGTTGTTGTTGTTGTTGTTGCTATTGTCGTTGTAGTTGTAGTTGTTGTTACTAGCTGCAAAAAACTTTTTCAATATACGAGAGTACTTTTTGTTTTCTACCCCGTTGCTTTGCTTGGGATTCCTTCTCTCTCCCTTACTCTCTAACTGCCTCTCTCTCTATCCCAGACACCCTGTGTGTATATGTGTGCGTGTGTGTGTGTGTGTATTCTCCACTAACCAGCTTCATTTTAAATAACCAGATTTCATTGCATTCGTATTTAATAAACAAGAATTCAATGCATTTATCTGTATTTTAACCTTTGCCATTTTTTGCTTGCATTATTTTCCTCAACTGTATGAAAATCACTTGAAACAGTTTCATCATTTTAATCTCTTTAAGCTTTTAATTGCCAGCTTAACTCGGATTACTTTTAAATGCTTTGTTTGCTGCCTGTCATTATTTTCCATAACTTTAACCTAGTCTCTTTACTTGGCACATATGGTTGAGAGCTCGGCTTTGGCTTATACTTTCTGATTACTTGCCAAAGTGTCAAATGGTCTTAACTTGGCTTGAAAGTTACCAATTTTCGGTTTTGTATGTGCACTACTTAATATGTCATGTGTGTCAGTTTAAAATGACAACAAATGAGTGAAATGGGCTGCTTAATAAGTTCTATTATTAATGTTGAAATTTCAACTAAAAGTCACCAGAAAAGTCACCAAACAACCAACTAATAGGTAGTGCACAGCGCTCAAGTTATCGTTTCGAAAGTTTGAGAAGAAACTATCGAACATAATTGTTATTTCCTAAATAAACTATCGATATAACTTTTGAACTTAATCTATTCAAGGAAACTGTTTTAATTGTTGCAAAACGAAATTGTTCTATTAATATTAATAAATTTGAAATATGAGCACAATATAAAGTAATTATTAACGATTTGGGTTTCACTAGAGATGTCAAACTTAAAAAGAAACTAAATGAGTAATCGATACTATCGATAGAATATATGTATATCTTTAACCTCATTATTATTAAAGCTTAACCTTTGACTATCGATAGAATATATGTATATCTTAAACCTAATTGCATTTGGCGAAATGTTACCTTAGGGAATTTAATTAATATTAAAGCTTAACCTTTTACTATCGATACTATCGATATATGTATATCTTTAACTTCACTGCATTTGGAGGAACTTTACATTTCTGAATGAAATTTATATTGTTTTGTTTTTAGATTTTACAACTAGTTTAAGCATTTTGTATGTAGTTTGTATGGTTAGGATTGCGAACTTGCCCAACCAGATTTGGTTGATGTCAACTAAAAATGACTTGATATAAGTGTGGGAAGAAGAAATAATAATAATAATAATGATTGATTTGATACAGGCATACAAATAATATCTACATTGTTAGAGGATTCTCCTCCCCAGGAGGTTGGATGAATTGATATTGAATTTTACACCTTTTCTCTTGATACTATCGATACTATCGATATATATCACTGACCTCACTGCATTTAAAGATATTTTACATTTCTGTTACAAATTTCCTAGAGGATTCTCCTACTGGGGAAGTTTGTAGGATAAATTGATATTAAATTTGACACCTTCTACTATCGATACTATCGATATTGATCACTGAACTCACTGCATTTAAAGATATTTTACATTTCTGTTTCAAATTGATATTAAAGCTAACATTGTTTACTCTCTTTTTATTGCAGGGTCAGTGCTCGGCTGGCACACTGCCCATGGCCTGGGTCGATGAGGGACCTGGTCCGCCAATCTGTCCACGTTCCTGTGCCGAACAGCAGCCGACGGATAGCAGCGCCAGCGGCAACGACGACTCCGCTGAGGCGCTCACCGATAATAAACTCAAGTATTTCATAAATGCAAATACGATTAACTATAAGTCGCCGCATACGCGTTTAAGTCACAGCAGCAGCAGCAGCAGCAGCAACAACAATAACTATAAAGCCATGTCCAGAATGCGACGTGAACGGGATCGAGATTGGGAGCTGGAGGATGCAACGGAGTCTGCCGCGTCACCGACGACCACAGAGCAGCAGGAGGAGGAGGAGGATGAGCTGGAGGCATCAACGACGCTGGCAGCAACGGCCAGCAGCGATGTGGAGCTGGAGGAGCATTCCCTGCCAACGCTGCTTTACAGTCACCTCCAAACACACGAGCAGCTCAGCGCCAACGAGCAGCAGCAGCAGCAGCAGCAGCAACAACACCAACAACAGCAACAACAACAACAACAGCAGCAAGAACAACAGTGCCTTGATTACCTGGACGATGCCGCCGAGACGAGTCCCAAGCATTTGTGCAACCTGTCTTCGCCAGGTGAGCTGGTGGCGCGACTGCGCAGCCTGCGTCTGCGCCACTGCTGCGAGCGCAGCGTGTTCAGTGCATTGCACACACTGGCGCTGAATGCAACCCTGACGGATCGCAAGGAGTGCGTCCGCCTGCTGACCGATCTGCTGGAAATGGACACCCTGGCCAATCGCATCACCTGCGAGCTGTCCGAGATCCTTTTCCGCTTCGACTGCCGGCAGGTGTATTCGCTGGTCAATCAGTGCGACGACTGCAAGGTGAGTACAGGCCAAAACTAGTTAAGAATTCGTATTTGTCCCCATGCCCCAGATCCACTCTTTCGATTATCTAGCGTGCGCGCTCGCATTACATCATGTTTTAATTAAATGCTGGGCAGTGGGCACAACACACAACTCGAACTCATTTAAATTCAGCCCGTTAACCCCAAAATGTGCCAAGCCCCAACCCCCAAGCTCCCTTTGCCACAGCCCTGCAAGACAAATGAAAACAAGCAGAAGTGTTACACATAGTAAGGCTCGACTATGAGATATCCTGCATTGAGTTTTGATAGTTTACAGTTGAACAATTCTTTATTTGACTGTCAACAGGACTCGAGAGCGTCCCTTAATCTGTTTGGCATAATTTTGAAATGTCTGTATCGAAAAGTGCTACAGATTATTTAGTTTTGTTAGAGATGGGCACTTTCAAGTTGAGACATTGTGATATCGATAGATCGATAGATCGTTTTGTGAGGGAAACCCAAATTAATATCTATAGTGTGTCCATCAGATTGTTATATTGAGGATTGGCTTCCCCTTTTCGTCTTGCACAAATTACTTCCTTGTACGAATATCGTATTATCGCATAAAATGTCAGTTTCACTAGACGAAGTCTCTTCTATTTGCAGCAGGTAAAGTCTTAACGTATTTTACATTTGAAAGTGTTTAATTTTATATTGAAAAGTATTCTATATTGCAGCATTGAATATGTTTACTGTCTTTAGCTTGATAACCATGTATTATTCCTTTACCTGCTACAAATTTTGGTTTCTTGTGGAACTCTTGTCCTTTTCAAGCGATTGTGGTGAAACTTCTAAGTTAGATAGCTCAGATATTCAAATAAACGTGTACCAAATTTAATAGTTATTGTGCTTTAAATTCTTTTTATAATAACTTGAGTGTTAAACAGGACTTTCCGAAATTTCTTATATACAAAGGAAGCATTTTCCCTCCCTAACCAATAAAATGCTTTCTAGACAACTGAGTTCAGAAAATGTTACAGTAGATCTTAAGGGTTGCCTAATAATACCTTCACCATATTAGTAATAGTAACCAAGTGTTTAATCTTGAAAGGAATTATAGAAAGTAAGAATTGTCTTTTATTAAGCAATGAAAATGCTTCAGGGAAACTCAGATGACGGGTTAGCTATAGGATCAACAGGGGTTAGAGAGATCTTATAGGTTGCTTTACAATACATTTGCAATCATATAAGTAATAGTTAGTCAACTGTTTAATCTTAAGTGAAAGGAAAGGTAGAAAATAAGAATTGTCTTTTATAAACCAATGAAAATGCTTCATAGAAAACTCAGATGAGGATCAGCTGTAGGATCAACAGGGGCTAGATAGTTCTTATAGGTTGCTTTACAATACCTTTACCATATTAGTAATAGTTAGTCAACTGTTTAATCTTAAGTGAAAGGAAAGGTAGAAAATAAGAATTGTCTTTTATAAACCAATGAAAATGTTTCATAGAAAACTCAGATGATGTGTTAGCTAGATAGCAGCAGGGGCTAGATAGATCTTATAGGTTGCTTTACAATAGCTTATTAGTAGCTTAAGTGTTTAATCTTGCGAGCTACCAACAATTTTAAACACTTTAATCTTGCAATTGGTATTTGAGACGCTATATACCAAATTTCATAACTCTACAGTTTGTAGTTACTGAGGTTGCTTGTTGAAGTTGAAGTTTGTGCTTATATATACTTTATAGAGTCGCATATGCCGCCTGCTGCTTGCAGCCTTGCTGAGTATGGCAAGCTGAGGGTTTCCTCCGGCTGCTGGTGCTGCTGCTGGTGTTGCTGCTGGTGCACAGTTTCCAGTTCCAACTCTCAGCTAAAGCCAAAATCTACGAAAGGGCTCAAACACTTCCGCGCGGCAACGTCGCGTCGCTGCGTGACATTTTTAGCTGCTCATTAATTATTGAAGTCGCCCCGCGACTAAACCCACAAAACTGGGCTGGCTTTTTTTTCTCCCCAAGTCCGGCAGCTGCCCACTTCAGAAATCCGCGCACAGCAGTTGTCCCCTCCCCCCACGGCCACTGCCCCAGCCACCCCTGCCCAGGGGTTTTATATTTCTGCTCGTAATTATCAGCGGCAGCTGAAAAAGCAACGCGTTGCGGTTAATTTGTGGCACTTAGAGGTCGCCAACTGGCAACTGAAGCTGCCCTGGCACATTTTTCAATGTCTGTGCAAACATTTGACTGCATATTTGATGGCCATTGCTCTCTGGCTGTGTGTGTGCGTGTGTGCGTGTGTGCGTGTGTAATTGGCCATTATTTGCTGCAGAACCTTAAACAACTTGCAAAAAGCAAGTGACCAACTGCAGTAGTTTAGTTCGAGGCTCTAACGATGTCACCAGACGACAAAGCTGAGCAGAGGTTGTCGACTGTCTAGGAGGGGGGTCTCCAAGGGGGTGGCTGGAGCGACAATGTGGCCGCTAATGAGCGCAGCTGGCAGAGCAAAGGAAAAGCTTTGCTGGAAAAATCTTGTGAATGGCTGGCGAACACGTTGCAAACATGTGAATTGCGCTGATTAAGAAAAACTTGAGGCAAATGCTAAGGAAGCAGCAACACACACACACACACGTACATACACACACACACGCACAGGCACAGAAATTTAAATTTAAATTACGCATACGCCCGGTGTGGCTGGCACACATTTAAATGCCTGCACACAAACACAACAACAAAGCGAAACTATCAAAAGCGGGTGGAGCCTGTAACAGCCCAGCCCCCTCCACCACCTAGACTCCCCCGCACCCCACACCCCCACCCCCACCTCCACATGGCCGCTTCGTGCGCCTACTCCAGGCAGCGGGCAGCCTTAACATGTTTCTAGTTCGAAACGCGGCTACTGTGGAAATCAGGTGATGCCAAGAGAGAGGCTGGCTCTCTTGCGAGAGCAAAAGAGCGCATAGTGTCAGCTGCTTGGCTCTCTCACTCTCTCTCGCTCTCTTCGTTGTTCGCTCTCTGTGTCTATTCGTATTCAGCGCTGCTCTCACATGACACCAAACATTTTCGTTCTGCAATTTTTCCGCAGTTTATATAAGATTTCTACTACAGCATTTTTTTTGTATACTCATTTTTAGCACCTGCCGTTTGTTGGCCATCTTTCAAATGCAGTTAGTTCATTCAGTTAGTGTGTCTATATGTGGGATACCAAATTTCACTTGGTTTTAACTTCTGCAAGACTTTTTAAGGACCTTTTTTGGCTTGGCACTTCCAGTCGCAACATTTCAAATTTGTAACTGCGCGCGCTGCGCCGCTGCTCTGCTCCACATTCAGCGGCTACAGCTTCCAATTGCCAAAAAAGAAAAAGGAAGAACATTTTGTAAAAGATGAACGAAAAAAGGAAAAAAAAACGAGGAAAAAATGAAACTACAGCCTCGCATTGGCTTCCAGTCAGCTCCTCGCACGTTTTGCACATGGCCAGGCGGGAGTTTGTGTAGCCTCTTGTAGGCTCTTGGAGGTTCCTTGTTGGTTCCTTTTGGGGGCCCATGCAGTTTGGACAGCTTTAAATTAATTAACTGCTACTTATCGATGTTGTGCCCCATATATCATAATTGCTATGTGTATTTATGATTAAGTTCACCGCAAGTCGTCTAATTAGTCAAAAGGACTCGCCTGACATTGTGGCCGACCGCAGGGCCGAAGCCAAAAGTGCCAGCACACACACATAGACAAACATACACACACACACACACACTCACTTACACTCACACCACCACCACACACCTAGCCCATTTTCATTTTTGGGTTACGAGTCTTTTGATGGTCAAATAAACGCAAATTAGTTGATGACCGGCCATAGAAACTGGCCTAAACGTTGTTAAGGCCCAGGCCCAGGCCCAGACCCAGGCAAAGCATATATTTATTTCATATTGCATACTTATTTGGGGGGATTTCAGCCAGAAACGTGCCAAGGGGTGCGGTTAAGGGATGAGCATTTAACAACTATTTTGCCAACTGAACTGAAATGAAAGTTGCTATTTGTTTGCATTTCAATGTCGAATTCCTCAACAGACATTCATATGCAAAGAATGTTCAAACTATTATGATAAACATAATTCCAATTCAACATTTTATATGGTTTAAATTCTTATTGAGAACAAGTTTCCAAAACTTACTACTTTCATGTCTGCATAGCAAATGTATGCCATTTAAATGTGACAGCTGTACAGGATAATCGCATATGTATAATTTTTGGGCTATAATTATTCTTAATTAACAGTTTAAGCATAACTGACAGTTGTTGCCAGCTTTGGTAGAACTTTTTATTTATAACTTTGGGGTTTTTTATAACTCTAAATTTCGGTGAGCGAAACTCTTTAAATACTTTTATATTTTAAAATATAATTTTAGAATAATTATTTTATTAAGTCTTCCAGTTTTAAATAAATTCAATATAAATAAGTAAAGCGTAGTTTTGGGAACATTTATAAATTTTAGAATCTTATTTTTTTAAATAATATTTTGCATATTTATTTAACTTGTGCACTACTACCATTTTGGCAGCTTAAACTAGTCTTACATATTTTTAAACCTACTTATATAAGCTATATAATATTCAATATAGCTAGAAGATGGACAGATATAGGGTTATTGCTATTATTTTATACGTATTTAGACTTATAGAATTTATAGAAGTTATATATATAAAATTAGAAGACATTACGTTGAGGTTTCATTTCCTGAGGGTGAAAGAAATCTTTAGTTTTAAGCTATATTCTGCTTTGACGAGTATGCTACACACTTTTCTGTGAATTTGATTAGGAATGAAACTTGGAACAAGCCTTTATATTTACATTTCCATACTATTTCCATACAGGTTTCCTTAAAGTTTAAACTGCATGAATAAACGGATGAGTTTTTTATACTTTCGCAACAATTAAAGCTAACTTCTCATAGTTTGCAATGTTGCACGTCAATGTTAGATAGTCTGACTGGGCAATAACCTTTTGCTATAATACATTTCTAAAAGTTCTTGTATAAGGCCATCATATTTACTTTTCGATACTATTTCGGATGAGTTTTTTATACTTTCGCAACAATTAAAGCAAATTTGTTATAGTTTGCAATGTTGCACCTCAATATTAGACAGTCTAACTGGCCAATAACCTTTTGGTATAATAAATTTCTAAAAGTTTCTGCTTAACTATTAAAAGCGCTTTATGCAAAAGTTTGATATGAACATTTAAAGCAAATTTGGGATAGTTTGCAATATTATATAGTCTGGCTGGCTGCTTACCTTTTAGTATTGTAATTTTCTAAAACTTCCTTGATAAGGCCATCATATTTACTTTTCGGATGAGTTTTTCTTATACTCTCGCAACAATTAAAGCAAACTTGATATAGTTTGCAATGTTGCTCGTCAATATTAGACAGTCTGACTGGCCAATAACCTTTTGGTATAATAAATTTTTAAAAGTTTCTGCTTAACTATTAAAAGCACTTTATGCAAAAGTTTGATATGAATATTTAAAGCAATTTTGGGATAGTTTGCAATATGGCACGTCAATATTAGATAGTCTGACTGGCTACTAATCTTTTAGTATTATAATTTTCTAAAACTTCCTTGATAAGGCCATCATATTATACTATTTCGGATGAGTTTTTCTTATACTCTCGCAACAATTAAAGCAAACTTGTCATAGTTTGCAATATTGCACCTCAATATTAGACAGTCTAACTGGCCAATAACCTTTTGGTATAATAAATTTCTAAAAGTTTCTGCTTAACTATTAAAAGCGCTTTATGCAAAACTCTGATATGATGTTAACACACAAGACTAGACAGAAATTGTGGCTGCATAGCCGAATAATGGGATGACGCATAGGTTCGGAGTTCGAAACCCAGTCAAGAAGTGGTTTTTAGCTTTCAATGTCAATGTTTCTATCAAAAATGTGATTTATGGTTGGAAAACCAAAAAAAAAAAAAAATGAAACCACTTAAAGAATAGTTAGAGGTTTGTTATGGCCAAGTTGATTTGCTTTTTTAAAACTCTTCTTTTGTTATTTGCAAGTTCATTTGTATTTTTTACAAACTCTTCTCTAAGCAGCTTTCGTTTCGTTGTTTTTTGTGTTTTTTGTTGTTTTTTAGAATCATTTTGAGCTTGCCTTTTCTCAGGCAATTCGTACGCACAGCAAAGTTCTTTGACCGGCTTCAAGGTTATGCCCAGTTGCTGCTTATGTATGTGTAAGTTTACATATGTGTATGTATATGTGCCTGCCCCCGCCGCTGCCCCGCCTGCTCCACTACTTTTCCCAGCTGTCGTTGCGTGTGATTCGCTTTTTAAGCAAAGTTCCTTACTTTTTTTTTTATCGCATTCTGTTGCTGGGCATCATTATAATCTATTCCCCATCGAAGATGTCGACACACACACACCACATACACACACACACACACACAGGCACACTCGAAGTGTGTGTAAATTTGCATTTTACATATAGAAAGAGAGGCAAACATATCACGGAGACTCTTACGTCATCGCTAGAGCGCGAAGGCGGCGTGCGGAGGAGGGCGGCGTTGAAAGAAAATTGTCAAAAGCGGAAGTAGCGTAATTTCATAAATGATTGATTACACACACTTTACACGCATTCTCACTTATGTGCACACACACACACACTCGAATGGTGTTTAGGCCTTTGTTGTTGTTGTCCAGAACAGGCGACAGCTGACACACTCACACACACACACAACTATTGCCGCTTTGTAGCGCCCTCTCGCCCCGGCAACCTCCATGTTCAGTTCTGCTATTTTATTTTTTTTGCCGCCGCCGCTGCTGCTTCTTCTTCTGCTCGTGGTTTTGGACACATGTGTGTGGCAAGGAAAACTTTGCTGTGCGGTTCCAATAATCTTTTTCTTTCGCCAGTATTATTTTTTTTTCCTCTTCTTTTTGCCATCAACATCAGCAGTTGCTGCTACCTTTTGCCACCCTTTGCCCCCGCCTAAACCCGCCATCTTTCTTATACTTTATGCGTCTTTGTTGTTGGGTATATACATATATATATATATATGTATGTGTATGTGTGTATGTATTTTTTTTCTGCGCTTTATTTACAATCTAATAATTTATCGACTTTTGCGTGGGCGCCGCGGCACGTTTACTGAATGGAAATGGAAATGGAACGTCAGGCAGCTAAATTGCGTATACGCTGCGTGGGCCGCCATGCAAATGAAAATGAAAATCCGAATGAAAACAAGCATAAGAATGAAAATGAAAATGAGAACGGACAAAAGACTTTGTTAGTTATGGCGCAGTGCAGCGAATGCTGCTAATGTGAAACAGCAGCCGCAGCAGCAGCGGCAGCAGCAGCAGCAGACAGCAACAGCAGACGATTAATCAATAAAACGAAACCTGATGAGCAGGATACACGGACATTCGAGCCACTGAGACAGACAGAGAGACACAACCCAGCAGGAAATACACAAATCTGATACACTTATGAGTTCTCAGTGTAATTATAGTTGATTTCTCAGTAGTTCGTAAGGCTGAAAGGCACAGGACAGAAGTTTTCGAATGCTTAGCTGACCAGTTGTGTGACTTTTTCAGCAGAAAGTAAGGCAACAAATCAGCAGCACTATTAATGAAATTCCTAGAATTCTTATGCCTCAAGGATTGTTTGTTTTAATACTTTCAGAGTTAGCCAGGCATAAGATTTCTCTTATCTCTCTTTCTGCAGTCAACAGTTAGGTAAGGCCTGAAAACGCACGTTGTTTTCAGTGCGTTTTTCATGACTAAATTAAAATAAAATAACAATCAGTTATTTAATTATTATTATGCCGGAATATGTATTTGTTTGTAATAAAGCTATTATAGTTGGAGATTAGAAAAAGTCTAGCTTTAGGCACATAAAGGTGCGAGTTCGAATCCCAGTCATGACTTTTGAGTTTCAATTTATGTTTTCAAGCAAAAGTTTTTGTTTTTAAATTAGTTGGCGTTTAGTTTAGTTACCGACACATAAAGCTGCAAGTTCGAAACCCAGTCATGACTTTTGATTCACAATTTATATTTTCAAGAAAAGTTTTTGGAGTTAAGCTAGTTGAAGGTTAGGAAAAGCCGAGCTCCAGTTACATAAAGCTGCAAGTTCGAAACCCAGTCATGACTTTTGTTTCACAATTTATATTTTCAAGCAAAGTTTTTGGTTTCAGCTAGTTTGAGGTTGGGAAAAGACGAGCTGCAGACACATAAAGCTGCAAGTTCGAAACCCAGTCACGACTTTTGATTCACAATTTATATTTTCAAGCAAAAGTTTTTGTTTTCAAACTAGTTGGCGCTTAGGTTGGTTTAGAATAGGTTTCGAACTTGCAGCTTCAGTGTCGGGCATAAAGCTGCAAGTTCGAAACCCATTCATAAATTTTAATTTTTAGTTAATATTGCCAGAGTTATTGTGAGCTATGTTAGCAATTGGTCTAAGCCGCATAGTCAAAAGACAATTTCAAGACAAAAGCTGAACTAGCATGTGGTATTCAGTGCCTTTGTCATGCCTACATTTGCAGCTGGGCGGCAGGGCAAAGGGTAGCAGCTAAATTGTTCCGGGCAGCTGCTGCTGCTGCTGCTGCGTTGACTGACAAGTCTTTGTGCAAACAGCAGCAGCAGCGCAATCACACACATAGACACACACCACACACACACACACCACACACACACAAGCTGGGACAATATGAAAAATGTTTTGGAAAACATGTTCGTAATCCACAATCGACAAAGATAAATCGCTTTTAGTGTGCTTCAAAGCATTTATTTAAATTTACGCTCTCTCTCTCTCTGTCTCTCTTGGCTCCCTTTCACTGCCGCACGCTCCCCGCACTCTCTCTCCCCTCTCTCTCTCTCTCTGGCAACCCCCTCTTGAGCTGCTCTCATATAATGACAGGCGCGTATCATCCAAACAAAAGGACAAAGCTAGTAGAGAACAGTTAGAAAAGTGAAAACCAAACCAAACCAAGCCAAACCGAACCGAAACGAACCAGAACAAACCGGAATGAACCCAAAGTGGATAAATGTGGAAGTAGGGAAAACTGATAAATGCTATCAGTTGGGTGCTAGCGGGGGGGCGCTGCCCCCGAGGGGCGCAGTAGTACGACAACAAAGCAAACGAATTACTGGCGAAATACTCAAGTGCCGGCGATTGTCTCATTTTTGTGTGTGTGTGTGTGTGTGTGTGTATGTGTGTAGTTGTTGTTGTTGTTGTTCTTGCTGAAGTTTAAATGCTGTCGTTTGTTATTGTTGTTGTTATTGCCGTTGTTATTGTTGTTGTAGTCTATCCCCTGCATAAGTTGACGTCATATGTGTCTATTCCTTAGTCACTCTGTCTGTCAGCCTGTCTGTCTGTCTGTCCGTCTCTCTGTCTGTCTGTTTGTGGATTTGTGCGTGTGTGTGCGTAACTGTAGCTGCGTATTAGTGTCATTCATACTTTGCGTTTTCTGTCTCCCTCTCTCTCTCTCTGTGTGAGTGTGTGTGTAGGTGTGTGTGAGTGCATGTAATGAATTGTGAATGACTCAGACGCCTAATGAATAAGATCATATATTTTTAAGTTACCTCCGTTATTATCTATATACATAGCTACGAAATAGAAATGGTATTGGGGTTATTAATAATAAAGGTGTGTTTCGAATTCCACTCCGAATCAATTCCACAGAATATCATGTAGCATACTTTTTGGAGTAGAATATAATTAAAAGCCTTGCTCTCTTGTGTATTCATTTATTTTATAGTCGTACCCAAAAGTATACTTTACATATTTCTGTAGAATTGAGTAGAAAGTGGAATTCAGAACAGGCCTGAATATATTTATTTGACAATTATGGATAATTCAATTAGAAGACATTACGCTGAGGTTCGACACACTGTTCTGTTTATTCCCACAACAATTTGAGTCAAGCCTGTGTATAAGAAAGGCGCTTGACAACACTATAAAATATAACAAAATATAATTGTATTTCTCCTCAAACTTTTTGCGTATAGAGGGGCAATAAGGTTTAGATTTTGATAAAAACCAAATTCAATCACTATTTAAAAGATATGATATTGATATCGCGTACACATATACTTTGACATGGTGTTTATGTGCTTCCAAAATTTGAAACCGATCGGATAATAAACACAAGAGTTATATGTATAGGAAAATATTGGTTCGTTTTGGTTTACACTTATTCAATCAATTTCGATTTTCTACATCATATTGGTGTTTATTTTAATATCACACACTTGGTTATCTAATGGTGGCTGCCTTATAGATTTTTTTCTGCTTATTTCCTCTATGCCCTCAGCCACACATGCGTCTCCCTCTCCCGCTGCCTTGGTATTCATCCTTTGTCCTGTCATAGACATATCATATCGTACACATTTATATTTATTTGCATAAATGCAGTGTTTAGTTTATTTTGCAGTTTCCGTCCGGTTGTCTGAATCAGTCAGGCGCAACTGATAGCCTTCCCTCCACCACCACAGCCCCTGCCGCTGCCTCTGTCCCTGCCCCTGCCCCAGCCCCAGCTTTGGTCCTTGTTTGTCTGCGCGTTTCCCATTCGTCGCCATTGTGCGACGTTGGCTGCCGGGAAAGGCGTCTGCGATTTGACAATGTGCAATGCCTGAGAATGGCGCCCAGCTGTAAACAGAATTTGTGGAGCACAGCGCGGCGAGTCGATGCGGGGGACGTGGGGTGGGGGTGGCATATCGGGTGCACATATGTTGGCACCATCTTGGGTTCTGTGCTGGCAAATTTCATGTGGCATTTCAATTATACATCTGAGCATATTTAAGCGGCTTTCTTCGCAGCAGCGCAATCAAATGAAAGTTTAATTAAAATTTGTTGCATTTACACTAAGGCTGCGTGTGTGTGCCTGTGTGTCTGCGTGTGTGTGTGTGTGCGTTGCATGAGAACTTGCAACGCTACATTAAATACAAATCAATTGCGCTTCACTGGCGCAACAATTGTGGCATGCAATGGATTGGCTTATCAAAGTTTTCTGGCTAATTTGCTAGGCATTTACACTATGTGCGGTGTTATATCCTTGATATCCTGGGGCACTTCTGGCTGCTCCACTGAATTACACTTGCAAACAAAAACATTGGCCGTAGTTCAGCTGCAAATTGGTGTCGGTTGCAACTTCAATTTGCAACAGCTTTTTGACAGCCTCTGCCTTTTTGCATCTGCCTAACTTTGCATTCCCTTTTAGCCTATTAGGCGGAGCGTACACCGACAGGAGGCAGGGGGACGTGGTGCGGACCTCATGCGTTGGCCCAGTTAATGGCTCTTTCCGGAATCTGTGCCAATAGCTGCTGTCGTAGCTGCTGCCTTTTGACATTACACACAATGTTGACGTAACACTTTCTCACTTTTATGGGCTGCCTTTAACGGAATTGTGCACAAAGTTGTGCTCTAAATGATGTTTAAATGTTTAATTGCAGCCCCTGCAGGGGAACAGTGTCAACTTTGAGGCATAACTTGCACACACACACACACACACACACACACGCACACAAGTTCATTTATAAGCGATTGAGCATAGAATTCCCAAACAGTTTAAGCATCCGAGGCCAAGTATTCAATTAGAGTTCGCCTCGAGAGACTGCAAAAGTTGAAAGTTCAAATAAGTTTGCTTTTCCAAAGGCAACCTACATGCATACTTATTTAAATGATAAAACTGTCTCTTGCTCTTGTTCGTGTGGCGTTGCCACCTGATCGAAATGTTGCACTTTTCACATGGGGAAATAGTAATTTTGGGAAACTTATTGTTTGATTATTCAAGGAGTTGACTTGTTCTTCTGCTTGAACTTACTTACTTATTTAAGTGATTAAACTATGTCTTCCTCTTCTGCATATGGCGTTGCCACCTGATCGAAATGTAAAACTCGTTACATGTTTTGTGGGAAATAGTACTTTTGGGAAACTTGTTAAATTTAAGAATTGACTTATACTTCTGCTCCGACCTGTTAATACTTATTCTATCCTATTTATTTGAATTGTAAAGTCCCAAATTCCGCCCGGAAACAGTTGACTTTCTTTTCTCCAGGTGTTTTTAAAGTGCGACCAAATTAAACTGGGGGTGATGTAAACCTCCACTTCGACCTGGTAATACTTATAGATTTTCCTATCGTATTAATATTTTGAGGTCCTAAGTACCATCCGGAATTTCGCCAGCTTCTTTTTAAGTGTGACCCACTTTAAGGACCTTAAAAATACTAAATTATTCAAAGAATTGACTGGGAAATAAGAACTGACTTATACTAGTAGCTGGGCTGTAGTAGCTGTAGTATATTTCCGCTCCGATATACTCATACTTTTCCTATAGTATTCCTATTTTGAAGTCCTTAAATCCGAAGGTAATTTTGCCAGCTACTTTTAAAGTGTGACCAAGTTTAAGGACCTTAAAAATACTAAATTATTCAAAGAATTGACGGGGAAATAAGAATTGACTTATAATAGAGCTGGGCGTGTAGTGTATTTCCCCTCCGACCTGGTAATACTCGAACTTTTCCTATCCTATTCCTATTTTGAAGTCCTTAAATCCGACGGTAATTTCGCCAGCTACTTTTAAAGTGTGACCAAATTTAAAGACCGTAAAAATATTAAATTATTTAAGGAATTGTCTTATACTTGAGCTGGGCATGGAGTAAACTTCCGCTCCGAGCTGGTAACACTTATACTTTTCCTATCTTATTCCCATTTTAAAGTTCCAAATTCCATTTCTCAGCTACGTTTAAAGTGTGACCAACTTAAAATACCGCAAAAATACTATAATGCTTAACACAATTTAAAGCTGCATCTAGAATGCCAAAATGCCATTGCATGCTAATCAGGATTTCGAAATATTGCAACCCAGGATGAGTTCTGTTGCCGGCGGGAATTTGTAACGTTCTCACACGCAAAGAAAAAAGAAACCCTCAACTTTCAAAGGTTAAGTGAAAATGTTTTCTGAAACTGCGGAATTCCCGTGGGTGGAAGGAACATCAGACGGCAATCTGGTGCTTAAATCTCAGTTAAAGTTCTAGGAAAATTGATACACTCATTTAGCGCAGTTTTCTCACCTTCTTGTCTGAGCTCTTTCATCAGCGCAGCATTTATTGGATAGACTTTTAGCCAGAGTCTGTAATAAGTGGAATGATCAGGTTTCATTTTAATGGCAAACTAAACCCAAGAACGGGGGGATTTTCGAACGCAAACTGCAGCCAAGTAGCAATTTGATGCTTTCAGGCTATGCAATTACAACACGAAGCTACTTTCTTTCTTTCTGTCTGTGTGTGTGAGTGTGTGTGTGTATGTGTGTGTGTGTGTGTGTAAGCTGGTTAACAAACTAAACAGAGCGAAGGAGGGACACGCAAAGAAGTGGCAGCAACACACTTGACCAACTGTGGCACGTGTTGTCGCATTGGCTATGGCTATAAGCGCAGGCACGGCCAATACACACACACACACACGCACACACATACACCTAAGTAATGCTTTTGGTCCAAGGATAAACTTTTATTTTTTATGCATGTTGCTTCTTTTTTTTGCCATCCTTTTGCAACGTTGCAAGCCATTGCGGGAACTGGTTCATTGCCTCGTTTGTTTTGTTTGCCACACGGTCACGTGTTACCTTCGTCTTCTTTGTCGAGTGCTGCAGCGCATAAGGCCAACCCCTTGCCACAGCCCCTCTTCCATACCCCCTTTTGGCCAACTACGTGCACTCGAGTGAAGCTCGGACGCGACGCATTCGCTGCACAATATTTAAAAGCCACAAAATCCCCACACAAAATGCCAACTTGTTAAGCATTTTCGCGCTTTAACATGTTGCAACACAAACTGTAGACAAAGTAGTGCCGCACGGGGCGAGGGCGAGGGGGGTGTAATTTAGCCATTAATTTAATTCATTTGCGCAAATTTGTTAGCCACAACAAATTGGCCAGTTTAATTGTAATGGGCCCCCGCTCATAACAGCTTACAAAAATTGTCGACGCTTTTTAGCAGCAATTTCTCAGCGCCTTAAAGTATGCAGCAGAAAAAGCAGTTGAAATGTCAACCGAAAAGGGGAGGACTTGAAATCTTCATGCCCCTCAGCCTGCCCTTCAGCTGCTGCTGCTCCACTTTGTTGTTGTAGCCAACATACACACACCCACACACACACACACACACACACACATACACAGAGTTGTTATTGTGTGCTGGGTTTTTGTTTTTGTAACGCGCTTGGTCAAATTTGCATTTTTAAGTGAAATTTTAACGTTGTGTGTGTGTGTGTTGTATGTGTTGTATGTGTGTTTGTGTTTGTGTGTGTGTGTTGTTTGTCCCCCGTTTCCAGTTTGTGTTTATGACGGATATGTAGCCCGACAAGTAGAGGAATTTATGTGTATAACCGTATCTACCTACGTACATAAATAACGGGCACACACTAACACACACACACACACACACGCACACCCACACACACTCTTCTACTATACTTTATATAAGATATACTTATATATGCAAATTTCACCGACATAAAGCATTTCCATTTGGTTTTTAATTAGCATTTACGTGAAAATCGCCTCAAAAAATGAGCTGCTCACAATTATATCAGCACTTAGCATTGGCTGGGTGTTTGGGGCAGTTAAGTGGCAGGAGTATGTTGCACAAGGAGATTTGAATAATAATCAGCAGCTGCAAATACTCAAAAGCCCCTTAGAAGTTCTCTTCATTAGAGACACAAAGAATTAATCCTGTTGAGCGTAAAAATGTACTAATTAGTCGACAAACATTTAGCGGCAACTGTTTTTTTAATCATGTCAGTTAATTTGCTAGTTCCTTTGACAGCTCTTTGCATTGCAAAAGGATACAGGAGATGTCCCTTTTTGTATGAGTGTCATTTAAGTGCTTTAAATGCATGTGTAGTAACACATGAGTTGCGCGTAAGAGCAATTTTAGGGCACTCTTTAACTGCAAATAACAAATATACATAACTAAATACAATCGAGTGAATTAAATATAGCCAAGGCTCTTCATATCAATACTTTTCAGTAATCGTTTGTCGAGGAAAACCAGTTTTTACTCCCTGTGCCCATAAAATGGGTAAAAAGAGAGTACTAAATCTGTGCAAATGTATGTAACAGGCAGAAGGAGACATCTCCGACCCTATAAGGTAATCTTCAGTATCAAAAGAGATTTCGATTTGGCCATGTCCTTCTCTGTCCGTCTGTCCGGATGATCGCGTCGATCCCAGCAACTATGAGCCCTAACCACTATTATTACTAGCAGACTGCACTGCCCTTGCCAGAAGAAGAAACAGGTACCTGGGTGGGTTTTTCCTTCAGACAAACGATATAGGTACTCTAGATCCGACCAAGATCCTGCATTCATGCAGGAGATAGGGTTGATGAGTGAGCTTCAGGCTTAGAAGGGGGCACAATAGATCTCATAGGTCGCAGTGCAACGCTCCCATCACTAATAATAATAATAATAACCACTATTAATTGGCACGGCAAGTTGTTTTATGATAGTTGAATCTTCAATGGCTTCTATTTATGTCAATCTGATACTTCAACATACAAACTTGTACTTTTTGCAAAGGTTATTTAATTACCTTTCATTTGATATTAAAACATGCACACATTTCATAAACAAAAAGCAAAAATTTTTATTTATATGAAACCACTTGATTAATACATGAAAAGTTCTTGACCGTGCCAATTAATAGTGTTTAGGGCTCGTATAAGAGCTAGAGACACCAAATTTAGAATGTATGTTTCTGTATACCATTCCCAGATCAAGTTTGTTTCCAATTTCAAAATTAGAGTACATCAATGAACGAATTTCTTTTATAAATCCAATAGGAATACATCAAACTAAAATATTACTTACCAGAAATATTAATATTGCGAAAAGCTGTTAAGAAACCAGCTGTTTCGACGGATTATCTCAAAGTTATGTGTATTTTTTGATGGTTTTCAAATGCACTTAGCTTAAACTAATATAACTTTTGGTAAAATTAGTATGATTGAATCTAAACTCTGACTATTGTATGTTGTATTTAACTAATGCCTTTGTCGTATTCCATAGTGATGCCATATGATTCTTAATTCCCACATTTTGGAGCAGAAGTTTCAATCAAAAACCTTTGTATTTTTTGCTGTTGAATGGCAAGTGCAATTCAGAACCAGCCTGATTGTTTACATAGTTCCAAATTTATATTTATTACACTGTAACATGTATGGCCATTATAAAATTGAATACCTTTTGTGCACATTTTGTCAATATTAGGTCGTTATGGCAAACGTTTTAACTGGTTTAATAACGAAAACATATTGAAAGGGAGAAAACCTTTTACAAAAATCTACAGCAACAAATTGCCATTAATAATTGGCAAGTCTGGCAATTTTGTATTAATTTTTAACAGATTTAAAATCAACGTTTATTGTTATTTATTATTTATGCACTGAACACTGAAAACTGAAAAGGGCGCACACAAGAAAAAAGCATAGCATACTTTTACGGGCAGGCGGGCACACAACGAGTGCCTGCTGTGTATGGCCACTGGGCGTGCGAAATTTGCTTTTATTACACATGTGTACACACACAAACACACAAACACACACGCCATTATGTAAATGGCTTATATAAAAGGCAAGCAGGCAGCCCAGTAACCAGTAACCAACAGCAACAACAACTGTCCCAAAACATTCACCCAGCCGCAGCTGTAATGCTACGTTGTTATAAAATTTACTGCAATGGTACAAATCAAATCATAACTTATTTGCATACATACGACTAGTGCAAAGGTTCTCTGTTTCACTGTGTACATATGTGTGTGTGTGTGTGTGTGGGGGGGGGGGTGTGTGTGTCTGCCATATCAATTACATTATATACTCCTACGATACGTTACGACTGCTGCATATGGTGTTTGTTTAGTGCGCCAAATCTTTGACCAATTCGGTCACGTTTCCATAACGCGCTGACCAAGTGAAAGTGTATTAAAATACTCGCATATGCCCCTAACACCCCTACCCCTGGCTGACCACAACGACGTTTTACTGAGGCCACTTTACTGTGGCTCATTTTGACGGCATGTGTTACTTAGAGATTGGGCTTGCCCCAGCCCTGCCCTGCTCTGTCCTGCCCTGCCCCGACTCGACTCCCCTAAAAACAAAATTGTAGCAGCGAGTGCGCTTAGAAATCCATAAAATATTTATGCTCCTCGTCCAGTCCAATTGAAGGGCAATGCTTGAAGCATGAACTCTCCAGTATATATACTCTGATATATACATATACATACATATATATACCCATAAGTGAGACCTTTGCCATAAACTTGTTCTGAGTTTGGAGCTGGGTTCTCATGCAAAGCAAACACACACAGAGAGTTGATTATGTGCTCTGTGTGCGTTGCCAACACAGGCCAACAGGCAAATTGTTCCAAACAATGCAGCTCAGATTGCTCTACACTAATTAACAACAGCCAAGAAAAGCAGCCAAGAAAATGCTAATTAGTTTGTGATTGGAACTTGCTTTTAGTGCTAATGTGTACAAAAGTTTTCAGACCACAACTCTAATAAAATATTTCTCAGCTCACTTAGTGTAAAGTTAGAGTTCTCAATCAGTTTAAGCAATGCATTTTATAAATGGTTTGCTTGAAATTGGCAGTCATTGAGATACCGATAGAGATTAATAAGCTGTTCCCTTGATCTCTCAGTTTCCTTTATAAGGAAGATTTTCTATAAACATTACCGCACTTTTAACATTTTCTTCCTATTTCATAGTTAATAGACTCTTTTTATATGCCTTGCTGTATATTTTATAGAAACATTGATTTTCAATAATACGGAAATAATTTCTTGACTGGAGTTCGAACCTTGGAGCTTATGTCACACCATTTAAGCAGTCGGAAATGCGTATAAAAAAATCTTACCTTATAAATAAAAAAAACTTATTGACTGGGTGTCGAACCTTGGAACTTGTGTTACACCCATGAAACAGTCGAAATATGCGCCTATTAAATAACTCAAATGATTTCGGTTTAAAAGAAAAACAATTTCTTGACTGGGTTTCGAACCTTGGAACGTATGTCACGCGTAGTATGCAGTCGAAATATGTGCCTATAAAGAACTACATTGAAATTTCTTTATAAATAAAACAATTTCTTAACTGGGTTTCGAACCTTGGAACTTATGCTACACCTATGAAATTGTCAAAAGGTGTGTCTATAAAACTTGCTTTATAAATAAAATCACTTTTATTGATTGGGTTTCGAACCATGGAGCTCGCACAACCTCTATTAAGCGTTTGAAATATGCGTATATAAAAGAGCTCAATTGAATTTATAGCTTCAAAACAGAACTAATGGGAAAACGGAATCATCTGCAGTGGCTCGCACATTTCAATGTTAAAGTGACGCTGTTAATGTTATGTTAATGTTAATGTTGATATATGCTTTATCTAGCCTGCCTTTCCCAATTCCTACAACTCTTGTTGCCCAGTGCTCTTTGTCAGACAGAAATACATCACTGAATGGCCCCCTGGGTCACTGGGGCCACTAAAACGTGAGCGTCGATTCGTAGCAACAAATTATTTATATATTTTTATTGCATGCCCCCGTACCCGGCCACGTCCCCGCACCCACAACCGGTCACACAGGCCACAGTTGGAGACTTTTGCGACTTGGCGACTTTGTTTGCTTTGTTTGTCTTAAGCGCAGTTCAATGGCACATGAAATTATGATAGTTACTCGTTCCGTTCGCCGTTCGCCGTTCGTCGTTCGGCATTCGAACTCGTAAATCTCCAGCCACAATGTCTGCTTGATTTGCCAAATATAAAAGCAATTCTTCTTGCCGTCCATTAACTTTTATGCGTGACTGTGTGTTTTTCAAAACATAATAAAAACAAATTCTATTATTTCCAACGGTCAATGACAGTGTGGTCAGTGCAAAGGTTTTTCTTTGTTCTTGCCGCAATCAAAGCGAACTCCCGCCTGGCACCCCGCATCCTGCACCCTGTCCCTAACCTTAACCCATTTACGACATTTAGGAGCAGAAACTCTTTGAATGCCGTTGGCCTCAAGGAGATTGTTCTTTGAAAGTTTTTTAAAAACAAAAAATATGGTTTATTTCAAAATATTATAAAAGCAAGTTTGGGTGAAGTTTGTTTAAAAAGTATTCTATTTAAAAATAAGGATAAATTCAGGATGTCCGCAATTGATTACAGATCAAATGGAGAGATTAATCTTGATAAAAGTAATGTATTTTTACTTTTGAACAAAATGATAATTTGCTGTATTTTTGATGAGGTTGAAGCGGTGGGAAAATCATTATAAGTCATTATACTGTCAAAGGGAAAGTTCCTTGAAATTTTGTTGACCATTTTTATAACAAAATTAACCAACTCATCACAGGCTCTATGCACTTTATGATTAAGTTCATATGCGGAATCGATTATATCAAGTCTTGACATTTTGAACATTTGTTTAAGGGTATTAAGTTAGTAAGTTAGTTAGAAAGGATAAAATCTGGATGTCCGCATTTGATTACAAGTAAAGTGCTGGGATTAATCTTGATAAAAGTAATGTATTTTTACTTTTCAACGACGTCTGGCAACTCTATTCATCGTGCTTACTCGTATGTTTTTTGTGCTCTAGTCAAATTGTCTTAAATTGTGCTAAAACTTATAAACCTTGGGACAAGTCCACTATATAGTGGCATAAAATACGTGCCTGTGCGCGGTATTGATAATTTATATAAATTGTGCAACAAAATCTAAGATCTATTAGATAAAAGACCAAACATTAAATTTTTCGCATATGTGCGCTTTGTGAGTGGTGTGTGCCAAACTTTCATTTTACAACACAGAAGCTCCACACAGGTTGCCACCGTGCAAAAAAGTGTGCTCCTTTTGTGCTACGCAACACTGAACTACCAAACAAACTATCGCCATAATCTAATTCATCGCAACATCAGAAAAACACACGCGAGTCAAAATAATCAAAACAGTCAAGATGGGGTTCCCACCCGATAAGGGGAAACCTTCAATGGACCCAAAATTTCTCATCATTAAATAAATAAAAAATACTTTTCAACGAAATGATAATTGTCTGTATTGTTTTGAACACCAAAATATGTAAGGGGATTAAGTTAGTAAGCTTAGATGCAGCGTCAGCTGATTATTATCTATAGGGAACATGTGTATTGTGACCTTTAAGATCTATTGTAAATCCCTCTAAGCGTTAAGCTAGCTCATTAACCCTATTTCCTTAACAAATGCAAGGACTTTCATCGAGTTACGACCTCCTATGTCCACTTTTTGATGGATATGTCTTCCCAGTAGCGTATTTCTTCTTTAGCAAGTGCAATGAGAATTCCTCCTCAAGTTTGTAGAATCAACTCTTAACTAATTAAAATCAGTTCAGTTTAATTCGAGTGTAAAGCTTCGTAGAAGTCAGCCTTTATAAATACACTGATTAAACAAAAACTGAAATATTTGCACAATTTGTATTTATTCACATTCTCATTTCATTTTATTTAAATGAATATTTTTATTGAGCGGTCATCACAAATTGGCAATAAAATTGCAGTTTTTGATTATGCAGTGGGCGTTGCATATACATACATACATTTATTCATTGCATTATGATAAGTATGAAAAGAGTATTCATCCACTAATTGTTTAATTGTAAAATCGCTTAAACTGCAAAGGAATGTAACGGCCGTTAGCGATAAAATTTGCACACAAGAGTCGCCACACGCATCATTACGCAAATATTGAATTTTGCAATATTTCGCAGCATTCCTCCACCTTTCCCCTCCTACAGTTGAAGCCACGTAGCACGCACACCACGTACACCATGCAAAATCCACAGGGCCAATCAAACGCACACACAGGCAAGGAGTGTAGGTTAAGGGATTTCAACGTTTAGTGGGGAGGGGGGTGCTGCTGCTAGGGGTAGTGGCTAAAGGATTCGCATCAATACGCCGCATAGCTTGGCGTTCCGGTCACAGCTGCCCCCGCTGTCGCCTCCGTCCGTCCGCCTGTCCATTCCGTTCTGCATGTGCATGTCAAAGTAATGGACGAAAACGAATTTCTGGCATACGTATAAAGCCATGCAACATCCCACCCACAAGCCCCAACTGCCACAGTGCCGCAGCGCCACACCGCCAGGAGTGTCGAGTTCTGGGTGTTGCCTGTTGGTTGTTGGGGCTGTCAAGTGTGGGGGACTTGGGGGCTTTGGGGTTGTCGGGTTGTCGGGTGTCTGCGGTGTCTGCGAACTGCGAGTGAATGACTTTTGCGCCTGGCATTTAAATGAAGGCGCAGCTTAAATGGATTTTGCAGTTGCCTTCTAGTACTAAGGGGCTAAGGAGGGGCTGAGGGGCTGAGGCTGAGTATGTGTGGGTAACTGGGCTATCTACTTAATGCCTTAGGCCTTTGCAGCCCAAAAATGGCAAAACGTATATTCTGATCTGGCATTTCATTTAAATTCGATTAAATTTCAAATGAAATTTCACCTGCATTTTGTTGGTTTTATGTTTTGTTGTTTTCTGGGTCGTTTTTTGTGTGTGTGAATTGTTGAGCTGCCTCTAATTAAGCACTGCATTTGTCGTCCTGCCTGCCACTAATTGAGTTGAGCCTTGCAACTTGTTCTCCAAGCATTGCACCTTCTGCCCCATGTCCCACTTGACAGACAGCCTCGCCGCTTGCCCCGCCGCCTGCTTATTTGGCCTGAATATAAAAAGAGGCAGCCAACGCGACTGTCTGCCATTAATGAAAAATACTTTTTGTAATTAAATAATAATTTTGTACCTTGTCTCTTTATGGGCTTGTCAAGATAACGAACTCCTTCTTGCTCCTTGCTACTTGCTACTTACGATGCCTGTTTCCTGTGGAATGCCAGCCAGAGTTCCCAGAACTGCCACGCCCGTACACATATATTTTGAGGTGACTGTCGTTTCTTTGCTGTGCCTAGGTCTTCAAGCCTTTAGATTGTACAGAATTTTCTACCTCCAAGGCAATCAATAGATACATACTCCTAAAGAACGTTCAAGAGACTTGCAAAGCAATATTACAAATTTTCACAGCTCTTTAATTTTGTTATTTATTTCTTTTTGCTTTTCATTTATATTATATTTTGTTTTTATTTTACTCATCTGCTGTCTGTTATAAGAAATACAGTCCTTTGAAAGAGTATGTGTAGACCAGAACTGAACAAGTAAGAATGCTATAGTTGCGTATACCCAACTACAAAACTTCCTGTACCCAGGTCAAAAATGTCCGTACATCTCGTTGAATATCTTCCGTATTTGTTATCCGATCGACTTGAAATTTAAAGAGTAGATTAAGAATGACTAAAGTATTGTACATGCCAAATCCCACAGCTATATCTTGAAAAATTTAGGTGTTAGCCGGTTTTTATCGAATAGAGGGGGAATGGGGGAGGAACCCGCTATCATGAACCTACATTCCAAATTTGGTGTCTCTAGCTTTAATAGTTGCTGAGACCGACGCGTTCATACATACGGACGGATCTTTTGATACTGGTCAAGAATATATATATTTCATACCGTCGGAGATGTCTCCTTCTGCCTGTTACGGGGAGTAAAAACTATCGATTATATTAAGAATGTTCTAAGGGATTTCTTTCTTTACATGGATATATTCTATTACCCAATTTTCCCCAACTAAGTTTGCATTCCTTTGTTATTAAAAATAAGCACTTACTGAAATTTTCATGAGAATTTCCCTTTACTCATAAAATGGGTTAAAAAGGCAAGAATTAAATCTTAAAAGCGACAAATTTGTGTTTCTTAAACACAATTTTATATGTGAATACAAATGCACTCGAAATGATGTACTTATCGATTACTGATACTCCTATCGATACCACGACTATCGATGCAGACTAATTAAACATAATATGAAGCACATAACGAGACTTATGCATAGCAGCAATGTGTTGAATATTAAGCACATAATTGCTGAAACAAGTGAATTAAATAGAATATCTAAAGGATCTTGAGCTGTTCATTCGAATTTCTTGGCTCTTTTAATGTTTATTGTGGTAAATTGTTGATGTCAAGAGGAAATTCTTGTTATAAGCACGTTTTGTTTCAAAGTGCAGGCTCCCAACTACATATATGCTGTGTGTGTGTGCTGCATGTCCTGTTTGTGCAGGATTTTACCTTTATTTTAAGCTGGCACACAGCACAATCCGACACAATCTCCACACACAAACTCCAACCCCATTTTATTAGATATTGCATGCTTGCACTTTGATTTGCCAGCAATTTTGTTGCTGTCCATCGAGCGAGTGAGGGAAACATTTTTTGTGGTACATTTATTTTGTATTTTTGTGCTTGTTTTATGAATTTGATTGCTGGTTGTTGTTTCATTTCATTTGGGGCTCTTGCTGCAGGTGTGTGAGCGTGTGAGCAGACCAAATGCCACAAGGATAACTATCCGACTTTAATTTCAATGGGTGCTTTATTGGACAGTGCCAATGCTTTTGCTGTTGTGTCCTCTGTAGCATCGATTGTATTTGCATATCACACACTGATGACTCTGGGCTTAGAAGTCTTTTTAGTGGCAGAAACACGTCGAGGCTGCCAAAGGCGCATAAGGCAAATATTTGGCCAGTCACTTGATTGGCCAAGTGCAACAAAATTCAGCAAAATAGGTGAAAATGCCATGCTTGATTGTCTAAATCAATTATGGCAATTATTTATACGTGAAAACAAACAGAAATGCAAATGCAAGCGCAAACACAGCAATAATTGAATTAAACTTTACTCAGCCTTCTATTATTGAACTGGATAAGCGATAACCATCGAAAATCAACTCATTTTACCAGCTAAATACACATAAATCACGTATACGCAGCGTTAAACGCCTTAATTGTTAAGCTAAGGCCCAAAGTTGCCTTCTGCCTGAGGCAGAGCAGCCGCAGCGCAGCTCAATGATAAATCAACTGCAATTCGATTGCAAATTCGAATTATGTATTACGAGCAAAACCAATTTCAGCTGAGTTAGGGCTCCAATGACACTAGCTGAAAGTGACAGCATATCGAGTATTTTTACAGAAATTTATAGATCAGAGCGGAGTGCTGCAGCTTAGTCATTTCTATAAGATTTAAACTTTAATTGAGCTATTACCTAGCAGCTTTAAAATAAAGCCTATTAAAGCTTCCTTAGGCTTAACTAATATTCAGTAACTTAGTAGATAATGACGCTCTCATGTGCTTTGAACCTTAATCCTATTGGAATCATATTCAGTATGATACTTATAGAAATGTGTAGAACTAAATTGACTGTTGTAGGATAGTCATTTCTATGAGCTTTAAGCTTTAATTGAGCTATTACTTAGCAGCTTTAAAATAAAGCTTATTACAGCTTCCTTAAGCTTAACTAAAACTCAGTTTTAATATGCAGTAACTAAGTAGAAACTAACGCTTTCATGTGCTTTGAAAGTTGCTTAAAGCCTTTATCCTATTGGCATCATATTCAGTATTATATTTATAGAAATGTGTAGAACAACAACAGTTGACTGTTGTAGGATAGTCATTTCTATGAGCTTTTAAGCTTTAATGCTTTTGAGTTATTATTTAGCAGCTTCAAAGCGAAGCCTAAACAAGCTTCTTTAAGCTTAACTGTTATTGAGACTAATATTCAGTAACTTAATCAGAAATGAAAGCTTTAATGTGATTTGAAAGCTGTTTGATGAGTTAAAACTATTGGAATCATATTCAGTATGATATTATATAAAGAGATAGAGCAAGAACAGAATGTTGCAGCTTTTAATCAATTCATCGAGCTTTAAGCTTCAATGCTATCAACATGTTATGCAAAATAAAGCTTCTTAAAGCTCTTCCAAGCTAAACTGAGATTAAGATAATTTTTAGTAACTTAAAATAAGATTTTTAAGCTTTAAAAAGTTCTTAAGCTTTAATGCCTGTGTATTCATATTCAGCAGGATATCATAAACAATCATAAAGCTTTCAAAGCTTTTGCTTGCAAAGCTGCTTAAAAACTGATACACTAAACGGTGTTTATTTGCGTAAAATAGCTGATTTTGTAGCTTTCTATTTCCCGCTATTTTCCCAATTCTCTTCCCCATTTTTCCAGATTAACCCTGCTTGATATCCTCTCGCTGCGTGCAATAAATTGTGTTGCATGTAACTAACCTATTTGGAACATATCTTATCTATTTGCAGGAAGCTTACCGTCGCTGGGTTTGCAGCACGCTGGTGCCGTATTTTGCCGAGCCGCAGGATGTGGATGCAGCGCCTCCGCCAGCCGATGACCTCGCGGCCAGAGGGGCAACACCACAAACGGTGGCGTTGGCGCCGGCAGGCAAAAGTAAACGTGGAGTGGTGATTGGGGGCGATAGCACGAGCGGCATCAAGCATAAATCTCAGAAATTAATCAGCAATAACAATAAATCAAATAACGGCAATAACATGAACGAGCGTCAGATTAATCAACAGCATGACGAGGACAATGAGCCCCAGAACGAGCCGCATAACAAGAATGCGAATCCGAATGCGAATGTGAATGAGAACGATGCGAATGTGGCCCAGGCATTCTACAATGTCGTTGGCATTGGCCAGCATCAGCTCCAGCTCCAGCTCCATCCCCAGCCCCAGCGTCAGCTCCAATCTCAGCTGCAGGCCCAGCCCCACAACAACAACAATAATAACAACAACAACAACAGAAACAACAACAGAGCAGCAATTGCTCAGCCACACGAAAAACAATTCAATAATTTCATATCGACTGCCAATAATGCGGATCCCAGCGCCTCGGATCCAGTGATATCAAAACTACAAAAGAGGTAACGTATCTCATTTCCGTAGCATTCTTAACCTCACTATTGTTGCATAACCAATTTTCAACCGGATTCCCCCCCCTTCCACCCTTTACAGATCAACACGCAAGGCAGAGTTCCGTAAGCGCCGCCGCATTCGACCCTGCCTCAGCGTGTGTCAAACTGTTGAACAAAAGTGCCCCTATCTGCTGCCCGCCGATCGCGCCCCCGCGCTGCCCACCCAATATGCCGGCGAGCCGACATTTTCATGCCTAGGTGAGTATAACATCTGAAATATATCAGTTTTGGGTTGGTTTGGGAAACACATATTATTTATAACACATGTTATACAAAACTATCATTTTAGTTTCTTTATTCCTTTGATCTATCTATCTTATGTTTCCTAGTTTTAGTTTTGGAAAGTTGGTGTCTATATATTTGAAAAATATACTTTTGCTTATGTATACTCCATTCCCAAAAGGAGCATACGTAATGTCCGTCTGTCTGTCTGTCTGCTAAACCATTCAATAGGCACTATAAGTATTGAAATTATATTGCCTCTTCCATTTTTGCCCCCGATAATCGCCATGCTCTATATGCCTTGTAATTTATGATCAATATGAAATCAGAGTTACTGAAAATATCAGAAACAAGTAAGAACATTGCAGTCGAACGCACCCGACTGCAGAACCCTCTGTTCCCAGTCCTATATAATTTGGTTATTTGTGGGTTCGGAAAGAGACGCGAAAAAACAGTAGTCTGTATGTCAAATTTGATGACTCCTACCTGTACCCACACCTGGTGGGAGATATAGATTTTGCTCAATTGTGGAAGATTTGTCCAGGGGGTCAACATTAGTCTGTATGCCAAATATGGTGACTCTAGCTATGAAACTGTAGCAGATATACCGCTGTAAAAAACGTGTTTTGATCTTAGCATTTCATAAATTGAGGATATACACCAACATGTGTACCAAGTTTGGTTGCTCTAGCTTCAAGGGTGTGGAAAAAAATTGCGTTCATACGGACAGACGGAGAGACGCACATTTCGCAAACCCAATATACTATTATCCCTTCGGAAACATTGTATAAAAAGATACCACTAACTGGAAATAGAGAACAGAGAAATGTAGAAGACGGAAGCTTCCGAATTCAACGTTCTCCATTGTTTCTCATTGAACTTCCGATACGATATTTCTTAATTTTCTTTTATTTTGCTTCGGGAAGATATTTCTTTGGCTTTTATTTTTGTGTATACTTCTTTTCCTTCTGTTATTTGATTTGTGAAAAGCATTGGGAGAACAAAATCGGATAAAAAAGTAAAGAGTGAATAAATGGGAGTTTCTAACCATGTTGGAGTTAATAAAGGATGTCTAATGTGGTCATATGTGTGCTGGATGACAAGGATAAAGCAATGAAAGACGGAAAAAAGTGAATAAGAATGCTTTATGAATATGGATGTTAAAAAGTGGAGCATAAATGTTGAAAGACTGAACTTTAAGTGCAAACAGTTGAAGAACAAGGGATTATGAAGGAAACCCTGTTATTATTTGAATGTTTTGTTTGATTTACACACAAAAACCCAGCCAGCTCATACCCCCAGAACTGAAACTAGAGATACTCACGTACCCAACTCACTTGCAGATCAAAACATACCCGAGACCGGCGAGCAGCTGAAGAAGTCCAGCTATGGACCCAACGACTGCTGCTACAGCTACTGCGACGGACCCAAGGCGGGGATCTGCACCATCTGCCAGGAGTTCGCGCCCACTGCCGAGGGGGACAACAACGGGACGTCGTCCTTCAATGGGACCGGCCCGCGCGTCCACAACATAACGCTGACGATGAGGTCGCCGCCCGGGGAGCATGCGCGTGCCGCCAGCGTCTCTGTGGCGCTAAGGAACGTTACCCAGGCGCGGCCGGCTGGCTTTGAGCTGCTGGAACGATTGTCCTACTATGCGCGCCACGACAGCGTCTACTACTACGACGACGACGAGGACGAGGGCAGCGATATGCCCGAGATGGCGCTCTCCGACGGCTGTGCGGCGGTGCCATCGGTAACCACCCGCTGCGAGATACCCTACTATGCATCCGGTGTGGCGCCGTCGCAGCCAACGCAGCTGCTTGTCTGGCTGAGCGCCCTGCTCGGTCTGCTGAGCGCTGCGCAGCGCTGCGGCCGTACCCGTCCCACTGGCCGTGTGGACTGTGAGGCCAGCTGCCACGAGCTGTTGGCCAGCCCGAGTCCCAGCTCGAGTCCGAGTTCCAGTTCGAGTTCGAGTTGCAGTTCGAGTCCGAGCCGGGGCCGGCAGGCGCAACATGGCGCCAGCAGCAGGCGCATGCGAGACGATAGAGGAAACGGAAATGCATGCTACACTGCCAGCCGTCAGCAATCGTCCTGGCCGTGGGCGTGGGAATGGTCGTGGGGCTGGCCCTGGTCCTGGTCCTGGTCATGGGCACTGGCGTGGTCGTGGCCGTGTAGGAAAGCTCGACATTTCGGCGGCAGCAGCAGCAGAAGCAAATTCAAACGCCAGATGAGCTCTAGGGATAGTCGTATACTTAACTATAGAGACTTACAACTAATACGAATCAAGTGCAGCGATAGGAATAGGAACGCTAGAAATTATCGTTACTTCTACTACTACAACTACAACATAAACGATTGGTGGCGAAGATGGACGTGGTATTGGCGGGAAACCCCCGCTATTGGCGCCTTATAGTGCATGCAAATAGTATGCGGCCGCAGATTGCAGATTGCAGTTGAATGTCATTAATTGTATTTCGTACTCTAGAAAATTACTCGTAATGCTAGCTAATTTAAAACGAAACAAAACGAAATAATAACAACAACTGCAAATTGTCAGTTGAATGTATAAAACAAAAAACCAAAAAACAAAAAATATAAAAATATATAATATAAATTGAGGGTCGTTCGCCTGCCAATTTTGGAGCCAAGTAAAAGAGAAAAATGAAAGTAACGAAAATAATATGAGAAATGAGAAAGAAAACCCAAAACATGAAATGAAACGTTTTGAAATGGAAAAGCAAAGAAAAACACTTTAAATATTTATGGTCCTCTTTCAAGTGAAATATAAATAACAAACAAAAAAAAGAAACCAAATATATAAAAGTAAATAAATTATAAATCTCTATTAAAACATAAAAATAGCATATTTTATTACAACTAGAAACAATGAATATTAATATTTAATTAAACAAATAACAACTGCCACAAAAATAGGTTTTTTAGGTAAACATTAAACAAAAACAAAAACAAAAAACAAAAAAACGAAACCCAAAAGGATAAACAAAAAACCAAAACCACAAAGAAAACATTTAACAAAAGTATATGAGAAAACAAAATAAAAAACAAAAAAACAAAAATGATACATAAATATACATAGTTATAAACTTAAATAAAGGCAAAGAAAAAGAAAAAAGCGAAAAAACGACAAAATCTTAGGTTAGCTAAAACGAAAAAAAAATTACAAAAAACATAAAAAACGAAACAACAACAAACATAAATAAAAAATGAAATTTACAACTAGACTAAAGAAATTTAAATACAACATAAAAACACACACAACGCGCTGCAAACCAGATGAAATAAACGATTAGCAAACAATTCCATCAAAATAATTAAAAAAACACAGATCTGAAACACACACACAACACACACACACACATTTCAGTATTCAAATTGACATACATATAAGCCGCTTATCAAACCACTTTCAAAGTACATAAAACATTACAAAAACAAATATGAAACATGAAAAACTTTACTTATTGCATAAATTAGTTTAAAAACAAATCAAATAATATAATATAGTCACCAAAAGGAAGCGATTTGATAGATGATGATAACAAATAACATTGATGAGAAGATGAAGAACAAGAAACAACCAAAAATGTGTCTAAGATTGTCTTTATTTAGTTTTTAAACAAGAACTTTGTATAACCAAAAAGAAAAACCAAAAAAAAACAAAACAAAAACAAAACAAAACAATATAAAGCGCACAGTAAACTTAACTTTTAAGGTTCATAAACAAACATAGAAGCGAAAGAAGATGAAAACGATGAAAACGATGAAGTAGCATATGCATACGATTATTATACGAGGTTAGAGAAATGGGGATCTAAGGTATAGCTTAGGTATACATATACATAACAGAACGTGCAACGCATAACAACAACAACAACAACAAGAAGCTGAAGATTAAACAAGTTGAAGCTGACGATGAAAAGTTGATGAAGATGAAGATGATGATGAAGTAGCCGCAGTAACAACAACAAACATACCTACTATATAAATAGTGCATACAAATAATAATAATAATTTTTGTAATAAAGTTAACTCTATGTAGCGTACATATACATACATAAAACAAAAAAAAAACAAAACATAAATATATATATTATATATATTTATAATTAAACAATTTATCGTACATACTTGCAGCAAAAACCAAACAAAACAAAAAAAAACCAAAAATTGAACCTATAGGCAAACAATAACAAAATGATGAAGATGGAAAACAAAAGATGAACAAAATGAACATTATGGTATATAAGTATTATATGAGAATAATTAGTTACTAAATGAAATAAAACGATAGATGTATTTGGTATTAACTAATTGCCTATTGAATTAAGCATGTACCACCAACATGACAACTCTCAACACTCACCAAACTCTCTCACTTTTTCACTTCTTTACTACTTTCACCTTTTCACTTTCCCAGTTTCTAACAATCGCACATACTCGAGAGTTATTGGAACTACGCTTTGGTTCTTCTATTCTTTCTCTCTCTCTGTGTAGCTACATTTTCGTAAAGGTTTAAGCACTGCAGGCAGTACTGAGAACCCAATCTTGACAGATCTTTCTTATACCATGTACTACTACTTTCCACCCCCCACCACACTTTTGGCCAACTGACGCATTACTTTAACGGAAATATACATATATCTATTTGTTTTTTGAGGTGGAGCAGCACATTTAGTGTGTTTTGTTAGGTGTTGTTGTAGTTAACAAACTCTTAACGTAATTTAAAACAAAGCTCTTTAGTTGCACTAGTCACAAATGCTACTTAAGCAATAGATTAATCCTGCAGGGCAGCATTTTTCAAATTGTGTCCCACAATATTTTCAACTCTGCACTAAAATCATATACTTTTGTGTAAAAACAGCTTTGAAAGCACATGAAAGCTTCAATTAATCGAAAGCTCAAATTGCCCCTCTACAATATTTTCAACTCTGCACTAAAATCATATACTTTTGTGTAAAAAACAGCTTTGAAAGCACATGAAAGCTCACCTCAAGCTGAAAGCTCTAATTTCAAAGTTCTGCTAGTTTCATCTTTCAGCTAGTGTCATGCCGCCATAAACGAGTTGAAAACAATTTATTCTAAACTTCATGATGACACTTGAGCTACTCGTTCCCACCTGAGCTGAAGAGCTTGTGCTCCTAATTTCCATATCAATTATTCAATACAACAAACCTGCTATTTGCCTTTGTAAATACACACACACACACACATACATTTACACACACACAATGAAAAACTCGTTTAAAAGTATGCAATGCATTTGAATTTCAATTTTGTGTTTCCAACTAATTTATGAGAGTTCTTAGTATTTCTGTTGTTTTCCAAAATTGAGATATGAAAATTTACATAGACCCTTTTTTACTTGTACCAACTTGTACTCGTACTCGTACTCGATTTTTGTGTGTGTTTCTAATTAAGTGCGGTTTAAGTAGGACGAGAACGCATTATAATATTTCAAAGGGTATTAAAAAACGAGATGAGAAAACACAAAAAACATAAAAACAAAAACAAAAACAAAAAACAAAATAAAAACATTTCAAAGCGAGAGCCGCTGGCACAAATTGCGCGCATATGCAAATTGTTATGAATTATTGTGTACTTTTGTAAAACTTTTTGATATATATAATATAGTTAACATGAATAGATGCCTAAATAATAAATTAAATGTTAATTTATTTAAATGTAAACAATAAACAAACAAAAAATGAACACAAGTTGAAGAAGAAGTGTAAACAAATGAAGCGTTTGGCGATTTTGTATGCGTCTGTCTCTCAATGTCGAGCTGTGCTATATGATGATCCTACTGCCTGGGATTCAGGATCTGTAAGTGGATATGGATCTGGATCTGGATCAGGGACACGGACATGGAGAAATATCTGCAGCGTTTTTTGTAACGTTAACTAGTTGAATGCTAAATGATAATGTTATATAATTAATGCTAAATGATGATGATGATAATACGAAATTCAAGAAATACGGATGATTGAACATGAAATTACTTTACAACAACATTTACATTCAAGTTTTTGTGTACAAATGAATCAATTAATAAGCAAATGCCATTGCATCATTTTGGACATTTCATTCTCGTAATGTTGAACTCACTCAAAGTATGAACTTGAAACCGAAATCGAAACCAAAACAGAATCCAACTCGAGATCAATAAAGATAATTAGCACGAAAACCAAAAAACCAAAAGAAAACCAAAAGTATATAATATAATAAATGAAAACCAAAATATATACAATAATTTTATAAACGATGAGCAGCTGCTGAAACAACAACAACAGCAGCTGAAAGAAAAGAAAACAAAAATGTTATGGCAAGGTAGCAATTATTTTTTACAACAAAAACAAAACCTAACTATTTAATGTATGTAAAGAATGTAATGAAATTATAATATGAGTATGAAAACATTTTAAAAAATGAGGGAAACACGAAACCAAAAAATTCTTTTTAGGCCACGAAAACCAAAATTACATAATTCATGTGCCAAGCGAGAAATTATTCTATGTATCGTATTTGATATCATCACCAAAGCGAGCACAACAAAAACACATAAATAATGAAAGATTACAAAAAAATGAAAATGAAAAAAAAATACACACAAAAAAAAACTCATGTCAAATTTAATTAAATGCAAAAACAAGCATAAAATGTCAAATGGGTGCAAAGGATTTCAAATACTCTTACCAAAGTATTTCAAATGTGCACCTGCCCCACGACCCTGCCCACCCACTCCCCACCCACCCACCACCCACTCACCCACCCACCCATTTCCCCTCAACGCTCCCTCCCACTCTCTCACTCACACTCACACTCACTCTCTCGAGATGCCAACTAACAGCCAAACAGTTTGTTAGTTAAATAATAAATGAGACGTTATTAAGAAAACAGCTAAGAACTTTAAGAACTAATAAAAACTCAACTGAAATCTTCTGTACTTGTTAATTAACAACAACAAAAAAAGCCACATAGCAAAATCGAATAAAACAAATTTAAATTATAAACAAAATGAATGAACTATAAACCGTAAAACGACTTTAACTGAGCAGCCAAAGAGAAAAAACTTTCGTAAGGAACCCAAAAACCCCCAAAAAACAAAAAAAAGAAATACTTCAGCAGTCTAAAAACGATTTAAAAAACGAAACCCCAAGGATAAATTGAGAGATAAAGTAATAGAGTAATACTATGTAATGATAATAATAATAAATGAAACAACTGGCATAATTATGGTAATTGTAAAATAATTAAACAATGACGTAAACGTGAAAAGTGAAAATAATAAAAATAAATTGTTGTTATTGAATGTATTTGTATAGAAAATTATTATGATTATGACGATGAATAATAAATGATTACAAATAATAATTATTGTTCAAAAAAAAAACAAACAAAACAAAACAAAAAAAAAACCATACAAAATAATATATATACATATATATATGAGAACAATCTCTGGCTTACTTTTTATTCATCAGCTGCAAAGAAAACTCATCAACACTGCAACTCACGAATATACGAGCTTTGCGGAGCTTTCTAAGCACATGAAAGCTGCAAGCGAGCTTTTAGAATAAATGTTTTCATCAGCTGCAAAGAAAACTCATCAACACTTGTTGCCCAACACTGCAACTCACGAATATGCGAGCTTTACGGAGCTTTCTAAGCACATGGAAGCTGCAAGCGAGCTTTTAGAATAAATGTTTTCATCAGCTGCAAGGAAAACTCATCAACACTTGTTGCCCAACACTGCAACTCACGAATACACGAGCTTTGCGAAGCTTTCTAAGCACATGGAAGCTGCAAGCGAGCTTATAGAATAAATGTTTTCATCAGCTGCAAAGAAAACTTATCAACACTTGTTGCCCAACACTGCAACTCACGAATATGCGAGCTTTGCGGAGCTTTCCAAGCACATGAAAGCTGCAAGCGAGCTTAAAGCTTGTCTGTTTTGTAACGAGCTCAAGTTCTAAGCAGCTTCAACTTCAACATGACTGATTTTGCTGTGCTGCAGGATTAATCTTTTGGCTCTAAGCCTATTCCATCAGTTTCATCTCTTGGATTACTTTTGCTGCTTTCCAGTGTTAATCTTTCATGTAAGCTAAGCTTATAGTATCAGTTTTAACTGATAGATTGCTGCAGGATGAATCTTTCAGCTCAAGTCATCGGATTCTACAATTATAGTTGCAGTTCCACCCTTTCAAATTGCTGCACGATTAATCTTTCAGCTAAAGAACTCTAAACCTACCTTAACTACCAGGATATTCTCAGATTTCTTCTGCTATTCTATAGGACTAATCTTTCAGCTAATGCCAAAGGACTCGAAAGTTAGACTGCCAGTTTCAGCTATCAGCTAATGTCAATGGACTCTAAACTGTCAGCTTCAACTTTCAGATTTCTTGTGCTACTCTGTAGGACTAATCTTTCAGCTAATGTCATCGGGCTCTAAACCGCTTTGACCCGATTGTGTGCAGTGTGAAAAGCGCAAAGTTAGCGTGAAAAGAACGCGATGCGGTCGCGATTAATAAATACTTTCACTTTCAGGAGAAGGCAATGGGAAAGCCAAAGCAGACCCGCTGCCAGTTTCAGTGGGGCAACAACAAGCGCGTTGTAATTAGACGTGGGGCACAAAGGAGAGTCGAGGCAGCGGTCCAATTCGGTCGCTCGCTGGCCGAAGCAACAGCCGAAGTGGCCTCCTTCAGGTGTCGGGGCGGCAGCCGCTGTGCCACAGATTCAGATTCGTTTCGACTCGCGAAAGGGAAAGTACGAGCTGCGGACGCGCAACCGGCGTGGACAAAGTCACTTGCCACTTGCCACCTGCCACTTGCCGCCTGAAACCTGCCACTTGCCACAGTTGCGTGCCAGCAGTGCCAAGTCCAAGTGCGAGAGTTCGGGGTACGCACTTCACCTGTGTGTGTGTGTGCGAGTGTGTGTTTGCGACTGTGTGTTGTGCCTGGCCTGTGTGTAAAACTGTCCAAATATTTGCACGGGCCACACGGATAAACGTTAACGTTAACGAGCTGACGGTCAACTTGGCCCAAACGTTTTTTTGCAGCAGGCGCTGCGGCTGAAATTGCGGTTTGTTTTGCATACTTTTAGGCGGCCAGCCTGAAAACGGTCGGGAAAAGGTGGAAAAACAAGTGTGTGTGCCAAAAATACAAAATACAAACGTGTGCAAAAACTAATTACAATTTACTCGTACACAGCGTGTTTTTAGCCGTGTCAGCTCTATGCATGTTAATTATGGCCAACAGCATCTGAACGTGTTAGCCGACTCTCGCTTGACAGCCAACACGGCTTTTTACTTCCATTCAGCTGACAAATGTTTTCAACATGTCGCCCTCCTACTATAATCGCAAACCTCTCACAAAAGGTCAAACTTAATTGAAATTGGCACCATATTATTTTAGCGACAATATTAATCTGAATAGCTGAGTGCCAGCGAGTGCCTTCATTTCTATTCATGACTGGATTATTTTGTGTATTTATATTCAGGGAAAGGCTTACACAAAAAGGATTGCTCAACTGACATAGTGAAGCCCAGCTTCTATACATTTAATCTTATGTAAATATATGTTACCGAGTACTATAATATTTGTATACCATAGCAGAATAGGGTACCCTTTTGCGAAATTGTGTAATGGACTGAAGGAGACGCTTTCCGACCCAACAAAGTATATATATTCTGAATCAGCATGAAATAGCCAATTCGATATAGCGATGTCCGTCTGTCCGTCTGTTTCTATGCAAACTAGTCTCTCAGTTTGAAAGCTATCGTAATGAAACTTGGCACAGACCCTTCTTTTTGCTGCAGGCAGTACATATGCCGGAACCGGCCGGATCGGACCACTATAACATATAGCTGCCATAGGAACGATCGGTCGACAACTATGTTTTTGTATCATAAAATGTGTTGTTTATAAAGATATCCTTACCAAACTTTCCCAAACAAAGTCTCTAGAGAGTTTATACAATCTGACCGAATTTGGTCAAAATTGGACCATCGCTATATCAAACTTATTGTTTATACAAATATTTCATCCAAACTAAGTGAGAGTTTTCTTATACTTCAAATAGTTTCCTATAATTTCATCAAAATCGGACCACATTAAGTATTGTATAAAAATTAATTCCTGCTAGGTTATATAGCTTCGGCACTCCGAAGATAGCCGTCCTTTCTTCTTTTATTTAAGGATATTCATTCCAGACTTACATTACTAATAGAAAAGACAGAAGATATTGGTTCTTCTTTAAACGAATGTTAATAACAATCACTAAAATTCTTAGACTTATATTCTTAAACCTCAAGGCTTGTCAAACTAGTCCCTTAGCTTAAGAGCTATCTGAATGAAACTTGGCTCAGATGTTTCTTTTTGCTGCAGGCAGGATATATGTCGAAATTGGCCGGATCACATATAGCTGTCATAGGAAAGATCAATCGACAATTGATTTGTATGTAAAACTCTTTGGTTTCTTAAGATATCTCAACCAAACACATTCGTTCCAAATCTTAAATACATAGATAAGAATCGGGAACTATATTTTATAGCTGCTTTAGGAACAGTTGATTGAGTTGTTCTATATTGTTATGATTGATATTTGGTAAGCGCAATCAATACATTTTCTTCGATATTTCAAAAAGCAGAGGAGATTTCCGATTAGTCAGCGAATAGTTCTGCTGAATGACATCGCTTTCTATTACCAGTACTTTTGTCAAGGCTGAAAAGATTTACATGCGGATGAGTTTACTTCGTCATAATTTTTCATCTACAATTGATTGAATTGACATTTATTTCTGAATATTAAACATTTTCAATTCTTTTTTGTTGGGATTTTTAGCATATTCGTCAACTCTACATCTTGGAAAAAAATGTTTTTAGTTTGTAAATAGCAAAATTTGATTTGTAGTCTATAGCGGGCCTCAAAGTTAGTATTAAAAGATATGTTAAAACCTTAAAGCTGAGGTATTTCGTAGCTCCGACATATTTTATGGCAAATATTGAATGTATTTTGACTTGTAAATTAGCAAACCCATAGAAAATGTTCTTCGTTGACATTCAACTGTCATAACTTGGTCAAAAGCCAGCCGATTTAAAGGTATATTGATTTGCTAGTGTTTTACCCTATTAAGTGACTATTTATTCAAATTTCAATCACTTCTAAAAATAGTTATAATTTTGCAGTCTGTTTATTTCCCAGTCCATTAGTCATTAGAGTAAATCATCGTATTAAATATGCAATTAGCCAAATTAGCTAAACGTTTATCAATGAAGAGGGTTGCCAACTATAAATAAATAATTATATTAAGCAATTGGGAACTTGACAGCCATAACAAGAATCCCTGCCGCACTTTGGGGCATAAACTCAATTTGCTGTACTTGTAGATACAAATGTATCTGAGCTTAAAGCGTAGCTGAAATCTCATTAAAAAAAACATAAAAAAAAGTGCAAAATTAAGTGTTTAAAATGTTGCAAGTAAGCCAACAACACTCAACGTTGCCGGCATTGTTAATCAGCGCCCTTCTGCTCTGCGCATTAATAATTCAAACGCAACAACAAATCGACGACGCTGCGACTGCGGCAACGCCAACGCCAACTGCGGCAGCGACAGCGGCTGCGACTGCGGCTGCGAAGAAAGCTCAGCGAATACGCGAACCAAACGACGAGGCGGCTCGCAGTGTGGTGAATAACGCGTCAGTCGAGACGCGCAGCGGTAGGTACAGTTGTGGGGACTGTGGTGTGTTGAGCTTCAAAATAATTGAAGCCAGTTTCGATAGTATCGATAGCACATATCCAGGCTTTTACACTATCGATAAATTGATTTAAGTTCATTCATTATATTTTTGGCATTTTAGTAATGCATATTGCTGATTATTTTATTTTATTTAGAAACTATTTATATACTTAGTACTATATGATAGCTGTGTATCAGCAATAGCTGCCAGGGCCTTCAGCTGGATAACATTTTAGTAGGTACTTAAGTATGTAAATCTAGGGTTATTATTCCTAACTAGTATTTATTCACATTTTGTATTGTTTGATAAGTTTTGTTTGCTTGAATATCGTTGTATATCAGAGATTTTTTATTAGGAATTTTTAAGATCTTACATACATATGTATTCTTCATTAGGTTGTCCACTATCGATATATTCATATAAAGCCATTTTTCATATTTTTGGCATTCTAGAAATGCAGATTGTTGATTAAATGAGTTTAAATTCTAATAAGAGCTACAAAACTGAAAATATTATGTTGCCTACGCACTTTGACAGTACTTTTGCTCTTTATAACAATCGATACTATCGATAGGCAACGGTTTTGAAGGTTTTCAGCTATAGAGATGGGTATTGTAGACATGTTAACTACTCTATAACAGCTCAATTAACAGGCGCAGCGCCGCAGCGTTTGCCACGCAGCGTTTTCCATTTGCGCTGGAATCCCAATGAGAAGTTCATTGTGGAGAGCCGCGAGAGTCCGGCGATTAACTCATCAAAACTGGCGCCGCCGCCGCGACTCAAGGTGTCCAAGAACACCAAGCTGACGCTCAGCCCGAAGCTGTATCTGTGCCACGACAAGTACGCGGAGCAGTGCCTCAACAAGACCGCAGCGTTCCGGCAGCGTATCGTGCAGGCCTTCGAGCGTTCGATGAGCGAGTCCCTCAACGAGTCCAATCACTACAATGTGGACTATAAGCCCGTCTTCGGCGACAGCTTCGAGGAGCAGTACTATCCCTCCACCTGCCTGGTCATGGAGGCGGGTGTGCGGGTGCTGCGGCGCAGGGATGCGCCCTTTAACAAGCTGCCCTTCGGACGACTCTTTCCGCGCCAGAAACTCTTTCCCCATGCGAACAATATCAAGACCTGTGCGATTGTCTCCAGCGCCGGCTCGCTGGCTGGCTCCAAGCTGGGACGCTTTATAGGTGGGTCTTCTCGCAGTGTACGTCGGCAACTCGGAAGAACTGGCCCGATAACTCATTAATGATATATGGCACTTGTCTACTCCAATTTCGCTAGATACGCACGACATCGTCATGAGATTTAATCACGCACCAACCCGAGGACACGAAGTGGATGTTGGCAGCAAAACTACAATACGTGTCGTGAATTCCCAAGTAGGTGCCTAACTGCAGTTCCGCCCATTGCAATTCCCCACATGCCGTTTACCGATTACCGATTCCGATCTCTGATCTCTGATTACTGATTAACCATTCCAGGTGGTGACCAAGCCCGAGTTCGACTTCGCGCATGCGCCCATTTTTCGCAATGTCACGATTGCTGCCTGGGATCCAGGACGGTATAATGGCACCCTGGAGGACTGGCTGACCAGTGCCGACTACGATCTGTTCACCAACTATGAGATCTACCGACGACGCTATCCCAAATCACGCGCCTTTCTCATTGATCCCCATTCGGTGTGGCGCCTTTGGCAAAGCCTGCAAATGTTTGCCGGCAATCGAGCTATACGCCGTAATCCACCCAGTTCCGGATTTATAGGTGAGTGCCGTGTTAAGCAGATTAAGTAATATAATAGCTTGGATTACCTAACAACAGACAAAAGTTAAAAATGCTTCGAAAGCACATTAAAGCTTTAGGCGAGCTTAAGTTTATAACTTTTTAACATTCACCTAAAGCTTATTGAAGTTTTTACACCTTGATTGATATCATAGTCAATGCTTAAAACTATTCAATAAAAGCTTTAAGCTTTTTTAAGCTCACTTTAGATTAAAAGATCATCTAATTACAATTTAACAGTTTCAATATAAGCTCAAAGCGAGTTTTAATGCTTGTGAGAAATACATTAAAGCTCACTTAAAGTCTTAGGTGAAGCTTTAATAGGCTTTATTGTAAGTCGTAAATACAATTAAGCTCAATTTAAAGCTTCAAGTTCTTTATACTACTTGCAATATGACACAATTGAGCTCTCGCTCTACCCAATGGCAACTATTTCAAGTCTCTTCCGGATTAATCCAAAGTTCATTCAATTTTCTATCTCTCCGCAGGCTTGGCGCTGCTGCTGCCCCATTGCCCACAGGTGGACTTTGTGGAGTATGTGCCCTCGACGCGACTCAATGGACGCTGTCATTACTACAGCAAGGAGGTGAGTGGCTTGGAAACTTATTGTACCCACTGTTAACTCAATAAGCGGCAATCCTTAGATGAACTCCGCCTGCACATTTGGATCCTGGCATCCGCTGGCCGCCGAAAAGCTGATGGCCCTGGACATGAATGTCGCCGACGACATGTCCGTCTTCCAGTTTGGCATACTGCGCATCCGAAGGCCGGACAAGCTGCTCTGTGGCTTCAACTTCTTTGGCTACTGATGCGAAGAAAGATTCCAGAGACAATCAATGTGCATTTAATCAAGCGGTTTTCACAAGTGCAACACACAACAATTGTTATACACCTTTCAACTAGCTTACAATAAACTCGTATTTGCCTAAACTCGCAGCCGGAAGTTGGAGCATCCTTGGGGCTGTGGATCGCCCACGCGATGTGCTCGGCGGACAATGGAGCATTAAGTGCCTGTCACACTTCAATTTGATTGTTTGTTTGTTTACAACGCGTCCAAGTAAGTCCCAAAGTTCAGCTTGCTTGACTACCAAATACCCTATAAAAAGATACAGCAAAAACAGACAAGAGTAAGCAACTTTACGAGCTTTAGCTGTACATACTCTCCTCTTAAATTTAGTATAGGGTATGCTGCTGCATGTTTTAGCCATTAAATGCCATAACTGTTGTCTACACAGCAACCTGAGCGAAATATATATATTACTTCTGCAAAAGCCATGAGTGAGCGGGGAGCGGAGTGTGGCGCAGGCGAGACAGGAACAGTTGGAGTTTATGGATTGAGGGCGGGGCTGGGGCATTGCTCATTAATACGTGCTGCGGCGTCGCGGACGTGACGGGCATGCCAAAAGTCCCCAGGCGAGAAGACGAAGACGAACCAGCCCCGAAAACAGACAGTAAATAAATAAATAAAATTTAAAGCAAAAAAAATGATGATGGTACTTGGAGTACGCGGCGTATGCGCAATATTTGCTGTGCCTGTAACTGCAGTGGGGGCAATTAAATAAAATACTCGAATAAACATTTATATTAAAGATTTAAGCGAAAGCATTGAACCAGGAAGAAAGCACTTAAACAAACGAAAGTTATGGCCAGAAGGCGCAGCATCACTTAAATGCCAACAGAAACAGTTTTTTTTCTGCTTTTCTGTTTATCTGATTTTATTTTTCCCTTTTAGCTTTTTACCTGTCTGGCATATTAAAAAAGTGTCCACAGTGCGACAACAAATGCAGTTCCAATATCCAAGCCAAATAATACCAGAATGACAACCAAATACAGTCCAAGCGTAGTCAAACACACACACAAATTTGAGTTTTTGCAGGTGTAGCACACCCAAAGGGGTTCAAAAGCCCCAACAACAAAAAAAGAAGGTTCATCTAACCCGAGCTGACCAAAAAACTGCAGCTCGCATTTTATTTTATTTTATATTTATATACTATATTTGAAAACTCAACAATTTTTACTACCAACATCCATTTGCGAGTTTGTTTGACAAATGCAAATAGCATGTGGCATGTGGTTTCTTTATGTTTCTCTTGTGCCACATCTGCATTTCGCATTTTGCATTTCACATTTGTGTTTTGTGTTTTGCTTTTGTTTATTTGCAGCTCTTCGAATTCAATGAGTAAGTCAAGCATACCCCATACTCCCCCCTATTTGGTCAACATTTTTGATATGTTTTGATTGCCAACGCAATCTTTTCACAAGCGCCTTTTGCTCATGCGCGTTCAATGCCCGGTGAACGTGTTTGTAATTCTAAAAGCCGCCAAAATTATTAATTGTATATTTATAAGGCCATAAAGTCGGACGCCAAAGTGCCCGACGCTGTGCAATTCCCACCTTGCCCTGCTCTATTACTATTCTGTTTCCTTCCCGTCCCCAAACACGAGTAAAAGATAAGTAAGCTCTTAGGGGGCGCGCACACAGAAAGCGGAGCGGAGCGGAGCTGAAATGGCAAAACAGATATCTTTGTTTTTTTCTGCTAGTCAGCGAGCTGATTTATTAAACAAAACAACACATTTTGTCTGCAAGCAATGTTTTATTTGATAGATTCGAAGTCCTAGATGGGGAATACAATTTTTCACGCTTACAGTACGCTCTCTGTGTGCGCACGCCTGCTGAACAAGCTGAGCTTATCAGCTTGAAGCGGATAAGCACACGTCAACTCCGCTCCGCTCACTATGCACGCGAGCTTAGCTATAAAATGGTTTTTATTTTTAAATTTTTATCCAGCCATTTATTAAGTTTAACAGGCCAGGATCTACATATTTACAGTTCATAAATACTAACTAAGGACTAACTTAAAATAAGTATGTGAGAGAAAAAATAAAAATAAATAAAAATAAATTATGTGTTGTACATTATTAGAGGGTTCTCCTTCTGGGAAGGTCCTTTGGGTAGATGCGCTTCAGCCTGTCTGTTCAGTCTGTTGGCTAAGGAATTAGGATGGTTTGCTAGCCGCTTATTATAGCGACTGGAGTGTCGATTTCTTTGGTCACCGATTTGTCCCAGGTGTAGATCTCGCTCGATGAATAAGTCGGCTTAATCCTGAAGGATATTGAAAGGACATTACTTTTTATTCACGCAAGAATCTGGACTATCGACTGGCATTCAAAAATTTTCAATGTTTCAGCGAAAATACCAATTCTAATTTTCACATTTGCCAACATCGGAAGCTTAAACTGACAAGCGCCAAAATGCTCAAAAATACCAGGCGAACAGAAATAATCAGATGGTCGCTAAATAAAATAAACAGATTCTGTTTTTGATATCTCTAACAAATGGGTCATCCTAAAAGTATGCATTTGTAATTCTTCATAATTTTCATGGCTCGAAAGTCTCAATTTGCAAGCGTCAAAATGACTAAAAATACCAGGCGAACAGAAATCAGCAGAGGTCGCTAAATAGTATAACAGTTTCTGATTATTATACCAGTTTCTGCGTAGTATAACAGTTGCTGAACTTAACATTACTCTGCTAATAACAGATGGTTAACAGCAGGTTAACAGTGAGTTAACAGAAGGTTAACAGAATGTTAACAGAAGGTTAACAGAATGTTAACAGAGGGTTAACAGAGAGTTAACAGAATGTTAACAGGATTTTAACAGGATGTTAAGGGCAATTTTTCTATAACATCGCTGTTAACTCACTGTTAACTTGCTGTTAACCATCTGTTATTAGCAGAGTAATGTTAAATTCAGCAACTGTTATACTACGCAGAAACTGGTATAATAATCAGAAACTGTTATACTATTTAGCGACCTCTGCTGATTTCTGTTCGCCTGGTATTTTTGGGCATTTTGACGCTTGCAAATTGAGACTTTCGAGCCATGAAAATTATGAAGAATTACAAATGCATACTTTTAGGATGACCCATTTGTTGGAGGTATCAAAAACAGAATCTGTTTATTTTATTTAGCGACCATCTGATGATTTCTGTTCGCCTGGTATTTTTGGGCATTTTGGCGCTTGTCAATTTAAGCTTCCGATGTTGGCAAATGTACAAATTTTAATTGGTAATTTCAGTGAGATATTGGCAATTTTTAAATAGCAGAAACTATCAAAGTTAGTAGAATACATAGTGTTGGTTTTAATAAATTTGTTGATATGAATTTGGGTAAGAAAAGAGTTTTTAACACAAAAACCTAGTTAGCGCCATTATAACCATATCCTTCAGGTGTGTTAGGATCGCATCGTTATCAATTGGCAATCAAAGATAGTGGGATCATCTAAGACCCATCGATTTGGTAACTTTCAGTCAGCTGAAATAGATCCGATCAGTAAATAAAACACTAGAATTCATTTAATTATCTTTATTTGCATATTTTCATTTCTGTTTACCTTATGACATAAGTACAAAAATAACATATTTCTACAGCATACAAATAAGAAATCGAATACTTAAGTTTAGGAATACAAAATACTTATAGGGAATACTGAATAAGTTCATTAGTGCGCTACCACGTTCGGATTGTTTTTAAAATTCATATGAACTGTTAACTCATAGACTTATTGAAATAATAAAATATCAAATACAAAAACTGTTCAACAGTAAAAACTTAACTAATTAGCCAGCCTCGTGGCAGACGTTGTTAGTTGGCAAAGTGAAAAGTTAAACGAATACTATATGAGTACTCATAAATAGTGAAACATCATTTGAATAATTGACGTTTCAGATGCAGCTGATGATGCTGGAGACGATGCAGGGTTACGAGTAATTCTAAACGAGTTAGTTGCTTTCTTAGCCACGTGACTTGCGAGCCAAGAAGTATTAATCGATTGCATTTGCAATTTTTGTGTTGATATGCATATCTAATTATTCTCTGTTTGTTTTGTTTTGTTTTGTGTTGTTTTGGGTGTTAAATGACAGCTCTGGTCGACGCGGAGGGTCAACATCAACATTGACAACGACATCGACATGAATGTTGCTGTTGTCTGTTTTAAGTTCGCTGTCAAGTGGATTTGGCTGCGCTTCAATGTTGTGCTAATTGGAATCAGACTCAAGCACACAGCAAGTCTCTCTGCCTGTTGCTCCCCCTCCATCTGTGTCTGCCTGTCAATCAGGCAACGAGTCATCCCACTCCAAGAATTGATCCACTGTTTGTCGCATATCATCATCCCCAGCTGCCTCCGGAGTCACTTGAGTGAAAATCCAGCAGCTGCCATCATATTTTTATCAATTTCCCAAAAAGTTTGTTTATTCATTTGGCGTCTTTCGTCTGGTTTTTTTTTTGGCGAAAGCATTACTCAAGACATTTCTCGGAATGGGGCGATAGTCATGCATTTGGTTTAATAAAATATGAATTATATGTGGCTTACATTAAATGCTGTCTGCTATTGTTATAATGCTTAATCCACTGATGCATCAGGGCGTGTCCTACGACCACAACACGTAGGCAATGGCCCAAAAGATAACTCATCAACCAGACCAGGCTCTGGACTGTAGAGTCGAGACTGGAGACAAAGGTGGCTCAGACACGCAGCCTGCACAACTGAGAGTCAAGGTTAAGCTGCATGCTACATATTGAGTACCATATTCATATTCATATTCTTATTCATAAGCCAGGCACCCTTTGAGGCACCTTTATTTGTATGCCGTTAATTGGCTTCACTGCCTCTGATCAAGGTCAATTGGTGTGAGTAACGGTATGTAAATGATTCAAGACTATTTCTTTTCACCTTTTAAGTTAATACAAAATGTTAATTATATGAATTGACAGTTGTCTTGCTGAGGAGAGCATACAAAGCTGCTTCTGATTGTAGATATATGAACTGAGAACTCTATCCACACATAAAATAAAGTGTTATATCTTGAGCTGTTAGATTAGAAATGATTCATCTTATAAGCAAATATGTTAAACAAATATTGTCTGCTCTTCCACGCTGTAATTGTAATAAGATAAAGCTATTTACCTCGTTGTTATCACTGTTTTCTTATAATCAATTAGAATATAAGTTGTAATTTGGCAACCTAGAATATACATATATTTTAAATGTTAATTATAAATGTAGTTAATTTGAAAAAAAATAGATAGCATCGCATAATTTACTTGAATAAAAATATAAATAAAATAATATAGAAATTTAATAAATTGACAAATTAAAATAATCTAAAGTAATTTATATAGTTTAGTTGCACATTGTCGTTGGGCAGTTGCAGCAATTTAATGCAGAATTAGATACTTTATTTAAGGCTGCGATTTCAGACTTCATATAGCAATAATCAACGTCTGCAAAGTTAAGTGTTGGTAAATTTCAAATCAGCCAGGACATGCTGAAAAAAATAAATAGAACAAGAATACACATACACAGATCCAATATGGGACCCATTTTATGGGTACAGGGAGTAAAAACCATCATTATTTTGATTTTAAGATAGTTATATAGGCTTAAATTAAATCTCATTTACATAACAGATATTAGAAACAAGTAACCCAACTTAACACCAACTAATTAGAAATATAACAAATTTAGTTTTAAAGCGTTAAAAAAAAGGATATTCACTTGAGCTCAGTGTTATTCCTCCAATCTACAATAAATCTACAGATGATTTTAGGAAACTATGGAGGGTAAGACTTCTATGATGAGAATTACGTAGTACAATTCTCATTCGATGGATGAAGCATACAAATTCTAAACCAAATAATATACAATGTTTATATTCACAATGAATCTATCTGTTATTATAAACAACTTAAATTAAACATTATAGATAAATACTAATGCAACTTAAAAGTCAAGTCTAAATAATAGAAAGATATACAAGGATAATAAACACTTCTATGCCTAATTCAGACACGGATCCCACGCCCAAAAGTATGCTACGTTAAAGGCTTTGAAAGTGCAATGTTTTGAGTTCCTCAATCAAAGTTTGGACTACAAAAGAAGCAAAACTAAGTAAGAAATAGTTTCTTAATTGAAATTCAAAGCTGCAATCTGTTTAGAAGAAACTTCCACTCCTATCAAATGATCAGTTTTAACTGATTTATCTATAAAAGATGCCATCAAATGATAATGATTATTTATATGGTGAAGAATGAGTATAGAATTGCAGCTTAGTTTCAGTTGGAGTTCAAGTTGAAACTGTTATGGTATAAGGAGTGGCCAGCACTTAGCTGCTCCGACTTCCTGGCTATATAGTATTCTTTTCAACTAAAATGCTTGGTTTATTCGCATTTGCTGATTTCAATACTATATGCACTTATGAATGCAATACAAAGGAGCCATTAAAAGGCGCAAGAAGAAAAAGCATTCCTGCACGTTTGAGTGTGTATAAATCAAAACATAAGAACAATATAAAATGAAATTTAGCAGCGTCAACAGCAACAACAACTACAGAAACAGAAACAGAAGCACAAACCGATCCATCGAATCGGCTTGGAACGACATGCATATCAAATGATTCAGCTCTTGAACTTCAAAGATACTCAAGCCGAGAGAGAGAGCGACATTTTGATTAGGGCCTTACCAGGAAGAACTGTCCAAAGGGATCCCGAGTTCTTCTTATCGAGGGAGTGCATCACAGGCAGACGGATAATCCAGGGATGAGTCAGTTGCAACTGGAGCACAATGTTGTATGGCAGTCAAAGTGAGAGGTCTAAGGCTAATCTCGATTGTTGTCATTGTTTGTTGTTTGTTGTTATTGTAATTGTTGTTGCTTTGCATACTTCCATACCAAAAACAAATGAGGAAGAGGCCTACAGCGCATTGAGGCATCCGTCTGACAGGGAAGGACGTCGACTGGCCGAGCAGCTGACTGACGAAGCGACGATCCGATCCGATTGACGACGCACCCCTCGATCCGGCCCATATAAAAGTATCTAAGCGCGGCGGCGTCAGCTTCAGTCTAGTTGCAAGCTCGTGAAACTGAAACTGAAACCGAAACTGAAATCCCCACACAATTTGCAATTTTCAGTTCCAGTGCGCGCGGTAATTGAAAAAGGCTGCTCAGACGTTGCACAAATATATAGAAATCTGCTAAAGTTATATTCAAGTTTGTGTTAAAAGTGAAATAATTGTGGAGTTAGCTGTTTCCGGCAGTTAATAAGAAAGAAACAAAAAAAAGAAGCAAAAGCTTTTGTTGTTTTATTAGAGAGCGGCGGCCTCAGGTGTTGGGTGAATCATCAAATCATTGGCAAGCGCTAACAGACGCTTAACAGCCGCTTAACAGGCAGTTAACAGACAGTTAACAGAGAGGACTTTCCGGTTGCTATACTTGAGGTAAGTACTCGCATATTATCCATAGAGAGCTTTCACACTCTTTGTTGTGGCCTGTTGCTCGTGTCCAGGCGGCAATCCCAACAATTTTCTCCATGCCTGCGGCCAATTTGACCACACAAAGTGGCAGGAAATTATTTTCGAGCTGCTCCTATCAAAAGCAACCACTTGCAGTCTATATGTATGTGTGTGCATGCGTGTGTGTGTGTGCGTGTGTTTGGGTGTGTAGTTTATGTTTATTAGTCGTTAGTCGCGTGACTCGACAAGCGACGACGCTGAGCTCACGCCCGTACCAAATGTAGCCTGAACTATAATAATAAATAGAACAGGACTAAATGTGAAGATATCCTGACGACCTTTGTATACACTTACAGCACTTATTAGCTCTTAATTCCTAAATAATCAAGCCCTGCTGTTTAAGATCAATAGTTAAGTTAATTAACCAGCTTAACTTTTCAAAACTCTTATATTTTAATCGTCTTTGAACTATAATAGTACTAGGAATCCTTGCTTTAGGTATTTTCTAAGGTAGTTCAATATTTCTTCGGGTCTATGAAGTAATATAGGGCCAACAAATTTTATCATCTGTTAATATTGAATTACTACTTAGGTAAGAATCTTGCATAAAAGCCTTTCTAGAAATACTATGAACTATTGGCTTTAAAATTTGGAAGAGTTATAATGTTTTCTGAAGATTCTCAAAACAACATAAAATCCTTATTATTATAACTACTTATAATTTAAAATTTGTAATAGATATAATGTTGTCTGAAGATTCTAAAACAAGATAGACTCCTTATTATTACTACTATTTGTTTAACTTAGAATTAGTTCCTTTATTAAAGTACTCACTTATTTTGGAAGCTTTAATGGCAATAATGTGATCTAAATATTCCTGTTTTGAAAGTGATATGAAGTAGGAATAGATTGTACGAGGTATACTATGAATAAATTTAGTAAATTTAAAACAATAAACAAACTGAAATAAATAAATATCTTAAGTATTGTAGAAGTGGAGGATCCTTAATTATTATATATAGCCCTTAATTAGGGTTTTGTTTCTGTTAAATACAATACTTATTTAACAGTTTAGAATTCAGCAACCCTTAAGACTAGATTTTTACATTTTGCTGTTCTAATTAGGGGTAAAATCATGGTTTAATTAATTATATATATTTAGCCCTTACTTAGGGGTAAAATCATGGTATTTTTTAAACTTAGTTATGTATACTTAGCTAATAAGCATTTTAATTAAAATGTTAAATATTAGGTTTTTGGTGAACTTTCTAAGTTATATTGTAGATGATGGTTTTAACCACGAACCGACTAAAATGCTCATCTACGAACTGTAAAACTTTATACAAGAAATTTTAGGTTATGTAACTTTTGGACTGGATCTATCGATAGGCGCAGAAATCTATCGGCAATGTTATCGTTGGTTTTGCAGCACTTTCTATAGTTAGCGTTGCAAAACAGTTACAAAAAGTTGAAAGACTCTTGGAATAGATAGAAACATAACGTTACCAAATGCGAGCAGAAAGTCAAAACACACATGTACAAGTAATAGGTAATACTCGTACTATTAGAATTCAAATCACACAGACACACACACACACACACCCGCACACGCACACACACACAGACAAGCGTCGCCGGCGTTGTCGCGCCAAAGAAACGCCATAAAGACAAGTTAACAGCGAATATGCGAGTAATTTAGCCTGGCCAGGCCACCACGAAAGCAACAGCACCACTCAGTGGGGCCGCCACAAAGTGAGAGAGAGGGAGAGAGAGAGAGTAAAAGAGAGTGAGAGAGAGAGAGCCGCAGCGTAGAGGCCTCGCCGTGGCAGTGGCAAAACAACAAACGGGAGTCGCACACGGAACGTGCTATGAAACGGTTCGCGTAATCCAAAGACGTCGCTCAGTTTGTTTGGATTTATTGCTCAGCCAGCTGGCGTAGTGCTGTTGGCCAAGTTAGCGGCTAGTTAGAGTTACCTGGCCAAGTGATATGCCAGTACTGCCAGTAGTCTTAGTCATATAGAGAACACTCCGTTCGGAGTTATCATCGAGCTGCCCTCGCGCTCATCTAATCTTGTCAGCTGATAAGATCTACGCAGGCAAAGTGTGTGCAATATTTGCGACGATCGTAATCAGGTCCACAACATATCACAGTTATCACAGTTTGTCAGTGCCACATTGCCAAATTGCAACATTCGAACATTCAGCATTCCGTGGTAAGTTGCTCCCCTCTCCAGCCTGATGACTCATCCCACGCATTGAGGAAGACATTCCCAAACCTCCAAGATGACTCAGATATGTATATATGTATATAGCTGGGCTATGACTGAGTTTTGAAACTATGCTTATTGAATTCGCTGAAGATGCAGATGTTTGTTACAGACGAGTCCCAATTGAATTAATTACTTAATTAATTGTGGATATACCCCTATCCCCTATCAACTGAACTCTGGTAGAACTCTCTGGTACTGAACTCTCTCAGATTCGATACTACACCACATGAGATCACTATAAGAAATATGGATAAAATGATTCCTATCTTGAAAATATGTTGATTATAACTTTATAACTTGAACTTATCAGTAAGCTATGCTACTTTGATATTCCCAATTTGAGAGAATAACAAGAATAGCAAAAGTATTATCCATTTCTCATGAAATTTGGTACAGCTTCAAAACTATTCAGTACACAGCATTAGACATAAGTTAGAGTTCAATAACAAGCTGTTGACTATAAGAAATGGGTAATATAGATAGGGAGATTTTATATTATGCCCATTTATTTCCAAGCTTTGCTTATGAAACTTGGTACAGAGGCATATAATCACTATAACTTGTTTTACATGCAATTTCCTGACAAATCGGATAACATATAACATACATTTATAACAAATTAACAGACTCTTCCCCAGCATTCTTCTGCCTTTTTCAAAGCTACTTCCTGATAAATACATAATTGTGCAACGATTTGGGGCCTGCAGTTCTGACTGCATTTGAAAGGCAGTTCCATTGGACTCCAATTGTTCTTCATTAACAAATGCAGCACGTAGGCATATTGTGTAAAAATCAAATTCAAATACAAATTCAAATGCCAATAACAAACACAATTTGAATTACGAGTATAGTACTATGTGAATAGCCGAACTGACCGTGACGTGATTAAGTTTAGAATCAGTTTTAAATACAAATGCGAGTGAGTATACGGCAGCAATTACCATTGTGCGATTATAATCGAAATATGGTTATTATTCTGCCATTTGTTGTCGGTTTTAATGTGTTGGCTTTGTTGGCTTGCCAAAGTTCAGTTCAAGAATCGAAAAGTTCATTTCACCCAACTCGCAGCTCGCAGCTCCCAGTTGTCATTGAACCAGCCGCCAAACTATATACCATAAATCTATAAATACGAGTACGATAAATAGTTGCCATTATAAGACAAGGGTCCGACAGAATCTCATAAATATTTCATTGTTCTTCTCGGGGAGGCTGAAGGCTGGCATAAGATGGGGGCAGGCTGGCAAAGGGCGGGCGGCAAGTTGTCATTGCCATAAAGAGGCGGACGGTCGAGTACCAGTTCCTCAGTTCCTCAGTTCTTCACTTCCCCAGCTGTTCAGCTGTCCAATTCCTCAGCAATGCAGTTCCAGTTCTTCAAACTGTCAAGGAATTGCATCTGCAGCATTGCTGGGCTCTTTTGTTCAAGTTTCCGTTTCTGTTTCTGTTTTCTGTTTTCCGAATGCGGAATACAATCTTTGGATTGACATAAAATTTGTATAAATTATTTTCACACATGTGGCATCTCATTTAGTCATCTCTAGCCAGAGGGCGCGCCCCAACTTACCCGCTGTAAATTTCCACAAACAGTTCGTAAAGTATATGTTTACATGTGCATATATAATTTGCGCCTACTGTATTTATTTACAATTGTGCAATTTGCTTCACGTGCCCAGCATCTGTGTTAGGGGTGGAGTAGGGGGTGGGAGCCTAGGCAGGGCAGCTGCTGACTCACAATTTGATTCAGCAGAGCAATAAAGCCACACATTAATATTTGCCACAATTGACGCTAATGGGCAAAGGGGTAAAAGCCAAATACACACGTATCTCTATTTACTAAGAACGCTAAGCAAATCAGGCAAATTCTCAATGAGTAAAATTATATACTATACTTTCTTATGAACTTTGCTGGCTGACAAATCAAAGAACCGCAAATGTTCCAGAGTCGACCAATGAAATTCCCTAGCATTAGGTCAAATATACTATTATTGGAAGACAAAACAATAGTCAAACAACATGCGAAGGTTTTCGAATATAATCTAAAGATTTTACTATAATGTATATAAAACATTTATTTACTTAACTTCTTCACTTATTGTCCGATCTTTATGAAATTAGGTATATTTATAGATAGAAAGTTAACTTATGTGTGTCCCAAATTTAAGAACTCTACTGTAGGAATTAGGGATTTTAAAACATTTATTTACTTAACTTCTTCACTTATTGTTCCGATCTTTATGAAATTTTGTATATTTATAGATAGAAAGTTAACACTTCTGTGTCCCAAATTTAAGAACTCTACTGTAGGAATTATAGTATTTAAAAACATTTATTTACTTAACTTCTTTATCTATAATTTTTTTATAGATAGAGAGTTAACACATGTGTGTCCCAAATTTAAGAACTCTACTGTAGAAATTACAGTATTTAAAAACATTTATTTACCTAACTTCTTTATTTATACTCCGATTTTTATAAAATTTTGTATCTTTAAAGATAAAGAGCTTACACATGTGTGTCCTAAATTTCAGAACTCTACTTTGAGAATTATAGTTTTTATTAACAAATATAATCCCGAGAAAAAAGGTCGTTCAAAAACACCCTCTTATTAATATAAAAATGCTACTAAAAAACCTTTAATAGTTATAAAACCCTAGAGAGCTGTTAAAGATATAATATCTTAGCTTCGCAATTCATTAGTTAACTATTTATTTGGCAGCTTCTATCTGAGATATTTATGAGCTCTTAGCTGAGCTCAGTCTGTGAATCGCAGAAAAAACAACAAGGCGTGTGCCAGGCAAAGTGTTAATTGTCTCAGGGCGCCTTATAAGTTGTGCACACACACACACATACACACACACTCACACATATGCAGGTATTACTCATGACTAATATTCATTGAGAAATATGAAACCGCAAATCGAAAGCAAAGACTCAGCCGAAATTCAAGCAGAGATTCATTCATAAATTTAAGATCGAGTGATTTCCCATTGGGCACGCCCACACAAACACACACACTCATACAAAAGGGCGCAAGTATTCAACGGAAATTGCACGAAATTTGCAAGAAACAGCAGCCGACAGTAAACTGTTAAGTGGCATCTGTAAGGCGTGAGCCGTCAACTGTAAACAGTAAACTGTATAAATGCAAATGAGCTGGGGCAACAAACAAAGCGCTGCTGCCGCTGCCGCTGCCGTCGCTGCTGCTGTGCTGTTATTGGAGTGGCCTAAAGTATGACACATGTGGCCGCTTCCAAGAAACTCGCATTACTCATACGCAATGAACGCACAGAGCGCAGCTTTAAGCGGTCTCAGCAGCGACAGCGACAGCAACAGGTTTGGAATCCCCGCTGTTAAGCGCGCGCTGTTAACGCCAGCGTCGCTGCTAACTGTTGCTAGTGCGTGCGAAAGCTTATTTTGTGCGCAACTGCAAAAGCTTTCGCCGCTCGATCAGCGAGCGTGCTTAAAGTTTGCTCCGCGTTGGATCAGTTGATATTTGCGCGCTGCTCTGTGCGGTTGTGTTTAGCGGCGACTAACGAATACGAATAAAGATATTTAAGTTTATGAATTAATGAATTTAATACTAACAGTTAACAGTTGCAAGCATTTAATGACACAAAATTGAGTTTGCAAAGTGAACAACAAGTGCCGTTTTAGCCCGTTACAGTTGCATTGCGGAAATTGTGAATGCGTGTAGTACAGTGACAGCAATTAAACAAAAACAAGTTAAATAAAGCAAAGACCAAACAAAAGGATTCCATCGGCTGTCAACTGTAAACCGTAAATATAGTACAGATATCAAAAATAATAAATAAACAACTCAACGAACAAAAACGCCCACACGCACTTCCAGTCGCAGTCGCTGTCGCTATCGCAGTCGCAGTCGCAGTCGCGTTTAATTCATGCAACGAGCTAATTGATTAATTTGTTAAAGTGTTGCATGCGACGACAATCTGAAATCAGAGGAGGAACAAAGAAAGCAACAACAACAATTACAGTAGCTGCTGCAGTTCATTGATCCACGTCTCCGAGTCACAGTCGCAGTTACAGTCGCAGTTACAGTGACAGTTCACAATTCACGTACATGTAAGCACTGCAACATCCTCCATATGATAAATCTCCGTTATCTAAAATGAACTTGAACACACACACACACTCAATATTTACTCATTATTCATCCACTCACTCATTATTTACTCTCCACTCTCCACTCTCTCGCACTCAATCGCTCTTTGGGCGCCTATCTCTAAGGTCAAGTTCTAAACCAACGATGGTCTTAACTGACTCACAAGACCACAGGCTATTGAATATTTGGTAATACGCAGCCCTGAAGCATAAACCGTTGCTTGCATATCTTATCACGGCGTAAATTCAAGTATTTGGAAAAGCGAATACATTGCTGATAAGACAACACACCAACAACAACAACAACAGTAACAACAACAACAGCAACTAATTGAAAAAATAGCTATATTGAGCAATGCCGCATCTCTCTAAACCAACAAACTGTCCAAGAAACTGGAAATATGCACATACGTCACGCCTACACTGAGCGAAAGTTGTTACAGTGGGTGCATGTTTTGGCAGAGATACATTTTGTTTTTTATCTAGAATACTTCTTTTGATAAACTATTATTTATTTTTTTATGCTGCGTGTTATTTAAAACACTTTCAATATCTCACTTTATCTCGGGTTAAGGAGCAGCTAAACGCAGGGATCTAACAATACTCATAATATTCATGTGTTTAAAACAGTTTTTTAAAGTTATTTCTACAATTTATACATATAAGGCTAATAATAATATCAAAAACTGATTAATTTTCTTAACTAGACTGCTAAAAAAGAAACGTTTAAAATAAAGCTACTCTACTTGATTAAAATTTATCAGTTTTTGGATTAATACTTTTAATAAAGAAATCTATACAGTTGTGATATAAAGATGCAGTGGTAATGATAATAAAAATAATAAAAATTAATCAAAAATAAAAAATATATATATTAATTCTTAAATGTAGATTTAAAGACCAAGTGGTAACAATTATAAAAAAAATTAAAAATAATCAAAACAAAAAAAAAAGATCCAGTAGAAAGAAAATAAAAAATAATCAAAAAAATAAATTTTTAAAATTAATATTTTTTTTTATATTTTTTTAGTATCATTACCACTGGATCTTTAAATCTACATTTAAAAAAATAATATATATTTTTTTATTGTTTTTTTTATTATCATTACCACTGAATCTTCAAATTGTTCAAAGATTGATCTGCATCTATACTTATATCTTAACTGTTCCGTAAACTTTCCCAAGTAGCTCATTCTTTATTTCTTTTTATAGTTATTTCCCTACTTTTTACATAGCTCTTAGTTATTACCCTTACTAGCACCTGCTTTTCTCGCTGTGCATATTCAAAGAATCACAAACTGCTGCTAAACTGGTTAGCAAATATTTCAGCTGCTAATTAAAATGCGCTGTATGCCAAAAACGAACAAAAAAACGAACAAAAAAAGACAAATAAAAAAAAGTTCTGAATGATTTGCATATAAATATAAATTTATGTATGTGAATCACATTTAGCTGGAAATACTTAAAATACTGTAACACTGGCGAAACATTAACAAATACCAAATACAAAATGAAAGCAGACTCTCTGCTTTTTTCTCAATGACCCACTTTGCGTATACGTAATATGCTCTGATAAAAATAACAAGAAAGAAGCGGCTAAAAAAACAAACTCACTTCAAACTTAATGCAATTTGTATTGATTCGTTGATAAAAAACAAAGCTCTCCGCAAAAGTGCCGCAAATTGCGCGTATTGATTAAACAACAATGCGGAGAGAGAGAGGAAATTTCATTGTTATAGCGACTGATGCGGGCAGCGGGCAGCGGGGGGAGTCGAAGAGTAACCAAGCGTACTACTGTTAACCTTAAACCCCCCAAAGCGACGACCTTCAACCCATCGGCTAATTGCCCCAAAATTTAACTGTTTAACATTGTCATATCTAAATATTTCAACGAAAACAAGCAAAAACTAACAAAATAAACACTAAAACTTCGCCCCAATTCAATATATATAGTAATAGAACCTACAATAATTGTATTGTATTATATTTTGTGGTTATGGTGAGCTCGTTAAAGTTAAATTCCCGTGTCCACACAGAAATCCCCAGCGATTAGTCAATAGCAGCAACAACACTGAGAAAAAAGCAACTACAACAGAATGCAGACTTACCTATCATTGGCAAATATTGTTCCAAGTGGGCTAAAGACACACCCAACGGAGAAAAAGGAGAGAAATAAGTCATATTTGTTGCCTTTGTTGTGGCTCTTTCTTCAGTTCTGTCATTCTGCTTTTGCTTTTGCTTTTGTTTTTGGCTCTTGGCGTTGAAAAGTGCGCGCCACTTGTCGTATACTTGATATCACCTTATCTCACACGTCGTGTTGCTGATGTCACACCAAATGCACTGCGCGAAATTTATGATGTCTGAATAACTAGATAAGACAAAGAAAGAAACAAAGAACCACTTTCAGCAAGTTCAAGAAATTAAGCTAAATATAAATATAAGTATAAATAAATACTAATATCTGTCTTGTTTATAAAAAGAATCAAAGAAAGATAGGAATAAAATAAAATAGATATAGAAAAATGCAATAGAGTTAATTAAAGGAATAATTTCAGACTTGCTAAATCAAGTTTAAGAAAATAATCAAAGAAAGATAGAAATAAAATAAAAAGGAAATAAAAAAGCGCAAATAAATGTTAAAAAGCGTTAAAAAAAATAAGTAATATCAATCTTGCTAAAACAAGGTTAAAAAAAAAACAAAAATAGATGAAGAAATTAGGTAAAATATAAATAAATATAAATATCTGTCTTGCTTAAAAAAAAATCAAAGAAAGAAAGGAATAATATAAAATAGATATAGAAAAATGCAATAAAGTTAATTAAAGGAATAATTTCAGACTTGCTAAATCAAGTTAAAACAAGTAAGAACGTTGTCGCACCCCGACTGCAGAATACTCTGTTCCCAGTCCTATATAATTTCGTTATTTGTGGGTTCACAAAGAGACGCGAGAAAAACAGTAGTCTGTATGTCAAATTTGAAGACTCTAACTGTACAGGTGTGGGAGATATAGATTCTGCTCTTTTGGGAGGGGTGGGGTTGGGGGAGTCCATAAATTTTTGATGCAGATTTGTCCAGGGGATCAACATTAGTCTGTATGCCAACTTTGGTGACTCTAGCTATTAAACTGTAGGATATATACCCCTGTGATCCTGACACTTTATAAATTGAGGATATACACCACCATACACCTCCCTTTGGGAACATAGTATAAAGAGATGAAGAAATTAAGTCAAATATAAGTAAATATCAAAAACAAAAGCTTGAAAAATAGAAACAAAGAAAGATAAAGAAATTAGGGAAAATATAAATAAAAAAGCGCAAATAAAATATTTTTAAAAAAATGAAATATAGGTAAAATATAAATAAATAAAAAATAAATAATATCAGTCCTGCTGTAAAAAATAAAAAAAAAAGAAACAAAAGAAACAAAGAAAGATAAAGAAATTAGGGAAAATATAAATAAAAAAGCGCAAATAAAATATTAAAAAAAAAATGAAATAAGGTAAAATATAAATAAATAAAATCAGTCCTGCTTAAATAAAGCTAAAAAAATAACAAAAAAAGATAACAAAAATTAGTTAAAATATAAATAGAAAAGCGCAAATAAAATTTTAAAAAAATTAAGTAAATAAAGAATATCAGATGCTGCTAAATTAAGCTACAAAAAAGAAACAAAGAATGACGAAGGTATTAAGTAAAATGTAGATAGAAAGGCGCAAAAACAAGTCAAAAATAAGTTAAATAAATAACAAAAGCTAAATTTATGTTTATCTGCATAATTCTAAGAGATTACATGGCTCACGCTTTGTACTTGACCCACAATAGTTTTAGTTTAGCTTGTAGTACTTAAGTATTTCTCGCTGTGTAGCTTTCACACCAGAAATGCAGCCACTGCAATTTGTTGTTGCTGTGCGCTTTTGAGATACTAAATCAGCTGACAAACAGTCCAAGACATCTTAATAGAGCCATAAACCACGTGCTTAGCTAGTCCTGTCTTGACGTAGGTTTTGTCATAAAGTAGTTGTAAGCCAAAGCCGTGTCATAAACTTGGCTATTTCGGGTAGATCATATAAGCAGATGTAAATCAGAGTCGTTTAGCACACTTAGAGTCTAAAATTAAACTGCAATTAGTCTAAATTTAAGTTCAAGTGTAGACACATGTGGCACGGGCGCCTGAATGCGGCTGCAATCAACAACAAGAGCCACAATAAAAGTAGAAAATAAGCGTAACAAGGAAAACAGCTGACACGTCATAAGCAAAGCAGTTACCAACAACTTTTACTATGAGCCACAGAACTTGGCCACAACTTTGGCCGCAACTTGGGCTATAAGTTGGCCATAACCCGGGGCTATAACTAGGCGTAGTACGTAGTACGCGAGCTGCTGCCGCCGCCACTTCCGCTTTCTGCTTTAAGCCAAAATGTGTGCGCTATTTAGAGCCAGTTACCTGGCCACGGCCCACAGTCAACCTGTTGGCATTTGGGGATAGCAAATGGGCCCACTCGCTTCCGTTCGCCCTTTAGCACTTGTACTCGTTCTTGGCCTGGTCTAGTTGTTGATGGCTTCTTCTGTTTTTTAAGCCGACTGACAAACTGTCTACCTGCCTACCTGTATGAAATATTAATTGACCTTTTTGCCATTCTATTTCTATTTCTATTTGCAGTGCGCAGTTGTTATTACAACTTTAGTCACGACTTGAAGTTCAAAGTGCGCCCCAGAGACAACACACAACATCAAATACATAACACAACACAACAAATTTTGCGCAATTGCAACAACTACAACTACAACAACCACAACAACAACTGCTTCAATATGTCCAATACCTGCCAAAGCTACGCATCCGTGTTCATAGTCCTAGGCACCTTGCTGTGCATCCTGGTGGCAGCCCAGAGTGCGCCCGTTTCCACAACGTCACAGGCGGAGGTAAGTGACCATGAAGGACACCTAAGCCAGGATCTGGCTAGAAAGAAAATGAAATACTGTAGATGTAAATGTAATTTACGCAACTTTAGGGAGGCTGTGTGTACTTAAAGACTACAGAAAACTAAGGGAAAGCTAGAAGTGAACAGAAAGGAGGAGAATAGAAGGAAGATTATCAACAACTGAAGTAAAAGCGCTTTAAATACGAGTATGCTTAGGAGAACAGTTGAAAGACTATGCAAATCTAAGGTAGCAGCTGAAAAGACCAAGGAGAACAGAGGGAGGAAATCCTAGAGTGAATACTGATTTAAGTTATTTTAGGAGAACAATGCGGCTTGAGACACTATAAGGAAGGTAGCTACTAAAGTGACAAAGGAGAGCAAAAGCCTTTTCTAAAAAAGTGGAAATACTCTAAAATGCAATTAAAGTCACCAAGTCACCAAGGAGAACAAAATCAGCTTATAGAATTGAAATAAACGCAATTAAACTAACCTAAAAGGTCACGGGGACTCTGAAAATATGCTGACCAACTAATTTAGTTGCTTAACCGCAAATTAGTTGACCATGGTGAAAATAATGATTAAAGTGGCACCCTATAGAGTACACAGCTGGTAAAAAGTTGGAATTTTTATGGATTTTTTTATGGAAATTTAGGAGAGATTAATTGGGCATTGTTAGGGAAAAGAAAACCCGCAAAACGACAGTTAGTAATATGAAATTGAATTGAATAATAAAAAAAATTAAATGAAATTTTCCATTTAATGTTTATTAAATAGTTGCAACCGTATAATTTGCTCAATTAGAAAGAATATAGAGAACTATTTGCTGCTTATAAAGCTATTAGATATAATCGCTGAGCAAAGCGTTCCTCGGGGCAAACGCAATTAACCGCACAGAACAGAACACGACTATCGCAGACTCTAGCGATGAATCAGCCTCGATAGATTAGGCATACTATAGTCACTATATGCCGCACACTATCTGATATAAATGAACTTCCGATTTGCATGACAAATCGAAGAAAATGCCTGAAGCATTGAAGTTGACTTTCGATTGCCACTGTCAATGCTTTTCTGTACAACTTGTTCAACAATGAACATGTATAGTTATAGTATATAGTATCTATATATATCTGTGTGTGTGTGTGTGTGTGTATAGGTGTTGGCTGCACATGCAACTTGTCTGTGCATGTCACCCACAATTCCAGTCACATCTGCACGCAATGCATTCATCGCATATTGCATATCGCATATCGCACTATTTGCGACCTTAGCCTTTTGGGGGCCTTTTGACTAAACGCGTTGCATATATATTAGACGAGAGAGGCTTTTGATGTCGCATCCATGTGATTGAGTTTAATTGCACCCTGGCAGAGATGCATCGATTTTGGTAGAGTGTTGGGAACACTGGTCATGACATTGCAATTGAAACAGTCGCATGACAATCGCTTGCATTGCATGTTCCCCGTTCTAATTAGCCATTATTTCAAATAATGCACAAGTTTAATTGCCAGACTCTGATATGATATGGGCATAGATACAGAACTGAACCGAAAGTGGAGGGAGTTTAGCTGAAACTTAACTGGAAGAACGCTTCATTTCAATCAACTTCTAGATATGTACAATAAAAGTCACATCATTTTCAAATTTAGTTTTTAAAATTGTTTTTTAAATCTAGTAAACCATGTCTGTGTGTATTATGGATCATTGCGATTTACATTTTCAATAAATGTTGCACAGTTATTATTCAAATACCTTTCGAATGGTGTATAAATGATCAAAAGTGGTGCAATATTAAAGGCGTAAGAGGCATAAGATTCAAGTTTGCCTATTAATATATAGATATAGAGATAGGTACAGAACTGAGCTGATTTTAAAGAACCGAAAGAAGCTAGACTTTGCCTGAACTGTGGCTGAACTCAAACACACCCAATTCAGATCTATTTAATATTCATTTGTGAAGAGGTCTCAATTCAGTTCTATATTATACTAGCTTATACCCGCGGCGTTGCTCGCATTTCCTAACTATATTTATTTAAATTTTGATCTTATAAATATTTATTATTGCGATCGAGGGCACGGTAAAAAAATGCTATGAAACCCCTCCCCCACACACTTACACACTTACACACACTAACACTCGTGGATATTATTTTTTATAATGTAAAATTATACTCATGAATATTATCATTTTTCGTTTATGAGTGGGTGGTTGTGTGGGGGTGGTGATGACACAACAAACTATAGCTATAAACATTCCCTGGACTTCAAGGAATATATTATAAAAGATTTCATCAAGATCCTTTAAACGGTTTTCAAGTTTATCGCGAACATACAGACAGACATTCACTTTTATATATATAGATTATATACTAGTTTCTATTTGTGCAAAGCTATCGCTTTTAAGCAATGTATAACAACGTTAACTTGACAGTTTACTCCATGTTCTGATAGATTTCCTTATATTCATATCCTTGAATTGTCAGTTACAGGACACCTTAAGTAACCATGGAGCATAGAAGCTTGAAATATCAGCAGTCGCTTTGGGTTTACCTAAACTAATCAAGAAAGAAGCTTAGTTCAGCTCACAAGTTACTTATGTGGCTTTAACTTAATGTTTATCCCAGTCACAACACCTCCATGTTCAGTTAAAGCCGGCTTAAGCTCATCTCCTTCCGTTTGCGCAGTGTGAATTAATGAGTGTTAATGAATACTTCAATGTACGACAACAGATCGAGCTGTCATTAATATGCGGCAGCTTTAAACTAAACCGAGCTGTTTAACAGCCTAATGCCAAATTGCTGTCATGATTATCGCTTAGTGCAGCTTGCTGCAATTGCAACAACTTCAAATGCCGCAAATCCAACGAAATTGTGTGAATCGCAATTGGCAATTGGCACGTGACTGGAGGACTGTTGAATCGTTTATCTTGCTCATGACTCTCCTGCTGACACGGCTGACAAGGTTGTCACGTTTTGCGGCACAAAGTGTTTTCTCTTGTTGCACGATTGCAATCTGCATAAATTAATAAAGCAGCAGCAAGTAGCTGTAGCAGGTGGAATCACTGTCAAAACTACACCCGGCCACACCTCATAATGAGGCTGTGTTGTGGGGACGAGTGAGAATGAGAACGTGTCGCGGGAGAAGTACAGTTCCTGTTTGACCAACTACGGCGAGTGAAATGTAACGAGTGCTTTATAAGTATCGATAGCAGTTATCGATCACTACGATCGCTGGAGCACGCGCTACTCATGCGTGCTTAGAACAAATTGAAATACAAAATAAAAACATTTTGCGAGATTTGTCGTCTTTGTTCGATTGATTTAACTAATTGTTATTTTGTGCGCGTTGCCAACAACTTGGCGCGGAACCTGCATGGCCATTTGGCTGGCCAGTCGCCCAAAACGACGTCGATCAACGATCATTATGATAATGCTAATGATGATCATAGAACACATACGTCAACAATGTACGGCCCATGTTTGTCTCGTTTCAATGTCAGACACACACACACAACACACACACTGAATGCCCCTTTTGTTCTACTCCTAGCTTCTCTCTCCAATCTCTGTAACTCCCCCTCCCAATGCATTTTCTAGACTTTGCAATAGATCAAAGACACGAGGCCTGGTCTGGTCTGGGCCTGGTCAAAGTCTGTCTGGGACCACACTGGTAGAGTCGTGTGCATTCAACTGGCTAAACTGGCTTTAATTGACTGTTTAGTTGAATTGGTATTGTTTGTATTATCTATTCTTAACTCTGACTGCATTTAAATTAAGTTTCTTTTTGTGATTTGTGTTGGCTTCAGACACGATCTCATTGTATTCTCCTTTACTAAAGTATTATGTTATTAATCAACATTACACATGAGTCATTTTGGATATACTTGTCTGTCTTTTGTTGTCAGCTGACAAGTTGACATGTTGCATTACATTTTCATCGATAAAATCACATCAGATTAAACAGGAATCGACTGCGTTTGCTCAAACAAAGCAAAACTGTAAGAGTGCACATTTCCCCAACCATAAATATGACTCAATCTAAGTGCAGTACTGTGATTAGGAGCGTAGCTCGGTTTTAACCCACCTTCAATAAATATTAACCGATAGTCGCCACACAGAAAACCTCGCGTCATACGCTGCGTTGGCAGGGGAGGGTTAAGTGCGGCAGCAAAAAGCAGTCAAAGGTTAATTGTGGTTCATTGGAATGAGCTCAGGCCACACAGAGCAGCGTCATCATCATCATTCTCTGTCTGACTGAGCTGCGGCTAATTGAAGCCCAGGCGCCCAACGTGGGGCAGGCAAAACTAAAACTAACTGCCCCAAAAAACTGAAAAAAGCTGCAACTTACTCGCACTGCCAATAATGACGTATTTGGCTAATTATAATTGTTAAAGCTGCAGGCTCACAAAGAAAGCAGCAAAACCAAATGGCTAAAAGTTAAACAAGAAATTTCTTCCGCAACATTTCGCGTGCGTCACGCAGCGTCAAGAAACAGAAACAGACCCAAAGTTCTGCCGTCCGCCGTCCGCCGTCCGCTGTCCAGCTAATCAATAACTTAACTAACAAAATACATAATGACTGGGGAATGTGGCAAGTGTTTGAAAAAAGGCAAAAAGTTTGATTGATTTGGGCAGCCGAGTAGCTAGCTGTAAACTGAAAGTCACGTTGCGCGTGTGCGACCTTCAGGAGGTGTTAACAAAAGGATGCCAGCTTAACAGGTAAACAGTTAAGCAGCTAACAGCTAACAGCTAACAGGATAACCTTGCCATTTTCAAAAGGCAGGCAACGTATGCAAAAAGTGCTAAGCAAATGTTAACAAATAGCGCAAACAAATGATATTTGTGCGGAACATCCTATTAAAGCCGCATCTAAGGTCACAGCGCCATATAAAAACCAGCAAAAATACACGAAATAAGCGTGCTCAACTGGCAAATACCCTGCATAATTTGAAATAATATTGATTAAACTAAGCACATACCAAATTTAGTAACTCTAACTCTGATAGTCGCTGAGTTCATAGAGGCTGGCTCTGCTGAGCTGCATTACTGCTCAGGATTCTACGCTTCTTGGGTCTTGGCTGCCTATTTCCGCCTGTTACATAAACCAGCACAGCCTGTGGATACCCCTTTTATGACTACAGGGTATACTAACCAGCTGAGCCAGAAAAACAACCAAATGCGAGTCCTTTTTTTGCCTACCCAGTTGTATTACGAGTATTTGAAGTTTTGCATAAAACACTTTGGTTATCTTAGCATCTGGCGCTTATTTATCGCCAGTTGAATTAACAACGGGCAAAAAGCCAGCCAAGACACCTTCAGCTTGGGCCAAATGTCAAACATTTAATGGGAGTTCGCAGCTGACAAAGTTATTAGCCACCTTTTGGCATGAATAAATTTCCATTTTGCTCGCTTTTGAGCCACTTTTTATAGACCAACCCGCCCCCCACCCACACACAAATTGGCCTGATTACGAAGTTGCGTAAGTTGCGCCACCTTTTTGAGGCTGTTTTGGCCCACTTTTTTCCAGCTGACTCGTTACACAAACGTATTTAAGACGGGGCTTAAGCTTCGATTTACTTTCATGATGTAATAATCATTGAGAGAAACGAGCCAAACGAGTTGACCATGTTTGCAGATCTGTTAGCCAGTTGCAGTTGCAGTTACTTCCTCAACACACCCATTGAATTAGGTCTAGGCTTGAATAGTTCCAATCTAAAGTCATTGACCCAACGCGCTGCTTGACCCAAATAGACGTGGAAATTTAAAACGTCAGCAACGCACCCCAAACGTACCTAGACCTAGAGACGTAATATATATATATTTTATACACCCTTAACAAGCAGCCGGACAACCCAACGTCCCCCGTGTACCGCCCGCCCGCCCGCTCGCTGGCAAACACAATTTTCTCATCAATTTCCGGTCAAGTAAAATGTTGGAATGGAGAAAAAGAAAAACGAACGGCGCTTGTTTATAATTTATGCATGTCCTGGTCTTGTTTGGCCGGAAATATACGAACCCAGCACCGCCTTTAACTGGCGCCCGAGCAGGGTCAAACACGCCAACAGCGCGAGCCAAAGGAATTTCCACAATTTTTGACTGGGGTCAATGACTTCAAGTACAACTTGTAAATGTTGCTTCAAATGTGAATTTTAATTGCCCTTGCCTAACGAAACATGCAAGATACGCTACTAATTCCCAAGTGGTTCTGGCAGAGATCGTCCTTAAAGTCCCAATCAAAAGCATTCAAGGAATTGTTGAACAACTTTAAAGGCGAGCACTGGGCATGCCCTGAGTACTACACAAGTACATAGCATAGCATACATTCTAACACACACACACACACACACACACACCACACACACACAGCGACATACTTGTACAGTAAGTAACATAAGATTGCGCTCACTTTGTAGTTTGTTTAACATTCTGAGCTGGCTTTGAAACGCAAAGCCCTTTAGGCATTTCCTGCAACTGCCACCTGGCACTTGCCACCTGCCACCTGCCACCTGCCCGGCACAAGTTCAACTGCAGTGCGGAGGGAGGCGTGGCGAGGAGCAGCACTAAAGGACTAAAGTAGGCAAAGAGGTCAGTCATAGACAAATGCGAAGAGCTCACAACTGTACACAGTTCTAGTCTCAGTCTAAGCTCCTCCGTCTGTTGACATTTTCATTTGCATATTGTGCAAAACTCTAACATTGAAAATTGGTGGCACATTTGCTTGTTATTATATATATATCTGTATATATATTGTGGCAATTCGTGTCAATGTCTGTTGAATTGCACTAGACGTAAATTAAAGTGCAATTTCAACAGCCGCTGATACGTGAACCAACTATTTGCATTATAATTTTTATAATTTGTGTGCTGTCTGCTGTGTAATGACAAATGATTTCCAACTGGCCCCGAATGCAACACTAAACAATTGATTAATCGATAACGATTGCAGCTCTACATGCAACATTAGATTTCGATTGATATCAATCGCATTATACATCAATTAGAACTAGCTTCATATAGGAATGTATGACAGAGGTTAGTGATAAGGAGGTACCTCAGTTTATAGACCCAATATGTACCGACGTGTTTAATGCCATTTCCGCTCGACACTTCCGTTTTGGCATCCTCATCGAGTGAACATTTTGTGACGCATTTCATTTGGTTCGGGTACTCGAAATGCTCGTCAGCGCCTCAAGTGAATCATTTGCTTTGTCGAAAATGATAAGCCCATAAAACACCCATTGAAGCGTTCTACAGGTTCGTTCTTTGTTTGTCGCCAGTTCTCGTATCTTATCACAAATAGTGCAAATATTAAAGCCAGCTGGAGCCAGAGCCTCTGACTGTGACTGTGACTGGGCCAACTCATCGGCAGTTGCCTTCGATTTAGTGACAATATTCCTAGAAGATTTATTGAGCCGTGTCAGAAACCTGTTCGACGTGCACATCAGGGCCACAAAATGTTGAAAATTAATGCAACATTTATTGGAATTTCAAAGCGCGTGTCTGCCAGCGGCTTTTCTCTGTTGCACATTCATAATTCCCACGAGTTGCAGTTGCTCTTCGTTTAATTTGTTGCATTTTAAATGCGGCAATTATGTTAATTGCATAATTCACAAGCCGAGCATTCTATAACCCGCCTTTCCACACTCAGAACAAGGTCATCTTCACCTCAGCTTGCTTCCAACGATGAGTCAGTTTTGAGGGAACTGCCCAAAACATGATCATCAAATGACTTCAAGTGCCTGCTATACAAATATTTGTACTTCAGATAAGTTAAGAAAACATCAAAATGTCAATCGAAACATCAATGTTCTTCAAAAACATATCAATTGAAAGTTAGTTCTCGAATTATGGTTTAAATTTGAATGTCATAAAGCGTAATGAAATGCTGTAGTTTGCTTAACACAGTGTTCTGTTAATGTTAATGTGACGTTAACAGCGTGACGCTAACAGAATGTATGTTTATTAAGGTCTCACAAAAGTTTCATTGTGAATAAAGATGAATTATTGATATCAGGAAGCAAACAGAGTGATATAGAGTATAGAAAAGTTCTTTCCCTGTTCAATCTGCATTAAAAAGTCATTATACCTTGGACAAGGCTATCAAAACAATGGCACCAACAGAGAGAGAGAGAGAGAGAGAGAGATTAATTTTATTGTATAATAATTTTGACAGCAAAGCGGAACGCAAATTGCAAATGATTTGCATATCGCTCTTTGTATACTCCGATTCAGAATCGGATTCTGGGGATTGGGGATTGGGATTTATATTTTGTTGTTCAGATTGATTACCGCTTGTCAGTGACATGTTTACAGGAAAAGCAAAAAACGCAGTCACAAAGCGTCTGCCGCGCGGGTTCATTTACCTTTGGGGCGAGTCTAAGGCCCCCTCCCTCCAGTCATGGGTATCCCAATCCCAGTAGCTGGTTACCACACGCCAAAAGGCAGCACCACCCAGATTATTAAGTACTTAGGATGAGTACAAAGGCAACGCTTCGTACATACTTATGCGCTCGACCAAAATGTTTACTTCCTCGCTGAATAAAATACGATATCATAAAAAATTCTATAAAAAATAAATACAAAATAAAACTATATAAAACTTAACAGCTGAGCCGCAACGAATCGACTTTTTGTGTTTTTTTTGGTATTATGCAAGCTCCGTTTCTGAGTAATTGTGTTCTTTATTTTTGTTGGTTTTTGGCAGAATTATATGGCACAGTAATACATAAATGTATACATACGTATATACGTAGTAGAATCGTGTATATTTGATATGCTGTTTCTCTTGTGCCCATTAAAATGTGCGACACATCGGGCCGAGGCACATGTTTCACATGCCAAATGGATATTACGCTGATGATATCCATAATAAACTAAAAATCACTTCAACTCCAAGAGAAATAAATATATATAATATATATATACAATATATATATATAATTGCAGCAATTAGTGCAAAGATATGCAATTAAACAGTAGAAAATGTTTGTAATTGTTTTTGGGCTTTACTCAAACCGTTAACCTAACCTCGCATTGTGTTGGGAGGCATTTCCTAGACAGAGATATAGATATAGAGAGAGGAAGAGCGGTTGCAGGGGCAGGCATCTCAATGCTAGCCAATTACAATTTCTATAAAGATTCGCGCTACAATTTAATTAGACTTACATGGGTTCAATTAACTGCAAAAGCGCCATAAAATGCTTAAACACTGAAAACACTTCCTTAACTTGATTGAACTCGTCTGCGATAGAACTGAAAGTAAGCTGGGTTGATTTTTCACACCTGGAATATCGCATAATTAAAGTCACGTAACTGTGACTCGCTCTTAGTATTAAGTATACGCCGTGTCTTTCGCTGGCTGGGTGCGGGAGGGCTTCTGTTTTTTATATAAAACATTGCCGTGCCAAGCATTCGGTTATAAATTATGCAAGTCAGATAGTTTTTGTTTTCTTTCTTCAGTCGGTCTACCTTCTTTTTTTTTGCAAATGCGGCAAATTTATTTATGCACTGACGCATGACGGGGGGAGGAAGGGTGGTTGGGCTTAGCAGGACAATTACAAGGCAAGCAAACGGGTTTTATCTGATCGCCATAAATCAGAGGCACTCCACCAGCTGGTGGCCACTAGTCCCTGCCACACTGATCTTGCCCCAACCTAGAGACTGTCAATCATTCTCACTCACCTGGTTTCCCATATATTGCAGATCTACCTGTCGCAGTTTGGCTACCTGCCCGCCTCGGCCCGCAATCCTGCCAATAGTGGGCTCCAGGACAAGCACACCTGGGTCAGCGCCATTGAGGAGTTCCAGAGCTTCGCGGGGCTCAACATCACCGGCGAACTCGATGAGGAGACAATGAAATTGATGTCACTGCCACGTTGCGGTGTCCGGGATCGTGTGGGCACCGGGGACAGTCGGTCGAAGCGTTATGCGCTGCAGGGCAGTCGCTGGCGTGTGAAGAACCTCACCTACAAGATCTCCAAGTATCCCAAGCGCTTGAAGCGCAACGATGTCGATGCGGAAATTGCTCGCGCCTTTGCCGTCTGGAGCGAGGATACCGATCTAACCTTCACCAGGAAGACCTCAGGACCCGTGCATATTGAAATCAAGTAAGTTCTGAAATCAAGAATGTTTACTACGTAAGTCAACGAGTTCGATTCCCAAGCTGAGATTCTAGGATGGATTAAAAAAGACATAGTCGTAGCTAATCTTTAACTGCTTGCGAATTATAAGTAGAAATTGTTTCCTTTTACTTATCCTCTAACCAATACCTTTCTTTTTCCATCCTCTCCTGCCTAGATTCGTTGAGAGCGAGCACGGCGATGGAGATGCCTTTGATGGACAGGGCGGCACCTTGGCGCACGCTTTCTTCCCCGTTTTTGGCGGCGATGCGCATTTTGATGACGCCGAACTTTGGACCATTGGCTCGCCACGTGGCACGAATCTGTTCCAGGTGGCGGCGCACGAATTTGGTCACTCCCTGGGTCTATCGCACTCGGATCAGACGTCGGCGCTGATGGCGCCGTTCTATCGCGGATTTGAGCCCGTTTTCAAGTTGGATGAGGATGACAAGGCGGCCATACAATCGCTATATGGACGCAAGACGAACCAGTACACACCCACCAATGCCTACCCGCCCAGCACACAGCGACCTTCGTATACGCCACCAAAGGTGCCACTGGATGACTCCATTTGCAAGGACTCCAGGGTGGACACGTTGTTCAACTCGGCGCATGGCGAAACCTATGCCTTCAAGGGCGACAAGTTCTACAAGCTGACCACGGACTCTGTGGAGGAGGGCTATCCGCAGCTGATCTCCAAGGGCTGGCCAGGATTGCCCGGCAACATCGATGCGGCATTCACCTACAAGAACGGCAAGACGTACTTCTTCAAGGGCACACAGTACTGGCGCTACCAGGGCAGCCAAATGGATGGCGCATATCCCAAGGAGATCAGCGAAGGATTCACCGGCATACCCGATCATCTGGACGCGGCCATGGTCTGGGGCGGCAATGGCAAGATCTACTTCTTCAAGGGCAGCAAGTTCTGGCGCTTCGATCCTGCGAAGCGGCCACCCGTCAAGGCCAGCTACCCCAAGCCCATCTCCAACTGGGAGGGCGTGCCAAACAATCTGGACGCAGCGCTCAGATACACCAATGGCTATACGTACTTCTTCAAGGGCGACAAGTACTATCGCTTCCACGATGCTCGCTTTGCGGTACGTACCGGATCCGAAGGATTTGAGCTCTCGAAACTATAGTATTTCTTGTTTTCCCATAACAGGTGGACACGGCCACGCCGCCATTCCCTCGACCCACGGCGCACTGGTGGTTCGGATGCAAGAATACGCCCTCGTCTACAGGTAATATTATTGAGGAGGAGCCGCTCGAGTCCGAGCAGCGATCTCAGCTGCATGCCGATGATGGTAACGGTGATATTGACCTGGACGCAGGTGAGTGGGATCGACTCGGCGGTAGTTTTGTTTGAATCCAATTGAATGAAATCGATTCGAATCGAATCGAATCGGTTCTCAGCCGGATAACCGATTCAGTAACTGTAACGAAATCGAATCAATAGAAACCAGATCGAATCAATATCAATATATTAGATAGATCGAAACAAAGTCAAAAAGATCTCATAAACATGTATGAGTTGTTACTTACAAGCAAGCCAAGAAATGTTTAAAAAACCTGTTTAAACTTGCAATGTCTCTATAGAGACAAATCCATAAATGATTTTTATATAAATATGGTATGTTTAATTAAGTTTATATATGTATGTATCGTACTTCGTACTCGTACTCGTACTGTAGTCAATTTTATTAATGAAGTAAATGTGTTTGTTTTTATTGAACAAAAATAACGATTACCTGACAAAAGAAAGAAAAATACATTATAATTTTTATTGAAAACTAATTCTCGAATTGTGTATGTCCAATTTCTTCTCGTAGTTCCTGTAATTTTTATAATTTTTACTCTGTATACATATTTTTATACATTTTTATTTTTATTTCTATTTTGTGGTGTTTTACTTTAGTTTGTTTCAGTGTTCTCAAACTGAACCAGCTTTAGGTTACACTTTCCTCTCAACACTTGTACAATTCTAATCCCATTACTTCTATATCTTATGGTTCCTGAAGCTGTTAATACTAATTTTACTCAATTTTTATCTTTTATTTTCTTACCAAGTTCCTGATTTACAATACTAACACAAAAAGTTTCAAAGAAATCTAAACTAATCCAAAAATTAACAACAAACTTATAAGTTTTAATTGGTTAAAAGGAATATTCTTTAATTTATCATTTTCTTAAACACTAATTATTGTGGATCTGGGATATATTTTAGTAACATTTTGATTTTTTATTTAAGTTTTCAAGTTTTATTTCCGTCATTAACTTTATATTACATTTAACAAGCGTTTTTACGGCTTGATCTTTTAACATAACCTAACTTTTATTACGCTAACCAACTCAATTTAGCATACCATGTAAAAGAAAATTACCCGCAAAAGTTTAAAAACGTTTAAAAATTGAATAAGGCTCAATAATTATTGATAATATAATAATAAAATAATATCTTGCTTACAGTGTAAAAAAAAAATATAAAACAAAAGTTAAAGCAAACAAACTACTGGTCAGTCGGTCCCACTAACTTCACCCCCGCTTCCGTTTGGGGCGGTACCAGGCAATAAACCTTAACTATCAAAACTTAGCACTTAAGCTCTACCATGCACCCCAGACTTGGCATGTACCACCTAACTAGATAACTAACTAACTAATATAACTATAGTGTTATCTTTAGCAGTTACTAAGAAACCTAACCAAACACTTTACAACACTACACTAAGCTTACCACTCACTCACACAATCTATGCAAAGAAAAACACTTTTACAACACTATTTGTTAAACACCACAAGTGATTTAAGCACCGGCCCGTAAATATTTAGTAGTTAATCCACACAAATCCACAACCCGTTGGTTTAAGTGTAGTTTTTTTTGCAATCCTAAGTACGTACACCCCCCAAACTAAGTATATATTTTATGTAGTTCTATGGTAATGTTAATATTATGTGATTCCTCCACACTAAAAATACTTATGTATGTATATCCTGTAGTTATAATGGCATTTTCCAACACTTTATGCGTACAACGTTTTCGAAATCAAAAATTGTTTTCCCTTTGGCACCTGTGGCACCAAATTCAAAATGGCTAAAGACTTTTTCGGGTTGAGCTTCCCCCTTTGAGAACTTTATCACTTATAATGTACACAAATCCCTTTAATTGCATGTTTTATCAATATAATACTAAATCCACGACCTGCATGACTCCCCCACCCTAATGCCCCGCCCCCTTACAAACACTTCTTACAATATACTACACTCACAAGCTACTATATCCACCTTATGTATGTATGTGGTCCACAACCGTTATGTTATGACCCAGATTGCACGACTTGACGTTCGGCCAATTTGAATTCTTAACACTGCATGCACGTGCTTGTTGCCCATAACCCGTTAAATTTACATAAACGAGCTGAACTTCAACTGTATATGACATCCATTTGTATTTTTTGTATTTGTATGTATGTATTTCTTGCAGGCTTTAAGAGACGCGGATAAAACGAAACAGAACAATTAACAACACACATCAAAACATAATAAAACACACAAAAACAAAACAAAACAAGACAAAAAGAAAAAGAACAGCAAGCCCGCACACACACACAATAACAACAATAAAGTAATGCGCGCTTATCGCAAGAAGCAAATCGAAAGCTCTACCACACCCGCACCAGCCGGCAATGAGTGACGTTCTTGCTTCTTTACATACTTTTCTCTTTCTATCTCGCTCTCTCTCTCGCTCTGCCTCTCTGTCACACACTCTCTTTGATTGCTTTTGCTTCTGTGCCGCGCGCTTCACCCCTAAGTATGTGTGTGTGTGTGTGTGTAGTTAAGCTTCATTGTAGTATGTGTATTATGCTTGTTGATCGAACTGATTATTAGTTATCGTTAACGCTTGTTATCGTATCGCAATCGCCGCATTCGTAGTGCAAATTCACGTAGTAACGTCACAACAACAACAACAATACACTTGCGCACGCCCCCGCCCCCGCTACACAGCAACCAACCGCTTCAAATGTTTGTCTCTGCTGAATTGTTATTTATGCAATTATGTTTTCCATTTTTCTTTATTACATATGTTTTATATCATTTATTTTGGGCGTGCGAACAATTGAACCATTCCATATATATTGCCCTCATGCAGTACCGCAAATCCCAAATACGAACACAAATCCGGCCACGGCTCCGGCTCCGGGAACGAGTCTACTGCCCGGCTGGATGTGGAGCCTCACGAACCGATACTTTTAGAATGTACAATTCCTTCAGTTTACAGAGGTTTTTTCGTTTCGTGTATTTTCAACTATAACTGTATTAATATCTTGTACTTGTACCGATTCACAAACGCGTGCCTTAAGTTTCTAATTCGTCCTATGCCTGCTTGAGTGATCTCTGTCTGAAAATAAAGCCACAAAAACAAAAAACAAAAAAACCACACACAAATGCCACGCTCAAAAAGTCTGCGCCGCTGCCGAAACGCCATTGAAAAACGCCCCGAAAACACCCCGAAAACAGTCAAGAAAACGCCAATTCAATATCGAAATGAGCTCAAAACATTTGCGCACAGAGTGGAACAGTATGTTGCATTATTTATTTTTATACATATATACAACAAATTTTGTTTCTTTCTTAAGTTAGTTTAGTTTTAGTTTTCCCTAGTTAGGTACTCATTTTTGTTCTTTTTACAGTTATTTTTTATTTTTTTAATACATATTTCACATAGATATGTAACTCCAAAGTGCTTAAAATTTATACCTCTTAATATATCTAATTTAAAATAGATTCTATTAAGCATTGAGAACCATTTCTATGCGTATATATTCTAACTTTATCTCTCATTTTTCCCCCTAAAAAAAAATAGCTGTTGGCGATCACCAAACCAATGATGAACCCGTCGTACCGGAAATGGCGGAACGAACCGGATCTGGCGCGATGTCCATCTCTAAACTGAGCAGCAGCTCAGCACTCAGCGTGCTGTTCAGCACGTTTCTGCTGTGCTGCGTTTCGAAATTCATAATTAGCTAAAATATTTGAAATATTTAGGAGAAGCACTTTCCGGTCTAAAAAGTTAAACCCAAGTAAAGTTTGTAAAATTTTACCGCACGTTGCAAAATTTGTGGGCTACCAAATTTGTTTTGATTTCGAATAATGCGATCATAATATAATGCAACAAAATATATGTATATTATCATGTGAAACAGGTGCCTTAAAATCGTTGTTGTGTAAATACATACTTAAAAGCAGCATTAAATATAATTAAACATAAATAGTTATTAACATTCCTCAAATGGAAGTAAGGAAACATATAACAAGATATCAGATGTCATATCATATGGGAAATAACGAGTATGCTATGCATCTGAAGATGACAATTTGCGATATTAACTATAACGAGCCATATCAAAAAAAAGAAAAACAAACAACATAAAACGACTAAGAGACAAATTATATAAACATAATTTAGTTTATTTTGAATTGTTGCACAAACTAAACGGAGATTTCAATTTGTTGAAGCTGTGCAACAATTAACTTTACAACTATAGATGTTTTTTCAAAGGACTTAGGATCATAAGAGAACCAACTAAATTCATTCATGAAAATACATTTGATTATTATAAATAAGTGTAAGCGTAAGATTGTAAGTTCATTAAGCGATATTTGTTCGGGTTTAATATTTAAAACCGAAATATTATTATTATTATTATTTAATTTACGTATATTATTGCGTAATAATTTTATAAAATTGTACGCTGAAAAAGTGATCGAAAAAAATTTAATAAAAACTTATAATGTCAATGTTACCAACACTATTTGTATGAAAAGCTAAATACTGAAAACGCAAAATTTTGATGAGCTACAGTTTGGTAGATCTAAGATTAGTATCTTATGTATCCAAATCTTTATCTAGCTGCGCAAGAAGCCCATCCACATGGGTGTCTTTTATAGATTTCGTAGTATCATTTCCTTTGGATTTTGAGCTCATGCGACGTCCGAGACCTGAAATCAGCCAGCCAAAACAATTCGATGCTATGTAATATAGGCACAATAGTATAACATGTAAAAGGATAGTTAGTACTAGTTAGATTATTACATTTGATTGGATCCTCAATGCCATCAAGTGGGCACGTTGTGGTCCTATAGGGCGAATTTGACTGGTCCTCTGCCAAGGATTCTGGGTCAGCCATCGGCGAGCTTTGAGCAATGCCAAAATATTCATTCTCTATCTTAATATCATAGCTAGAACACGGCGAAAGGGAGCGTTGCATCAATGATGACTTGTCTGTGGTCAGCTCCGATTGTGGCTCTACTTTAGTACTGGCATTTACTGAAATCGGGATATTGGTTAGTCTGGTATTGGACAGCTCGATCCAACTTACCAATACTGTTATGGCCTTTCTGTAAACTCTTAATAAATGCTTCGTGTTTGGTCACTAGTTGTGTCAGTCTCTGCAATTCACTTAGATCCGGTATTAGTTTGCTCTCACGCTTTTTCTTCTTGTGTGGAAGGCTGCTAGCAATGCTGATGGCCTCGCCATGCTCTTCGTCATCACTGTCTATGATAGTAATCGATTCTACTGGCGGCGGTGAAATAACACGACATTCAACCCCATCGTCATCCGTTGCAATTGTGTTAATTGTAAGATTTGAGATTCCACACAGCGTGGAGGGAGCCGGAAGTGGCTGGCGCTTGCGTAGGCGTCGATAGCGTACGGTCAGTACACGATTGTTAACGGGCCTGCGAACCAGATCCTTAAATGCCTCTATGGCCAACTCGGCGCTGGCGTAGCGCACAAATGCATAACGTGCGCGTTTCTGTCGCTTCATGACGCCGATATCAACGCGCATGGAATTAACAAATGCTTTTATATCAGCGGCATTCATGTTGAAGGGTATGTTGCTCACGTACAGCGAGCAGGGATCAATGGATTCAGCCTGCTCCTCATCGGTGAATGTTTTCAGCTCAGCGTGTAGATGACCTTGGCCAAAACGCATTTGCTTAATCTGCTCTATAGTTTGATCTATATTCGAGCCAGCCTTCAGGTGCACCATGCAATAACGCTGCGCTACGCTTGCCGGGAACACCACATCCCTTATGTTCTGCGAGTATTCGCCAACTATGGCGACACTTACTTTGGGATCGGGAAAGCGTATAATCAGCGTCGGTGCGTCTGCTGATTTTGTTGAGAGCTCGCGTTCCAGGGCAAGCGCACGCAATGCATTCTGACGACGTAGAGTGGTCAACTCTTTGCGATTTAGCTTGGAGTCTAAGTGTGATCAGTTTTTAATGGGATTCTAATCAGGAGTTCAACATGCAGCTAAGGCAGTCACTTACTCTGTGGTACTGTTTTGAGATCCTTGTCTTGCTCAGAGAGCGTTGAGACTTCATTTGAGGAGGTCTTAGATTCAGTACGTGACATCCATGTACACAGCCGACTGCCGGCAGGCGTCTGTTGGAACATAAAGGACTCTAACGATGGCGCACAGCCATTGCCAGTGTAGGGCGCCACACGATTGTTTGGTGACATGTTGTTGCGTTCAACTTGGATGCTATCGCAGTCCGTGTCTTTGGATGCATTTGTCTGCACAGTTTCTGTTTGTGGCTCGCTAGAGTCATTATCTAAGCCTGATTCCTGATCTTGTTGTTCTTCAACGTCAGCTTCAATCTCAGCTTCATCAACTTCGACTGCAGCTGAGGCGCGCTTGGCATCTGGGCCATCACCCAAGCCGGTTTTTTGTGCGTTGCGTTTTAGATCCATGTCCATTTCCGAAATACAATATACTTCAGAATTGAACAGTATAAAGCTATTGCGTTAATTCACTTTATAAAAATATCAGCTCAACTAAATATGTATATTTGCTGTGAATATTTACTGACTGGGTGGCAACGCCGAACGCACAGCTGCTTTGTTGTAATGATTTTCACTAAACACATGCACACTATATACGCTAAGCTAGTATGCTGTTCACAACTTTTGCTTAGAAAATCGTTGGTTACGCTGTTATTATTAGCGATGTTGATTAAAATAATTACTTAGTTCTAATAATATTGATATGAACAATAACGGAAAATGCAACAAGTACATTTTGCTTCACCACTGAGAATAATATTATTAGTTATTACGCGCAAGATTTCTTGAGATCCGCGACGTTTTGCTTTGTTTAGGTTCTAAGTGACCAGCATACTAGTCATAAAAGAAAATAACAAATAAAATGTGTGCTGCACTTTTACGAAACAGCGTGAAATGTATCAATTTAAGAATAAACCCAATTGCGGTGTTAAACAGAAATGTTTGGTAAGGGTATATTAACTCTATTATGGGCTTCCAAGATTAACAGAGAACTGTTTTATTTCAGCACAAGCGCGTTTCGCTGCAATTGGCGCAAGTCGGATTCAGTAGAGGTGGAGCGTAATCTTGTAAGAGGGGATAACCTGTCGGAAGATTATCAGCTAATTTACCGTGCGCCTATGGAGAATTATGTGACATGGACAAAGAATGCATCGACTGCAACAGTAACGTTTATTAGTTTGGTTGCCGGCTATCAGCTGGCCACAACGATGAGCCTAATCAATATAGCCAAGAAAATTGAAATAGCAGTGCTTGTATCGAACGAAACCGATTTGTACTACTTTATGGCGGGCTTTGTCCTTATCAACCTGGCCATACGCACATTTGTGGCCAAATATCCGCTCAGGATTTACAAGAACGCCGATGAGTAAGAACTATTTTATGATGTATTGCTTAAGTTAAAAACTTACATAACTTATTGCAGATATGTTGCTGTATACGGCTCACAGATGCCGCTGGGCACGGTCAAGCATTACTTCAAGCAAGGACAAATTGAAGAGTACAAGAACGTGCTGAATCCTTGGAGTCATATCATGTACAAGCTGGGTAGGCGTTCATCTATGCTTTTAATTGACTACTTTAAGACGCCAGCTGAATTTCACAAGTTATTCGAGGAGAAACAAACCTAACTGTTATGAATGTTTATAAAAAGTTGTTAATTTATATGCCAATTTGTTCTTTTGTTGGTTTTTTGCTGGCCACAATTTGTAAACAATGCACGGTGCTGCCATTTAGCGAGCAACAGGTTAATTTGGCAGTATGGCAACACAAGAATATCGCAAAAATGCAACTATCGCTACATTAGCCTGCTTTCAGGATCTGGTCACACTGCATCAACACAAACAAAACACGTGCATAGCTTAATATTATTTTATATGGGCACATAATGGAGCTTAAAAAGATGAAACCACTGCTGGATACAGAGCAGGAATCCAACGAGAATGTGGAGGAGAATAAACCGAAAAAGCGACGCAATCCATTTAACACACAGCGCTTGAAGGAGGAGAAGGAGCGCCGCCAAAAGAAACGAGCGCGTCTCATTGTGCGCAACATAAGCTACAAATCGACGGATGATGCGCTCCGCAAGCATTTTGGTCAATGGGGCACGCTGGAGGATGTGCACATCTTAAAGCGTGGCGATGGCAAACTCGTGGGATGCGCTTTTGTGCAGTACGAGACCGTTAACCAGGCCACAAAGGCCATTGTGATGGCCAACGGCAAGGAGCTGTTGGGACGCAAGGTATTTGTGGATTGGGCCTTGGGCAAGGATGAGTATGCGGCCAAGCACCCGAAAGATGAACCAGCGGACAAGAAGCCGAAGGTGGAGGTAAAGGAAGAGAGTGGAAACGAAAGTGGTGAGGACGAGAATGAAGCTGAAAGTGATGAGAACGAAGAGAAGCCTGCGGTTGGCGAAGATTCAGAGGCAGAGTCTGATTTAGAAGGCGACGAAGAGGCAGAGGATAACGATGACGTCGACGGTGACGGTGACGATGACGATGAGGATCAAAAGGAGGATAAAAAAGATTTAAAAGAAAACCTAAAGGTCAAACATGAAAAACAAAATTCAAACGATGTGCAACAAGGCTGCACAGTCTTTATAAAGAATGTGCCCTTCGATGCCGAGGATGGGGATCTACGCAAGGTTTGTCGCAAGTTTGGTGTGGTACAGTACGCGATTATCAATCGGGAGTCAGTTTCAGGGCACTCCAAGGGCACAGCCTTTGTAAAGTTTAAGGCCAAGGAGTCGGCTGATTTATGCCTGCAAGCTGGCACCGAGTTCACATTGATGAACGAGGTGCTGGATCCACATCCAGCACTCAGTCGCGACGAAATCAAAACAAAGCACGCGCAAAACTCCAAAGACGATTCGGGCAAGGATTCGCGTAATCTGTATCTGGCCAGAGAAGGTCTCATAATGGCCAACTCAAAGGCAGCCGATGGTGTGTCCGCCTCGGACATGACCAGGAGGCATGAATTGGAACAGGTTAAGACACAAGTGCTGAAGAACTTGAATCGGTAAGTATATATACAAACAATTGTTTTATCACTCTTAATACGAACCAATTTCTTTACCTTTCAGCTTTGTTTCACGCAACCGGCTTTCCATTCACAATCTACCCCTAAACTATGACAATGAGAAGCTCAAGCAAATGGCGATCACCTACACGGGCTTTCGTCCGCACGAGTGTCGCGTGATGCGCGACCAGAAGGTAACCCCAGAGCATCCGCAGGGTAAATCTAAGGGCTTCGGTTTCCTCTCCTTCGACACGCACCAACGGGCTTTGGCTGCGCTGCGTAAACTCAATAATAATCCCAGCATCTTTGGCACACTCCACGTAAGTAAAGCCATGTTGTAATTATTCCTGATCACTATGATTAATCCAATTCTTTGCCTGACCAACAGCGACCCATTGTGGCCTTTAGCATTGAGGATCGCGCCGTGCACAAAATTAAAGAGAAGCGCAATGAACGCTCCAAGCAAAACAATCCCACGTACAAAACCAAACTTGAGCAGCGCAAGGAGCGACGGGAGCAGCAAGCGCAAGGGCCAAAAGGAGACGCCAAAGCATATAGCACCACAGGATGACAACAAGGTGAAACTGCAGAAGCACATTAAGAAACTGGAGACGGCGCGCGCGGCCAAAGCAGAAGGCACGCAGAAGCCACAGAAGAAGGCCAGTGATGTTGAGGGCGACTATGTGGGCACGGCGGCCAAGCCGGGCACCTCGCTGCGCATGCGTTCCAAGAAGAAGATCATGGAGCAGGCGCAGGATCACATGAAGCATGTCAAGACGGAGAAGCGCAAGCAGAAAAACAAAAAGATACGTGAAACGCATCTGGCGGAGCGCAAGGCCAACAATCGACCCAAACAAGGACACAAAAAGGAAAAGGATGACCTGAGGCCACTAATAAACAGATACAAGAACATGATCAGTGGCAATGAGGGCGGCGGTGGCGTCACAGGCGGCAAAGTGAAGAAACCCAAGCGCACCAAGTGGTACGCAGACTAAGTTCCATCTGAAGACTCTGTTATGTATATTAGCAATTAAAATTTAAAGAAAATATATATAGGTGTGTCGACGGATGGACACACGTCTTAGACCATGAAACGTTCTTTAAAGGAGCACAGCAATTTGTTTGGGTTCGTTGGTTGTTAATGAAATGCATTTGGTACTAATGGAAACAAGATTTTATGCATGTTCTAAATTACAAGTTCGGGGCCGTCAGTCTACCCAATTTTACTAAGTAAACAATATCTATTCCAGCCAGAAGAAACGTGAGCCATATTTGGCTGGTGGCGTTGGATAATCCGCTGGCAGGCCGGGTGTAGCATCGGGATACGATTTGATCTCCTCCTTCTTGGGTGCCTCGCGAGCAGTTTGAATGACCTATGCAGCATAATTGCCATACATTTATAGTACAAACTGTAGAGTGCTGAATAAACTTACCTTGGCACGCGCAAAGTAGCCATAGGAAGGACGATCCCAGTCGAAGTTATCCTTAACGCACTTATCAAAAACGCCCTGAGTTTTGCGGCAGCTGCAATAAGATTGATGCATGAGTATGGAGCAGCTTAGTGGAAATCATTTGATATACTTACTGGCTAAAGGCCATGGTGCCGCTTGATTTGTCCAGGCAAGTGGCGTACTGCATGAACTCCTCATGGCAGGTCTTCTTTACCTTACGGAAGAAGTCGAGGGCACAGCCGGTGACAGCGCGTCCCTCACCAAGGCAGGCGCGTGGATCGTCCAGCTCTTGCCGACATAGCATAAACTCCTGCAAAATATTCACAAATATCAAACGTAAACAAAACGCCTTTTGAGGTTAGGTTATATAACTGACTCTGGTTGCCGTTTAGCCGCAAAATGTATAAATAAATGAAATAAATACATGCAATGCAACTCAGGCACGGCTTTAACTGCTTAACTTGGCTGTTATATATGCCATTTACTAACATTATTGGCCGTCTCGCATTGCTTGCCCAGGTGAAAGGAGCCAGCGCGCAGCGCAGCCGACGATAGATTCAGTTCCTGCACGTCCAGCTCCGCCTCCTCGGGCAGCGTTGTTTTGCTTGTAATGACCATGGCGTTGGAGTTGTGCTGCCCGTTGCTTTAAATATATAGCAAAGGCGTTTAAATCGCAGGCAAATGCGTTAATTTGTTGGTTTTACGAGTCTAAATTCTCGCTGCTAGCAAAACAACAGCTGTTTGCTATCGATCTATCGATAGGCATAACCGTTTGACGCTGGCTTGATAGCCAACCTTGATAGAACTTACAGCAATCGTAATCGTCCGTTGGGAAATTCGAATTTGTTAAACTCATATACTGTTTCATACTGGTTGTGTGCACATTTTGTAAATTTCAGGAAAAAAAAAACTCAATTTTGTGATTTTCTAAAATTTGTTGTACAAACATGAACTTTTCATTGTTGACTATATTTCTAATTTCGCTCAGCGCGTGTGCAATATTGCAAGCCGAGGCAAAGGATGGCGCGACTAACGAGAATGTAAAGACGCTAAGTTACCAGGACTCGGTCAGGGAGATTGTGAAGGATCTCATTAGCAACTGGAACTCACCACTTGTCTACCTGAGGAGTCGTGGCTACCTTAAGGCGCCCCAACTCGATTTTAATATGCTGCACAAAGATGAACCCAACAAGGATGAGAAATCCAATCGGGCACCGCGCTCCAATGAGGAGAGCACCGGCGAACTGAGCCATCTATTCCGCACGCTCTTCTCCTCCGACGATAACAGCGTATCGGAAAAAATCAAATCCAAGCTGGGCGTGCCCTGGGACATGGTTGCAATGAAGAATTCAGTGCGTAAGAACGCCCACAAGTTCTATGAGAAATTTTATAACAAACGCAATCAACACGTAACCAAGGACCAGCAGACGGAGACCGCGGATACCGATATAGAAAGACAAGTAGCAAAACAATATCCATCGGTAATACCCAGTGGCAACAGTGAGCTTGACAGTCCTGTGGTAAATAAGGATGTGGTTCCACCCGCTGTCCACAAGGAACCAAAGTACCTAAATGGCATAGCCAAGCTCCTGACCAGCCGGGAGATAATCGGCAAGGCCAAACCATTGCCACTGTTGATAAAGGAGCAGGCAAAGGCGCTCGAGGAGGCAAAATAGGCAAATTATAGAGAATTTCTCTTGCACCTTTTGGAGTTCATTTAATTTGGTTTCGTTTCATGGTTAACTACAATAAAAACGGTTTCGATGATAAAGCAAATTGACGAGCCCTTCAAAAACAGACGGAGAACCAGGGAAAAGAGCAAGCGCACTATGATAATTAATGGATATTTGATAAGCAAATCATTAGCAGCGATTAATTAAAACTCGTTTTGGAGGAGTCGAAACAAAAACCGGAGAGGCTGGTTTTCAATTGGTCGAACGGCCGTATAAAAAGCGGATGGCCCTCTTATATTTGGTAAAGCTCATAGAACAAAAATGTTGAATCCGGTAAGTGTTAAATCGAGTGTGTTTCCAGAAACTGACTAGAGCTGACCTTGCATATCCTTAATCACAGAAACTACTCTGCTGCGGCTTCTTTCTGTTCCTCATCCTACAGCTGGTCAGCGCTGAGGAGAGACCAATTAAACTTGCGCCGTTCGAAAAGGATGCCCTTTTAGCTGGAGCTAGTAGTAGTTTGTCTCAAAGCTTTAACCAAGGAGCCTCCTTATTTCTCTCCCCGGGTGCAAGCCCTTTCAACTCTCCCGAATTCAACAATTTGCCGAAGGGTTTCCCTTCAAATGATGCTAGTTCTTTGTCTCAAAGCTTCAACCAAGGAGGTTGAACCTTCGAACTCTCCTGAATTGAACAATTGAAGCCGGCTCGCAATTAACAAAATTTCGTTTGAATAAATAAAGCATAAAAAAAAACATATATACACTTATAGCAATGTTATGGAAGCCGTAGTTCCCTATTTTAATCAATTTTAATCACCTTTTATCAACTTTTGATTAAAATATTGGTTAAAACAAATAAGTTCTTTCAACAAAAACTCATTTATCATCCGATTATATAAATTATTCAGATTTTGACACAATTTAGCTAAAATCTAGAGTATAATGAAGCTTGGAACTGCTGAGTTTGTTTGTGATTTCTCGAAATACAATTAATAAATACTCGTTTGGTGAGCCAAACAACAACCGGAGAGGCTGCTTTTTCATTTAGTGGACTGTCCGTATAAAAAGCAGATGCCCCTCTGATATTTGTTGAAATTCATAGAACAAATATGTTGAATCATGTGAGTGGTGGCGAGTGTTTAGTGAAGTGTTTCCATACCAGAGCTGACTGTGCATATCTTTAATCCTAGAAACTGATTTTCTCCGGCTGCCTGCTGCTCCTGATGTCCTTGCTGGTCAGCGCTGATGTGGAGCCCCAGGAACCGCAGCTGCTGAAGCTCGTTAATGTACAAAATCTGGATGGAGCTGGTCAGTACGAGCATGCCGTTGAGGTATCCAATGGAATCAGCAGTTCGGCCCACGGCAATGTGAATGGTGTGCAGGGGGAATACTTTTTGCCGGCCGAGGAGGGTCACCCTCCCAAGCGTGTCACCTACACGGCTGATTCTACCGGCTTTCATCCCACAATTCAGGAAAATTGAGGCTGGTTTGACTTGCTTATAAAATAACAAATATATATAAAAATAAAAAACAAATTAAATATAACAAAATTGAATGCAAATCGAAGCTTTAATTTATGGGATTCTTACGCCACAATTAATATACTGATCAACAGCCTAATAATACACAAAAATATTAATATCTATATACTGGATTATGTACTTGCAACTGGTTCACATTGTGCAGTATAAAAGCCTCTGGCCAGGCCGGGTTTGATCAGCAGTTGTAATCCGAACTCATCATGTACAAGCACGTAAGTTATCCTGAAAGTAGCACAGCTCCTGCCACCAGACTGACGCTGTTCCACTCTGCAGCTGTTTCTAGTTGTGGCGCTGCTGATCGCCGCCAGCTTGGCGCACGACGATGACGCACATGCTCACGCCCAGGAGTCCAAGAAGGAGGATGGCCATGGCAAGTTTGAATATCACTACGATATAAGCAATGGCATTGGCGCCGAGGAGGCCGGCGATGAGCACAATGTGCATGGAGAGTTCCACTTTGTGTCCAAGGAGGGCGTGCCCGTCCAGGTATCCTATACGGCCGATGAGAATGGCTATCATCCCCATGGCGATGCGCTGCCAACGCCCCCGCCCACGCCCGAGGCCATACTCAAGGCGCTGGCCTACATTGAGGCGCATCCGCACAAGGAGGAGGCACATCCCCATCCCCAACCCCAGCACCACAGCCCGACACACCTCAAGCATTCGCTTCATGGGTAATCCCAATTTGCAGCCATTTCCCATTTCCCTTACATTCAATTGCAATTGGATGCGTCTCCATCAGTTCGACATAAAAATAAAACTTTATGACGCAAGATTTTCCACAAATTTCTATGCAAAGGGGCGGCGGGCGGCGGCGGTGGGCGTGTCTCGCTCCCAACTTACTCCTGCCACTGTGGCAAGTCCATAAAATACGCATTGTCATATTATTTAGCATAGGGTGGGTAGGTGGGGCCGGAAGGGATTGCCATTGGGGCTACTGTAAATGTAAAATTCAAATGCGTCGGAGTCCATTGTTAGGTTTGAATGGACGCCATTTGAGCATGTTACGGAAGCGACAACTTAATGGAATTCTAAACCCTCTCAAAGGATACCAAACCAAGCAGAGCTTATCCAAGTCCCTGCACTACTATTACATAGCCGATACTCAAACGATTCCGATTGACTTTTTAAGCATAGTTTATCCTCTATTTCAATTCAGCTTCAATCTTTAAATTGATTTTTGAATACAATTTTTCGAAATTCTTAGGGTTTTTGTTCCCAGCTCCATTTTGGGATGTGAAATTTGTCAAACCCATTCAAACTCTTCTGTGGTGTTGAAGTTTTGGTGAACATTGTATCTTGTAAAGTTTTTGGTTATCCTTTCTATAACTTTTACAAAACTCCATCCCATTTCAAGCGAATACCTTTTCGAGTATTCACTTGACCTCGAAATTGGTTCAACATCCAAAGTTTAATCAACATCTTAAGTTTATACCCTGTTCCCAAATGGGAAATTAAGATAAATATAAACCTCCCACAAAATTGAAGCTGAAGTAATCAAATTTGATGTAAGGACTACGATGATATTGTTGACATCAAAGTATTCCAATCATTAAGAGAGTATATTGCAGTTGTTAGCTGCCGGTTGCAACTTTCTTGTTTTTATTTCAATATTATTTTGGAATTGATGCTTTACTCTAAATGCAATTTCTACACATGTAAATAACAAAAGGTGCCTCACAACTTTGAGGGGCTTGAGGGGCTGCGTGTCAGCTCCATGTCCACCGAGGGCGGGTTCACCAGTTTGCGCACCACATCGAACTTGGGATTGTTCTTATCGCGCACCAGATCGAAGATGATGCTCTCGCTGGTGGTTATTACACAACCCGCTTGACGCAAGCGTTCCAGTGCCAAATCGCGATCCTGTTTGAGGCGAGAGCAGCAGCAATCGGCAACAATGTAGACATTAATGTCCTGCTCCCGCAGATCAATAGCCGTTTGCTCCACACAAATGTGAGACTGGGAAAGACATCGATTAATACGAAGCTCGAGTAAATCATTTGACATTTGCCACCTCCAGACCGTAGAGCACCACATCCTGCGGCTTCTCACCAAAGATATCCTTAATGGCGGTCTTCACCTGGGGTGTCATCATGCTAAAGTAAGTTTTACCCAGCACAACCTTGGCATGGCCCACATCCAACTCGGCCACAGTTTTGCCCAGTTTCTCGGGATAATGCTCTGTAACAATCAAGGGCACATCGAGCGCTTTGCCCGCCTTCGTCTGCAAATCGAAGTTGTTTAATCTTGGAGATTAAGATTAGATTTAGCTACAAAGTTCACTTGCCAGCTTGTCCACATTCTTCACCATGTTGTCAAAGAGCGGCATGCTTGGTCGGAATTTCTCCTGTATATCGCAGAGCATGAAAAGCGTCTTTTTGGGATTCAAATGACAACGTCTGAAAGCCATTTTGTTGCTACTGTTCTTAGCAGCGTATAATATAAAAGTGTATCCCAATAGAATAAGGTTTATAAGTTTAAATCAACACCAAATGCATCGACAATATGGCAATAAAGAAGCTGACAAAACGCTAAGGCTTTACCATATGATATACACTGATTAAATATATATTTTCTTACCTTGTTTTGCTTTAATCACTCGAGAATCCAATTAAATAACTTTACTCAGCTGCTAGGCACAAAGTGCGTTGCTTATCGATTGTCTAATTAGCATAAACAGCTGTGCTACGCCGCGAAACGGTTAAGCGATATCGATATCGATTACCATTATCGCTTAGCATATCGAAATAGCGCTGCCAGACTGCTTATGCTGATCGACACAAAAGTAACGGTTCCTATCTAGTTTCAAATCAATTTATATTATTTCTATGGGAAATCATGAATTAGAAAGCACTTAAGCCACAGCAGTTAATTAAAAGTAATTAAAGAAGTCTGCCCTGTGGGGGTGACTCATGGCCAAAAACGAAAACACCCAATGGGCGCAGAGAGTCAACATTTATTAACAGCCGCCACTAATCTCAAATCCCAGTCCACAGCCAGCCAGTTTGTGGCAGTCAACTGGGTCCTTGATCTCCAAACCCCACGTGGCAATTAAAGTAAATTGTGTGGACCCAGACAAAACGCACACAGGTAGCAAATTTATATTCATAAGCCAAGCAACTAACTGTGGCTCACTGTGAATACTGGAGTCTTGAGCAGGCTCAGACTCCAGGCATTGGGGTGGCTTGGGTCGGGTGGCATTTATAATTGAATTCCTTAATACGAGTGCGCTACATTGCGCCCTTTCTCCAACCTCAAGGCAAAGCATTATAGTAATGAAGCCACAGTCAATTTCAATAACGCAATCAAATGCGTGCAATTTCAAAAACCACAAAACCCATAGTCAAAGAAGAACCAAAATGCCCACGCACTGTCCAGCAGGCAATGTGAACGGTTTTCGGTCAACTTTGGCATGCTTGACACGTAGTACTCTATAGCATAGCGTTCCAGGACACGCCGACGCCTTGATAATGGAATGGCAATGGCAATAGCCATTGCCCATTGCCCATTGCCCATTGGCTTTGCCTTTGCCTTTGGCTCTGTGAGTCGCATGCATATTTTGGTAATTTACGCTACCTTTTTGGCTTTGGTTAGATGGTCGTGACTTAACCTTTGGCCAAGTCCTTGCCGGTTAAATATTTTATGAGCCTGCCAAGTTGCGGGCGCTGCAATTTTAAAACTGAGTGTACCACTCAAAAGCGTGTAACCGAAAGGTTCTCGAAAAGTTTCACCCCAACCCCAACCCCGACCTGGACATGGACACTTGACTTTTGTTGCTGCGTTGGCATTTACACAATACTCTTGAAAATTTGTGTACAGTCCAACTACGCTATAATAAACTTCTCTTGTAATGGACTTGCACTGAAATTTTCTATAAATATCATTTTATATGTTGCGGAAAGTAGTAGTCCTGGAATTCAAACAGCCCTCGACTCAATGCGAAATTCTGTGGAATTTCTCTGGAAAAATATTGTATTTTAATTTCAATAGATGAACACTTTTCCGTTGAAATTTTGTTATATTTTTAGTGCAATACTAGGAACGTAAGGAACGGAAATAGCGCCAATACTTTGCATATCAATGTTTCTCAGAAACAATGATGACGTCAAGCCTGCTAAATATCTTATTTAGCAATTAGTAATCCACATATTATTATATTATTATTATTAGAATTAATGTTAATTACTTTCATTCAGGATGACATGCTTACTTATGGGAGAATATAGGAAATGTACAGCAGCAGCCTTTAATAAGTTACTTTTTTGACATATTTTCCTAATTTAGGCAGGGAAATCTGTCTTCCTTGTTATTTCTAAGGATGTAGATAACAATGTGGCATATTTATGTTAAATATTAGAAACATCGCAGTATTCATCAAATTCAATTCTCGTAGAATGATACGTGTGTCTATATTAGCTAATGGAATCAGTCTTCATTACATTAAATATCACAAAGCGACAATAAACCATTTCTACAGACGATTGCTAAAGATGACACTTTTGAGTTATCGATAACTATCTGGTATACTGATGTAAAATGCCAAAAGCTGTGAATGTTTATGAAAAGTTCTCGTAGAATGATATGTGTGTATCTATGATAGCTAATGGCATCAGTCTTCCATTACACAAAGCCAGAATAAACCATTTCTACAAGTGATAGCTAAAGAAGACACTTTTGAGTTATCGATAACTATGTGGTATACTTATGTAAAATGCTAAAAATGTGAATGTTTATGAAAAGTTCTCGTAGAATGATATGTGTGTCTATGATAACTAATGGAATCAGTCTTCCATTACAAAAAGCAACAATAAACCATTTCTACAAGTGATAGCTAAAGATGACACTTTTGAGTTATCGATAACTATGTGGAATAATTATGTAAGATGATAAAAAGCTTTGAATGTTTATAAAAAGTTGTCGTAAAATGATATGTGTGTATCTATGATAACTAATGGAATCAGTCTTCCATTACACAAAGCCAGAATAAACCATTTCTACAGATGATTGCTAAAGATGACACTTTTGAGTTATCGATAACTAACTGGTATACTTATGTAAAATGCTAAAAAATGTGACATTTTATAACAAGCATTTAGTAGCATAGCATTTAATGATATTATCTATTCAAATAGAAACTCTGGGCCATTATATTATAGTTTGTCTGTTTCAACGCACACCCAGTAGGTAACTTGTCTATGTATGTGTCTGTATGTGTGTGTGTGTGTGTGTGTGTATATATATATCTGTATTCATAGAGCCATGCGCTAGTCGCAGCCATTTTGGTTTTCAATTTCAACGCCATTTTCGCTTGAATGCGTCGACAGTAATTTGCATTTTTTATTTGCTTTTATTGTCCCCGCACGATACGCTAGCAATTTTGATGGCTCATCCTGCTCTGTCAGGATGGCAGCTAGAGGTGATAATGCTAATAATAAGTTCAAGTCAATTGTCACAACAAATATAGCAGCAATAACAACAAGAAGAACAACAACAATCGAAGCAATTCATTTGCTGCACAAGTTTGAAAAACAATTTAAGTAAAAGTCGCAAATGTTTCGCATTGTCTGCACTCCAATATAAATATAGTATACTATATAGTATATATACATATATATATAATTGTATATATGTGCTGTGTGTGCTTGTGTATTTTTATGTGATTTCTCTAGTCAACAACTTCTCGAAATGGCAATGCCAATGGATGGAAATGGAAAAGTTCTCTCATGCGCAAAGGAGGAAAATGTTATAGCATTTTATTTACAGTATTCAAGTATTGTGAGTATATTTCGAGTGTGTTTCGAGTAAGCCTTCGAGTATTTGATGCAATTTATTCAATGAAATGTAAATGCGACTCAATTGTACGAGTAGTTTATATTGTTGTTGCTGTAATTCTTGATTGCACAATAAGCAAACATCATTTAATTTCAATTGCGATTTTTCAATTTTCCATCTGCATATTGCCCCAGCTCTCTGGGCAACAACTAAGCGCAATATGTGACCTCTTAGCGAGTGTCCTTGGAGCTCAATATGGAAAGCCATTTCCATGGGCTTTGGCTAGGATGTGGAATACTTTTTGTTTTTCAATGCTGTACACAAGCAGTTATTGTTATATCCATATGGATGCATACTGTATGAGCATTACATGTCAGCCCCCTCAATTTCAAATTTACCCACTCCCTTTGCCCTGCCCCTTGCCCATTCATATCAACGATTTTCAAATTGGCGACGAACTGATATGCCAAACTACGCACGTTGATGGCTTCACAATTCCCAGTTACCCCCCTTTCCTTTCCTCTCCTTGCTTTGCCTCCTTTCCCTCCTTTTATGCGGGTATGAAGACATGCCGGCATTGAGGGCTCCTTCTGTCCTCCCATATCCTTCTGTAGCTAATGCTTGTCACGTTTGCTCCAACGTTTGACAAGGCAAATTCGACATACGAAAAAAAAAAACGAAAGCCCAAAAAACAAAAGAAAGCCAAACTAAACGGTTATGTAGGCCTACAAGATACCCTGTACTAAATATCTGATTATTGAAAGGAATAGTTCAGTTAATGCATAATATACAAACTTCACCCTAACATCTGTAGAGGAGAACCAATTGAAGACAGGTTTGTCACACCTTTAAGATACCCTGTACTAAATTTCAGCTTATTTAAGGGTAAAAAGCGGAAAATGGGTGATATACAAATGGTTCCCTGACATGTGTTAGCAGAGATCAAACTGAATAGAGTATGATACGCAGGCTACACACACAAGATACCCTGCACTAAATATTATCTAAGCTTATCAAGTGTGGGTCGTTCATTTATACGGTTTACTAGGCCGTATTTTTAGAATTTAATTCATTATACAACCAATATTACAATATTGTTATAAGTATTTTGGTGCCTGTTCCCATTTCCGATTACTTTTCAATCCGCAACGTTTGCGAATTTAGTTTCCTGTTTAAGAAAGAAATATGAAACTGCTTTCCTGATGACAGATACAATAGTTTTTACAATGGTATTTAGTAGTAAGATATAGTATTACAAAGTTATAGATATTTTAAGCGTTTTTCGGATTTCAGAACAGCTATTTTAAATCCGCAACGTTTGCGAATTTAGTTTCCTGTTTAAGAAAGAAATATCAAACTGTTTTCCTGATGACAGATACAATAGTTTCTACTATGGTATTTAGTAGTAAGATATAGTATTACAAAGTTATAGATATTTCAAGCGTTTTTCGGATTTCAGAACAGCTATTTTGATTCCGAATGTTTCGAACACACTCTAAAATGGGAAATGGCCTGCTAGTCTGTTTCTTTAGTGTTTTATATATATATACACCAATAAATACTAAATATATTCGCTTTTAAGTTCCCTATAATAAAATATAACCCCATTTTGCTGCTCGAGTTGAAGGGTATCACAAATAATAAAAGGGAAAATCCACACGTAAAAAAAAGAAGAGAAAATGATTTTCACAGGTGAATTGGAAAGCGCGTAATGTTGTAATGTTTGACTTGCCGGCGGGCACGTGCCCCAGCTTCAGCTTACAACTTCCACGTATTCCCCTCCCGTTCACATGACGCTGTGAAGGGGGGGCGGCAAAGGCAAACGTGGCGTATGCGTAACGCGACGCGCCACTTTTGCAAATTGGATGAAAATCTTTGGCTTTTCAGCGCCCCTGTCAAAGGACACAGCAAACGATTCCCGAATGCACTCGCCTGAAAATTGACATGTTTTGATGCTGGCATCCTTTTGACTTTGCCTCAAAGTTACACTGATGCAATTTTAGTCTCAGTTTTGTCGCTGTTTATTTCAGCTTTGTAGCCCAAAAAGTTTGCCAGCACCCATTCGTCATGGACCCTTCTACTCTGCCCCACACAAGAAAGGGGGTTTTGCAACATAAAACTTATGGCTACACCTACACTCGAGACATATAGCAGACGGCAGTTAGAAAGGGAGAAAGGAGAGGGGAGCGGAGCTACACAAGTTTCTTTGGGCAGCCTTTTACTCCTTAGTCCTTAGTGGACTTTGGATTATGTTGTAAACTTTTCACTTGCGTAGCTCACGCAAGAAATAAAACACATTCGAGTTTCAAGTTTTTAAATTTATAAGCCATGTGGTTGGGGCTTTTTCGGGTCTCACCTTAAATAAACTAGTTGCCATATGCTGTCAGGTCCTGAGAAATATATTATGGCCGTATGTTGGCCGCCTCAACGGGACCAGGACAGGACCAGGACCAGGTCGTCCTCGTAACTCTTGACGGCATCTGCTAGTCGTTTTTTATGGCTACAAAGAGCAACAGACAGTTAAAAACTTGAGCTTCAACTTAAAGCGTTTCAGACTGCCAACTGGCAAATTGGTAGCTTCAGATTGCAATTCAACCACTGAACAAATGATGCACTGAGAGAAACGGATGGAACGAATTTGAGAGTTATTATAAATGCCAGCTGAAAAATGATTTCAAACGAAAAGCTAACTTTAATCATGTTATAATATTAAGAGTTCTTAAATTGTAAATAAACTTAGCTTAAGGCCTACGCTTGTTCATATCCTGTTCATATTGTAGGATAGGATATTAACATAGAGACACATACATATTGTTTAGGGTCACACTGACACTGATATATCTGTTAAGTAACATTAGCATTAACATGATAAGTACTCTGTAAAGGTGCGGTCACACGATATGGCATTTTACCACATTTGTGGCAGTTACCATAGCGTGTGAGTACGGTATGGCAGGCTGCCACATATATTTTGTATTTGAGATACTTGCTCACACGTTATAGCAAATTACAGATTTCTATGGTAGAAACGTGCCATATAAGTTTATATGTTAAAATATTTAACATATAATCTTACCTTTTCCGTATACAATTTTTGAACAGTTGATTTCGATAACGATATTACATATATGTGGCAAAATGCCATATCGTGTGACCGCACCTTAAGGCCTACGTTTGTTCATATCTTGTTTACATTGTTTAGGGTCAACTTTTTTTTTTTTTTTTTTTTTTTTTTGTTGGGGGATTGGGGGTTAATAAGAGAGAGGGGAAGGGGGGGGGAATATGTTTGGGGGGGGGGTTTGTGATGGGGATAGGGGGGTTATATTTTTTGGGTTTTTTTTTTTTGTGCGTTTGTTCATATCTTGTTTACATTGTTTAGGGTCACACTGACACTGATATATGTATCTGTTAAGTAACATTAGCATTAACATGATGAGCACTCTGTTAGATCGTAATGTCTGTAAGAATAACAAAACGCGAGTCAGTTTGTATTCGTCGGTGGAACTAATAAGAATCAAGTTACGCCTTATATTGTACATTAATAATAAACTAAGGAATAAACTTAAAGACACCTAAAATATACAATTGTCTTAATAAATAAATATTTAGAGCTTAATATTTAGAATATTATAAAGTATATGTATATGACTCTATCTGTCACAACATTCTACATTTGTAGGATTTTATTTCAACTTAATTATGCTGATTTTAAGCAACAAACATATCCAACATGTTCAGTTTTGCACCCTAAATTAAATTCTCAATCCTTAGCTTCTACTTGAATATACAAATTTGAACATTGATAGAGTCCTTAACCTTTGTAACTTTCTGCTTGTTTTTTTATGCTATTGATCCAAGAACAAAGATATATATATATAACATATATTCTTAGATGAAAAAATTGCATGCATCTGTCAAATTTCTTAAAAAAATTGCACCTGAGCAAGAAATTCTACAAATTGCGCAACATAAAACCAAATTTGTTGCTCACTTTCTGGCACTTAAAGGAAATGTTCTTATTGCCATGCAAGTTGCGTGAAAAGGTTGCACGGCAAATTGCGCGCTAGATGTCTTAATGTTTACACGGTATATGATAAAAGTTGCATTAATTTCACATTAAAGACTTGACTTTACACTTGTTGCAATACATTTTGAATATCTAGCCGAAAAGTTTTGATTTATGCATATCTTTTTCCGCTCTGTAGCAGTTTTTCCCCCCAACCAAAAGTCTTCCCCTGCCCATTGAGGTTCATTGAACCAAATGCTGAGCGCATTTCCGTGTTTGTGTTGACTCTGAGGCTGCTTAGCAGCAAATAAACTTTTGAGTTGTTGTTGTTGTTGCTGTTTTTGTTGTTGTTGTTGTTGTTGCTGTTGACAGGGCGCTGCGCCAGTGCACTTTGAGTGGCCACCCCGAGACTTGGCCCGGTCTGGGCCCAGGATAAATGTGCACATAATTATCCTTTGAATGCGCTGAGCCATGAGCCAAAGCATGTGTGTATGTGTGTTTGTATGTGTGTGTGTGTTTAGTAGAGATACTGTCACCTAGACTAATGCAAGCCGGGCGGAGTGGGGCGTAGTGGGGCGAGGCTGTGCAGCAGCAGCAAAGGCTCTTCAGCAAACACAACTACGAAGCTTCGTCTTATTTAGTTCTGCTGAAGTTGGCTTAAATCAGCAACAAACAAGGACTTTAAGGCCCGATCCATGTCTTAATTAATGTTGCATAATTAAAAACCAGACAAGCAAATAAAAACAACAAAAAAGGGTACCAAAACCAAGGCAAAACAAAAACTTTGCTAAGCATCTAAAAACCTAAAAAAAATTAAAAATAACAAGAAAAAAATCTCTTACATCTTTTGGCTTAAAAGAAAAATATTTTAGGTACTTGTAGGAGCCCCAAGGCTCAACCAGAGGCCCAAAGGCCAAAACCAAAGGCCACAAAAGTGCCAAATGCAAAAGCAAACAAAGAGAGGGGTGCAAGTAGGCAGGGACAAAGGCAGGGACAGGGGCAGGGGCAAGGGCATGAGCGTGGGCGTGGCCCGTGTTGTTTTTAAAGTTGACACTGCCGCCACCTACGCGAGGCGACGTTAAAATGGTCGGTCGTGTGCCCCTTCAAATTGGCGCCAAGTTTTAATTATTCCATCATATTCATAAACTTTTTTTGTGCTCGCCAGCCGCAGCGTGCGGGGAAGGTGGGGCTGCGCTCGGGGTCAGGCAGGCGCTCATTATGTGCGTCACACATTGGAGCTTCAGGCGGGAGCTGGGAGTGTGCCTGGCCTAGAGATGGGTGCGTGATTTTTAGTATTTCATATCAATACGACACGAAACGAACTCGATCTGGAAATCAGAAGGTCAAAATAGTGATCAGCAGAACACGAAATGAACAATCACAATTTTTTTTATCATAGGTTAGGTTAGGGTTAGGTTAGGGTTAGGGTTAGGTTAGGTTAGGTTAGGGTTAGGTTAGGTTAGGTTAGGTTAGGTTAGGTTAGGGTTAGGGTTAGGTTAGGTTGGGTTAGGTTAGGTTAGGTTAGGTTAGGTTAGGGTTAGGGTTAGGGTTAGGTTAGGTTAGGGTTAGGTTAGGTTAGGTTAGGTTAGGTTAGGGTTAGGGTTAGGTTAGGGTTAGGTTAGGTTACGTTAGGGTTAGGTTAGGTTAGGTTAGGGTTAGGTTAGGTTAGGGTTAGGTTAAGTTAGGTTAGGTTAGGTTGAGACGGCAGATCACCCCACGGGTGGTCTCACATAGACCATCTGGTCCTTAGTGGTACCGCATATTTGAACCTTGCGACGTTTAGGATTCTTTGAAGATCATTTTAGCAAATTTTAAGAGTTGGTTCAGTGGTGTGCTCGGATAAACTCTCCAGGGAAGTGAAGACATGGGATCCTAGATGGTTCAGTCTGCTTCCCATGAGCGCTGGGCAAGTACTGAGGAGGTCTTCCAGGGTTTCGGGTACCCCGGCTCCCTGCACTACCTGCAGTTGTTGTCATTTGTGATGCAAAGCTTCTTCGCATGGGCCGCTGTCCTACAGTGTCCCGTTAGAGCGATAGGATGTAGCGGGATTGATTTGTTTATCATAGATAGATCGATTTATTTAGAAATTTTTAAATAATACGTAGAACATTTGATTCTTGTTATAAGTATTATTCATAATTGAGTGCAATATTGAATATATTAGTGCTTTCAAATGCAGATAAGAATAGAATACTCTTTACTTATTAGTTATTACAAAATACTAGACAAACTTATTGACTAACATTGACAAAAAGTCGAACTTCTCTTTAAAGCACAACTGCGCATAAATCGTTTTCCATTGCAGGATTTCTTTATAACTAATTATTTCTAATTCGTTTTTAAGCTCAATCGAGTCAGACCTTTCAAGCCTTCAACGAGTGCACTTGCAAGTGCAATCGAGTCATTTGGTATTCGAAGCAAGTGCAAGTGACTTGTTTGAACACAGCAAACACGCGATTGCTTAGCCTGTGCTTAAAGGCTTGTACACTTTACTAAACTGAATACTTTGTTTGCTTGAGATCTTATTCAAATAGTTAGCTGTTAAATTTGAAATGCACTTCCAAATCATGGCAAAGAAATGCATTTGTGCAAGGCTCTAAAAACATATTTTCTCTATTATTTATGTCGTTTGGTGATCGCTCTGAGTCATATTTGTCTAGGTTGTTGTGTTCAAGTCAAGTGCATAACACGCACATGCACGAACACGCATGAACACGCACGAATTCAGTTATAAGCACGAGAGGCGCACAACTCTAGCCTGGAGCTGTGGTTGAACCAAACGACAAGTGCTTATTGTTGTTCCCCTTGTTATTGTTGTACTTGTTGTTGTTGTTGCCTTTGTTTTTGGTGTATGCCAACAATGGCGTCTTAAGGACGGTCGCCTTCAGCCTTCAGCCTTCAGCCTCTGCCGCTCTCCGGCGTCTGGCGTCTGGGTCTGGCGGCATGGCTCTGACATGCCATGAATCCTGGGCAGAAGGCGTTACTCCATAAAAATGAACAACAGCCTTTTTATTGTTGAACAATGAACAAGCAGCGCTCAAGTTTTTGCTCTCGCTCCCCCCTGCCCCCTGCCGACTTTGTTGTTGTCATCGACAACAGCATTTAATGAGGCTGTCGCCTTATTGTTCAATTGTGCTTGGGCAGCCTTAAGAATTTCTAGTGCTTACATATTACCAACTAGAACCTAGAGGCAGGCAGGGAAGAGCAACAACTTCAACTTCAAGTTGTTGTAGTTAAATATAGTAGAACATGAATTGGCAGTTCCTTGGGGCAATCCAAGGACCTTAATGGACGAATGCATATTTAATAGCTGGCCCGAACAAAACTGAGCAGGTGTTAACGTATTCGCATTGTTCACTTTGTTATTGAGAACAGTTTGGTATTAAGGTAAATTTGTCGCATCATTATTTCATAAAAGCTAAATGCAGAGTGCGATTCCTTTGTGTCATTCTCAATGAATATGCTAAAACCTGACCAGATGTTACCTTTAGTTTTTAAGTATTTTACTAGAACAAATAAAACCAGATTTATATTGATTGCGCCTTGAGTGTCATCTTAAGATGAAAAACCATCACATAAGCAAATAAATCAGTCAACCTCAAGGGATTAATAACAAATTTTACACTCACAATTTAAATGTTGCCAGTGGGATCATTTAAGAATACAGAAACGAAGGCTGTAGGAATTTGGATTACAAAGGATGACTATCTATAAATTGGGGTAGGTAAACCAGTTTAGTCCCATTTAACAGCCTGAAACAGAACATATTTGTTTGAATTTTTGTATTTTTTCCCTGTCCATAAGTTGTGTCAAAGAGGCATAAATCTGTGCACAAAGTAGACACTTTGACCCTATAAAGTATATATGTTCTTGATCTTATCAAAAGAGATTTCGATTTGGCCAGGTCCGTCTGTCTGCCCGTCTGTCCGGATGACCGCGTGATCTGAGCGGCTATAAAGCTAGAGACACAAATACATTATTTCTCCAAGGAGTTGCATCTAAAATGCAGGTACAAACAAGTAGGAATGTTATAGTATATAAGTATCAGTATATCCGACTATAAAGCTCCCGATCGCATCTTCGTACACTTACACATACAAACACACATACACAAAGACGCACAGACATAAGCAAAAAAGTTGTTCATACAAATATATAGTTTTCGACCGATCGTTCCTATGGCAACTATATGATATAGTGGTCTGATCAGGCCGGTTTCCGACATACACTCCCCGAAATTCAATTAAAGGCACCCACCAAATATTTGGTACATTTTAGGAACAGCTTTAACAAAAAATCGCTGTTTGCACTGCAAAATTCAATTAAAGACAGCTTTACAAAAGTTGGAAAAAGAGTGGTTTTTGGATGGTTTACATTCATTTAATGGGTATTAATAATGAGTCCAACCGCCTGCCTTGAAAATAACCTCAAATATTCTATTCGACATTGATTTTACAATCTTTTGAAACTCAGATTGAGGAATTTCAGCTCATACTTTGGTGACAGCAGTCCGTAACTCCTCCAACGTCTGGTATTTTCTCCTATCGGCGTACACACGTCTAGCAAGATTTCCCCACATGTTTTCGATGGGATTCCATATCCGGCGTTACACATTTCGTGATCAAAATTATAATATAGGTTACAATAAATATATATTTTATGTTTTTATTTAGAACAAGTGTCTTAATTTTATTTCTGCTTCAATATCCTATTTTAAGCCTTTAAAAATCGGTTTAAAAATTCAATTAAAATTTGTAGTTGCCGCTTTGCTAGTTAACGCATTTCCATGCGGCACTTTAAGCCAATTTTGTCAGCCAATTTAGGCAAGCTCACACTGAATGGAGATAGTTGTATGAGATCTACATCTCACAGCTGTCAGATTCTCTAGTCCCCGCTGATGGAACTAATGAAACGCCATTCGCGTCACGCACCACCACACACACAGAGAGAGATAGGGAAAGAGGAGGTGCTGAGGTGGTGGGTTGTGGGTGGTGAGGGGTTAGGTGGCTGCAATCTGCTTTTCCACTCAATAGCTGAACGACGCTCAGCGCTGACACTTAAAGCCGACAAGTTAAGCGCGCCGCGTTGGGCGATTCGCAGGATGCGGCGCAGGATGTGGCGCTGTGCGGTGGCCATTAGCGCCAGGGAAGCTGGCTGAGAGCTGGGAGCTGAGGCAGGAGGAGGAGCAGGAGCAGGAGCAGAAGCCGAGCCTGGATGGATGCGGGATGAATGTAGGCTGGACTTTGTGTGCACTTTTGTGAGTGGCACACGTTTTGTCAAGCAGCGTCATCAGCCAGCGGCGGTGGCACGGCCTCAACTGCAGGCTAAAGCGGCACACGCGACGTATACGTAATATTCAATTGCTGCAGCAGTTGCAGTCAGCAAGCGGCAGTCAGCAGGATGCGCCACAGGACGAGGCCTGAATGTGCATAGTTAGTGATAAACTGCTTTGGCACGGAAATGGCCCTGGAAATAGAAATGATGTCGAGTGTGTGCTCGTGTGCATAAAAAGGCCAATTAGACGACAGATTCAGATTCAGATTCAGATAGAGATACAGATACAAGCCATAGCCACAGGCGATGGGTTAAGGGCTGTAGGCTGCGGGCTGCGGGCTGGGGGCTGGGGGTGAGGTTGAGGGGCATGCCAGCCAACTGACAAATGCCGGTTATATGAGAATTCATGACAGCGTCAAGTGTGTTCCTAACCTTAACTTTTGATACCCTGCAGCCATCAAAATGAGGGGTAAAGATAAATTAAAGTTGTGCAATTGTAGGTAACAGACGCAGGGAAACCACTTCGAGCCTAACAAGCATATGTATCCTTGGTAACCGACAACAGGCGAGTTTATTTAGTCCTGTTCTCTCCTTCCGACACACATTTGTCGAAACTTAACCAATTTCTATACGGATGGTCTTTTTGGTCATGTTTTGTACCCTACATTCACTTGGTTTTTCGAATTATTCATATATTATATTTTTTTCGACAATCATTCCAAGAAGCAACACAGTCAAGTACCTTGGCGTGACCCTGGACAGCCGGTTAACTTAGCGACCACACATCCTCCAGGCTGCTGCTGCTGCTAAGAACAAAGCAACCAAACTAGACTGGATGCTAAGGCCGCGTAGCTACCTTAGCCTAGAAAACAAGATCAGGATATACAAAATGATCATATGGCCTGCCATGGCGTATGCCATAGCACTGTGGGGGTGCGCAGCCAACTATTCTATTCAGGCCATTGAATCCACCCAGAGCAAGATTGTTCGTAGGATAGCTGGAGCCTCAAGATTTATGAGAAACGCAGACATATACAAAGATTTGAGAATAAACCCAATATGTTCACAAATAAACCTGCACACCAGTCGATACAGACACAGGCTACAACAGCACGCCAACTCTCTAGCCAGAGGGCTAACAGCAAGCAATTGCACAAGACGGCTAAAACGGCGCCACCCGAATGACCTATGGTCTCATGGCCGGTGTCCTGAAGGTCGACTTTTATAAAACTCATTATATATATATAACTCAAAACTCACACACAAACACACCAATATTGTTTTCCCCCACCCACGTCCCCAGTCAAATTTACACCCTTACACGAACATTTTAAATTTATTAGGTTAAATGATCAATGTTTCAAGAAATTAAATGCATATCAAAAAAAAAAAAAAAAAAAAAAAAAAAGACAATTTAAAGGGGTCCGCCTTTACACAATTTAATAAAAAATATTTTTGAGAACTAAAATCTTTGAATTTTACTTTTAATTGATTGTATTTTGATATTAATTAGTATAAAAAACTATTTCAAAACATTTTTTTAAAAAAAAGTTTCTTATTCTGGCCGAAATGTATGAAAAGAATATAAAAAAAATCTACTTGTAAAGTTTTAAATACCACAATAGCTCTACTTCCCAGATTACAAACTCCCATAACTTTGTCAGAACCTAACCGATTTCCAAACGGAATATCATTTTGATCCTGTTTTATACCCTAAATTGTCTTGGCATTTCAATTTTAATACTATAAGGGTCAACCTTTGTACATTTTCAATAATTAAGAAGTCTAATAAGAAAAAAATTAAAGTCCCAAAAGTTACACTTTTATTCGAACTTTGAACAATCCAACTCTGGAAGAATCTTTTTGCAATGTAATGTATATGAAAGGTAGGGTTATTTATATCTGGATATAGGACATCTCCCGGTCGAGCACTCTCAACCTGAATTTCTGTACTTGTTTTGTAGGTGCTTACACTTATTTTAGATACTTTTTTAGTCGGAGATACAGGCTTGTAGTCAACTTTAAATTAACTTTGCTCGCAGGAAATGAAATAAGTTACATGCTCGTATATTTGAAGTGGTTTGTCAGCCAAGCACACACACACACACACACACCAACACCCACACCCACATCACACCACACACACACACTCTCTTATAGCCATAGATAGCTGCGCCTCGCATAATCAAGAAGTTTTAAATGCATCATAAAAAAACTTTTTCCATGTGCAATTTGAAAACTTGTTTTTAGGCTTCGTCTACATTTATGATGTATGCCACACGATTTATGCTCCTCTGAGCACTTTGCCCGCACTTATTTATAGCTGTATACGACAGGGGGGCAACAGCAGCAGCAGCACCAGGAATAGAAGCAGGACCAGGACACTTGGAGCTGTCAGGTGCAAGGCAAACAAACTAACAAATAGCAAACATACTCGCATACTTGATGCTCAAGCAGCGGGAGATTCGCGTTGAGCTGTCGAAAAAAAAAGACAAGTCGCAATAAAGCTGAGAAATATCCAATAAGGCAAAAGAAAACCAAAGTAGTCGACTTTAATATACCTGCACTAAGTTAGGGCGTAGGAAACTTCCTCTTTCAGTAGTACAGAATTTACTATTAAGTGTTTTAGAGTTACTTCCCCATCGATTACCTCTTCAATTACTTTAAGATGTTCATTGTTTTTGGTTATTCTCTGCATTACTTTGAATGAAAGTCTAGTCAGTTCAAGTGATCAGTGTGGAACTCACATTCAAGTTCTCACTCTCCAGTAATTTTAGTTAATGCAAGGAATAATTGACTTTCAGAACATCTATGAGACAGTTACCAGAAGATAACTCTCAGCTTGTTAACAGTCTGACACTACTGGGGATTTTACGAACAATAATTTAGAATTCAAACAGATTCAATTTCTTAGAGTGTTAAAATCTAGACTGGGCTAAGTGCCAAGAGTAATTTAGGCATATTTGTTTCATTTTAAATAAAGCTTAGGTCAGCTCATATATACTACACACAGACGCTACAGCATTCAAAGCTTAAAGCTCAGCTTAAGCGATCAAAGCAAAGCAAAGCTTTTTACGCAAAAGCGCTCTAATACACGCACACTTTACTAATACACACACGTACATATACAGTGATGAAGAAATATTCCTTTCTTTGCTACAATATTGAGTGCAGAAGTTCTGATACAATTATTCCTTAATTATTACTATTATTTATTATGTAATTATTGTATCTTAGAACTATTCTACATTACAAGCTTATAGCCAGAGGGAGCAATGGCCTTTAGGCTGATTATTCTTCCAATTTCTTATGCTTTTTTGTAATATTAATACTTTGGCTATCTCAAGTCTAAGTTATTGCTTCAAGCTAGCAGCTTTCTAATGTCTTATATCTAATAATACAATCACTGTTTGGTTATACCCTATAGCAGCCAATTTGTGGCGGTATAAAAAGCGTAAAAATATTTATAGCCGCCTAAACAGGCGACCGACTTTCAATAAACCTACTGCTGCATAAATCCGCCTACACATATAACATCCCCAACCCCTAGATGTATCTGTATCTAGTCCTCGTTTCAAAGTCACCTAATGTGTGTTTTTTTTGTTGTCAGACGTCAGTCGTCTGTCGTAAGCCATCGTCCTGTCCATGTGAGCCATGTCCTTGGCTCTTGAACTTGTGCACATGGGAAACGCCCCCCTCCGTGTTCGTCGATGTTCAAGTACCTTTATATAGGTAGTCGCGTATGCATTATACGCTATACATAATACATTATACGATGCCAGACAGCACAAATCTGTTGTGCTCAAATAAAGAAGCGAAATTCTGGTACATAAATTATCACAAAGTCGACGGTATGTTACTTTTATTGACAGTTTCGGGCTTTACGAGTGCGCCAAGATCAAATGACAAGGCACTCTCATTCCTTTGCAATTCAGTTCAGTTGGGGCTTTATGTGGCCTATTGATAAGATTTGTTGCTCGAAATGAAGTGCACATCAAATTTCAATTATGCCAAATTGCACAAAACCATACACTGTCAGAGAAAGAGAGCAAGGCTGGGGGTGTAGCTCTGTTTTTGGCCATAAATACAATTAAGCCTCGAGTGCATCATGCTGCGTTGACATTTAAATTGAATTTCGTATATCAGTGCACGTAGTATTTTATGCTTAATATTCATTTGGCAAACAATCAAAACCCAAATGACACCAGCTGAAAGCGATACTCAAACCTAATATCCTTAACAGCCACTCCTTCAGCCGACAGCTTAATTTGTAGCTATTTACTCGAGCTTTCAGCTTTTGGTGAGCTTTATTCTACTCAATCTACACTCTTAATTAGGATTAAGCGATTTTCAGCTTTCAAGTACTTTGAGTGCAGCTGATTGTTAAATTGCAGCAGGTTAGTCAAGCTTGCAGTTTAAGTCAGCTTAATAATATACCGGTAATGTACTTGAGCTCCCGTTTGCGCGTGACTGTACTTATCCACCTAGAAGGATAAGCTACGCTCAGCTCTTAATACCCTACACAGAGAAAGAAAGAGAGAGAGAGAGGGAGAGCACGAAATTTATCCAGAAAATAAATGTCCGCAGTTTTGACATAGCTTTATACTAAATTTGATTAAAAGTGAAGTTGTGAGATTAGAATTATGTCAAAATTAAATAAATAAACCTTGATCTTCACAGCCTACGCTCCTCTCCGCTAAGCTACAAGATTATATTTACATTTTTATTTTGCGAATAAGTAAAATTCCGCTGTCTGTGTGCGCGATCCCTTAATAACATTTAAAGCTTTAATGTGCTTTTAAGGCTCAACTCAAAGCTCATGTGCTAAGCAGCTTTGTTGGCTAGTGTGCCTATTTATCTGAATTAAGGTAAACTATATTCAATTAAAGCACTAAATAATTTCGAAAGCTTTAATGTGCTTTTAAAGCTCAACTCAAAGCTCATGGCTAAAGCAGCTTTGTTGGCTAGTGTGCCTATTTATCTGAATTAAGGTAAACAATATTCAATCATAGCACTAAATAATTTCGAAAGCTTTAATGTGCTTTTAAGCACAAATCCAACAAAAAACTGCAACAAAAGCTGCACTTAACATGAAAAGCTGTTGAACTGATGACAAAAGCACCTTTTCTAAGTTACACTTTGCCAAGATTAATCTGATATTTAGGCAAAACTTTAGCTAGTCTCATTGGTAGTACAGTCAGGTTCTATTCAAGGCATACACAACAAGTGAAGCCTACTTCTCCGAGTGTGTGTGTGTGGTGTGTGTGTTTGTGGCTGCTGTCAAGTGAGCTTAGTGTTGTCAATTACACACATCCGCCTCTTGCGGCTCGAGCAGCGTCTGTGGCAGAGTGCCAGAGGCTGAAGTGATTCCCAGAGGCAGCTGCATCTTTTGTTATTACACTTTGATGGGCGTCTGTCAGAGTTTGAGCACATAATTAAATTAGACTGCACTTATCAGCTGGACCCGGCTCAGGCTCCAGCTACTGCTCCAGCCGTGTAACCCTCTCTATAAGGATGTCAAATAAATTGCTCTCCAAGCGGCACTTGCCGCATTGTTTCGCTTTTAAAATATGCTCAAGCACGCCGGCAGTGCCAGGACGAGTAGCACCGCCCGTGGCAATTGACCCACTTCTCCTGGCGTCTGACAGCTTCAATTGTTCGGCGTTGGCGCCACTTTCACTTACCTAATTAAGCGCCTGCACTCCGCCCGTGAGTCCCTCATCCTGCAGCCCCTTCACTCGGACTGCAAATAAATGAAAAATTAATTCATTTGCAGCAGCCGCATGCTCTGCTGCTTGTGAGTGGAATAAGAACAGAGCTGGGGGCATGCAAAGTGCAATGATGTCATTTAAGCCAAGTCCAAGTCAAGCCAAGGCCCAAGTCAAACTGGGCTAACTGGGCCACCTTGCTGCCTCTCGTTAGCGGTAATTCAATTCCAGCTATATAAGTGCAACTGATGCATGCCCCAGGGTTAACATTTAATTGCCTTTTGCACAGGATAAGAGAACAGACAGCCCGCTGCTCCGAAATATAATATCTGTGGGGAATTAGCTTTTGCTTGGAATCTGATTACGTTGTCTGTGCTGTTAAGCAATTAAATTGCATTTGGAGCTATTTGCATTTGAAAAGGCATTCAAAAGGTTTAAGATTGCAAGTTGAAATTAAAGTTAACCCAATAGACAATTGGACAAGTTTCTGAGTAAGCCTCAAGCTGGTAAATGTCTACTTATCGACATCGATAATAAGAAATGCAGTCACAAATTCACAGCTGTATAGAAACATATTATCCAAAAATAAACAACATTTGTGAGAAACCAAACCAGACAGGGAAAGATTCTAATTCCATTGGAAAAAGAAAAGAAAATTTGTTCTATAAGATGAACTCTATTCAAAAATGGAAACTACAATCACCAATCGTAAGAGAACTCTATGCCATACTGTATACAATTTAACGACCCAACAATTGATCTCTAGAGTGGAAGGCTTTAGTTTATAAGTAATGTCCTTTGCAAGCATCTACAGCTCCTTTAGGTGGGGTTATTTATGTGTGTGCGCCTGATTAGCTACTTGATGTTAGTGCCGGCAAGTTTTACGATCCAATCAAGTGTGCACATCAAAATAAACGCTGTCCAAGCCAAAAACCAGCATGCCCACGAGAAATACGTTGGCAACAAACTCTTAAATCGTAACTACAAACGCGCATTTGGGCCAACACATACAGCAGAAATCAGCGCAATAAAATTTTGAAGAAAAAGCAGAGCAAGGCACAACATAAACCAGATGACTGTCACTCCGACTACATGCCCTACACTCCTGCTCTGTATTCCTGTCGCTGTTTGTTGTCCTGTTGTCCTGTTACCAGACTCCTGTCGCTGGCTAATGGTCATCGTCGGTGGCGCTGGCGGTGGTGGTAGTGGTGGCGGTGGTAGAGGATATGCCGCAGGCTGACAGCCACTCGAAAGGGTGTGAAAGCCATGACCAACTCACATCCACACACAACACACACCCACACACACACACACACACACACACACACACAAATGCTGAGAATACAGACATAAGCGTCTTATTAGATTTTCGTGTGTATTTTGGGTCTGAGCGTAAGTGCAGGCGAGTACTCGCACTAGTACACTCAGAAAAAACAATTGTACTCTTTTTTAAAACATTTTGTTTTAAAATTTTCGTTCACAAAACAAGTGAGACTATTCCAGTTGTTAAAATAAATAGAAATGTTTGTAAATTGAGCTCAGCGGCTTATAAAATACGAACTACGTTTGAAAAGTTCGAGCCCCGAACTCGAACTCGATAAAAAACAAGAATATCCGTTCAAAAATATAATCGAATTTGCTTTATTTCTCAGGCAGGCATGAGGCATGAGGCAAGTAGCTTATAGCTTCTTTTTCAGAGTGTATAAGACCTGTTCCCAATTCCGCATACTTTTAATTCCACGCTTCTTTCGGTTTTCTTATTCTCAAATAGTGTTTTTATACCTTATTAAAGTTATATGCTCTTTTCTTTTTTTTTTATTCTACTTGCCCAAAGGCAAATGTTTTTGAAGCGAATCCTTAAATCACTTGACGCATTTCAGAACCTCTAACAATTTCAATTCCGAATGATTTAATAGGAATTGAATTTGATCGATTTTAGAACACTTTTTCTTTTCCGAGTGTACCTAAAGGACACCCACAGGATGCTTAGCATTAACAACTTCATTAGGGCCAAAGCACACACATCCAGACACACACTTCCACACACACTTGCACACACACATCCACACACAGCGTTGTTTGGCCTACGCTAATCTTTTGGTTCGTTTTGGCAGCTGCTAAACTCAACTGTGAAGTACATTAATTTCAAGCTTAGAAGCCCAAAAGCAATAAATCTTCTCGCATGTGAAGGACATGCGCAGTGCACATGAATTGACAGCTGGATACCAGTTGGAGTTTTGCAATCCTTGTGCCAACTTGAGCCCCAGACATTTATGGCCAGCAGCCAAACTAATTGAGTCCCAATCAATGCAGTAGGACAATTACTCCTGCAACAGTTGGAGCCATGCAACATGCAACGCCAGCAAAATTAATTAGTGCAACACAGCAGCAGGAGTCAGGCACAAAAACAAACCGAGTTCGACTTGCCACAGAGCATCACATTTCAGGCAACAACATTTCCAAACAGGACGAGCCCAAAAAAAATGCCTGCAACAATTGCCACAGCAAGCAGCAAAATGGAGCAAACAAATCAAATTACAGCATGAGCCAAGCTGCAACAGCAGCAACAACGAAAATAAGTAACAAAAAACTCAATTTTTGGGATGACGAATATCTAATACACTTACTGAATACAATATAGAACAATACTCGTATGGTAACCTGGTCTAAACTTGAATACTGTTCATCAAACTAATAAAAAAGATTGTATTTCAAACAACTACTCAATTTTCAATTGATTTTCCCTATGGCAGCTAAGAGATATAGTAATCCTATTTTGATTACATTTTATTAACTTAAATAGAGGACAATCCAACTTAAAATAAAAGAGCTTGAATGAGATATCTAGGAAAGTTATGTTTCTACATAAACTCCTTTTTCGAATGATAGTTATGTCAGCTATATAATATAGTGATTCGATCCTGCCGGTTCATACATAAGAAGCGTCTGTACCAAACTTCATCAACCTAACTTTAAAATTGAGAAACTTGTTTGCATAGAAACGAACAGATTATTATTATTATATTGGGGCAATGTCCTGCGACCTTAGAGATCTATTGTGCTCCTCTCTGAGCTCAAGGTTTATCCTTCAAGCCGATTTTTTTGAATAAATTCAAGAATTTCCATTGGGTTAACCCTCTAAAAGATTTATATTTAAAAAAAAAAAAATTTTTTTTTTGAAAAAGTTTTTTGGAAGGTGTTGGTGTGGGTGGGTTTTGAAAAAAAATTTTTGAAAAAAATGGGTTTTATTTTGATTTTTTTTTTGGGTTAAGGTCTCTATGTCTTCTTTTCCTAGGATTAGCTTCCCAACAGTCCTACTATTTCCTGTAGCACATTCGGTTAGAAATTGAAATGCAGATTCCTCCCCAAAGGTTGTAGAATCTACATGTTCCGATTCTGACTATGCCCCATTTGTTAAGGTGACATTTCAGCCTACCATGTCCTGTCAGGAGTCCAGTGAGTGTCCTCCCCGTGGGTATTAAATGACAGTTATATAAGTTATTTAGAGACTATGATACACATCTCGTGGCCAAATTATAATACCCTCTCTAGAAGGGTATAAAAACAACCAAATGAAATGCACTTTCAACTTGGAGCAGCCACCAGGACAGGAAAAACAACAAACTGAAAACCCCGGCAGACTGGGCTGCGATGCTGCGAGGCAGGCAACATTTGCAAATTAAACCGAATTCTCATTTTGGCCAATGTGAAGGCGTCAATGCAAACAAGGATTCAACTGTTGGCAGGCTCAGGGACAAGGGACAAATGTTGTTGTTACCAAGCAAATTGCCTTTCATGTGAGAAACTGCAATATAGCACAACAAAGAACAACACATGAGTCGAATGTGCTGAACTAGAAGATATCCTTTAAAGAGGTCTAAGGAAGCCTACGTATATAACTATAACAATAACTAATGTATTTATTATTGATTCTTTAGGACATTTTCAGCATTGATAGACAGCATAATATAGGAATCGTGTATTGAATATAAAGACAATATTGTGTCAAATTATGGTTCAAATAATATTTATGCAATTTGCAGTTTGTGGAGAGCAAATGTTGTGCCTAAAGTTCTAATAGTTTCTGAGATAGTCAAACCTGGTTATAGATGGGTTTGTCTGTTAAATCTTATCAAAAATATATGTATAAACCCTATGGCATTAGAAGTGCCTGCTTCTGCCTGTTTGCACTAGTTAATCATACCCATTTTCATGAATTGTCATGGGCATTGGCAAGAAATACTTGTATGTTTTAAACAGCTCTGCTGTTGTCATCAATAAGTGATTAAGGAAGTTTAGGCATTTGACTATTTGCTAGTTTAATTAAGCGCCACAGTGCGTATGCTTAATATTATTGCTGTCAGCTCTGGCAGTTATTTAAGCTGAAACTGAAACTGCAAACACAAAATATTTGACATTTTATGCAGACAGGTAAACACTCGAAAACACACACACACACATTGAGAAACTTATATGGTTGGCAAATCTTTCGCCTGTAGTCAAAAACATTTGCTCTTTGGGTGTGCTGCAAGTATTTACATTCAACTTGCACCGCAAGAGCTGTCAAAGGTTTGAAAATCTCATTACGCTTTAAGCACAGCAGCTTAGAAGAGTTTTTAGACACATACATGGCATATAAACTCGTATATATATTATTCGTTTATAGAGCTGTGGCCAAAAGAGAAGAAATATGTGCAAATAATGAAAATACTTTCGCCTTCAGCTGAATATTTAATAGAAGAGACTTATTTAATATAAAATATAGTATTTATTGAACTAAAGCTATTTAGACAGTCTTAATTGTCTTGAATTCGAGTGCCTTCAACTCTTACTGTCTTAACTGCTCATCTCTATATGCAACCCTGACAATATTCGTTTTCTATAATAAAGAGTTTGCTTTTGAACCACTTTTGATTAAGGTTTGAACCACCTTTTAAACTTTTTATATTGTTCATATACTTCAAGTGGTCTGGCCAGTCTACATCCCAAATTTCAGCATCATATCTACAATAGTTTCAAAGTTCAAATCGCTTCACAGCTCACAGACTATGAGACACCCACATAAACCTTAAACATTAGCTCAATATTTAAATCATTTGATGCCCATTTCTTTTCAATTGATTGTTGCTTAATCTCTTAATAACTTTTCTTATGCTTTCTTTTATTGATAGCCAGAAAATTCCTTTATAATTTTATCTTACGATTCGTTATCCAAGTTATTCATTAACCCAACTTAACTGCAAATGTGTGGGTTTGTATTTCCTTCATGGCTTTTATCATTCTGATCAAATGAATGTATTAAATTGTTCTCCTTAACAAACACACACACACACACTCACACAAGCACACACATCCTTGTACTTGTGTATTTACGAGTAGGTCTGCCCTATTGTTTAGTTAAGGCCTCACGAGAACATAAAAGTACGGGACGAGGTCGTTTTGTGGCACGTTTCGCCATTAGACGGAATCATTTTCTTTAAATTTGCCGTTTAATTGAGCGCAGTAAATAAACAGGAAGGAGCTGCTATCTGTGTCGAAGTTGAAATACCCTTGCAGACATTAGTTAGATAGAACTATCGTTCGCACTATCGGAAGTAACGATGCCGCTATCGATACTACCGATAGCCCTGTCGATAATACCATTATTATCATAGATACTATCGTTGGCACTATCGGAAGTAACGATGCCGCTATCGATAGTATCTATGATTCTAATGGTATTATCGGTAGGGCTATCGGTAGTATCGATGGCACTATCAGAAGTAGCGATGGCACTATCGGCAGTATCTATGACTTTATCGGTGGTATCTAGTGCTTTATCGACAGTACCGAAGGCCTTATCGGCAGTAGCGATGACACTATCGGTGGAATCGATGGATTTATCGGCCGTAGCGATGACTTTATCATTGGTATCGATGACTTTATCGATGCTATCGAGGGCACTGTCGGCAACAACGATGGCTGTATCAGTATTAGCGAGGACTTCAACGGCGGTATCGAGGACACCATCGGTAGAAGCGATGGTGTACTGTCATTTTCCATCCTAATTCATCAACAGTTTTGAATCGACTATCGAAAGTATCGAGTATCGTTATGTGTACCAAGCTTTTGTTGTCATAGGTTAAGAACTGAGTAACAGACAGACATAAGGGAAATGGCTTTATCGACGCAGCTTATCACTCTGATCAGGAATACAGATATACTTAATGGGTTCAAAAATGCCTGCGTATGTGACCCTCTGCAAGGTCGAAATAATGTTAGAGTTTGTGTGTGTGTATGCTGTGTGTGTGTGTGTGTGAATTGTGCCCTTTTTAGTTGCTCGTTGAGCTCATTTGGCATTCCTTTAAAGCTGTTCCAGTGCTTAACTAAGCACTGCCTAACGAGAGAGAGACAGAAAACAGAGCGAGAGAGCGAGACAACTGCAAAATGTTGCAGGGCATGACAGAAACGTTTTCAAAGCCAATTAAATAAAGTCCTGCCTCTGTGTGTGAGTGTGTGTGTGTGTGTGCGTGTCCGTTGCATGCTTTGTTGCATACTTTGTGGCATTTTTAAAAAAATATAACGCATACGCAGCGTAGCTGGGGCAGCTGTGGCAGCTGGAAAGCTGCAGGTCGTGTGCATAACACAAACATTTCTGCCACTTACAGCTGCCGCTGTTGAAATGTTTCAAGTGCTATCTGCCGCAAATGCCTGCCACTTCCGGTAAACGGAAAATGCATACCTCAACATTCTGAAATCCCTCAACGCATTATTGTAATTTGCAATTTAATGCGCTATTATTAGACAAATGAATGACAAGAGATTTAATTAGCCAAAATATTGCACAATTGATGTGCCGTTAGTTTGACTGTATGTGTGTGTGTGTGTGTGAAAAGCTGACACTTTGGATTTATGCATTATACAACACTGTCGGGGCGTCACTTGTCATGCAGCAGACCATTAAAGTCAATAGCAGGCTAACGAACGCATGATGACTCAATTTCCATTTGCAGTTCAATATCCATTTGCATTTCCTGTCTGCCAGCTAGAGTTGCATCGAATGGTTCAGCATTAGTTCTATAGAACTACTCAAACAAGGAACTATATACCCGATTATCGTTCAACTAGTTCGTTAACAGTCACACATAAGGAACATAACAAGACGAACTATAGAAGCAACTAAACAATCAAGTGAACTAGATAGCCAGACAAATGAAGTAAACAATTGAACAAATTGAACGAATGAACAATCAAGTCGAACTCAACAATCGAATGAGCTAATCGAAGGAACTATACAATCGAACGAACTGAAAGATCAAACGATCTTTACAATGAATTGAACTAATCGAAGAAACAAAGAAACGAGCGAACCAAACAATCGTAGGAACTAAACAAACGAAGAACTAATTAAACAATCTATAAGTGAATGAACGAATCAATTGATCGATTGAACAAACGAAGGAACTAGCAAACCAAACCGAAAGAACCAAAAGAACTAAGTAATCGAAGAAACTAAAGGAACAAACTAAATAAACAATCGAACAAACTTAACAAACTGATATATTATATAATATATATAATATAATATATATAATATAATATATATAATATATTGAGCTGATCGCTCAAACGAACTAAGCAATCAACTGAACTAATCGAAGGAACGAAACGAACGAGCGAAAAAAACAATCAAACGAACTAAACAAACAAATAAACTCAATGAACCAACAAACTAAACAGTCAAAGGAACTAATCGAGTGAACTAAAGGAAGAACGAGCGAACTACGAACGAGCCAAACAAACGTGCGAACTGAAAGGAACGAGTGAACTGAACATTTGAACAAACTAGACAAACGAACGAACAATCGAACGAACACATCGATTGAACTAAAGGACGATTGAGCGAACTACAACAAATGAACTAAACGAATGAGTGAACTGAACATTCGAAAATAGAGAAATGAACAGAACGAGCGAATTAGACAATTGAACGAACTAAAAGGAAGGAATGTTTGTACCCAAAAATTGGACAACTGAACTGATTCCTTCAACATTTGCCAGCATTTGCATAGCAATGTGCAACTCAACTGGCTGCCACCATTTGTGGCATTGATTTGCATGCTGCGCGTCCATGTGATCATTTAGCTGGCCGGAATGAGCCAACCCCCTGCCCCTTGCAGGCTGCCACAAGCTGCCAGCTAGCCGCAACGCAGCAATTTAATATTAAAATTTGTATAAATATTCAGCACGTTTCGGCGCACAGCTTGAGTGTGTGTGTGTGTGTGTGTTTGTGTGTGTGGTGTGTGGATTTTGACTGTTGCACGTTTAGCGTTGATTTTATTTTTCAATTTTTTCAGCTTGACCATAAAGCAAGCCGGAAATTGTTCTCCGTCGAATCTGTTGGAACTCGCCTTGAATGCGGCCCACACTCGAAATTGAGAATGCCATTAGGCCCAATCGAATTGGGTCACCAAATTGAGTTTTAATTAAATTGCGCATAATTATTGTTAAGTACGCACACACGTAATCAGCTTTTCAATGTAATTAATGAGATTTTAGTTGAAAATAAATTTGCCTGTAATAATGACTCGCCTTGGTTTGGGGGCAGGCAGGAGGGCTGGAGTAGAGGCTGTAACATGTGCACAGCATTTTTAAAATTTTCCGAATACAACAACATGTTTACACACACACACACTCGCACACACACTCACACATATGACAGCTGGCAACAGAGCTCATTAAATGCTTTACATGTGCTCTCGTCTCAGCGCTGCCCCCCCTCCGCTCCGCTCCACTCCACTCATATCCTTTCTTCTCCTCTTCCCTGCATTTCCCTACCCGCCGCCCCCTTCACATGTAATTTAATGCTCTGTCTACGCACAAAAGTCAAGAGCGGGAAACAGTTTTGCATGAAAGTCTTTAATTTATGTAAATGTTGCGTGTGTGTGTGTGTGTGGCAGTGTTGTGTGTGTGGTGTGTGTATATAAGTGTGTGGAAATTTGTACTTATGGCTGCGAGTCTCATCAATTTACCATTGACACAATGAAAAGTTTGTTTAGCGAACTCGCATATAACATACAAGTACAAGCCAAAAGTCATTTAAATACAGCTTCAAATTTTCTTTGAATTGAGTATTGGAAAACCCAACGGAAAATGTCCAGATGTTGTGGGCGTCTTATGAAATTTAGTACCCATAGACCTTTAATGTCTATAGACTGAAATCAATTGTTCATTTGTTGCAGACATTGCCAAGCTGACTGCTAAAAGCTGTTAAAGAAATTGATAGTTGTTATTTGTAATGCGGGGAAAATGTATCTGAAAGCGAACAGCTGCAAAGTGAATGAAATTTGGGTGCTATGCTTAAAGTTGTAGCTAATATAAATATATAAAATGAAAATATATATAAATAATATATGAGCTGACTATGCTTAAAGTTGTAGCTCAGTCAACTGATATATTTTTATACTTTTTAGAATCATATATGCATTGATATGATTTATAGAACATTTTATTTGCTACAGGGCATTGAAATGTCGATTTATCATATGCTATAGCGTTATGGGGTAAAAGTTAAAACATCGCCTGGCTGAAATCCCCATTAATAGCAGCTGTAATTAGAATTTAGCCTGATTTCTGTGTTCAGTTAACGTTCCACAGAGCCGCATAAATCCCTTGAAAAGGGCGCAGCGCCAAGTCAGCGTGTAAATCGCTGTCAGGGATTAGCCCTAACTTTTCGGGGGGAGGAATTAAAAAAGTATCAAGTTTTAGTAAAGTCAACGCCTTAGGCGAGGCAAACAACTTTCATCAATATTCCGAGCGGGGTTCTATGTATGTCAGCGAATGCCTTTGCCTTTGCCTTTGCTTAGGCCAGAGCTTATGTCTGGAACGGGCCATGATTAATGAAATAGATAAATGATATGGTACTGAAACAGAAACAGAGACAGACAGACAATGAGAGCGAGACAGAATACAGAAAAAAAGCTCCCTGTTATCTTATCAAACATTTGAATGCACACACCTTTCCGTAACAAAAATTCATGACTAACAACATAAATGAGTGCGATGAGTGGAAATGAATGTGAACATATGTCGGCCAACTGTCCAACTGAATGCGGGATAAAGGCTGATAAATTGTAATGGAGCACAATCAAAGAGCACTCCGAATTAGAGAGAACAACGTGAAATTATCGAGCTGGAAATAATTCGAGCACAAAATCAAAAACAATCTAAATTACGATAAGTTTCAACTGAATATGAGAGAATGTGAGCATATAAGAGCAAAGTATATACCATTGCTTTATTCAACCCGGTTTGAATCGGTTATCAATCTTAAGTAGAACTTAGTCTTAGTACATTCAACTAACTTAATGACTAATAAATTTAACTTTATGACTAAATTAAAGCTGGTGTGCTTTCGATTGCGCAGCTGCTCGATACTTTCAACAGTAATCATTTAAGCTATCGATAGTTTTGGTCAAAATTGGAAACAATACAAAGGGTGTTCAAGGAAAAGGTGTTTGTTGGAAAACTCTTGATTCCAATCAAATCATACGAAACTGACTAAGATGCGTCCCTTGTTTCTCTATACTTGTTTCTATCCTTGCTTACTTTTGTTTAAATATGTTTCAATATAATTCTTATAACCTTGTTTTTTAACTATAATAAGAACAGCGATTTAAATAAAGAAATCAACCCAGTTGAGATCTAAAGATCCAGATCAGTCTGGTAACAATGGAAAAAATAAAAATTAGCTATGCTAAGTAACACATAAGTTTAAAATTCGCTTTGAAAAGTATTGAAAACTAAACGAACATAACTTCGAAAAGGAAAATCCTTTGATATTTCAATCAAATATTAAAAACCGTTTCGGAATGAAAAGTGGTAACGGAATTGGGAACAGGTCTGTGTCGCTTGGTAAAACTATCGATACTATCGATACTGCCTTCGATGGTTTTCCCGCTCAGCTCTGAACCTCCAATAAGCTGCTTTACACATATCGCATAGTTTGATAAGCATTCATCGCTTGGAGCTTTCCGATCTCTAGGTGGAGCAAAGCATGCGAGCTTTTCAGAATTTGCGATAAGATACTCCATATCTGGCAGACCCCAGTGTCGCAGCAAAGAACTCAAAAGCAGTCTTTTGGCCAACACGTAAATAGCAAGAACTCCGACTCCAAATCCATGACGAAGCCAATGACGACCCAAAGAGTGAACTTTGCTCGGAAACCCTACTTCCTGTTGCTGCTGCTGCTGCTGCTGGTGGGAGGGAGTAAACCGGAGCTTATAGATGCTAACGATGAGGAAGTGGATCGCTTTTGTTATCCGGCAGCGCATCGCAATACGCGTTTCTCCTGCGAGTGCAGCAATGTGAGCGCGGCGCCTTGGGGCATGCGGGCGTTGCACATTGACTGCAGCTACAAGGACTACAAGGCGCACGATCTGACGGAGCTGCTGCCACTTTATATTGATACCTTGGATCTGTCCTGGAATCAGCTGAATCGTGTGCCAGCTTTCAATAGCGACAGTCTGCGTCAGCTCAATCTGATGCACAATAACATTAGCGTCATCTCGGCCAACAATTTTGCTCGTCTGAGCAGCCTGCGGGAGCTGTATTTGGGCTGGAACAGCATACAGCAGCTGGAGGCGCAATCCTTTTCCAGCTTGCCCCATCTGCAGGTGCTCAGTCTGGCCCACAACAATCTGCAAACGTTGCCCAGCCAGATCTTTGGCCCGCTGCTGGTGCTGGGCACACTGGAGCTCAGCTGGAACAAGCAGTTGAATAAGAACACGGACGAGCTCTACAGCAGCTATGGCATTAACCAAAAACTGGATACACTGCGTCTGGATGCCTGCAATCTGAGCGAGCTCAAGCTGCCCCGTTCCGCACCCCTGCGTGAGCTCTCGCTGCGTCGCAATCTATTCCAGCGTGTGCCCAGCCAGCTGCCAGCAGCGCTGGAGCGCCTGGACATAAGCGAGAATCTGATGGAGCAGCTGCTGCCGGAGGATACCTCTAGGCTGACCCAGGTGCGTCATCTGACCGTGGAGGATATGCCCCAGCTGCAGAGTGTTGCCCCCCATGCGCTGGCCCCCTTTACGCTGCTCGAATGGATCAGCTTCCAGAATAGCCGCAGTCTCAGCTACGTGGATGGTGAAGTCTTTGTAATGGAGACTGGGAATCTTACACTGCCGCCGTTGCGTACCGTGATTTTTCGTGGCACTTTGCTGCGCACTCTTAACGCCACTTTGTTGCCTGTTTTTAGCCAACTTACCGAGCTGGATCTCAATGGTGTGCCGCTTCACTGTGACTGCCAGTTAGTCTGGCTCAAGGATCTGGCCATCCAAACAAACGGACGCTGTCTGCGTCCTGCGAGAGTACGCGGTATGCTGGTGTCCTCCGTGCGCCGTGAAGACTTCAGCTGCGATAGATGGCCCCGTTGGGCCTATGGACTGATCATTCTGGGCCTGATTGGACTCTGCGCCGCCGGCGTTTATCTAATTGTCATGGGCCTGCGACCGCACCGAGGGGTCACCATGCGGAGAAAGGTGGGGGCGAGCAGTCCCTATGCACGCGTTACCATCGAACCCAATCGCCAGGAGAACATCCACTGAGCCGAAGAACATGTCTGGGATACTTCTTAAGTCTGTGTTAGTTTTTTATATAACAAAGTGAAAAAAAATGAATATTTTATAAACCATACCGCGTATATATTGATTCATCATTAGTCAGGGCTACAGTTAACAGCTATCTACCCTGTTATCTATCCACGCGGGCTGCTTGTTATGTTAAGCAGGAGTGAGTATATGGCGAGCTGTTATGAACATACTGGTTAATTTAACATCTCATTTAAGTGATTCTCCACTTACTCTTATTCACAGACAAGCTTGAAATCTGTTTGTTATGTTAAGAAGTATATGGCGCGCTGTTATTAACATACTATGTTAACTTAACATATCATGATGTGATGAAAGATAACTTAAAGACACAGAATTCTATCAGACATCATTTAAATGATTCTCCACTTATTCTTATTCACATACATAAATCTGTTTGTATGTTAAGAAGTAAATGGCGTGCTGTTATTAACATACTATGTTAACTTAACATATCATGATGTGATGAAAGGTAAGTTAAGGACTCAGAATTCTATCAGACATCATTTAAGTGACTCTCCACTTATTCTTATATGGCGCGCTGTTATTAACATACTATGTTAACTTAACATATCATGACGAAAGGTGATGAAAGGTAACTTAAGGACTCAGAATTCTATCAGACACGTTGCGGTTTCCACTCTCAGCTAAATTTTGCGACAATGATTTTTCTTAACTTTCCGATTTTCAGTATTATCATTGAGCTGATGACTTGAATCCTACTTATCTCAATGATTTCAATCAATGATTTCAATCCACAAAATCTTGTCATGAGTAAAAATAGGAATGTTTAATGGAATTTTACTTCCGTAATATCAATTTATTTTGACATGCGAAACTTTTCAAGCCAACCACTATAAAAATTAGAAGCTTATCTATACCCGTGGCTTATCTTCAGCAGCAATGACTATGGCGATTTGATAATTATTCAGAATGCAATGATATTCAGTTCAGAACGTAAACAAAGTTGCAAATATTGAACTTTATGCCCAAATAGTTATCAATTTGATATATATATTTTGGTTGAAAGAGTTGCCACTTGGTTGCACTGTGATGAACTAGGAGGGAAACTTCCAGATAAAAATATCTTCATAAATGAAATAAATACGAAGACTACGTTATGCTTTGGGAAATAGTTAATGCATTGGTTATAGCAAGGAAAGACCTAATTAAATGTTTGAAAAATGTTGAAATATCACAGGCTACATTATCATTACTATAGAACGTCCTGGGGTCGATGTATTCAACCGAATTCTGGTATGTATAAGCTACCCTTAACTCCACTCTCTGTGTTTGAATAGCAGCTTATATATCACCTGACTTTTGAGACAATATCACTTTCTGCACCGCTCGCTCGCAGACAATATCACAATCTGCACAATAATCCTGTACAATACTTAACAAGACGCGTTTATATATCGCGTGTGTATCATTTAGGTTTTGACACAGCTCTGGGAATATTCTCTGGTGAGTTTACATAATAAAGTAATTAGATGGTAGAACAGGTTTCTTTAGTTAGCGTAGCCATACCGAATGCAGTTAGCTGTATTAACAAACTGTAACAACATTTTCCAGATATTAATGAATAGATCAATCATTTCTGGCTTCAGTTTAGGACAAAGCCCAGCCATGAAAGGCCGCTGTCTATTGTATGCATTAGTTGTGGTCCTCGGCTTGGAAAGGGTGTATGCCGTGCCAGATTACTGTTTTCAGAAGGAAGAAGAACAAGTCCCACCCGACTACTGCGTAGATCCAAACCATTTGGGCTGCAACAATAACGGTGTAAGTCTGGACTGGATACGAATATAAGTATTAGAAGTAGACTCTTTAACTGTAATACAATTCGCAGGAGTGGAATGCAGAATGCGGCAGTAATATGGAAATATGGCCAATCACGGAGAAGATAAGAAAGTTTATAGTGAGGCAACACAATGTCTATCGCAACATTGTGGCAAAGGGCACCCTTAGTGAGTTGCCAGCTGCCTCACGCATGCTCAAGATGAAATGGGATGAAAATCTGGCCGATATGGCCGATCATGCGGTGAAGCTATGCGACATCGAACGCCTCACTACTGCATTCAACACCACACTGGCCTCAAATCCGGGCTTCAATGCGGTGTACAACAAGTACGAGAAGGTACAGAGACAGGAAGAGGGCAAGATATTGACCTCCCAATTGAAGGCTTGGTATGATGAGTACAGATACATAACCGCGGACAGCCTGCAGTCGGAGAAACCCCCGGGCGCGTAAGTTAGCAATTCCATTTTAGACATGTTCCAAACTCCACTTTCGAATTGAATCGAATTGAAAGTATAACACGTTATTTTCTGTTTAATTGATTCGATAGTGGAGTTGAAAACAAAGGTATTTATACTCGTATATATAAAAGAGTTTGTCCTAAATGATTGAATAGCTATAGATTTGAATTCATCACAACGTGATAAAGTGAGCACAGAGGATAGATTTTGGTATTAGAAAACTGAATGATTGAAAAAGGGCTATAGATTTGAATTCATCACAAGATGATAAGGGGAGCACAGAGGATGGATTTCGGTAAATTCCACCCACAAATGCGGAAAACTATTAGAAAACTGAATGATTGAAAAAGGGCTATAGATTTGAATTCATCACAACTTATAAAGCGAGCATAGAGGATGGATTTTGGTAAATTCCACCCACAAATGTGGAAAACTATTAGAAAACTGAATGATTTACTAGGAAGTATATAAGAGGTATGATAAAGTGAGCACAGAGGATGGATTTCGGTAAATTCCACCCACAAATGCGGAAAACTATTAGAAAACTGAATGATTGAAAAAGGGATAGAGATTTGAAGTCATCACAAAATGATAAAGTGAGCACAGAGGATGGATTTCGGTAATTTCCACCCACAAATGCAGAAAATTATCGGAAAACTGTTGTATAAAATTTTTTTTCATTTTTAATCAATCAGCTCTTTGGTGGAAAACGAATAACCTTTATCACAACTGTACTGAAAGTGAGTTAAATAACAGCAGTTGAATTCCAAATAAAAAGTAAAAATCTTAAAACAGAGATAGGTCCCGGGCGACGACGGGTATTACCAACTTGCACATATACTATATCAATTAATTTTATATTTTGTACATCAATCTATTTTTCAGCCAGGAAGTTTCACACTTTTTGCAACTTATTACTGGTCTGAATGATCGTGTCGGCTGTGCAATAGCCAAATTTGAAAAGGATAAATGGAGATATCAGCTATTGATTTGCCTATATGGCTGCTATAAGAAATTAGAGCATACGGCGTATGCGATTGGCAAAGTGCCCGGCGAAAGATGCGAATGCGGTTCAGATAGGGAGTTCAAGAATCTATGCAAACGACAGGAAACTGTAGGTGATTGCAGCCTCCATGAACCACACGTTCCTGACGACTATGTGGAAGAGGAGTTCGTGCCCACAACCACCCAAAAGCCCAGCAGCACAACAAGACAACCAGGCAAACCAGGTTCCCTTGGAAACATATTGGATTGGCTTTTGGGTTAGGAAATACAATACAAATAATACAACTAAAATAAAATGTGCTAGAACAAAATATTACAGAACTATAATGCTTTATTCCATAGATAATTCAATTAGTTACGTCTCAGGCATGCTTCTAATTTGGCATGTTGATTGGCGCCCAACGTGGTGTAGTATCTCCTACTTTACATATATTTATTTACAGGTAATATTGCAGCTCAAGAGATTTGCCAAATGGACGAACAAAATGACGAGCTAAATGAATCGCAAAAATTTGTTGTTAGAACAAAATCATGCCAAGGGATTTTGTCCGGTCAGGCAGAGTCCATCAGTCTTAAGCTGTCTATAAGTACTCGCATTTGGTGATGGCTTTTATTACTCAACTAATTACTCAGTTGAGTGATTTGTATACCAGAAGATATTATAATATTGTCACGCAATGTATAACATTTTGGAAGAGACGTTTCCAACCCCGAAATTGAGTTGTATAAAGCACTTATTTGTTTATGAAGATATTGTCAGCAAACTCACCAAATCAAAGATTCATTATGTTTTATACAAGCTAAGCAAATTTGACAAGAATCGGGCCACTATATAATATAGCAGCCATTGGAACAATCGACCAAAAATTAAGTTTTCTTTTAAATTATAATTTGTTTATAAAGGTATCCTTATAAGACTCAGCATGTTAAACAATCATAACCAAAATAAGCTTACAAATGTTAGCTAAAATCGGACTACGATAATATATAGCTGCCAAAGGAAGAATCGATCAAAAAATAAGTTGTATTAAGATCTTTTGAATTATATGCTTCATAATTAAGTGTATAAAGTAACATACAACAAGTAAAAATGCTATAGTCGAGTATACCCGACTACTCGACTGAAACTTGTTTGTTGAATAACTTTCGTGTTTATTATTCGATCGATTTGAAATTTGGACAATATATTAAGAAAGACTTAAGTATTATACATGCCAAATCCCAAAGCTATATCTTTAAAAGTATGGCTGTAAAACGTTTTGATCGAATTGCGGGGGAACGGGGGAAGATATCTGAGATTGGAAACAAACTTGATCTGCGTATGGTATACAGGAACCTACATTCCAAATTTGGTGTCTCTAGCTCTTAAAGTTGCTTAGATCGACGCGTTCATACGGACAGACGGACAGACAGACGGACATGGCCAAATCGAAATCTCTTTTGATACTGATCAAGAATATATATACTTTATAGGGTCGGAGATGTCTCCTTCTGCCTGTTACATACTTTTGCACAAATCCAATAACCCCCTTTTTACCCATTTTATGGGTACAGTGTATTAAGATCTCTTGAATTATTAAAGTATCCTTAAATAATGCTTCATACTTAAGTGTATAAAGTAACCTACAAAAAAGAATGATATCCTTCTTAAACTCACCAAATCAAATAATCTTAGTGCTCAAAATAAGCATACTAATCTTAGTCAAAATCGGAGCACTATATCATATAGGAACCATTGGGAGAAAAATGCGACTTAATAGGAAAAAACTTCCTGCTAAACTATATACATACCTTCTGCACTTTGAAGATAGCTGTTCTTTCTTGTTATTAATGGTTTGGAAATTTAGTATTTATGTGTTCATTGAAAAGAATAATATTTTGTTTGCAGACTGTAAACATGTTGTATCGCTTTGATTTACAATTTTTCGATCCTGTGTCACGTCAACAAATATATTTTTGTTGTAACAAACACAACAATGAAATCCAATTGAATTAAAAAATCGCATTCAACAGCAGTAAACAAATACAATTTATGTTGAGAGTTCAGTCAATTGTGCGCGAATGAAACGCAATATTAATAATAATAATAAAGTTTTTAATACTGTTGCCCATAAAAATGCGATCTGCAGCCAAACTGGCCAAGGATATCCAAGGATGGGGGAGCAAAACCCGTCAGGGAGTCGGAGGGGTCGTTTGAAAAGATTTACGAGCTTGTCGAGTTGGGGAAATGAGCATAAATAAATTTCGATGACAACAATAAGAGTGCCAATAATAATTATTAATGCCTGATGTCAGTTTTGCAATTATTGCAATATATATCTCCTTTCGGCGACAAAAAACAAGTCATCGTTAAGTACAAATTAAAAAGCTTCATTTTTTTAAACAGAACAATTTTCACATACCCTTCTATAATTCCCTCGACGGAGTGGGAGCAGAAATTTCATGCGAAAAGTTTTTCCTGCTCAAGTTTTTATGCAGCAAGAGATTATATCTACAGCTTTGTATATTATAGACATAAAGCACCATGAAGGACGCCAAATTTAAATAACATTCTATGGGTAGAGAGGAGTAGAGAAGTTCCTCTAGAATGTACATGTTCAAGACTACAAACCGATTTTTTAACTAGGCCGTTAGGAATCGCGAACTCTGTTTGTTGTTCTGCTGAAAGCCGATACTCGAACCGAACCAATCACCCAGGAAATAGAAGAACCTAAGCCCGAACTGAACCATTAATTTAATAAAATAGGATTTTTACTCCCTGTACCCATAAAATTGGTATAAAAGGGGTACTAAATCTGTGCAAAAGTATGTAACACGCAGAAGGAGACATCTCCAACCCTATAAAGTATATATATTCTAGATCAGTATCAAAAGAGACTTCGATTTGGCCATGTCCGTCCGTCTGTATGAACGCGTCGAGCTCAGCAACTTTAAGAGCTAGAGACACCAAATTTGGAATGTAAGTTCCTGTATACCATACGCAGATCAAGTTTGTTTCCGATCTCATATACCTCCTCCCGTTCCCCCGCAATTCGATCAAAACATTTTAAAGCCACACTTTTCAAGCTATAGCTTTGGAATTTGGCATGAATAATACTTTAGTCACTTTTAAACTACTGTCCAAAATTTCAAGTCGATCGGATAATAAACACGGAAGTTATTCAACAAACAAGATTCATTACTACAGAGCAGAGGGAAGAAGAAAAAGCCATGACTTAAGATGCCTAACTTGGATGAAGTAATTGTGTACAAAGTCGAGTCCTCCATTGCCACATTTTAGAAAATATTAAGGACATGTACAGCTGCAAACACTCAAATAGTGAGAGTATGCAGGCATTTAATTGAAATTGAAACAAAGTTTATGGAAGATTTTAGAAGATTTTTGTGACTTAACCAGAAGGATATTTGGAAAGTGGGCGCCATTTCAATTGATGACTAGCAATGCGAGTAGTTCACATTGTCTGGCAAGCAATTGACATTTAAATGTCAGCTTTGATGCGTTTTTAAGCCAAACACCATTCAAACTGAGCGCAAACTTCAACGACAGTTTTACGACGTTGCGTGAGTGTGTGCCCCGACAGGATATGTATATGTGAGTGTGTGTGTGTGTGTGTGTGTGTGTAGCCCTGGTCGCTTACTCCGAAATGGGCACAATCAAAGCGCACAGTGGGCCTAACTACCACTAAAAAGTCACAATAAATAAAATATGATATTAGTCGTTTTTACAGGGTATGCGCAACTCGGTTATTGATGAGTTCTTATGCAAATGAATATGCACTTCGTTTGATATCTGGCCATATGCATGTTTAAGTAAAATCCTTGCCAAGCCCCGCAAGCTCAGCCCAGCCTTTAAGATGTAGTCAACAAAATATTTACAAGTAATTTGCATTACATTATAATATATCAATGGATAATCGTATATATGCCCCTGCATCCCCCTGCTTTCCCTCAACTCACGCATTTTAATACTGAAAGGTAAGAAAATCTGTTTATATGTTGCCGAAAATTGAATACCCTTATAGAGATGCTAAAAAAATTGCTCACATGACAAGTTTTTTATAAAACAATTCAATTTATACTTGTTCGTATAGGATATAGTAATCCGACTTTGATCAGAATTTGATAACTTGTAGAAAACATTATGACACTTTTCATTGGTAAGTTTGGTTGAGTTCTTTTGAAAAACAAAAAGGTTGTTCACACAACAACTCCTTTTTGAACCGATCATTCATATGGCAAGCTATTTAATGTTTCGATTTTTATCAAACTTTTCCAACTTTTAGAATACATAACATAAATTTAAAATTGGTAAGTTTTTTTATTTTTTTTTATCTTGAAAAACAATAAAGTTGTTTATAAAAGAACCCATTTTTAGAACGATTGTTCATACGGCAAGTAAGAATTTAACCTATAGGAGGCATTATAAAAGTTCCCATTGGTGGATTTAATTGAGATATTTTGATAGACAAAAAGGGTTTTCTTACAAACAACCTAATTCTCCATAAATATTTGCTATGGCAGCTATATGATATAGTGATCTGATCCGACTGGCAGAGAGTTGGGTTCATTTAGTTTCAGAAGATCAGTTTACACGAAATCAGACACAAGTAGAGAATATGGACTCAGCTGTTCGATCTGATCAGGAATATATATACTTAATGTTCGGAAACGCCTCTTTTTATGCGTAACACAGTTCGTGAAAGAATTCTTATACCCTTTTAAAGGGTACAAGGAGCCCTGAGTACGCTCTCGGGGCATGCGCAGGATGTGGTTGTGCCAGTGCCCCAGTGCCACGAGTTGCATGCACCGAAACGAGACGCGACTCCGAAAAACTGGCCACGAATTCTGTGGCAGTTGAAGGCAGTTGAAACTGGCAGCAGCGCCAGCATCCAGATTCATAATTTCCACAATCAGTTGAAGGCAGCACGCCAAAGGCAACGCACGTAAGGCGCTTACGTCACGTTACGGTTAACGGCTAACGGTATATAGTTTACGTTCTTAAGTTCTAACGTTACGCGAGGTGTATGGTTATGTGTGTGTGTGTGTGCGTATGCGTGTGTGTGCACAGTAAACGCATTAGCCTCAAAGTGAGCGTGGTTTGCTTTAGGCCACGTTAATTGCGCGCCTTCAGCCCTTGCTTTCTCAACCCCTACAGACGCCAATTAGATATTGAGAATACTGCCGCTGTTCTGGCTGATTTGTAATATGTAAAGCCGCTTAGTTCCATTTGATGTTTATCAATAAATTATAATGGCTTAATGCCAATTGACAGCAGCAGAGGCAGAGGCAGAGGGCAGCGGCAGCAGACGCCACAGCCCATGAATAAAATATCAAAAGCATTTTGGCCAACAAAACTCAGCACTAAAACGCGCTCAGTTCTCAGTTCTCAGTTCTCAACGGTCTCACGTTCTTATCATCAGGGAAACAGCCAGGGAAAACAAAGAAAGAAACAATAAACAATTCTCTGGTGTCTGTCATATTGAGGCACTCCACGCTTCCTCCCCGCGGGAGGCGCTCTGCTCTGCATATTAATTTATCAAAAGAAATTAGATAGATCTTAAAACCAGTTAATTAAATATTTATGCTGTGTGTTTTTTATAATTTACAGTTTTCAATTAGTATTAAAAAAACAATATTAAAAATAAAACATTCAATTATATTTATTTTTTCGTTCAGTGTAGGCAAACAAATCATACTGAACCCTTGAGAATCATTACGTTTGTTAATATTATATTAAAGTTTACTGCCAAACAAATGAATTAGGTTTTAAGGCTGAGTTTCGGGTCGCTAAGAACCTTTCCTTATGCTGAGTTTACACTTTTCTTTAAGTTCTTAAAGTAAAAGTTTGTTTACTAATTCGGTTCATTTTTTGCTGGTATGTTAAAAAAGAAGAGTCCTTGGGAAAAAACCTAATCGCCAGCTTAGTTTTTAGGTTCTTTGATTTATATTTGTTGAATAAAAGTGCCCAAAAAAGTTCATTTGAAATATTTTGACAGGTTCCGAAATCCACTTGCGAATTCATTCCACAGAAATTTGTGTAGCATACTTTTTGGGGCAGCATTAAGGTAATGCCAAAAGTGTATTGAAAATTAGCTTAAGTTGCCATAATAGGTAATAGTATTCTAATCAAACTTATATTTCAATTAATAAAAATAAAAAAATAAAAAATTATAGTGAAATTTAGAGTAGGCCTGATTATAAAATATATACTTTAATGTTTTTAAAGTGACTTATAAATTACAGAAACTCTGTTTTAATTTTAAACTGTCATAGTTTCACTTTCCTTGTGTTATGCTTGTGCTGAATGTAGGATATCTTTTAGTCTCGCCATTTTTCATTTGTTTTGACTTAAGTTGGGCGCGTTTCACGTTTTTTATATGATCCCTTTTTGCATTTATTAAATATTCAACGTTTATACGCATTCGTGCGCCTTTCCTGCAAATCTCTGCGTATGCCTGTCTTGTTCTACTTCACTCAAACTCGTCCTTCTTCCGGCCCATGGAGGTCCTTGGCGACTGGCGGGCGGCTTTGATGTTGATGTTGCTGTTGCTGTTGTTGTTGCTGTTATTGTTGTTGTAGCTGTTGCCACTGAGCTTAGCCCCAATGCCAAGAGCGTGTGTGTATATATTGACAATGTGGCCAGGCTGATACAATGTACACACAACCATTCAGCTGGCTGACTGCCTGATTATCTGTGCCAAAAATTTGCGCTGTGGAGCCAACAACTAAAGTCAAATCGGGCACTGGGAGCCGCAGTCAGATTCGCCTCCGATTCCAACTCCGACTCCGAGTCAGAGTCAGAGTCATGTTTATATAATGGTGCGCAGAGCAACTATTAAGTGGGCTGCGTGTTCCGGGGCTCTGTTTGTTATTTATTGTAATGCCACAGCAGCCATAACATACCGCCTGCCCCTCCCTTTCCCCCTTTTGGGCCAGTTGGAGCGACCACAGCGGCCATTAGATTTAATAAAGCAGCGCAGGGAAAGTCAGACGATATCAGTTAGTCGGCATGTTACAGGCATAATTATCTGAATCTCAAAGTCGAGCTGTTGGCCCAAATGACATTGACTGAAAATGTCACTGATGGCTAAGATTAAGCACCACAAATAAAAGTATTTTGCTGCTAGAGAAAGCGAGAGAGACACAAATTGAAAATAAATTATTTATTATACCAGACAGTATCAATGAGGCCTGTTCTACTTACTCTTCTTAATACCTATATAATAATTGTTATATGAAGAATGAGCATTTACAGAATGAGGACTACTCTGACTACCCACAATCAAGAACTTAAACAAAAGATCTGTTCTGCATTCCACTTTCATATTAGTTCCAGAGCATCAAGTGCATTTATAATTTGAATTGAATTTGAATTCCATCTTGCTCCTAAAAGTAGGCTACGCACTTTTCTGTGGAATTGTTTCGAAAGTGGAATGCAGAACACACTTTGAATGAACTTTCCCAAAAACAACAGTCTCACATCCTTACATCCAGTCTTTACATTCCTAACAAACTTTCCGAATCGAAATTGTTAGCTGCTCTGAATTCGATAAAAGTTTCAATATTTTTACTTTTAAAAATGTGAAATTAAGTTGTCAAATATATGTACCATCGTACTATTACCGGTGAATATTATTATGTCAAGCTTTGTTAAGAAATCTTGACATGAATGTTAACTCATACGTTAGTTTCACATGTATAGTATTTAGACAACTAGCGGGGTAATATCCTAGCCTGCCCGTGTAAATATTTCGAATGAAAATGCATTACTTTTCTTGGATTTGACTACTTTCGTCAACCGCAAGAATCCACAACTTACATCCAGTCTTGACCTACGTGACTAAGTTTCCGATCCAGTGTAGCGGCTCTGAATTCATGAATATTTCAATTTTCGTTTATGAGTGGGTGGTATGTGTGGGGTTGGTGATGACACAATAAATTATATTTATAAATATTACCCTAGGTACTTTACCAAGGAATATTTATAAAAAAATTTCATCAAGTTATTTTACACGGTTTTAAGTTTATCGTGTACTTTAACACCATTTATAGTTTATTAGACAATAGGAACACAAAATCTTAAGCGCTTGGGAATGAAAGTCCTTGAAAATCATGACAGGTCTAAATAATCAATTTTATTTATTGAAAAGGTTTTTCAATCTATTCCTATTTTTACGTATTTAAAGAAAATTTCTCGCTCATATTTGTTTCTTAACTCTCATTAGACTTATTCGGTCAGCATAATCCTGCAATTCTACATTTCAAATATGCCATTGAAAATATTTTCAGATTTCTTGCCGTAATATAGACGACTAAAAAGATAGAAAATATTAAACAAGTTAATGACGAGCATTGAATCTCAAAAATTAACAGTTTAATAAGCCAAGCTTAGTTGCTTTAAAAGCACATGAAAGCTTTGGTAGAGTAAAGCAGCTGACTGAATACTGAATTAAGTGGAAGAAAATGCTTTCTTAACTCTTTAATTTCACATTATTCAACGTTCTCGCTCTCTTTCTCACTCTAAGCAAGCAAACTCTTGACAAGGCTTATGCATTCAGCTGTACTCTGCTGCAGGATTAATCCAATCACTTTGAGCTGCTAATCAAGAAGGGGCCTAATGAAAAGCGACTGCAAAATGCCGTAGAATATGCGTAGTTAAACAAAACGAGGGCACAGCGCTCAGCTGTCGCACATAGAGTCATTATACTTATTATCACACCTGTCTTGCTATTGGGCACACCCACACACACACACACACGCACGTACACACGCACAACACACCACAAGGCAATTGTCAAAGAGGCGCACAGCCGAAAAATATAAAAAAAAGGACATTTACAGCAACAGCAAACACTCGTCCAGCTTAATGCAAAGTGAGAAACGATAAGCACAGGACTGCGCAGTGAAGGACAGCAGCTGAAGCAGGAGCAGCTGAAGCACGAGCGGCAGCGGTAGCTGGGTGGCAGTAGCAAGGACAACCGTAAAACGACGTCGACATTAACTTCATTTACGTCTCGCCACAGTTGAAATAAACGACTTTACGACACTGGCGGATTTGCTAAAAAGTAAGTTGAGCACCTGCCCGAGCGATTTCTTTGGCTTCCTTTTCTTTTTGCTCCTGTTTTTTTCTTCTTCTTTTTTTCTGTTAGCTTCTTTCACCTGCCAACGGCTGCTGTTCATTAACGCCGCCCACAAGGGGGCGTGGATGATGTTAAAAAGCAGCGACAGCTGGCAGCAATAACAACAACAACAACAACTCTGTTGACTTCCGGCACGCGGTAACGGTGACTTTAACGGTGACCGTTCTGCCGGATGTGCCGAGTGTCTTAAGTTCGAGCTCAGCAAATTCCTAAAATACCCCCCCGCCCCTAGCTGCCCATAAATGCTTGACATTATTGCAATTTGCTGGGCGTTAAGCAGAAGTATGCAGCGCACAACTTTTCGCTGGCATTAAACGCACAGCGAAAATTCAATTATCATATCTTAAGTTCTCCAAAGAAATTACAACTTTCAATCTGAGCTACTAAACTATCTGGCTTGTTCCACAACACGCATCAATTTAACAGGATACTCTTGGGAAAATCAAAACAACTACGCTTCTTTAATTATATCCTGCTCCAAAAAGTATGCTATACATTTTTGGTTTGCTTTATGCGAGAGTGGAGTTCGGAACATGCTTCAATTATGTGTTTCAATTCCTTGAACCGGTTCGCAAGTGAAGTTTGAGAAATTATTAACCGCTGAAATGTAAGTTTTTTACTATATCCTACACCAAAAAGTACGATACACATTCAGTTTTTGTGATTCAATTCCTTCTAGTATTATTTGAATAGAGCATAAAAAAAAAAAAAAAAAATAAAGAACCGGTTTTAAGCTAAATATATCTGAGCTTAAGTTCTGAAATACTACATTTCTGATATTACAGTTCTGATACAGTCTAATAATATAGTTCTTTATAAATACGCAGCTCAAAAGCGGCTCAAACTTGGTTAGAATTAGTCATTTGTCTAAAAAGAAGCTTACTTTTTATATATTTCAAGCAGCGATTGTCAAAACTTACAAATTAATTGAGCTACAGTGCTGAAATTTGGGATGCAGTCTCTAGACATTATCTTTTATATATACCCGACTCACAAGCATTCAAAACCCGTTCCCAATTGTGTAATTTAAGTATCGAAAATTCATTATTATCATTATTATCTCCTACTCAGAAAGCATTGCTCATAACTTTAAAACTAACTGTGCTATAGTGCTGAAATTTGGGATGTAGGCTTCAGATATATTGCTTTCTATATACCCAGTTCAATAGCTTCAGTTGATTGCTATTCAAGCCCGAAAATTAATTTTGCTGTATCTGAAGCGCCGTTACTCATGCGCCGCGTTGTCGCCCGCAGTCATAAGCATTTGATGGTATTTTGTAGAATATTTTGCGGCTGCGCCGTAAGCAAAACCGATGCACAAATGCAGTTTGCCTGTTCGCTTGGCGTAAAGCCGCGGGCCACACAAATCACACAACAGTCCCCGCATCCTGCAACACACACACACACACCTGCACACCCCTACATCCCCACAGCAGCTGATGCATAAAGGTGCGGGCACAACAGCTGCTGCAGGTGGCATTAAGGCAGCTTATGGCTGCCAGAATAAAAATATTAAAAGTTCCTACCTGCCTGCCCAGATGATACAAATTTGTAGCATAGCTCTGTGACCATGCAACCAAAAAATGTCACACAAATATGTGGCACATCCACACGCGCTCCTGCCCCTCCCGCCACCCCGCCGACCGTGGCCTTTAACAGCCATCAGCATCATGGTTGGGCGGAAAGGATTTATGTGTGCAGGAGCAGCAGGAGCGAGGAGCATCGCTCTCGCTGTTATGACAATGACAGGCACACAAACAAATTTATGCTCGGTCAGGCTCAATGTGCATTAGACAATAATAATTGTACCCTGTAGTTACTATGGGTATTAGAGGGCAAAGAATTTTCTGACGTTCACTGTCCCATCAATCTAGAACGAACCACAAAACTGAGGTTCCCAAGCTTATCCCACTTCATAAAATATGCTACAACTTCATCTTTGAAATTCAAAGCAGATCTGATAATTACTCCCGTATTTCGAACGCCTCTATCTCAGAGGCTGTAAGAGATAGACACACTAAATTTAGTATGTATGCTCCTGTATACTTTATGCAGCTTAAGTTTCATTCAAAGTTCAGATCTTTATCCCCACTAGGCTGAAAATTACCAAAAACTAATTACAGACCTTGATAACTATCTATCCTCAAAATACACTGCAATCTAATCCTAGACATTACATTAATGCAAAATCTAGTACAGAGTAGCTGCTAGTCAACCTGTTATAATCTAAGCACTCATATTTGTTTTCAAATGCAGCAAACCACGGCCAGAAGCCAGAATCTAGCACACAGCATCCAAAACCACAATCAGACTAAGGACTGCGCTTCAAAAATTTGTCAGCCAGAAGCTGGCAACATTTGAAATGTGTGTGCATTAAATAAAACCCCGTCGTAAATAAAATTATGTTGATTTTGTTGCCCACGACTCAAGTTGGGTTTTTCAAGAAAAACTTGTAAAGAAACTTGCGCCCCAAGGATACTTCAAATTATGCTCGTTCAGCTTGTTTCACTCTGAGTATGTATACTTAGTAGTCGTACTTACTTATTGAATGCAGAAATTTAAAAGAAGAACTTCACAGGACTCGCCTTCATACAATTTATACAATAAGCAGAAAAGCAGCTCAAATATAAAAGAAAACTGCCAAGTTCTTAAACTTAAATAAAATGCTTCAAGCAAGCGAGCAAATGTGAGGCATGACATGAACAGACTTGGGAATATATGTATATAAGATAATATAATGCAAAGATTATAGGTTAGAAACTATCCCAAGACATCCCTGGGCTGTGATTCGAACTTCGAACTGCTGGTTTAATCATATTAAGCGCAATTTTCATCACAATTCATTTTATGGTTTCTCAAAGTACCAAGGAAATGTTTTCCTCCCGTTGTCCTCGCAAACGCTAAGCCTTGTAATGCTTAGCTTGACTTTACGCTTTTATATGGTTTTCTTATGCCCTCCTATATCTATTGTGCACTTTTTCTAAACCTTTAAAGCGAGATTAGATTTTGTATACCAGCTTTCCCTTACAATTGTTGTTCAAATCCAACTGAGAAATTATTTTTTGTGTGCCAGCTCATGCCATTTATTGCAATTGCCAGCACTTTATATAAAAAGGATTCTTAACAATGAAATACTTATAACAATGAACAAAATAAATTCGTTGAGCTTGCATTAAATTATTGGGCAGCTTAACCTTAACCACTTAAGAACAAATTATATATGCATTATTGCAAAAATTCTTTTTGTTAAAGCATTTTTTGCTTGGTTAGAGAATTTGTGGCATTGCTTTTTAAATAGTTTTTACTCCCTGTACCCATAAAATGGTTAAAAAGGGGGTATTGGATCTGTGCAAAAGTTTGTAACAGGCAGAAGGAGACATCTCCGACCCTATAAAGTATATATATTCTTGATCAGTATCAAAAGCGTGTTCGTGTATATCGGGAGCAGGTCAAGTTTATTTTGGATCCGAGATATTCCCCCCATTCCCCCGCTATTCAATAAAAACCGTTTTGCAGTAACAATTTTCAAGATATAGCTTTGGGATTTGGCTTGTACAATACTTTAGTCGCTCTTGATCTACTGCCCAAATTTCAGATGCTATCAGATATTATTGATTTTTGGTATGCTCAACGATAGTATTCTTACTTGTTAGATATAAAACTTAACTGCCATTTTATATAAAAATATGCCTGAAGCGGAATTCCGATGGAGTTCGAACTAAATCGGCTTAAAAGAAATAACAAACTTAAGTTAGGTTTATCTTTTCAAAACAATTCAACAAGGATCTCGAACAGATAAGCAACAATTCTGTTGGACACATACATTTTTCGAGATTTAAAGTATAAAAATATGCAGTAAATTCCAAGAAATCTGAATAGGATGTTTATCAGTTATAAGAATCAGTACAAAATGCTGTGGAGACAACAAAGAGCCAGTTATCGACACTATCGTTAGTATAAAAGTATTTTATTAGTACTTATCACCTCTCATTGTCGAGTTCACAAGGAAGAAAGCATACCCTCGATCTCCCGCTGGACGCAGTACCCTAACCCCGCTCTCCCAAACCCACCCATTATGTCATATGTTAATGTATTGTCACAAAATTTAATTATTGCCCACTTTTGGACAGATTTTAAATAAATATCGGAATTTTCGAGTTAGGTTAGGTTAGGTTAGGTTAGGTTAGGTTAGGTTAAGTTAGGTTAGGTTAGGTTAGGTTAGGTTAGGTTAGGTTAGGTTAGGTTAGGTTAGGTTAGGTTAGGTTAGGTTAGGTTAGGTTAGGTTAGGTTAGGTTAGGTTAGATGTTAGGTTAGGTTTCGGTGGCTGGAGCAGGGGAAAACTAGCGTTAACCTACTCCACAGTTGGGCCAAGAGCTGGCCCCTTGTGGTACCAAATGACGTCTTTCAAACGTTGAGTTCCCCATTAAACCAATTTAAAGAGTTGAGGAATTTGAGGATACTGTGTATCCCCTCGAAAACGTCCGAAAGGGTATCAAAACTATAGTGTCCCAGGTGCTGGAACCTCCTCCTGCTAAGTGCGGGGCATTGATAGAGCAGATGTTCTACGCTCTCTTCCTCTTCTGCTATGCCAACTTCTACAGAAGTCATGGTGTGGTACGCCCAGTCTGTTGGCGTGAGTTCCTATTAGGCAATGGCCTGTGAGAGCCCGAGTCGAGGTAAAATATTATTATAATATTTATCAACTAACCATCATCAAAAATTAACACATTTTTTCCTTCTACCAATAAAACAATTATGTAAATTAAATGTTTATTTATTTAATAATAGCCAATGTCTATGGACTTTCTGTTTAGTTTAAATCTAGTTGAACATACTTAAGTTTAAAATTACAACTCAGGAAAACAATGGTAAAATTATTGAATGAACTTTTTAAGCAAATCCTTAATTAACATTTTATTTTGACTGAAGATGTTAGGCAATAGCTTTAAGTATAATCCGAAGTAAGAGTTTTTGCTGAAAACCTGACAGTTTTGTAAGCAAAACTCTAAAAGTAACTTAACCACATTCATCATACTCACCGCTTTCATCTGCTGCTGAATATTTTGCAATTTAATAAAAAAGAAAACAAAATTTAGCTCAGTTTCTTAGGTTTTCATAAAACAAACAAAAAGAATGTTTAATAAATAGGCCAAATTTGAGTTATTACACTTTTGTAGTGCATGGGATGTATCTATGCTTATCCTATAAATTTCATCTTAAGTTTATTTTGATACGTCACAATTTACAATTTAAGGCATTGATCACATTCTCATCTTTACTACGGCACGCCCCATGACAACACACACACACAGGCACACACACCACGCATATGGCATAACAAACACTTGGCACACACACACCACACACACACCCACACACACAAAGAAATCGACACACATATAGCAAATGTTATCACTTCGTGTTTATCGCGAACGCATCGCAAAGCGCAAGGACGAAGACGCGGGGCCAGAGACGAGGGGGGCATCAGCGACAGTTTCCATTGTGCCAAAATTGTCAGAGTCGAGCGTTGGGCGTCCATTCAGCTTTTCCCTAGCCCCTGCCCCACCCACCCCTTGCCATTCCCTTTGCCCTCGCACTTTCCCTTTGAGTTTTCCCTTTTCTTATTATTGTTGCCATTGCTCTTGTTGTTGTTGTTGCTGTTGTTGTTATTGTGATGACGCCGTTTTGCTGTTATTATGCTTGGCATTATCATTGTATCGTCCTTGCCCTGGCCCCACCCTCACCCTCACCCCCACCCTCAGCGCCTGCCAGCTGACTTTAGCAATTTTTATTATAGTACCTAGAGTCGGGGTCCTTGTTTTTGCCATGCAGCCATGCGGGCGTTAAGAGGAACGCGCCGGGTTGGGAGGGGAAGAGAGGATATGCTGGCGTCTAGCAGTCGCGGCGCCAAAGTTTTCTTTATGACCTCTGTCAGATAGAAGACCTCTCCCCTCCAATACGCCCCCTGCTGTTTGTGTAACTGAATTGATTGATAAGCTTTTGTGAAGACTGGAAAAACAGTCGCAGACTTTCAGACTTTTGTTGTCCTGTCTCTCGTCCTGGCGCGTCTCCTCGCGCAGTTTTATGATGTTTACGCATACATTTCCAGAGATTACGCATACGACGCGTTGACTTGAAGCGGCTGCCACAGTAAATTGTGCCAGCGGCTATCTCGCATGAGTTTGGCACATCAAAAAAAAAACCACAGCAGCCACAGGACTTTAGAGTTATCCTTGCAGCAGCAGCGGCAGCGGCGGCGGCGGCAGCTGACGCTGGATTTAAGTACTTCAGCGCATTTGTCTACACTGCTGCAGGACTCTCACATGTGGGAAGCCAGAGCCGGAGCCCCAGGGCCCAGGCTCGTTTGCTAGGCCCCAAAGGACATTAACATCTACTCGCTGTTGTTCTACTCGTTGTTCTTGTTGTTTCTGTTGTTGTTGACTATAAAAACAACAAAACAACAACTTGAAAAGGTTGCCAATAAAAAAACACAGCCACTAATTTGACTCGCGTTGAAAGTTTTATGAACCACTGGGCCCAAAGTTAAATATTTGCGGCTAATTACGTGTGTTACTTTGTGTGAATAATTGCGAGTGTGGCTCACACACTCTCTGCATGTGTGTCTGTGTGTGTGTCTGTGTGTGTATTTACAAGCTAATTGCATTTTTTTTATCGCGTTATACGACTCTTTAATGGCCATATGCAAAGCACTTTTCCCCAAGCGTATCCCTACTATGTAGAAATACTGGACTGTAAATCGGGGGTGTTGCGGCAAAAGGACATACAGTATTCATGACACTTGGCAGAGAAAGTTTTAATTTAACCTCAGCATAACCATTTCTGTATATTAAAATAGTTTTAAAAAATATGTACACACAAGTTAAATCCCACTGCAGTTACATATCAGCGCCAAAAGTGAAACGTTTAAGGACGACAAATCCAAAGAATACTGAAAAATTGTATCAGGAGGGTAAATGTGAGAGAATTTTAATGAATTACAACCTAAAAATATGTACACACAAGCTAAATCCCACTGCAGTTTCATGGCAGCGCCAAAAGTGAAACGTTTAAGGATGTCAAAACCAAAGAAAACGAAGAATTGTATCAGGAGGGTAAATGAGAGAGAGTTTTAACGAATTAAAACCTAAAAATATCTACACACAACTTAAGTCCCACTGCAGTTTCATGGCAGCGCCAAAATTGAAACGTTTAAGGATGACAAAACAAAAGAAAACAAATAATTTTACTCGGAATTTCAATGTGAGAGGTATATAAAGAATAACAGCTTACAAATATCTACACACACGTTAAATCCCACTGCAGTTGCATATCAGCGCTAAAACTGAAACGTTTAAGGATGTCAAAACAAAAGAAAACAAATAATTGTATCAAGAGTTTAAATATGAGAGGTATATAATGAATTATAGCTTTAAAATAGCTACACACAAGTTAAATCCCACTGCAGTTACATATCAGCACTAAAACTGAAACGTTTAAGGATAACAAAACAAAAGAAGTATAGAAAAATTGTAACGGTAGAGTAAATGTAAGAGAAATATAACGACATTTTCTTTCTTAAAACAGATATTAGTATTGATAAGCAGAATATGAATCAATCATAGGATAACATGGCTGCCAACATATACTCATAAGTTCAAGGTTCGAAATTCAGCCAAGAAATGGTTATTTTCTATAACCATAAATGCTAGAAGGCAGATATTTTCTACAGTCTGCGGTGATTAAGTTCAAAATTGTATACATTTTTTGGACGCATATCAGTTTTTTCTTTACATAAGCTGCCTTGGTCTCCCCATCACCCCTTTGCTCGCCGCTTTTGGCGTCACATTTTTTACGCAGTTTATGACACAAGTGAAATATAATTCATATTTTGCAAAAATTTTAATGCCGCCTGAAAAATAACGCTCAATAAATAATCCTTAATGTGCCTTTGTATCCCATGTCCTGTCGCACAACACGCTGTGCCCGCGAACACCCGCAACACTCTCAGTACCCCTTTCCACTCCTTGCTCCGCCGGAATATTGCGCTCGTATGTTGCCCCGTGTGATTTTATTTTACACGTCTGTTGTTTCTGTTGTGGCTTTTATTGTTGTAACCGCAGTCGCCCTATATATGTATGTATATATATATATATATATATTGTATGTTGTTGTTGTTGTTGATGTGGCCATTATGCCCTGACAGTGTTATGACGTGGCTTGTCGCCTGTCGCCTGCCACCTGCCAAGTGAAACATTTGCCACGCCAAATTTGTCAGCTTTTCATCGCGACGCGACGCGACGCGAAGCAACAACAACAATAATAAAATGCCTGATTCTCAGATTTTTCCATTTTTTTTATTATTTTTACACAATTTTATACGCAATAATTGAGTTTGAGAATGACACTAGCTCAAAAATCACAATAAAGCTCACTTAAGACTACAAGCTCAACACGTTTAAATGACACGAGCTTTGAAAGCACATTAATATCTCAAGCGGTATTAATTGTATTTTCAGCATAAAGGTCACATAAATGTGTAAGCTTAACATGTTCAAATGACAGAAGCTTTGAAAGCTTGATTGCATTAAAAGCACACAATTAAGCTCATTTAAAACATTATTATGAGATGGCAGCTAGTGTCATTGGAACATTTGATATGTAGGTGAGCATTTTCCTACAGTCTGATGAAAAATGTATGATTAAGCAGCTATGAACAGCTTTTGGCGTATTTGTGTTTAATTTATTTGCTGACCGTGCTTGGCCTTGCCTCAAAACGACACCAGAAGAGGCCAGCGGGCTGCATACGAAAGCCAGAAATGCTATTCATCATGTCCAGCGTTGTGCGTTCGGCGGGCAGCACTCGGAAGCGAAGTAGCAGCTGGTAGATGAGCAATTTGACCTCCATTAAGGCCATGCGATTGCCAATGCAGCTGCGCTGACCTATGCCAAAGGGCAAATACGTAAATGGCCTAATCTCATGCTTATGCTCATCATCAAAGCGCTCGGGGCGAAACTCCTCGGGCTCCTCAAAGTTATCAGGATCATAGTGCAGCGCCACAATGGGTATATGCACCAGTTCATCCTTTCGCAGCTTCAGCACCAACTCGTCCGCCTCGTCCCGCAGCTCAAAGTCCGCGGCACACATGCGATCGATGACTATCGCTGGTGGCCACTTGCGCAGGGATTCCGAGATGACACAATCCAAGTACTTCATGCTCATTAGGGTGTCATAGTCGATTGGTTTGCCTGCCAGCCGCTCCTCCACATCTTGAATCTCCTCGTAGAGCTTCTGCTGCACGGGGGGATTCATGAGCAGCTCGTGGGTGGTGAAGCTCAGGCAGGTGGACACCGTCTCGAAGCCAGCTGTAAAGAACAGCAGGCACTGTGCCAGCAAGTCCTCATCGTTAAACTCGGCGCGATCTTTAGCAGGAGTATCTGCCTGCCTGCTCCTGCTCCTTCTCCTTCTCCTGCTGTTCTCTAAACTGACGCTGCGCCTCCAAGAGCTGCTGAATCATGTCTGGACGCACAATTTTCTGCTCCCGGCGATACTTTATGGCTCCAAAGACCAAACTCTTAAAATAGGCCACGTTGCTTAGGTCCATGGCTGGCACACGCAGCGCCTGAAATTGTAGTTAAAAAGTGAGGGTAATTCCAAAAATGACACCCGAAATTCCGGGATTACCTTCATCAGTCGCGGCACAAGTATGTAGAGCAGCACCTTAACGCCGCCCCAGAAACTGAACTCCGAGACTCGCTGTCCAAGGGTGAAGAACTCGTTCTGCTCATCCACAAAACTGTTCACCTGTATTTCAAATTTACTCAGTTCAATTGAGGAAAGAAGTTCCATTGTTACATTTTTGGTGAACTACCAAATCAGTCATATAGTTCGTTTGTTTTGTTCCTTTGAATCCCTTCTTGTACATTTTGTTCGTTTTAACACACATTGATAAAGGATGCATTCATAAACAAAAAAGTTTTTCATACAAAAACATAGTTCACGACCGATCATTCATATGGCAGCTATGTGTTATAGTGGTCCGATCTGGCCGGTTCCGATATATGTACTGCCTGCTGCAAACTTGTGCCAAGTTTCATTACGATAGCTTTAAAACTGAGAGACTAGTTCACATAGAAACAGGCGGATAGACGGACAACGCTATATCGACTCGGCTATTCATGCTGATTCAGAATATATATACTTTGTTGGGTCGGAAACGTCTGCCTTCTGACCATTACACAATTCGAGACAAAATTATAATACCCTCTGGTATTATAATACAGTTCGAATTTCAATTCTGTTCTGTCTGCTAAAACAATCAACTGATTTCATACTTTGAAAAGCTTCTTTCAAATCTTATCTACTTATCTTCAAAACGAATTTCGGGCAATATTAATCAAAACGAGCTATAATCAAACTCAAATAAACCAAACGAACTAGAACAGACTAAAAGGAACAAATGTCATGAGCAAAACTAGACGAATGAATTCAGTTCATCGCTCATTCAATGAACGATAATAGAACTACTAAAACGAACGAATGCCATGAACGAACTAGCTGAACGACTGAACGACTGAACGTTTCGTTGAGTTCAGTAAGTCGTTCGATTGAACTAACTCAAAGCCTTCATTCTAACCTGGATGCCAAAGGCGGCAGTGGCAATCGCATCGTTGGTGTAGCGCGTAAAGAACTCCTTCAGCTCCAGCTCGACTCCCTCGTTGTTGTTGGCCTGCTGGCGGCGCTCAATGTAGCTGACCGCCTCCACATTGCAGGCATGGATCAGCTCGAACATGAGGCGTATTTTGGCGCCGGTGAAGGATGGCGTCAATGTGCTGCGCATCTGTTTCCAGCGGCCATCTCTAAGTGTGAGCAGGGATTTGGACAAGACCGAGCTGTCGCCGCTGGCATTATCATGATCGATGCCCTGGCGATGGTTGGAGAAGTTGTCAAAGTGCTTGATGCCCACCTGGCGTATTAGCTCCGGGTCTGCCAGATAGTAGAGCGGCTCACGCAGGTTGTACACTCCGTAGACCTTGTGCTGCTTCAGCTTTTGGTGCAGCTCAATGCTGTGCCGCAAATAGGAGCCGCTGCCGAGCATCACACCCAGCGGCAAGTTGCCCAGCACCGGCAGGGGCGGCGCATGTGCCACGCCCCGGCTCTTAAAGTAACCAAAACTGGAGACGGACCATTTGTACAGCAGCGCACCGAGTAGCGCGAGCATAAAAAACAATTCACCGAGCTCCATGGCGGTAGTGAGGGGGGAGGAACCGGCAGCAGCGCAACGCAATCTACTTGCCTATCAAACAATTCCGTCTACGTCTTACTCAGCCGACCGCTGAAACGCCACTAAACGCCGCCCTCGCTTGCTCTCCGCACACCCCAAAGAGCGCCAAAACCGGCAAATGTTTGGCTTAGCGAGAGCGCAAGCAGGTGAAGAGCAAAAGAGAGCATGGAGAGCAAACAAAGAACTCACGAGTTTTCAAATTTCGACACAAAGCAAGCAACAAAATCAAATTTTTGTATTGCTTAAACATTTAAGCGAGTAAATAACAAAAATAAAGTTTATTGATATAATAAATTAGTAAGAAATACATGATAATCGAAGCGTAGCAGAACAGTAGCTGAAAATATTTCAATATAACTAGCATATTAAAACATATGTACATACAAAGGATTAAAATTTAATCATTAAATTACTCTTATCAATATTTGGATATTGAGTGAGAATCAAAATGAAGCACATACATACATATAAATATATATGTGAGCCAAAAACTAAACTCTCTTATGTTCTCTCTTAGCATTCGGCTAGTGACGGTGTGAAAAGCTTAACTAGAAGTCAGGTGGTAGATCAGATAATGATCATGACGACATAAGTTGCGCAAAAGTATAAGAGATAGCTGGAAGAGTAGATAACCAATTCGTCTTATAAAATGAATATTGTGTGCTTCTTGTCAGGTTCTCTGCTATGGAAGAAAGCTCATTGGTAGCTCTTTCATGGGAACCCACCTGAACTAAACGATTTAGATCCTAGAAGGTTAACAGACTTCATCCGTACATCCGGATGGATTCACCTCTTCTTCCTTTAGAACTGTCTACTAGGCCAACAAATGGCCCATTTGTTTTAAGACATCTCTCTGAAGCATGTTATTTTTCCTTTCCCAGTTAAAAGTTTAACGTAATTAAATGTTAAAAGAAAAATTTGAAATCAAATTTTCCAACGAAATATGAACAATAAATACAATTGAAAGAATCATAATAACAAATTTGATGTCTTTATTATAATCAAAACGATGAAAGTGCAAGGAAAACGTCTATCTCTTCCTAATACTATTAAGAACTCCAATATTTCTATATTGTCAATTTTTAAAAATTAAGTTACTACTTGTATAACTCAGTCAATTCTATGCTAAAAACTTAGCAAGAAACCTATGTGTTACAAGGCAAATCTAACCTTATTTCGACAGCTTTTAAAGCAGTTGCTTCATTCAATTATATTTACATCGATTAATGTTCATGTCAAAGTAAATCCCTTAATATATATAGAAATATGCAGATGACAGACACTATACATCAAATACACATATCAATTCAAATTAATGTGTATGTCGTTGGCAAATCTTATATTCAGCATGCGTCGTCTTTTGCTGGGACAGTCCCAACTGATTTGTCATCGCAACTGTCTCCAACCCGCCAACACTCGCATAAACTAATTTCAACATTAATCCCCTTAAGTGACTCCACTATTTATTATAAAGGACTTAGCAAGGAGCAAACTGAGACGACAGCAGGTGCACCCACTGAGTATCTACGTGCCGAAATCTTGTACCAATTCCAAATCCGTTGTCAAAGCGACCTGCTAACTGAAATGAAATGAAATGAAAGTTCTGTCACTTGCCTTACTTTGAAAGTGATCCAATACTTGAGTGTAACTAGGAGGGCAGTTCAGTAAGTAGTTATAAACACAATATACATTGGAAAACTTAGAACTAAGAAAATCGAACTCAGACCTATTCAACAGTCATCATTCAGAATCGAAATTGTTAGGTGTTATGAATTCCGCAAAAAGTGAAATCTTCGCTTAAAAAGCTGCATGAAAACTAGTCGAATTGAACTTTATAAAATTAGAACAATTGGGAATCCCAAATTATAAATAATTAGGAATAAAAGCAAACGCGTTAATGTCCTGATTTAATATTGTATGGAGTACTTATTGTTAGGTTAATCAAAAGCCTTAATCTGTTTATAAATTACTTTCCATTAATTTAAAATTATTGGCCATAAAATGTGATTATCAATTTATGAATTATGGTTTTCAATACCCATAAATTCGGCGTAAAACATAACATTATTTATGATTAATTATGCAAGGTTCGATTTCAAGGGTAATTTCCTATTGACTTATGCGTTTTGGTCATAATTATGTGAATTTTGTATCTTCGTGTTGATAGATACTTTATTTATTATATTTAAAGGAAGTAGAACTTACAACAGCATCTAACATACTGGTTGAATACTATTTTCCTTCAGTTTTCTTATATGGCTCATATTAAAAGTCTCATCTTCTCTCTATTCTATTGATATTGTTCGGCATTTTCCTGCCTTTTAATATGACTATTTCTTAAACAGCCCTCTTATATTAAGAACGGCTTCAACTGCCAAACTTTAGTGTTGCCCGCAGGTTTGGCCTTTGCACTAATTCCAGTCAGAGCCAACTTGGCAGAGGGCTATGACCAGAACCACGAATTGGACTCGAGGTATTTGTTTAATCAAATCACGTCTGAAACAAATGACAAAATTTGGTTGCATTTAGTGAATATTTAGTGCGCTCATAAGAGCGACTGTGCGGGGTGAGTGTGTGGGGTGTGTGGGTGTGGGTTGTGCGTATGTAGGGTGTGTGTGGTCGTTGGGCACGCGCCAAGCGGTTGAAACTTGCGGAAATGAGAAATTATTGCAGTTTTCTTTCTGTGCCAAATTGGATAGACATGAGAGAAAGGCAAAGAAATGATAACCTACATAAATGCAAATGTCATTTGAATTGTGATGCCAGAGAAACTCCCAAACTCATTCTCATTCCCAATCTCATTCCCATTCTCTAGCTGAATCGCTGAAGCGTGCTTATCACAATCTCAAACTGAAAAGCGAAAAAAAAAATGCAAAGTAAGTGTGCTCAACACATCGTCAATGAGTGATTGTTGTGCGTGGTGAAGGCACATCCACCAGATGCCTTTATTGTTAAGCAAATATTTTCAACAGAACGTGGCGACACTGGGAATCTAATACGTCTCAGCAGCCAGAAACCATGCAAGTTTTATAGAAAGAATGAGATGCACATAGACAGATAGAGCAGAGAGATATCTAATGTGTTTACATTGGCAGCAAACCAACAAAGAGAACGAAAAGTTGGAAAAACAGAAAAGAAAACAAAAAATTTCCCATGTACTTCAAGTATTTTTTTTTTGGTTTTTTCTGTTTTTTTGTTCACTTCATCGCCATGTCCTGCCGTCCTGTGTCCATATCCATGTCCTGCCGGCTGCCGACTGCCGACTGCCGCCCTTCGTCCTCGGGTCAGGCATTTTGAATTGGCTGTTCTCGTTGTCGTGATGTTTTCGGTTTTCTGTTTTATGTGCCATTTCCATTACAGTTTAAGTGCCGCAAGACTTGAAAGTGAACTGCCCCTGAAGGTCCTTGTCTTGGCCGGCCTGGCTCCTTGGAGCCACTCATCCACATTGCTGATGCTGATGCTGATGCTGATGCTGATGCTGATATGCGCTTTCAGCTGATTTTTTTGCTCGCTTTTATATCGTTCGCTGTTTGCTCAGTTTGCTGCTCTGCTCCAAGTCAAATATCAAAGCAAATGTTATGACATTTCTGCCAATTAGTCAAAATGTTTTGCTTTAATTAATTGCGCCTAATAACTGCTCTCCAATATGAGAGAACACGTTAAACCACACAAATAACAACACAGAGCATACGACAGTGCAAACATTTGTTTAGCTTCATGTAAAATTTGCCCCTGGCTAAGTGTGTGTGTGTGGTGTGTGTGGTGTGTGTGTGTGTGTAGCTGTATAAACACGCACTTGGCATATTTCTTAAATAATGTTTATCTCCTTTGGAGTGCCAGCTGGCCTTAAACATAAATGCCTCACATTTCAAGAGCGCCCCCCGCTCTCTAGTTGCTCACTTGATTGCCTAAGCATTTAAAGAGACCCTTGGAGAATTTATTTGTTAGATTTTCATTACAAGTGTGCAAATAACTCAAACTTGCTCATAAACAGATTTCAAAATTATAAATATTTTGCCAGCTTTTCAACTAAAACCTTGCCCAACCCTAAGTTCTTACCCCGAGTCCCTGCTCGGGCGCCACAAGTAAACTAGTTTTTAGTTTGCCAGAATGATGGATTTATTGTTATTTATTACAAATGACTCAAAATACAGACTATTTTATTTTATATTCCTTATACAGCCAGTTTGGCGCTTGTTTGCTCCAACTCAAAGCTAACTTCCTCGACAGCGTCCCTGCTCGGGCGCCACGTTGTAAGCTCGTTTCGAAGAATAGTTTTTAGTTTGGCAGAATGATGATTTTATTGATATTTATTACGAATGACTTATCGAAATGCAAAGCTTTTTATTCAGCAAGTTTGGAGCTTGCTTAAGCTTAAGTTAATGCTGCGAATCGACTCACTTTTTATGCCATTTATAATCTTAAGCGCATTACGTATACGCCAAGTTATGCGCTAGGGCAAAATAAGAAATCAAATAGAATCTGACCAAAGGCAATGCCGATGGCAACGTCCAATCCAAATCCGCTTTGAATAACTGCTTATTGGAATGCCAAAAAATATTTCGATGATAATCACGCCATAAAAGGCTTACAAACTGCATATTGGGTAAATCCTTTACACCAGCAGCGAAAGAGAAAACGAAAAAGTGTGGTGTGTGTGTGTGTGTGTGTGTATATAAAATGTTAATTTATCGCTTTTGTGCCAATTTCCCGGAAATATGCTATTATAATATCGTATAAAACCGAAACAACGACGCTTAAAATGTTTATATGCATTTCAAGCTTATAATTTATGGGGGGAAGAACAAAAGCTTTATGCGATATGATTGACCGCATATTGTTTTAAAGTTTTATCGAGCTACTAAATCCTTCACATGCAATAAATAAATGCAACTCTGCTAAACATCTGCATGCAAATAATAAAATCTAAATTTATAGAACTATAGTATATTTTGGAGTTGCTTATTGATTTGTTGCGTTTGTTGTGTTCTCTTTGGGCCTCAGCCTCAGGACACACCTGCGTATACGTGACCTTTCAATTTATGTGAGCATTGAAGCAAATCGAAAACATTTTTTATGCCCACATTAAATTTATGACCAGGCCCAGGGCCGCCTACCCACTCCCCCGCTCCCATATGGACATGGCTCCCACCCCCGCACTCCCCATACTCTCCCATGTCTGTCATCCTGTTGGTTGAATTCGATTTCGCGTTTCGCCTGCAGCTATCGAAATTTGTCTGACAAATATTTGCCTCCCGGCCCTGGCGATAACGAATATTCCACCAGGCTCCAAATGTTGTTATGGCCAGGCCCAGAGCTGAGCTGAGTTAATGAATTGGGTCGGGGCGGGGCGGGTTGGGGCGGGTTTGTGGATGTTCGTGCTTATTATACGGAAATCGTCAATTGAGTTCTGTATAAACTGAAAATAAAATTAAACCAAAATGAAACTGTATGTGAGCTCAAAGCGATTTTAAATTTCTAACATAGCAATTAGAATTATAATCAGGAATACAATTGCAGAAAGTTTTTTCAACAAAACGCTCAATCTACGAAAGATTTTTCCTATGGCAGGTATATGATATAGAAGCTCGATTTTGATCTAATTTTATAAGCATCTAAAGAGTCTAGCGAAACGATGAATTGCCAAGTGAATTGAGAAAACTTGAAAAACAAAAAGTTTCTTAAGCGAGAGATGGATAAAAGGATCAAGAACATGTAGTTTGTGTGTTCGGAACTTCTACTTCAATGCGTTACTTATTTCGTGATAAGGTAATACAATATGAGAGACAATATTGTAGAAAACTAGATTTTACTAGACAGGACTAGATTTTACATTTAAATATCTATATATTTCCATGTCTATACAACGATACATATATTACATAGCCAGTCCGAAGAATCAAAGCGGATATTTTAGAATATAATATCGATGATGCTAAAACAACGATGTTTTGTATGGAAACATCTATGTTTTTTTAATTATTCAAATGAAAACATCGATAATTTGTATGGAAACATCGAAAAACATCGATTATTCCATACTAATTATCGATGTTTTTAGATATGTTAATATACAACCCGATATTGCTAAAGTTTTTGATATTTTTAAATTATTCAAAAAAAAATCGATAATTTCTATGGAAACATCGTAAAACATCGATTGTTCCATACTAATTATCAATGTTTTTAGATATATTAATATACAACAAGATATTGCTAAAGTTTTTGATATTTTTAAATTATTCAAATAGAAAAATCGATAATTTGTATGGAAACATCAATAAACATCGATCATTCCACATAATTTATCGATATTTTTAGATATATTAATATACATCCCGATATTGCTAAAGTTATATAATATTTTTAAATTATTCAAAAAACATCGAAAAAAATCGATTATTTCATACAAATTATCGATATTTTTATTTGAATATTCCAAAAATATCAATAACTGGAGCAATATCGGGTTGGGACAATATCTTTCAATCAAATATTCATATATCTAACAAGAAAGTGTACATCATACGTTCATTTCCTACAATAAGTATCATGTTGGTTTGAGGCGACATTAAAATATCGATATATATCGATAAATGTCAATTTTATTATGGGCAAGCATTGATTGTAGGCTTGAATGGTGCCATATGTTAGCCTACCTAAACTAATACCTAGTTAGTCCGAAGTGGGCAGCCAGGATCACAAATCACAGTCACTTGCAGGCTCATCTCACACACACACACACACGCACACACACTTATCTATAGTGTGTGTGTGTGTGTGTGTGTGTGCACTCATTCAAATTTATGCCTATGCCCAAGCGCTGATTATGACAAATATGCCACGCTTCAACGGCCGCGAGCAGGAAGGGAGCCTGGGTGGGGTATGGGTATGTGTGTGTGTGTGTGTGTGTGTGTGTGCCGACCCTGAAAGCCGAGCCAGAAAAGCGCTTATTGTGTTTCGGTTGGCTTGTTTGCCTTTTTGGTTGGTCAGGCATTCAACGCAAATCCCAAAATAAATACAAGTTTTATTATTAGCATGCACAGGACACGGCGCGCCCCAAACAAATAGAATAAAATGAAATAAACCAAAGTAAAATACAATAAAATAAAAGCCAACGCAAATTGTGCCTGGAACTGAAAACCAACACAAGGATCTATACATCCCTCCTCACGATTTAGGACTCCTAATGACACACCAATTTGTGAGCTGAGAGATTGTCTGGGAAATCCACACGGTCGCATAGCGTGTCAACAATTATAATGTGCAAATTGTTTGATGTATGTCACCTGCCACATTTGCTTTATTGCCGCTCATTAGAAATGCTCAGCGAGCAGCTTTAGTTGGGATACCAACCCAAAAAAAAAGCCCCCAAAACACACACACACACACGCACAACAACAACAACAACAAGAAGAACAGATGACAACAATGACACCTTCCATTAATAGCTGCTCCGCTGATGTGTGTAATACTCGAATACACTTGAATAAAACACTCAACATCAAATCTGGGAATTTCACTTTGAAACATATATTTAAAACAAGTAATAAAAGCTGTACTTGTGGCGTCGAGGATATAATATCCTTGCAGATGATAGCATTTCCCTCTTACTTTTATACAAAGCCTCAATTCTCACAAAATTATTAGCATCAATAAGTTATAGTGGTCCAATTTTGTTTAAATTTATATCAGCTCAAATATAGCATAAAATATCGAAATTTACATATAATACAACAACTTTCGATTCGATTGTTGCTATATAGTAGAATATAATAGTCTCATTTTGATTAAATTCAGTCGAAATGTAAAGAGTGTAATAAACAAAAAAGATGTTCGTACTAAAACTCAATTATCGACCAATTTTTGGAAGAATTTTCCTCGGGTCAGAGAGTTCCTATATCGCCTGCATGAAGGATATAGGAGCAGGCATGGAGGTATGTGTTATGAGGGATTCATCTTTTAGTTTAGTGAATCTACATGCTGAACCTCTGCCCACAATTCTCAATCTTCAGCGCCCCGAGGCTAGTGACTTATTCCAAGAGAAATCTTCCCCAGACGTATTATTTGCTGGAAACTCTTTAGATCATAATTCCCCTGGCCTCTCTTAGACCGGGACCTCTAGCTGGACTCTACATAAAGTACATATAAATTGCCCAACAAATACTTAAGAATGATAGGCACAAATAGTATAATAGTAATAAATAGTAATCATATGTACACAAAAGTAGCAACTATAACGATGTTGTGATTGACGAAGTCATAAAATATATAAATTTTAAAAATGAAAAGACAAAAATTAAGAAAAAAAAAACAATTTGTCCTAATTTCCGTTCCATTTTTCAGTGTTTTCATCCTTTTTTGTCCTGTTTTTGTAGGTAACAGTTGACAACACTGAGCTAGACTGCCCTATGTTACAGATAAAGAGTATATATACTTCAGGGACGCGGGGAATGCCTTGCACATTTCCTGACAAAATTGTAATATGAAAATTGACAAATGGACTGACAGATCAAACTGTTATTTCCATAACAACCAATCGACCCGACCCTCATCAATGCGCCAGCCAGTTTGAGTAAGTGCATGCTTAAACCATTTGGGAATTATAAGTGGAAAAGTGTTTAGAAATGTACCTTCCACCACATACTACCATACATACTATGTAGGCTGACACAATTTAGCACATATTGTGATTTATTCAAGCTAATCGAAATTGTGCATCAGACAAGCTGAATTTTGTGCAGTGTAGTGGTTTGCCTTATCCATTTTCTGGCTTTAACACGTATTAGTTTTGCTTCAATTTGACCTTAAGCCCGCCTCACAGAGGGTTAGGTGCGATTAATGACAGCACATCACAATGATTTTGCTGGTTGGCTTTTTTCGGGTTTACGGAGAAGAGATGGGGTGGGGAAACGACTGTGACATTTTGATGAATGGAATCAGTCGTGAGCGAATCCTGCTGCCTTGACACAGGACACACCGTTCATAGTAGTAGTAGTAAAAGAATAACCAATAGCAATTCTGACACATGATTTTGCATAATAAATGATATAATGCATACAAATTGCTCAGCCGAACAATTGAAGTTGCTGTCAACTGTGTAAATTCTGCTGACTTGTGAATGTATTCAGCTGGCAGGCGCAATTATTACGCATATGGCCACGTCCAAACAATTGTTAAAAGCAATTTGGCCAACCAGCTCGTATCTGGTATGAAAACAATCGCCGAGCTAAGCCAAACGATGGTCAGACAAACCGACAATGGCATCCATAACTAAGCTACGTTCTAACCCCAAAGCAACAAAACAACAAAAAAACAAAGAAATAAAATACAACAACCGAAAAAAAAGGCAAAAGGATTATTTTTGATTATTTTGCGTGGCTCAAAACAAACTGGTGGCTTTTTCATTGTTAGTATTCTCCGGCTGGTTAAAGCAGGCAGTGATAACATTGAAACCGACAAACGCATTCCCATTGCCCTTCTTCCTGCCCCTCCTCGTACGAAAATACTGGCAAGTGTGGATTTTAATGGAGCTGGAAACAGGCAAAATGAACGAGCCACAACCTGCTGCTGTTCATTTCAATGAACTGCCTTTCAAACGTAATTTTATCATGCCCAGACAGACAGGGCACACTTCTCTTTTATATCCACTATATAATCATTTATATATAGGGTTGTTCCGCTTTGAGTGTGGTCAAAAGGAAAACCGCACTGCTTTTATACTATTCATGCTATTACCAACACTAGAAGCCAGTGTGCAACAGTAACTGCGTTTGAAATAGTGTTGTGTAACAGTAAATGCGATTACCAACACTAGAAGCCAGTGTGCAACAGTAATTGCGCTTAAAACAGTATTGTGTAACAGTAAATACTATTACCAACACTTGAAGCCACTGTGCAACAGTAACTGCGTTTAAAACAGTGTTGTGTAACAGTAAATGCTATTACCAACACTAGAAGCCAGTGTGCAACAGTAACTGCGTTTAAAACAGTGTTGTGTAACAGTAAATGCTATTACCAACACTAGAAGCCAGTTTGCAACAGTGAACGCGTTTAAAACAGTGTTGTGTAACAGTAAACAATAGTTGCAAGCGCTTCAAATTGTATTAGCTAACACTGCAAATATAATGAATATAAAGTCATTAAAGAAAAGGATTTTAAAAAATTTGAATGCTTTGAAAGCACATTAAAATTGTAAACTATTTTGTTATTATATTGAATAAATTTAGTCCAATTAATCTCTGCAAATGCTTAAGACTCAAATGTCAATGTCGCTTTAAGCGTTTTTAAGACATTTGATAGCTCTGAAAGTTTCAAGCTTAATGAATAGTATTAAAGCTCATTTAAATGCGAAAAGTGTCTTCAAAGCTCCCTAATAGCTCAACAATATTAAAGTGTCTCATTCAGATAAAGATATTTTAAAATTATAGAGATTTAACAAGTCCAGAAATTTTAAATGAGAATATAAGTTCTTTAGTTACAGCAATAATAGAAATCAGCAACTAAAAATTTTATTAAGAAAAAGATTTAAAAGTTATGTAACAGCTTTGAAAGCTCATGAAAGCTTCAAGCGATAATAATTGTATTAACTGATCACAGTTAAGCTCATTAAAAGTGAAGAGCTTAAGCTTTTGTTCTTATTCATTATTTTATTTAATGTTTCAGCTATTTTATGAACAATTTAAATTAAACTTAAACTACTTTACAAGAACTACTTAATCTAAACAAAATATAAGTCCCAAAAGTCTTGTATGGCAAAAAAAGGTAAAAAGGTAATAATTGAACTTTCATTTAAAGAAAAATGATTTTAAGAAATCTTATAACTTTGAAAGCTCCTGAAAGCTTTAAATTCTGCAAAAAAGTATAGGAAAGTAGCAGTTTCAGCAAATGCCTTTAGAGTTGCTCAAAAATACAGGGTATGCTCGCGTCGTATAGAAACAAATGTAGACCCCTTGCTACATGTTTTCCGATGCCTACCACACAAGTTGAAAGCCAGCCAAGGAACATGAATAACAAAAAGTCCTTCGGCGTGTCGACTGAGGCGGCAGAAAATAACAACTATGAACATGGTACAAATGCTTATTCTGTGCATTAAACAAATCTGGGTCTAAATTTCATTGGGCAGCGCAGAAGTTGCTTACGAGTATTTTTACTTCAATAACTCATACTCCTTTAATTTGCTTGCCTTTATTTTTTTTAGACTTACAATCCTTGTGGCTAACGAGCTGGCTTGGCTCGAACAACAAGAGCAGGAGCAAGAGCAACAGGAGCGGCAAGGAGAAACAGGACCTCGGCGCTGTCGATGCTGGCGTTTACACGCTACAGCAGCCGCATAAATTTCCGCTTCAATTGGACGTGTACGGCGGTAATTGCAGCTTTGATTACCAGCAACACGAGCAGCCATCCGGCCATTATCAGAGCCAACAACAACAGCAACAACAGCAAGGACAACAAGGACATTTACTGAGCGCAGCATCAACAGCTCAAGAGCAATCAACACTTTCAATACAACGCCAACTGGATCTGAAGAGGGGGAAACAGCAGCAGCGATTTTTGAGTAATTCATCGGAGATTTACGAAACGAGATTCATTGAAAGTTCAGCGGGTAATTCAAAACAAGAAAATCACAGCCGTCGTCGCCCCGTCCAAATTGCCATCAATCAGAATTTAAATTAATTTTTCATATTTTCTTCTTATTTTTGTATTTTTTTTTATTTTTCGTTATCCCAAAAGTTGAAATGAGACCGACAGCGGGCGATAATTTTCAGAATCAGAGTCAAAATCAATGTTTGAGCAAGAAAATTTGCATACTTTTATTATTTGCACGCATATTAAATGGATTTTCAGCTTCCAAGCCCAAAAGTAGGCGCCCAGATTTGAAATGATTAAATTAGGCCCCGACTTTGCGCAAGGTAAAAAGTTGCCGGCCAAATTGTAGTGAATTTTAAGTGTTACCAAAATCTGCATGAAATTTAAGTACCAAAAAAAGAAGCCAATAAAATATTTATGGCTGGCGATTCTAAATTTTTGGACGGCCTGCAATAAATAAATTGGCATATCTTTACTTAATTTCACAATAAAAAAGATAAATGATAAATAAAAAATACATATAGAAATCATTTAAATATTGAATAGAAGATACTTGATAGAGATTTTTAAAAGTGTTGGGAATATACTATCTCTCTTGTCAGTTAAATCTGTCTTAGGATAATAAACAAATCTTATAATTACAACTAATAATAACAGGATTGGTTGCGCTCCAGTGAGCGAATCCAATATATAGTTATATCTTCCGTAAAATCTATGAGGAAGATCTAGAACATGGTATCTTTTTAGACGCCTGGTGTCTACGCTATTATCTAATAGGTTTATTGCTAATTTTTTTAGCAATTTCATGGGAGTAATATTCAATAATTTTCTTTATTTCATCCTTGACTAGTAAAATACTGAGATCTTTATGAATTTCATAATTCCTGACGTACCAAGGAGCATTCACTATGTTTCGGATTGTGGTGGATTGGTATTTATTTGTTATTTTAGTTTATTAGCCGACAAAAAAAACTAACTGATGCTTAGTTTAGATCCTTAAATTAAACAAGTTTTGTGCTACCTAGAAAAAAAGGCAGTTTTATGTAATTTCTTGTAATTTTACTATTGAAACAATTTAACAACAAAGGTAAAGTCAGACAGGCTAAATATTTGGAGCAAAATTAAGTGTCAAATGGTCAGTGCAAGCTACAAAAATTTAACCTTAATTTTGGATGCCGGTCACACGTATGTCAAAATCATCGGAAAGGTTGAAAATAGGAAAGACTTTAAGTCTTTAATTTTGAATTTTGTGCATTTTGAAACCCGCTTAAGAGAACCCTCCTAAAAGTCTTTATTTGGCGGAAAACAGAACTCAAATATGTCCCTTAATCCGTCATTTCGCTCTATCTGAGTTAAGCCTGAAAGTATGCTTTACATATTTCGGTGATTTCAAACGCAAAGTGTAATGCAGAACTGCTCTCATTATCTTCATTCATTTTGTGTTCTTCGCTGGAAATTGTTTAAGTTCACGTTGTAAAATACAAAGAAATTTAAAGCTGTTTCTTTTAACTTGTCTTACGGTTATTACCAAACAGTTCAAGCAATGGACGACATGGTTTATCAGTGCAGCAATCAAAACTCCATTTATGTGCTTAATGCCGGCTACAATCCAGCGTATGTAAGCGTAAGTTTGGTAACCAACATTGTAAAGTTTCTCTCGCATTCTCAAGGCTTGACTTTTGCAGGACTTTGGCACACATGCGACGACGGCAATGGGGCGTGAAATGGATGGCAGCAGGACAACAAGGACAAGGAATTCAATTGGCGCAAGTTGTTCGAGTGCCGCATGCAGTTTGCAGCATAAATTCAAAACTTTTGGCAGCTCGTCAGCAGCAGCAGCTGCAGCGGGCAGGAGCAGCTGGAGGAGCAGCAGTGGCATCAACAACAGCAACAACAGCCGCAGTAACAACAATGGTAACAACAGCAACAACAAACTACGTAAGCCCGGTCGCTACATCAATGTCAACCACAATGTGTTCACCGGCAACCGCAGCGCTGCAGAAATTGTTCAATTGCAGCGGCGTTGGCGGCGGCGTTGGCGTCGGCGTTGGCGTCTGCCAAAATGTCAGCCACAGAAATCAGGAGCACAGCCACAGTAATAACAACAACAACAATTGCCCAGCCGGGAGCCATAACAATAGCTGCCTGTCAGCGACAGGGCCGCACAGAAGCCTCTCTGATCCGCTCGAGGGCGCAGCGGGAACTGGCGTAGGGCCAGGAGCAGGAGCAGGTATTGTGGGTGGTGTGGGCGTTACGGTTGGAGCAGGTGCACTGCCGCTGCTTGGCGCCGTGGCCAACAAGAAGAAATGCACCAATGTCAAATCAACGCTTATTGCCAAGAAGACAAAGTTTTTGAAATTTCTCGAAGAAGAAAAATGGCGCAGCCGCAACGCACTGTTGACAACGGAGGATGCGGAATCCTGTGGCGCCATCTTGCCGCCCAGCAGGTAGGTGCCCCCACTCACTGTCCCCCCCTCCCCCATAGCCCCCTCTCTAGCCCAGCAACCAACAGCTTACTACTATGTGGCAAAACTTATAAATTCTCATAAATGTTATAAGGCATATTGCGGTGCTAAAATTGTGGGCAACTTTTTATGGGGCACAAGTTTATTGGACCAACGGAATTTTGTCAGTTGTTGCCTCCGCCAAAACGGGCTGCAAATGTGGCAGGGGCAGGAGGTAGGTTCGTAGCAGCAAGTATTCGCTGGCATGACAACAACTTTGTCATTAACTTTTCCAAGTAGACATGAGACTTGGCGAGGCAGGCTAAATAAAATCATATTAGATGCAGTTTTGGGTTCGAGGAAAATCACAAGTAACATAATTGAGGGCAAAAAATTATCGATGCGATAGATTAGCAACGTCTCTTATGATTTAATCAAAATAATTACTTATAAATATTGATTGAAGTCTTTATGAAAGTATATGGGAAGCTAAATTGATTGAGCTTTGAACTTTAATTAATGCTTATTGTTTTGCGGTCAACTTACTTGAATTGAATAAGCTCGTAAAGCTGTTGAGTGGTAACTAAGCTTCCAACTACAAGTGAGCTTTAATTAATAGATCCTTAGGCTTAAAGAAGCTTTCAAAACTGTTTAAAAAGAACTTTCGAGTAGTATATTTATATTACTCGTATATAAGTGAGCTCAATTCCGTGGGATGAGCTTTAATCAGCTTTCAAAACTGTTTCAATGGAACCATATAGTAATAAAAATAGGATATCAGAGCTACTTCATTGGAACCATTTATAAGTATATAGTAATAAGCTTTCATGTGCTTTCAAAGCTATTTCAATGGCATCATGTATTAGTATGTAGAAATTCATCACTAACTTAATTTTCAACTATAAATTAGCCTCTTTTTGCGTATCTAGCCCACATAAACGAGCTTTAAGCTTTCATGTGCTTTCAAAGCTTTTTCAATGGCATCATTTATTAGTATGTAGAAATGCATCACTAAAATTCTCAACATTAAATTAGTCTCTTTTTGTGTGTCTAGCACACATAATCGAGCTTTAAGCTTTCATGCGCTTTCAAAGCTTTTTCAATGGCATCATCTATTTGTATGTAGAAATGCATCACTAACTTAATTTTCAACTTTAAGATAGTCTCTTTTTTCGTATCTAGCACACATAATCGAGCTTTAAGCTTTCATGTGCTTTCAAAGCTGTTTGCATAAGCTTTTAGTATGTATAAATAGTGTTAACAAACACTGTTAGACAACATTATTTAATGTGGCTATTTCAAGATGATGCTGTTTTCAAGATTAATCAAATATTTAAGTGCAATTTTCTTGATTTTAATATCATTTCGCTGATAACATAAAATTGGTTTTAAATATTCATGCCAGTCTATCAATTTATTATTCAGTTTGATGTGTACTATCTTAACTCATCGGGACATTTAATGCTTTGGGCCGCATCTTTATGACAGTCACGCCACAAAATGAGCTTAGCTTGGGTGGAACTTGTTTTGTGGTCGCCGCATTGCCTGCCCAGTGACTGTTAAACGCATTCAATTAGCTGGCCAGGACTTGGAAGGTCCTCCCACTGGCAGGACCCACCCGTTTACCTGTGCAAGTTTGTTGCATTGTTCATGAAGTCATAAGTTTTGATCACCAGGCGCTTAGCAGGACAAACTTTGTATCTACGGTTAGTCGTTTAGTTGGCTCAGCCATTTGCGAAATTGAAAAATTAACGCGCTAACAGGAACTCCGTGAAGCGCACAGCGTTCAAAGGTCGCTTCCACACAGAAGCAACACTCAACACTGCCACCCCCTGTTGGAGGGGGGGCTGCTGGGCCCTAGCAACCGTTGCCATGTTGCTCCTCAGCGTCATAAAGTTGATTAAAATGCATGCCACACACACGGCAACAGCAGCCATGTTTCCATACATATTGAAGCGCAATAATCATATTTCAATAGCTAACGACCACGTGCAAATGGAGGCGTCGCGGGGGACGGGCGCGGGCGCGGGCGTGGCTGCATGCGAAACTTTTAACACGCATTCGACGCCAAAAAACAAGAGAGACAACCTAACTACGGAATGACGAAGATTTAATACCCTCGCAGAATTGGTAATAGAATTGGTTTAACTACTCGTAGAGAAAATAAAAAAGTTGTTCACACTTAAACTCAACTTTCGATTGAATATCGTTGCTATATGATTCGGTTCTTATGAACTATTATAATCGTATTGCATTTTTCCCAAATTTGTTCGACTTGTATAAAGCACAATGAAACGAAACTCCAAATTAATGAGGTTAGGTTTCTCAAAAAAACAAAAAGGTTGTCCATAAAAAGAAAGTATTTTCGGGTTATCGTTCCTTACGCAGCTATATCCTATAGGATTGTAATTATAAGTATATAAGTATCATAAGAAGTCTCTCAAAAAAACAAAAGGATAGTCCATTAAAAGAAAGTATTTTCGGAATATCGTGCCTTTCACAGCTATATCCTACAGTATATAGGTTAACCAATACCTTATTGTGTTTATATGTAATGAACTATGTGCTAAATACAGCGTATAATGATAATTTTAGGCAGTTTGACTTTACGAACAATAGAACAGCTTCTTCGACGTTTCGGCTGACGACGAACTCACTTTCGGCTTACGACTGACTGCTTAATTTACGACTAACGACGATCTCTGATTATTACGAACTTCTGATTGTTATCGATACTTCTGCTGATATCGACTTCCACCACCGAACTGATATCCGATAAGTCACCCTTACATACATAAAACCACGATTGTAATTAAAGGTTACATTTTAAAAATTACAAAATAATAATTATTTTTAATTTTATTACTCACAAAATAATGATTAATTTTGAGTTTTATTTCACAATTTTTTCATTTCGTTCCGATCAAGAATGTCGTATACAGTAGTTTATAGGGTCCTGGAAAACCCTTTCTTCATGCGTTACATATTACATGGGCAAATTGTAATACCCTCTGTTAAATGTTGAAACCAAAGTTGCATTTTTGCAGCTTCCTAGCCCCACCGGAGGGCTTTCCTGCATTGAATGGCCCCAAAAAATTGTCCTGTTAACTTTGCGCCAAGCTCTTTCAGAGCAGGACTCCTTCTGTAATAATGTTGTCAAAGTTCGCAGCGCTGAATATTTCATTAATTTGCAACTGGGCCCGCAACGTTCCTTTGATTTATTAGCGACTTTAATTAAGAACCGTCAGCAGGGAAATGCACTCGGCCTTTTTCGTCTTCATCTTCTTCTTCTAGCAGTTGATTACAAGAGTTTTTTGTGCACAGGGTACAGGAAAGGGGGTACAGGGAGGCACAAGGACTCCGTGAGGACAATTCCATCAAGTTGCCTTAAGTGTAGCAAAATAACTTGCAAAATATTTTTTAAAAACTTTGTCGCTCACTTTGCAACTATTTGCATTCCTGTTAAGCCCGCTCCTTGCCCTTCCTTGAAAAGTGCTAAGGAGATTCCATGCAGGCCTCCATTTATTTGAATGGCACCTAAATGTCCTGTCAGTTTCAAGAACTATATGACGCCTGTAAATTATTGTGATCCCTTGTAAATTAAACATGATGGAATACAATCAAGATAACGCCTGTTAATTATTATCTCTTATAAATCAAATATGATGGAATACAATTAAGATAATGTCGAACCCCTAAATCTAAAACCGAACCAACTAATGAGTTGACATTTTTGCTTCAACAAACTTAGAAAACTTTCATTTCAGTCCCACAGTGAGTGATACTGAAAATTATATATCATTGTCTTAATCCAGTCTAAATCTAATAGTAGTCGAAATTTTCGAAAAATATATACTTGAATAACTTTGGTATTTATGATCTGATCGTTCTGAAATTTTCTTATTAAATCAAAGGCATAATAAAATATTTGTGTAGCAAAAATCAAAGTGTATTTATTTAAAATTGTGGTAGTTAAATGATATTATTGATTTGAAGGGGGTGCGGGGTAAAACCACAATTGATCTGTATTTAGCTCTTATAGTCTCCTAGATCAACAAAGATCATAATGCAGCTTAATTTTTCCCAATGTGTAGACCTAGATATCACAATTAAATACGAATAAAGAAAGACAAGCTAAAATTCTTAAGCGTTTTTATTCTGAATTTAAGAATAAAGTTTTGGTTTCAAAATGCAGTTTTCTTAACAAATTTTTAGTGTTATTTTAAAGCTGGCATTTGAAGTTGTTACCTGTGGGATATGCTAAGCTTTATATCAATTTGCATACGCTTTTTGCCCCTGCCCCTGCCTCTGCCTCTGCCACGTCCGCTCCGAGGACCTGAATGTACTCTGTAGTACTTCCTGTGTGCCCTGAGTTCCTGCTCATTGGGCCGTCGCACGTTTAGTTTAGTCAACCAAAAGCAAAATACAAGTAAACTTTACATTTCTCGCCCAACAGCAATGAGGCGGATCTTTATGCCGCATCGACATCGTCATCGACGTCCACGTCCATGGCTGGGACTCTGGCTGTGGCAGGCGCATCATCATTTGCGGGTCACTCAGCCAGCAAGAATAACAACAGCAACGTGAAAAATCACAGTGGCAACAGCAACAACAACAGTCAGCAGGCATCTGGAGCTGAGCAAAATAAATTGAACAATTGGAGCATGCATAATGACAACAACATCAAGCTGGCCAACTACACACAACAACAACAGGAGCAACAACAGCAGCAGGAGAGGAATAAACAATCGTCAAGGTCCAGCTATGAACTGTACCAGGAGGCGGCAGACATTTTGGGACTGAGCTGCAGCCTCTGTGATAATTGCCGCTGCTTGGACTGTCAGGTGCGTATTTACTTATACCCCGCTCCCCATGGGGTGTATCCCTTTGCAGCACACACACTAAGCGAGAATCAAAACCCACAGAGTGGCTACTTTGATTGTGCCGACGATGACGATGAGAGCTACTCGGAGCAATCACTCATGGATGAGTACGATGAATACGACTATGGCTATGGTTACGAGGAGCAGGCGTCGCCTTTGACAAGTGCTCATCATGCTGGTTCTAATCAGCCAGCCATGACACAGCCGGAGCAGAACACGGAGCCGGAGCAGGAGCAGGAAGAGGAGCAGGATGTAGTGCTATGTTATGCAGTCGATTGCCAGCACAATTGCAGCAAAGTTGATCATTCTGGGCTGGAGGGCGGGATTGATGGCCACAGACAGCCACAAACAGCAGCAGCTGACTACGGGTCGGAGTCCGAGTCCAAGTCTGAGCATCGCCTGGAACTTGACTTTGATTTAATTAATGCAACCAGCACCCAAGTACTGCAAAATTGTGTAACATTCAACGATTTAAGTTTACTGGATGCTGAACAGCAAGCGGAGCCATTTACGTAAATTTACGGTAGGTGCGCAATTTCTAGTAAATTTTGTGTGTTCAATCTCTCACTTCATTAAGAACAACATGTTGTAATCCAACTTAGCTCAACTGCAATGGAAAATCTTAAAAAAAAGACTAACCAAATAAAAGAAAGGGATGTGCATGTTCTGAACATCAGTTTCGGCTAAATTTCACTTTTCAGTACTTTTATAGCATACTTTTTGGGGCATTTGACTTAATAGCAGCCTGCATACCAAATTTCAGAAGCATAGCTCAAATAGACTTTATAATAATAGTCTTAAAGTTAAACACTTTTATACAGAGCTCATAATAATTTCATTCTATTTATCACTTACACTTTTTAACGTTATTTTAATAAATATTCTCAAATAGTTTAGTTTTCAATTAAAATTCACTCCGAAAATTCGGAAAAAAAGGACTTGTAAGGTTGCCAAATCTATAGAGCATTCTCTTCCGAGATTTTCAACTCCCATTACTTTGTAAAAGTTAAACAGATTTTCATGCGAAATTGCATGGAATTGTCTTTAGATGGATTTGTCACTTCATTATCGTTTTAATTTAAAAATATATATTAAATTTTTCCCATATGCTAAAGATTTCGACCTTATCCCACCTGTAAGTTTTACTTTACTATCACTAAAAATGCGTGTACCTTAAGTAATTTATCAGAAAGATTTCAATATTGTAATCAAACTAACCCCTCATTCATTAGAAAGTTCTCAAAGAAAATCGTTATAGGTCATAATCGAAAGTTAAATAATGTTCAGTTCGCATAAATTTCTCTATTAAGACCATATTTAGTAAACTCTCTGGCACATTTAACATCATATCAGCCTACATACCAAATTTCAGCAGCATAACTCAAACGAGCTCGGAAAATATAAGCACTATCATACAGAGCCTATTATAATTTCCTGTCCAATCTGGCTGCCTTCCTTTCTACGCTCACAAAAAATTCATGTAGCCCCAAATACTTTATAGGGCATCTGAAGAGCAGACCGGCAACAATAGGATTTTATGCAAAAGCAGCAAATTGCATTTTACACAAAACTAAATGCCTGCTGAGTTGGCAAATCCTGCCATCCTCATACTCATACTCATCCTCATCCTCAACCGGCATGCTGAGTGCCGGGGCGTGCCAATGCTGGTGGTGGTGGCAGTGGTGTTGGCAGTGGTGCTGGTGGTGGTGGTGGGCGTTTATGGGCAACGGAACCGCAACAGTGGCAATGCCAACCACTTGGCCAGTTTATTGCTTGTTGTGTTCTGTTGTTGTTATTATTGTTAGCCGATTGTTATATACGAATGCGCTGGCGCAACATTTTTTGGTTGGCCGCTCCCCCACCATGGCCGGGGAGGTAGGTCAGCAAATTTGATTTTACACAGTTATATGGACAAGTGCAATTTCCATATTGTGCGGCGCCACAAAGCAATATGCAAAACAATTTTCTATATTTGTGTTTTGTGGTGCTTGCTGCTGCTGCTGCTGCGAATTTTGCCAAAAAGCAATTCCAAATTTTCAATTTAATTGAGAGCAACCAAATCAGACAAATTGAATACTTCCGAATGAATGTTTCTGCTAAAAATACAAACAACAAATTTTGCAATAAACCCAAAAAATTCTCTCTCTGTACACAAGCACACATTTCAAAGGAATCTAACCTGATTCCAACCAAATAACCTGCTGAGTTTCTAAAGCATTCTTTGGAACTTTTCAATGTTTAATAAAGCCTTTGAAAAAGAACTGTTAGAAGCGAGCTTTATCACATTAGTAAATGCACTTAATCCAGTTGAGAGCTTTCAAGTGCTTTCACTTTTGTATGAAATTCTCAATAATTCCTTTTAGACAATATAAATAATGAATGCGAGCGTAATGAAAATGAAAACAAACAAGCACTTTGCACATTTGATGCAATGTTCAAATGCGACAAATAAAATCAGCAAAGAATGCAATATTTATTTATGTTCAGTGCTCTTACAAAGCGCCAAGTGCTGGAAAAAATATAATAATACAAATAAAATATTCAACAATGAAAAATTCATTGCCATTACAATGGCAAAAAGCAAAGGGCAAAGGAAATGGGGAAATGGGAAAGGGGAAAAACGGCACAGGGCAAATGTTGAATGTTGAATGCCTTAAACTTAAATCGAATTACATTTAGCAAATGAAATTTCAAGCGTTCGCGCTAAATCCTTGCAAGTGAAAAATGGCCTCTACAAGCTGGGCAATAAATAGACGTTGTGTGTACGTAAAGCCCATTTAAGCCCAAGAAAAAGGGAGCTATGTCGCTGTCTGAGTCCCTGAGTATCTCCCTCTCTCTCTCTCTGTGTAGCTGGGAGTGTATGTGTGTGTGAATGTGTGTGGATTTCCACTAAAAGCCTCGTCCAAGTGCATTTGCTGTTGTTTAAACCAACAAGCGCATCTGGCGCTTCTTTCCATTTCACTCGCTTTCCTTTCCCCTGCTCCAGTTACCCCTTTGGCAGCCGCTGACTTTTGTTTTCTGGACTTGGCCAGCTGCCAGGCGTTCAGAAAACTGCAGGGATGTAGTGGTTGGCAGAAGAATAATGCACTTTTACACATAAAACACGTAATGTTAGAATGTAATCAAATTGTTTTTCATATAATTTATAAGTATGTGCTAAAATGTAAGTACCAAAAATGTCCTTCTTCATATACTGAAAGTTTTACTCAAACTTTTCAAGGTCAGAGATTCTAGATATGAACAGAAACACTTCAAGTCTTATTGTAAATTAAATAACCAATTTATCAGCAGAGTTTCTATTTTATGCAGACAATATTAAATTAATATGTTTTTAAGACCAGACAGTATCGTCTGTCAACTGTGTAAAGCTTGGTGAAAAATGAAAAATGATTTCGCCCTTTGGTTTTAAGTACCAATTGAGCACTTAACTCACAATCATTCAGTTAGATAAAACCAACAGCCGATGCCATTAAATTACACTCCACCAAATGAAATTTTACGCCGCAACCCATACAAGTTGGGGGGAATTTTCAATTACAGGACTGCACTGTGTCTCGAATTTCAATTTAGAGACTCAATTAATTGTTGCGCTTTATTGTCAGCGTATTTTACGTCCAAAAGAAGCCATAAAGGTTGTATGTATTATATATGTATGTAGGTATAAGGATATTAAAGTAAAATAATGCAAAATTTGCGAGCATAAAAGATTGGCAAATAAAAAATGTGTTTTTTTAATCATAATTTGTTTCACTTACCTTTAATTACTGATTTTCTTTGTTATCATATTTTGATCATTATTTATTATTAATTAAATAATTATATATTTAAATTAAAATACACATTGATAAATTTAAGAGCACAAGCCACATAAACAGTGCAATTATTCAAGCACACACTATAATGATCACAAAATAAACTCATAGCGCACATTCACGATGATCATGATAGCTCCCGTAGTTTTTATGTATCGTGAAGGGGCCACATAACGCGAACAAGCATCAAGAGAAACCGACTCTCTGCTACTTCAACACTCACGAGAGAGCAACTCCAAAGCGCACGCACAAAAGGAACTAACGGAAAAAAAGCGCGAGAAACGACACTCTGAAACAACAACAACGCTAAGTGCGAGCGAGATGGCAAGCACAAAGCAAAGGCTTAACAACAACAACAAATCACACGCGAATTTGAAACCGTTGTTAAAATATTAATTAATGCCATTAAATATTACTTTCATACGTAGAATTCATATGCACAATGATCACAGAATTAGTTGCTGGGATATAGACACACAATTTAGACCGATTAAACAGTTTAAGCTGTATTTATATTGATTTCAATGCACACGCGCGTACTTAGCTCAACGAGAAAATGTAGCAACTATCGATCACTGATAGGATTACAATCGATAGGCAATGGTTTTTCGATATAATTGATGCTGTGTATCCACTGTGCACATTGGCTGCAAGTACAAATGCAACCAGGAAGCCAACCACGCCCATACAGGGTCCCACCATTGGGGCGTGGTGGCTTCTGCTGCTGTCGGTGCTTAATGATGCTTGATTTAATTAATGCCGCATTGGCCACGTGGACGACACTTGGGATTGGATAGGTGGCGGGTGAAGGGGTTGGGCTCTAAGGGTATTGGGAATGCGGCAATTGGAAATTGTAAACGCAACGCAACAGAGCAGAGCCGCAGCCACAGCCATTTGCTGCTGATGATGATGATGATAATTTATGGGCCGAAGGGTTTGCGGATTTCGCATTCGTTCGAACCTTATTTCCTCCTTGGGCATGCTCAAATATTTGCACTGGCATTTCTAGTATTGGCCTGGCATAAGGCATACAACAAATTGTTTACAATATTTATTGTTTGCGACTGCGACTGTTGACAATGATGAAACGGCAACTTAATGGTGCTCCCCCTCCTTGCCGTGGACACGCCCAATTGGAGTGAAATCAGCGCCTAGAAACTTGACCAGAAACAAGTCCAATTCCAATCCTCAATACCCAATCCGCAATCCACAACGCTCAGCGCCAGCGTCAGCGCCAGAGCCGGCGTCAATGCTCATTTCCGTCGACATATTTTCATTTCCTTTTACATGCGATTCGCTGTTGTTTTTTCTCTCTCTCATTTTTGTTGTTTGCTCAAGGATTTACAGCAAGCCTTGCTCCAGCCAGCCCCATCCAGCCCCACCATTCCCTTATCCATCCAGCGCAAATTGTAATTCATTAAAGTTTATTGTACAACATTTTCGTTGACCTGTTTTTGGGGGGGGGGGCTGGTTTACCACTCGGCCCCACTTATGCTCCAATATGGTCCAAAGTTCAAGTGGAAACTTTTTCCCAATATCCTAAAAGTATAATTACAAATTTTGCACTCAGTGCTGTTAAACAAAACAATTTCAATTGCTTTAATTGCGAGTAAAAGCTACGCGATACCCTGTAAATAGCTACGATTGAAAGATTTTCTGAAATAATTATTAAACTTTTAAATATACATTTGCAAAAAATTGTTTGTTTCGAATTGTATTATTATTATTATTATTATTATTATTATTATTATTATTATTATTATTATTATTATTATTGTATTATTATTGTATTATTATTTTATCTTATTACAACGAAACTAGGATTTGAAATTCTATACTCCTTAATATTTTGCGTGCATATTCTACGATCCTTTTGTAACTTATAGAATTATTAGATCACATTCTTATACACACGTGTACCAAATTTGCTGACTGTATCGGAAGATTTGTAAGAATTTATGTATTCATATATTCGTTACCAAAATTCATCTGTTTATACGTATTTTAGTTTTTTTTTTTGTGACATTGATTTATTTAAAGCGAACATCTTAAATAAAAGACATAATCCGCTCGTAAGCATTACAATTACTTATGATCAGCGTCTCCCAGGTAGGGCATTTATAAATATGCATTCAAGCCTTCTACGCAAAATTCTCCGATCTGCCACAGCTTTTGCTAACGGGTTGTTATGGCATGACATCTTTACAGCATGGTTCTTGGAAATTATATTAATATCCTCCATAACTGAAGGAATATTTGGGTCTCTCCTGATAAAGGAGTTCCTCACAAGAGCGGGGTTCCCGACCAATGATCTCATAATAAAATTTAGTTTAGTAACTAAGAATTAAGGAAATCTTTCTTAAATAGTAAACATAATCTGAAATTTACAGTTTTGTTTGATAACCAAATTTCCTGACTGTATTAGAGCCCAGGAAGACTTTATTTAATCCTTTCTAGAATTTTTAGAGCGGTATACATGCTTAATTCTACTGAAATTCTCTTGTGTATTTTAGTCGCGCAACTTTATTGTTGCCATTTCTCCTTAATATGTAGAAAGCATTTTCGTGTGTGTATATTATGCAATGTTTCTGAAATTTGTAGAATGGTTAGATAAGCTCCTTAAGTAAACGTGTACCAAATTTCCTGACTGTATTAAAGAGGACGATGGCTTTATTAAAGCCTTGCTACCCTTGCCTACTAGACTGGGTATACTCGCAAAACATTGGCAAAACAAACGAAGCGATTTGGCTGTTACTTTTTGTCGAGCTAATTATAAATTATAATAGGCAGTGTGTGTGTGAAAATTACTTGCATTTCTTACGCGCCAACAAGCTTACCAAAATTTATTAATAAAATTATGCAAAAAACTTTGCTTTGGCTGTAATTGTTGTTGCTGCCCCAGCTTTGAAAGTAAGCAAACAAAGCGGCAACAATTCGCACACTTTTGCGCCAGCGGGTAGGCAATTAATTTTACTTAACATTCATGGACAAAATGAGGCACGTAGCCCCGATAATGAAAGCCGCAACATTGGCCCGCCCACAGTAAAGGGGCGTAGACACGCCCACACTAATTGTGCTAACAACTTGATTCCAGCTAAACGACTTTCAACGAGCCGATGGCCACAAAGTCAAGGCCAGGCAGACGCCTGGCAGGCACTTTTCAAAAATTTGCACCACATAAAAGCGGGCCAAAAAGGGTTTTTATTACGACCTCTCTTACCACCACATGTGTGCATGTGAGGGCGCCCCAAAAAGTATGCTATCTAATTGTTAAGGCATCAAGCAAATGCCACAAAATTTATGTGTGCCTGTGTGTGTGTGTGTGTTGGCTCAAAAATCGTTATACATGTATTAGTTTTGTGTGTGAGCGCGCGCTGGGAAAAATCTACGTTCTACAACTGCTGCAGTTCCATAAATTTGAATTTCAAATTTAACACACACCCCAAACCTGCACACACACACGCCCACACACACACACACACACATAAAGAAAGTTTCGTTGCGGCAAGTTACAAAGTTTCTATCCTTATGTAAATTGATTTGTGTCTCGTGTTTCTGTTACAATTTCTGCAGTTTACCTTACAATCTTCTTCTAAGTGTGTGTGTTTGTGGGTGTGTGTGCGTGTGTGTGTGTGTTGGTGCGTATTTGATAAAGGTCTTATATGTATGTTTGACATTTCAGTTTACATTGTAAGCTGAAAATCAACACACAACTATTAACAAGAAATTGTCATTTAAATTAATTAAAATGTCACTTGGCTTTATATTTTCCCATTCAAAACAATTTTCTCCGAATTCTGTAAGCAAATTTATGCTTTTGTTTTTTTGGTTTAGTATGGGGAAAAGTAAAGAACAAATATTTTGTTTTACTTATTTGCGTTTTTATACCCTGTGACAATGGGGTAGTGCAATTTTTACATTAAGTTCTATAAGGTATTTAAAAATCATTGTATATACTGCATAATAAAGTGGAATTGTTTTTAGTTTATGTTATACTTAAATCTCTTGCGAATAGTGTTCTGCTACCTTAGAGGCAACTTGGTGTAACTAGAATTTATTGTACTATATATTTATTTAGGAGTAGTGCTACAGGAAAATATTATATTGAAGCTAATTTTAGGGAAGGTTTGCAGGATACCAAACATGATGTATTAAGGAGCTTATTATTAAGTTGTGCAGTGAGTCTAAGTCAAGATCCTACAGTGTATTTCAAATTAGTGATGTAAAAAATCGATTTTTTGTATGAAAAATCGATGTTACCATTAAAAAAATCGATTTTTTGTATGAAAAATCGATGTTTATATAAAAAAATCGATTTTTTGACATCACTTATTCAAATGTGACTCTTTTTTTAAATATTAGAGCATACTTTCAGGCGCAGCAAGCAATGATATTTGCATTTAATTTAAATAGATAAATAGTATATTAGTTTTCTAACTTAGATCACAAATAATGCAATTTTTGAATACTATGCAGTACATATAACAAATAAGAATGCTTTAGTCGAGCTAATTCGAACAGCAGATACCCTGTAGTCAACTCCGAAGTCAGCTCAATCCTCAAACACATCAAGCAGTTTACTACTTGCGGTTCAGTGGCAGCACTGCTGCTTTCAACTGCTTTTTACTATCGAACATTATTTTCTTTAATAAATTCTGTATTTAATATTCCATGGTTATAATAAAAATAAAGACAATAATTTAAAAATTTTGATTGCTAAGCATTTTTTACAATTTGCAAGGATACAGTGAGAAAAATTAAGATTTTGAAGTGTAGGTTATACAAGAACCTGTAAACCAAATTCGGTTGGTTTCTATCTTTAAAAAATTAAAATATTTTAGTACGAAAGGACCAAATATTAAAATAATTATATTTTTAAAAAGAATATTATTAATTTATAGCTATTTTGGCAGATTAGTGCAATAAATTTAGAATTTATTTATGTAATTTTTATTACAAATAGTACTTGTTTTATATTGAATTAATTATATCTTTAATTGGGAGTTTATTGTTAATTATTTGTGTATTAGTTAGAGTAGCTTTTTTAACATTATTATTATTCTGAGATTGTCGCGATCATTTAGACAGACAAAGAGCTTATATATATGTTGTACTAGAACTAGATCAGCTGGGTTATTAAAGCTGATCAAGAATATGGAAACTTTCTGTGTTCGGAGCTGCCTCAACTTTATTATACCCTTTCAGTCATTTGCTGTGAGTACAGGGTATACCAAACTGTTGGAAAGAGCTCTTTGGGAGCAGCCAGCCAGGCATGATTTAAGGCAAAAAGAATCTATGAATGTTTTATGAGCCAAAGTGAGGGCCTCTGTGTGTGAGTTAAAAGACAGCCGAATAAAATATTTAAATATTTGCTTTTACTACACACAAGAACACAAATGAATGTACATAATAATTATATATGTGATTCTTACGCTAACTGATTACAACATGAATAACAAGGAATAACAACAAACCATTTAACATTTAACATTTTCAATATTCAACAGATGACGAGGAAATCAACTGGAATATACAAAGTAAATAAAACACCAGCTAATTAAATTCGAATTGAATAAAGGACATTAATTGTATGTGACAACTTAAACACACCCCCCACACACACACACACACACATGGCAACACACACACTGTGTGTACATTTCATTTGGATTTTAATTAAATTGCAACAACCCAAAGGCAACAACCAACAGTCAGCGAACAGATCCAATGTTAAGTGTGCGGAAATCAAAAGTATATATATAAAAGAGTATTCAAATCAAACAGAATTCATCAAAAAACACAATTATACAATTACAATTACACAGAATACCAATACACAATAATAATAATTATAATTGTTCTCAATTGCAGTTTACTATCGTTTCAATTATAATCCTTGACAACATAAACAAATGAATGTAAAAGCTGTGCCAACTTATAAAACTTATCCTTTCCCCAAACTTATGAAAGTTAAAATAGCAAAAATAAAAAAAATACAAAAAAATATGTAGCAACAATATATAGTATGTAATATAATAACAAAAGAATTGTCTGGTATTGGAAATATAACGTTGATGTTAGTAATATTAATGTAAACATTTCAATTTGTTATATTACATTTAAGAAATCCTTCGTGTCTGGTGCTTTTTATTCGTTTAATTGATTTCAAATCAAAATATATATATATACTTATGAACGTTTGAAAACTCAAAAGCAATTGTCTTTTATTTGAAAATATCATATTATTCAAATATATTTGAAGTTCTCAAATGGTTTCCCCAAACTTTCAACTAGATAAACTTTATTTAAATTAAATTCCTTGAATGATCAGGAACTTTAAATTAGACTTTGTGTATTATAATCGAAGGGAATTATAATGTTTTCACAACATGTATAAGGCATTGAAGGAGACGTCCCGAAGTTATATATACTCGATATCTGTCAACGATATGAAAGGATCAAAAATAAGTTGCAATAAAAACCCTTTTTGTTTTTACCATGGATTCCAAATATGGGGGTGAAAAATTAAGAGCGAAAATTTTGTCCGAAATGAAACAGTTTTCAAAAATAATGAAAATATTTTTATAAATATGAATAAAATAGAATTGCTCAGTGAATTTAGAGTAAAAACCATGATCGAAAAGACATTCCGTATGGAAATCGGTTTAGTTTTGATAATGTTATGGGGGAAGCAAACTAGGAGGTAGAGCTACTATGGTGATTTATAGAAAATTTAATCCTTAGGGTCTCTGGCTTTAACAGATATCTCAACCAAACTAGGTAGTTGTCAGTTTACTCTATATATACATGGCTTAAATTTGATCAAAATCGGATAGCTGTCATAGGAATATTCGGTCGGAAATTGTGTTTTTGTATAAAGTCATTGCTGCAAGGATATCTATCATCGACACTTTCTTTTTATTGAAACTCATAATCTATAAATTTCATTTTTAAATGATTTTCAAAATGCTGAAATGCAAATTTAGATCATAAAGCATTTTGCCATTATGCCTAGCTACAATGAGAGCACACAACACACACACACACAGAGAACACACCTGGTCTAACTGAGTCCAGGTGTGTGTGCATAATGCAATAAAAGCAACAAAGGAATTTGCAAATGTGTGAGGCTCTCTTCTATAATTTATGTTCGAGTCGTGCTTTATGCAAATGAGCAAAAAATCTCTCAACGCAATGCACAAAAGAGCGATAATCATATACGTCTGTGTGTGTGTGTGTGTGTGTCAGTATGTCTGTGTGTGTGTTTGTATGTGTTTGTGTCGGGTCAAGGTGCATAACGAGAATTGCACATTCCCTGCACTGACAGCCAAAAAGCCAAGCGGCCATTTACTTTAATTAACGGTTAACGACTGACGACTGAGTGTGCCTCTGGGCCAGATTGGGGGCAGGGGTATTGGGGGTTGGGGCTGGCGTTGGCGTTGGCGTTGGGGTCTAGGCCCTTTGGGGTCGTGGTGCAAACAGACAGAACGTCTCGTTTCTAGGCGGGTTTGCACAGTGATAACCAATGTCATAAACAGGTAAGAGCGATCTGCTCGGGTATACCCGACTATAAGATACCCTATACCCAGATATAGCGCTGCAGATACTCTGTCATAAAATGAACTTTATCTACGACTGGTATACGTTAATCTAAAGGCCAAAATTGATTTTCCTAGCTCTAATAGGCTTTGAGAGACAGACAAACAAAATATGCCTATTCTGATCGAGAATATATATACTTTATAGGGTCGCTGATGCCTTCAACTGCTTGCTACATACATTTGCACAGTTTTAGTAGCCCCTCTTACCCATTTTATGGTTGCAGGGTGTATCAACCGAGATAACGCAATAACAGTAAAAACAGAAGAAAACCAGAGAAAATCAAACAAAGAAGAACGATTAACTATTAGGTGCCGAAGAACAAATACCCTAAAATAAATAAAGCCTTTCACAGTTAGACGCTAAGCTAGAATCTTAGAATCTAGAATCTTATCAAGCAGTTTATCATTCAAAAACTCAATATTCTAACGAGGAGGAGTACTATAAGATATAATAGTTCGATTGTTAGCAAGTTTCTTTAATGAAACTAGTATTTAGTGAGCTAGGTCGGGTTGAATGAAAAACAAAATAGTTTTTCATAAAATAATTCCGTTTTCGAAAGGTTTCTTAGTATTTTATTAAAACTTACTCCCTTACTTAAAACTTACTTTCCTAGAGCATAACACAATTAAGACTTGGTAAGTTCATACAACTACATTTTTGAACTATCCTTTCTATGGAAGTTACAAGATATGGTATTCGGATACGGGGACTTCGACTTAAGTTCTAAGTAAAAAGTAGTAGTCTGTAGCTAGTAAAAAGCATCCAAAGACGCTGAGATAAGGAATATATATACTTTATGGAACAGAGATGTCTGTTTCCATGCGTTACACATTTCACAGCATAACTAGGTAAGTATTATAGGGGGTATTATGAGAGTATTATTATCATAAAGACCGCGCACAGCCAGTGAAATCCATTCGCATTCGGTTAGCCACTTGGAGTCGTCTTACGGTTAACTCTGGGCTCCAAGCAGTTGCATTACGCACATGAATCGGGTTTGTCGCGTATTTTGATAAAACTGATTAAAATGTAATCACAGACCTCATACATACATAGTATATTCGGGTAGATCGATTCATATCTTATCGTTGAACATGCGCCTGGGCTTACTGTGAATCATCACAATCAAAAATATATTTTGAACGCATTTCGTAAAGTTTGCAATAATCCTATTAAAAAAAACATAAACAAAGGAAGTACAAATATAAAATTACATACTATATATAAAAATGGATTCGGGACCTCCCTTTATTGCCTTGGCTATAATATTATTCTGCCTGTTCATACTACGCGTGAGTTAGCTGCATTTATTGTTATTATTATAATTATTATTGTTATTTAGTCGCTAATCGTTTGACATTTCCCTGCTTGACAGGTCACTATGATTGCCTATCGGTTCTATATGCTAAAGCAGTCGAAGTCGGAGGTAACACAGGCCGAGCAGGGTGAGCAAACATAATAATAAATATTTACACTAGTTTCTTGCACTTGGCCAACAAAACTAGAGATGGGCACGTGTCGTGCTTTTTACAGACAAGAAATCAAGTTTTAAGCACGAAATTCCTTTTCTTTTTGAAAAAAAGGATTACAAATATCTGAGAACTCATAAAAGGTATACTAAAGTTTAAATAGGCTGGCAGTTATTTTAAAATATAATCTCTTCAGCCTATATTCTAGCAGTTTATATAACTTTTAAGAGCCCAGATAGCTTTTCCATATAAAAAATGCATTATAAATGAAAATCGCACACAATAACTGATGTAATTACTCGTCAATTACTTAAGTAACTGAAATACTTTCAAAATACTCAGTTATTTTGACTTTGCATACTGTGTACAAATTTATCATATAAAATGATCTAGTAGCTTACATTTATGGACAGTGTTGTGCAAGCTTTTGAATAACTATTCTTGGCGTGGATTCTCCGAAACGGAAGTCCATCTCTAAGCTGAAAGTACGTCCAAAGGTTGCGTCTACTAAAAAACTAGCCATAAATCACAAAACAATGTATAGATATATATGCATATCTGTATTCACATAACTATGGACATATGTACATACATGCTCGTAGTTTGCGCGACATTTGCACACATTTATCATAGTGCCTCATTAGATAAAGATGTCACCCTGCCCCGTCCCTGAACACCTACTCCGATATGGCATGGAGGAAAGCACACTGAACTTAAGCCTAGGCTAGGCACTGGTTTTGTCAACTTTTATCAGCTAATGATTACAAAGCAAATATGTGAGCTTCGCCAGGGCGAGTGTATGACCCATTATGACTGGGCATAGGTCCCCACAATTTTGGGATTCAGTTCAGTTCAGTTCAGTTTGAGCGAACATATCGAGTGATACGAGACACTTTCAGTACATATTATTGGTTTTTTTTGTCGGTCGGAAGAGCGTCCTTCCTAAACGGTAGCCAACATAGTTCCGGTACGCATGGCGCCTGCCGCAGCAGCAAATAGCTCGGCCAGCAATTTGCTGACCACCATTGTGAGCTACTCGTATAACAGCACCACCAACAGCACTGAGAGCATTAATGGCACCACCAGCACCACCCCGTATGTGGATTATGGTTGGAACTATGGCTATCCAACGAATGTTACCATTTATGTACCATCGCCGGGCTATATGTACTTCTGGTCCGGCTACGCTTTCTATATTGTGCTGGTATTTCTGTTTGTCTTCCTGCTGCCATTAGCTGTGATTATGGTAATGTAATCCACAAAGTTCAGTTCAGTTTAAAACTATGCCTAACTGCATATATTCTCTATTCCACACAACCACAAAACAGAGTGCCATGCAGCGTAAGCGTCAGGAGAATGCACGCAGGCTAATCCTACAAAGACAACGAGGTAAACATTTCCAAAAATATTTGTACTTTAATCAATGACGAGCGACTGCATCCGGCTAGAGCATCTGTTTAAGCGCAGCGAGAAATCCAAAGTTAATCAGACCCAAGTAGAGGTAGTAGATATTCAGCTTGAATATCTCCCAGCGCTCGCTCAGCTGCAAACGCCAGCGTATTGAAGCCGTTGTCGGTTGTGCCCGCTGCTCCGCATAGGAGGATTGCACACAGCACTTGGACATTACCCAAAAGGCGGTCATGCGATTCTGTGTGCGCAGCGTGGACTCAATGCTACGTATCAGATCATTCGTCTTCAGTATGAGCAGCATTTGGCGATCCACCTGCTCCAGCACGTCTGAGATGTGTGGGAGCACCAGGGACGTGTTGCTTTGCAGCGTGTTCTTCTGCAAAATGGAGAATCGCTTAATGAACTGATACACTTGGTTAATTGATTGTTTGCTTACCTCTTCTTTGGAATATTTGACTTTGGTGATGCCCTGCAGGAGTGTCTCCCAGGGACGACCCGTCACCATGCACACAAACAAACCGTACAGATCACCCTTAATGCCCAGCTCCTCGCTGTGCTGGCGCATTGCCTTGCGGTCGACCTTCAGTATGCTCAGCCACAGCTTGGAGTACTCATACCGAAACTTATCGGTCAGATTGGCATAAAGACCGTGATCGAGCAGTACGATTTCTAAATTATTTTTGGGCGTCTGACGCACGAGTATGTTGCCCGGATGTGGATCGCTGTGCACAAAGCCCGTGCTGAAGATCATCTCCGAGTAGAGTTGGCCAATTTTGTTGGCCACCTCAAAGGCATCAATTTTGTGCCGCCTTATATAGTCCAAATCGGTGACATGGCCACCCTCCAAATATTCCATGACCAGCACACGCGATGAGCTCAGCTCCCAATAGATTTTTGGAACACGCAGCCAGCTGTACTTCTGAAAATGCCCGGCCACCTTTTCGGCATTTTGGCCCTCGTTAAGAAAGTCCAGTTCAATGGGCAGATTCTGTGCAGATAAAAGCCAAAAGAAGTTTAGAATTTGTAGTATTAAGTGTCCATTTCAAGCTCACCTTCTTGGACTCCTCGACGAGCCACTGTATCTTAAAGTCGGGGAATATACGCGCCAGTATCCTGACGGCCAATTCCATGGTCTTCATGTCCACCAGCGAATTGCCCTTTACATATGGATGCTGCACTTTGACGGCGACAACTTCGCCAGTCTTCAGGCGCGCCTTGTGCACCTGAGCCAACGAGGCAGTGCCAAGTGGTTCCCGCTCGAAATCATCGAATAATTCCTCCGGATTGCGTTTCAAATCCTGCCTGATTACCTTGTACAGATCCTCAATGGGATTTTGTGGCGCATCCGAGTGCAGCACCTTCATTGTCTGCACAAACTCCTTGGGCAACAGATACTCCAGTGCCCCAATATGCTGTCCCACCTTAATATACACTCCCTTGTTGGTGCATATCAAATGCAGCAGCTTCTCAGCGGCTATCTTGTGCACGCGACTCTTCTCGGCCTTGTACTCGGGCGTCGTCTTGTCCCACTCCTTATAGTAGAGCTCCCGCTTATAGGTCAGCGCTACGTCCACTACGGCACAAGCCGAACGCGACAGACGCACAATGCCCGAGCGAGTTCAGGTCATAATCATTGGTACGCAGGCTCAGTCCGGTGCTGACGAGTCCTGTGCCCAGCAGGGAATAACCAAGCACGCGTCGCAGCATCTATGGCAGGATTGAAGGAACTGTAATAGCACGCTCCGCTGCAAAGATACAATTGAGTTCATTTCCCATTTGTTTATACACAAGCTGAAGGCATTGAACCGTTAAGTCAACAGGTTGTCATTACGTGTTCATCTCAATTAACCTTTTTAAGTTTATTTCGGGTTACACCAAAAGCACCGCATGGAAATCAGTTGTGCTCTAGAACCAGTGATGCCAAACTGCGATTTGGTTCACGGTTCACGATTCAACTAGTTCCAATTTTTAATTCTCATTTGTATGCTATGCACAACTTGTACAAGCTGCCACTATAGGAAGCAGAAAACTAGTTTTATAGAAATATATATCAATTTTTTAACAAAGAATATAAAATATATCTATAATATGTGTGCAAATGTTAGTAAATGCATAACTATCAGTTGAAAATTGGATATTCGAAAGGGCTTTTTTAATTTGAATACAAAGTTTCAAAAGAGCAATATCAAAAAGCCTACAATTTGAATACCCACTAATTACTAATTCCTACCACTTTAGTTTGGACTTTGTTGCGGATATTTTATTAATAGTTTATGGTTCAAAGTTCGCGTCGATTTGAGAATAATTGAAGTTGGACTTGGAACCGCTTTGGCTCAAAGCGCGCTTTGCCGCTCGGCTCACAACTAAGTTATTTTAGGGCCAACAAATTTGGTTGCAAAGCAGAATTAAGTTTCCATGACCAAGCTGTGGGCAATGAACTGTTAAGTCAACAGGTTGTCTTTCCATGCTGGTGTTAATTAAACCCTAATTAAGGTCTGCTGACAACAAAAGTTCCAATTGAACAGATAAGCAAAATATGGGTTCTGAACGCGCCAACAAATAGTAGAAATGAAGCATGTTTTTTTTTACAAATGTAAGCAGTTTGGGCAACGAAATGTTGTCATTTATTGGCAGCAGACTTGTGAAATTTCGATTGAAAACCTTGGTTGGGGGCTTTCACCCTCAACATTGAGGGCAAATTGCAAGACGCCAGCCAAAAAGAAAACAAAAAAAAACCTTATTAATTATGCATTTAGCACTTTGTTAAAGTACAATACATTAATTAATGCACTAAAATTGCTTGACCCAAATACCTGTTGCAGCCATATTGAGTCACATTTGGTATATGTATTTATTTATCTGTCAACTAATCGGTCACTTTCACCTTTTATTGGCCCAACAACGTCAGCATTTATTTGCCTTTTATTACATAAAAGTCTAAATGACGGTTCAAGTTTGGGGTCTTAGCACTTCTTGAGTAAACAGTTTCACTTACAGTCTGTGTGCTTTTTGTGTGTGTTAGTTAATTTGAGCACATTTGGACGTTTGTTAGTAGCTGTTGCTTACACTTACACTAAATTATTAAGGCAGCTTTAAATATTGTTGCCGCTGACCAGCTGCGCGCAACTTAAGCACCAATCAGCTGTTCAAGGCGCATATGCTGTTTAGTGCTTTTGCTGTGCAAAAAGCGCAATCGATAAGTTATCGATAGCCGCTTGTTCATTTATTTTGAACTAAACTGATATTTGCTTAAGATTGTTTACGCTGCCATAGGTTTTTTCGTTGGTGTAAGCGAAACAAAATATCTAGAGTTCTAATTATAACTTTTTCAAAGACGAAGCGATTTTTTGCGGAATGCATTTTTAGTTTATAGTTTGACCGCCAAATTGATGCCACATTTGATTTAAGATCAAATTTTACTTGAATTTACAGCCGCATAGTTATGAAGAGCTTAATCTTTTTTAATATGCCAATTATAGATTTTTTTAAAATATTTTTGAACTCTTTTAAAATGACATTAAATCTATTATTTTTGTATAAAGTTTTAATAACATATCTAATTTCTCTTTCCCCCAATCAGCACGACGACAGATGGAGATTAGCATCTCCAACAATAGCACAATTACTGGAAATGCGGGTGAAAATGGTAACGTTTGCATTGAAGCTGATAACGACATGACCATATTGCCCAAGGGCATGGATCTGCCCCCCAGTTATGAGGAGCTAGCTAACAGCAACAATGTTAAGCTACCAGGCAGCGTTGGCGCCTCCATGCTCACCATAGACACCGACTTGGAATGCAGCAATCCAAATCTGGCAGCAGCCTTAAATGAGCCGCCACCAGATTATGAACAGGGCACCGCAGCCGGCACCACCACAACTACTACAACCACAACGGTTATTGTGAATGGCACTCAGCCCAGAATCTAATTAGACAGCATTAAAGTGTTTTTCATCTTATAAATTTAATATTTTAATTCAAACTTATTTAATTACACTTTATACATGAACAGAAAAACAAAACTAAAAATGATAGGTGATGAAAAATAATTAAAATTAAAATAAACGCAGCTCAAACTAACTGAATGAACTCCTAGCAGCGTAAAATTTCGGCCAACGGTGGCCCAAATCTGCCGTAAGGATCCTTTGGCAATATGAGAATATTGTCGCACCAAGAATAACCAATAACACGGTTTTCAATAATTTTCTTAAATGCGGGATTTTCATGTATCAAGTCACGATAGTTATCATTCGAAACAACAGCAGCATTACGCTCATATGCCAGCTGCAGGATAAAGCTGCAATGGAGATGATTTTATATTATATATATATATGGTTTCTATAGTCAAGTAACGCACCGATCATCATAGCTGATGCTTTGTTGATTGGGCAGATTTTTACAAGGCGTAAAAACTATTTTGCCATCTTTATGCAGCTGATCAAGCAACGCCGGATTCGAGGATTTGTTCGCATTACGGCGAAACAACGGAATTACGGCCTTCACATCGTGCCCCATTTTTTGAAAATACTCCACACAATATTTGATGCCCTCCGCAGAAAACAGATTCGAGCAGCCATGACTGTTGGAATTTCAATTAAATAATAAATAATCTGATATAAATATAATGTTAGGTCTCACCCAAAGGCCACATTGCTGCCATCTATGATAATGGGACGCTTATGTGTGACGGGTGCATCGGATTCTTGCGTACCCGGATTATAAGTATTACTATTATAATCAGCCAACTTTTTGCGTTCCGTTTTGGTGAACAGACTTTCATTCATGCGCTGTCTGAACATTTTTGGTGTCTTATCGTCCTTTATGATATTGCGATTACGCTTCAGACTTTCTTTCATTTCTTCATCTTCTGGCAGAGGTATAAAATCCAGACTGTCCTTGTGTTCTTCAATAAATATTACACTATCGTCTAACGATTCGGTGAGCTGAAACTGCGGTTTCGGCAAATTATCAACTACTTTGGCCTTTCGATCGTCAAGAACTCGTACAGGACTATCGTCTCCCTTCTGCTGTTCAAAGCTATCCTCTATGACAATGCACATATTGTCATTAGGCAAAAGGCATTTCCTTGTAGGATATACTAAGCCACTTTTCGAGGTTTTTGGCTGTGAGTTCCACGACAATTGAACATCACGCTTTGTGTCCAACACAAAACGACTACATGTTGGTAGATTATCGCTTGGAGCACTTTCCTGCTTGCTGTGTGTTGATTCCGTAGAAGACGTGTCGTCTGTATCGTCTGATAGATTTATTTTAGCCACATCTGGCTCCAATACGATGCAGTCGTCATCATCGCTGCTGCATATCTCTTCGATGATTTCGCCATCCTCTATCGTATCGTTGATAGGCACCTTCGAAGTTGCCGCCTGCTGCATTTGTAGGGCAAGTGAGTTGGGCAGTGTACAACAATTGAGCTCTTGATTACCTGTTGGTTGCGATAAAATTTTGGTTTTGGCAACTGCTGAAGCTGTTTCTTCTCGTGATTATGTGGAGTGAAGGCCAATTTTCGATTAGGCTTCACAGGTGATGTGTTTTTGAATGCGCGACGTTTTATAGAGTTTGCAAGCTTCTGTGTGTAGCTGCAGTTAATATCCTTTTTATTTTGTCTATTTAAGCGCTTAAGCTGCTTCTAAAAGTAGTGCAATATAAGGTTCAACATTCTACGCAACGGATTTCTTAATACATACCTTAGCTCTCGGATCCTTGAACTTCTTAAATGGCGGGAATGTTGGCGCCTTAGTGGATATGTCCTGTGTGTTTGTTTTAAGCTAATGCCAAGTGAGAAATGTATTTGTTAATATCTGTGCTTTTAGTTGCTTAAGAGTGTGAAAAAGTAAACAAGTTACTCTTCCTACTTACTGCGATTCCAGTCAGATAAAGTTTCATTATGGTTCTTTAAATAAAACTACAGTGTTTATTATTGTTGATTAAACATACATCAAATTTATTAGTTGTTTGCAGTGTTGACAGGCCAAGAGCTTACGTATATGAATGATCTATCAAAGCTGATACAATTGAGATTACATATGAGATTTTACATCATTTACTGTAGACATTTATTTATTTACTTAGACATTTATAAGACGTAAAAACGGCAATAGACTAGATTATGATGACGCTTTGCTTGTAAATTCAGCTAGCTAAGTTCTTCTCATATCATTTAGATGACAAAATTCGTTAGCTAATCAAAGAGTTAATCCAATACTCGTATGTCATATCGTAAATACTTGATGTAGATCAATGAATATATCTGGGATGTTTACGGTCAGCGGTTAAAATGATGAACTGATTGAAAAGATTAGAAGAATTCAGGCCAAACAGCAAGATACGTGGGCAATATATCTGGTTTGTTCTGAATTCACTGATGAATAAAAGAATGCAGTTTATATTAGCAGTTAATCTATTTAGCCAGTGACCGTGAACACCCAAATAAACTGTTCATTTTATAATTAGTAGTGAAAACAACATAGAGATGATCGAGCCCTTGATTAACTACTGCGATTATATCGTTTACTTCTTAAGCTCTCGAATCTCATTGCGTATATTGGTGCGTGCCAGTTCCTCATACTTCTCATGATATTCGGTTGTGGCGTAAATGCATGGTATTATCAGCAAGGTTTCCAACACCTTGACACGCATTGTCTTGTAAGTCTCATCATCCAGATTTGCGTACTCGTGGCGCAACAACTGTGTGTAGTGCTTATACTCCTCTGGCGGTGAACTGTGCGTTACGGAATGTAACAATTTAGACATATACAAATTGGGTTTCATAGATACTAGAGATGGGATCGGGATGGAAGAAAATCCGCGAACAGGGGTGGGATCGAGAGGGGACTCGAAAAATGTACATGTATTTGTAAACTAATTGAATAAATTTGTTCATACTTAAATAGTAGGCAAAATCGAGTAAGCTTCGAGAACCCAAATAACGGGAACAGGAAAGAAAATAAATTTTCGGAACGGGCGGAATCGAGAAAAGTTTTAAGAACATTTCCCTGTGGTCTCGAAAAATTTCATATTTTATAAACTAAATATGTATTTAGAAATATTTGAATAAATTTGTTCATGTTACAAGGAATTCGAGTAAGTTTCGGGAACAGAAAAGGAGATACATTTTTGGAACGGATGGAATCGATAGCGATTTTTTCATACCGCTCCCATCTCTAGTAATTACATACGCAAGCACAACTAGATCCACATCCTGCAGCAAATCGGCCTCGTCATCATGCGACCAGGTCAGCACATTGTCTGGAGTCTTACGTCCCAGCAGAGTGCACACAAGTGACTTGGCATGCTCCTGTTACGAGCAAAAGGCATTGGAAGACTTGATATATGAGAGCATTAGCCATTTGATTACTCACATCCTCGATCATGGCATCGCGGCAAAACTCCTCGAATACCTCACAATTCTGCTTAACGCAGCTGCGATTGCCATCAAAGTGATAGTATTGAAAGAAGGCGGCCAGCGCAATGCTGGGTGGGCAGTCCGAGAGGTGGGAGTGCTTGCGCTGCATCATCTCCTGCCAGTTGTGATAGGCGCGCGTCGGGCTGTCGTCGCTCAAATGCTGCTCAATGCGTGCATACCAGGCCATAGTTACATCCTCTGGGACATCATAGTGTGTGCAAACATTGCGCCAGATTTGTTCCATATTTGAATAGGATTATTTGGTGGGCTAGTTACACTATTTTTTTGGCCACTTAAACGTTGCGACAATTTTCACAGTGATTGAATTTGCTGGAACTTTTTAACTGGAACTCACTCGCTCACTTTTCACACACAATTTTCTTTTTGGTGTTTGGGGGGCCAAGCGTCTGCGCATTGCCGAGCTGTGTACAGTTGGCAAAACGGCATCCCCAAAACACTTACGACCCCCAAATAACGCGGATACATTTCATATATGAAACTATTATTTTAATATTTATAATTAAACAATACTTACTGGAGCAGGAGCAGTAGCAGCAAGTCCTGGTTCTGTTGGGCATGTGCTTTTTTCAGGGTTAGAAAGCAACGCTCTGCGGCATTTGCGCGGGCACATCAACTTTTCCTTATTTTGCCGATGCTTATGCACCATGCCCTTTTTCTGAGATTTATGTTTATTTTTTTTAGCCATTGTTTAAATGTAAGTAAACGCAAAAAAGCTTATTTAAATATATAATATGGAATATGCACAAATTCCACGACAGACCAAACAACCCAAAATGACGCAGCAGCTGATCAGCGCGCAGCGTTACCACCCCGTCAACAGAAATACGGTATCGATATGAAAATTTAAATTCAAGTCCTTTTCTAAAATGACAATTTTTCTATGAATATACTACTTTTACCTATGTTGGAAATACAATAAAAAATATTATAGATATGATGCATTTACCAGCTGCTGTGCATGATGCAGAAATCAGCTAATATAACATGTGCAACAAAAGTATCGACATTGTTTTTTAATTTTGTATAAAAACCATTTAGGATAATTGATATTAGATTATGCAATTCTAACTTGCAATGTATAATTAAAGAACAAACACAAACTAATAGCCGTTTAAGCGACAATCAAGTTTCTAGCCACATTACAATATATACATACGTTAATTCTGTGCACGCGCTGACAACCCTGTTCGTCAAATGTCAAAAGTACTTGTGAAAGTAATCATTTCTTAATCTTTATTTTACATTATTTGTTCAAATAATTTATTAGTGTCTAAAATTGTCAAATTGCAACGGTGCGGCAACCGTTGAAAAATTTCGAACGTATAGCTATTTATTGCTGTCGTCTGTCCCCACATTTAGTTCCAAATTGCACTTTGCCTAACTTGGCGTAAGTATTGCCCCATTTACTTATGTACTAGTTGCCCTTTGTTCCATGTTTCAACGTTTTACACTCGTGTCATGTAGTTCAGTATGGATATGGAAAAATCTAGTAGCAGCTCCTTTGAGGATCTAACCAATGCCGAGGACACCAAGGACATACGTGCAGCACAGGCAGCTACAAACGACACGGAAGCAACCGAAAGCGCAGCTGCAAAAGTTGAAGATGACAATGATGACGATGACGATGACGCAAAGCAGAAAGAGCCGCAGGACGATGGGCAGGAGGACGAGTGTGATATACTGGGTAATAAGCAGCTAATAAAACGCATCATCAAAAAGGCACCAGCCAGTGGAAAGCGTCCCAATCGCGGTGATTTGGTTACCATTACGTATACCGGAAAACTGGAAGATGGCACCGTTGTGGAAAAGGGGGAGCTCTTTCAATACCATGTGGGTGACCTTGAAGTGGTACAAGGCTTGGACATGGTGCTACCCATGATGCATGTGGGCGAGGTAGCAGAAGTAAACATCGACCCACGCTTTGGCTATGGCACCATTGGACTTAAAACTGAGAACCCTGCAGACCCCATCATACCACCCAATGCTCAAGTAAGCAATTATTTACAGGCCTGTTTCCGTTTCCACAAGCACAAGGATTTCAATTATTTTGCATATGATCTAGAATTGATTCCCATTAAGATTAGATTCGATGCTGACAATCAGCATATTTAAAGAGTTCACTTTTGCCGAATGTGGAAACGAGAATATCGATTTTATTCTAGATTTATTTGTAATATGTTTGCTTATTGCAGCTGATCTATGAAGTAGAACTAGTGGATACTAAGTACGAAGACTTTGCAGACCTGAAGTCATTTGATGTGCTACGCAAATATGGGTGCGTTATATATCTCGTTTATACGATGATACCAAAGTTCCTTTCGTATGAGCGAGTTAACTAACAGTAATTTTTGTTAACTGCAGCGCTAGGAAAAAAGAACGCGCCAATTACTTTTACAAACGTGTGGAATACAATAATGCGATACATTTGTACAGACGCGCCCTGGACTATTTAGATAATCGTGATGGCGATCCGGATGCCGAGTTTGGTAAAGAAGATCTAGAGGTAAGTGCGCTTTTAACGAGAGCTACAAAAACAAACGATGATAGTTTGGATAGCGGTCTTACAGTATCGATAAACGGTGATTCGATAGAATCGATAGTGCCCATTAAAATCGATACTATCAAAGCAATTTAAAGCAATATTTTAAATCCTCGCTTCTTAATTTAGGTTTTCAATGATATGCATTTCTAATTGAATGCCTTTATATATATTTATAGCTAACTAACAGTGACCTGCAAAACCTTTTGGACGATCGGCTGATTGTTTACAATAACCTGGCTATGGCCCAAATCAAAATCGGTGCATTTGATGCCGCACTTCAGTCCGTGGAGCATGTGCTGCGTTGTCAGCCCAACAATCCCAAGGCTTTATATCGCAAGGGCAGAGTAAGTGCTACCTAAACACGTGGCAAATTGAAGGGTTTAAACTATTTGGCTCGTTATCAGGTACTCGAGGAGGGCAAGAAAGATACGCAGGGTGCTATCAAGCTGTTGCAGAAAGTGGCCATATTGGAGCCCGACAACCGCTCTGTGCAATCGGACTTGGCCAGGCTATTTATCAAAGCTCGCCGGGAGGAGCACAACGAAAAGGAAATGTACCAGAAAATGTTGGGTCAGGCCAAGAAAATGGAACAGAAGACTGCTGTTAGACAAAAGGCGCCGTTGGTGGATAATTCAAAGGTATAAAAAGGACACCCTAAATATCTTCGACCGTATTAACTTATAATATTTATTTTTTAGCTAAAACTTCTTGGCTTTTTAATGGGTACTATATTGATTGGTGTCGCTGGCGTGGCCATTTATCGCTATAAGTACTAAGGGTAAAGTGCCCTGTTTGGAACTACAGATAAACTTAAGCAACTAAATGCATTTTTTTAAACGGTATACATACATAACGCAAAATTATTAATGTTGGAAACTATAGTTAATTGCTTATCAAAATGGCTATTGTTGTAAAGCTATTACTATGCACACTTTCAAATAGTAATAATAAGTCATATGCTATGGTTCTTGGATAAAATACATAAACATAAATGTAAATCTTAAATTTTAATCAATTATTTGCGAAATATATACAACTACTAAGCCTTTTGAACAAAACCATATACAGCCTGGTACAATGATACAAATTTTAAAACTCCTGAAGGGATAGATGGCTTCTTCTTATCGCACCTTGTATATATTTAAAAACTGGTCAGATCGGATAATTGAATATAGTTTTATCAGCTTTTGAAGGGTATAAAGAAACTTGGAATTGCTGAGTTTGGTTGAGATACCTCGAAAACCAAACTTTTTGAATAACTCGAATTTTTACCGATTGATCCCATGGGAAATTTAGTCAGCTCTTTAAAGTTTAGTTAGGATATCTTTATAAGCAATAAAGTTGTGCATACAACTCAATTGTCGACCCATCTTTTTTCACAGTTATATGACGTTCCAATATAAAATTTGTCTGCAGTAATAGACAAGTAAGAGTGCTATAGTCGAGTATACCCGACTACAAAACTCCCTGTGCCCAGGTCAAAAATTTCCTATCGCATCTTCGTACACTTACACATACACAAAGACGCACGCACACAAGCAACAGCAAAGCGACAGCGCAAGCGAGGCATTTGAAGTCGTGGCTGTGCTTCTTCCCCCTCGCTCCAGTACTGAATCTTGTTTGTTGAATAACTTCCGTGTTTTTTATTCGATCGACTTGAAATTTGGACAATAGATTAAGAGTAACTAAAGTACTGTACATGCCAAATCACAAAGCTATATCTTTAAAAGTGTGGCTGTAAGACGTTTTAATCGAATTGCTGGGGGAACGGGGGGAGATATCTGAAATTGGAAATAAACTTGATCTGCGTATGGTATACAGGAACCTACATTCCAAATTTTAGGGTCGGAGATGTCTCCTTCTGCCTGTTACATTCATTTGCACAGATTTAGTACCCCTTTTTACACATTTTATGGGTACAGGGAGTAAAAAGTATTGTTACATATTTCATGACAAACTAGAAATACCCTCTGTAAGAGTATTTAAAAGTAACGGAATGGAATCCACATAAGTACCAACACTTGCAGCCCTGGCAGTCAATGTCCAAGGCGCTTTGGTTATATTTAGCCCATTTTAGAATGCTGAATCATTTTCGTCGCTGCGCCGCAATATTTATTTAATTAAACAGACCGAAAGAATCAGTTGAATCGATCAGAGTGTGGCATTTCACAAGTAATTACCGTTTTAATCGACATGCAAAAATCTTTGCTGCTGCTTGCCGTGTCCCTGGCACTGGCCTGGGCCTCTCCGAATCCCAATTGGCTGCGTGTGCCGTTAAATAAATTTCAATCGGCCCGCCGGCATTTCGCGGATGTGGGCACCGAACTGCAGCAACTGCGCATCAAATATGGCGGCGCCGGTAGCGTTGCACCCGAGCCCCTCTCCAACTATCTAGATGCTCAATATTATGGACCCATATCGATTGGTTCGCCGCCGCAGAACTTCAAAGTAGTTTTCGATACGGGCTCCTCGAATCTCTGGGTGCCCTCGAAGAAATGCCACCTGACCAACATTGCCTGCCTGATGCACAACAAATACGATGCCACCAAGTCGTCGACATACAGCAAGAACGGCACCGAATTCGCTATACACTATGGCTCCGGCAGTTTGTCGGGTTATCTGTCCAGCGATACGGTCAACATTGCCGGCATGGATATTAAGGGTCAGACCTTTGCCGAGGCACTGAGCGAGCCAGGTCTGGTCTTTGTTGCAGCCAAATTTGATGGCATTCTCGGACTGGGCTACAGTTCCATATCTGTGGATGGGGTTAAGCCACCATTTTATGCCATGTACGAACAGGGTTTGATATCGCAGCCCGTGTTCTCCTTTTATTTGAATCGTGATCCCAAGGCGCCCGAGGGTGGTGAGATAATATTCGGTGGCTCGGATCCCAATCATTATACGGGTGATTTCACCTATTTGCCTGTCACCCGCAAGGCCTATTGGCAAATCAAAATGGACTCGGCCCAGATGAACAATCTGGAGCTCTGCAAGGGCGGTTGCCAGGTGATTGCCGATACAGGTACTTCGCTAATTGCGGCACCCGTCGCTGAGGCCACCTCAATCAATCAGGCTATTGGTGGCACACCCATTGTTGGCGGTCAGGTAAGGTTAAAGCTCTTACCATAATCTAATGTCTTATCAATTCAATTTTGTACATTCTTTTGCAGTATGTGGTCTCTTGTGACATGATTCCCAATTTGCCAGTCATCAAGTTTGTGTTCGGTGGCAAAACCTTTGAGCTGGAGGGTAAGGATTACATACTGCGTATCGCTCAAATGGGAAAAACGATTTGCATGTCCGGTTTCATGGGCATGGATATACCGCCACCAAACGGACCGATTTGGATACTGGGCGATGTCTTCATTGGCAAATACTATACCGAATTTGACATGGGCAACGATCGCGTTGGCTTTGCCAATGCCAAGTAAAGCTTTAAGCCAAACTAAACAATTGTAATCAAAATATGTGCTGACTTTACAAGTTTTCTGCATAGCAAATGATCTTTTAAATGTAAAATTTCTGGCAATTAAGAATCAAATTAAATAATTATTATTGAATATACACATATATGTACGAGTAGTATAGACAAGGCATTGTATTTATACAAAAATATTTCCCTTTGTGTTTATTATTGTTAGTCATGCGAGAAGCTTTTTGCTTATCAAGCTGCCAATTATTTTTGCTTTTACTTTCCTCACTTTGATAAGGTCTTTGTTTATATTCTGCTAACTGTGTGGATTTCCAGTGACCGGCTGAAGGGAGAGACCCATCCACTGTTTCAGCTCGCATTGCATGACCAACAGTCCGCAATCTGATATATACAAATATACATAAATAATATAATGAACTTAATTGTATGGTGGCTTATTTCTACTTTAAACATATACTACATATGTAAAATGAGCTTCGTTGATAGCGAAAAGCTTGAAAAAAGAGTGTTTAATATATACATATATATTATAACCTACACTGTGCTACAAATATTAAGTTTTAATGACTATAATCTGAGTTTTAACTGTCATTTAAACGTTCCCGTTTCGAGTTTCCTTTGCGCTTTGAGCTTTCAACCTTTTCAAGGAGTTAGAGGCACTTTTTTCGACTGTCTTCCGATATAAACTTAAATTAGTATGTCGCTTTGTCTATAAACAAAGGAGTTCCCATTTCCGCTTAGTTTTCAATCCGAATCTCTTCCATGATCTTATGAGATGAAACAATTTCGAAATATCATCGAAATCTCGCAGATTTCAAACTTGTTTTGAAGCAAGAACTTCTTACTATTTTATAGTTTAGTTTAGTTCCTAACTGTTGGCCCTGTATTTGCAGATTTTCATATATGATTAATAGCGATAAGCTAAGCTAGCAACTCAAATCAAAACAAATAGATCTATAGGCCACTGGGTTAGGTCAATGACTTTCGCGTGTGGTCGAAAGACGTCAGCAGCAGAAACTGATTCCAATTGAGCCGGAATGAACAGAATGAATGGATGGCATTGCGCTCTTTCAGGCGGCTTGCTTAAATATATATATATATGACGTATCCAGAATTTCTTTTATCAATTCCATAGAGTGAGAGAACTTTTGTACTTTGTACCCCAGCGTGCTGAACATATCAGAGGCAAGTACTGAATCACACAGTCTAAGAGTCGAGTCGTTGAGGTTGAATTGTATAAATTATAGCAATTAAAATAGAAACTAAGACATAGATAAGACAACATTTAATACTAGGCAAAAACGCTAATGAATAGACACAAAGTTAGTAGAGCTAAATATAGTATATATATATAATTTAAGGCCGCTAAATTGTTGCATTCTCATTTTCGCTTAACATTGGCCAGATCAACGGCTGGATCAACAGTTGGCTCAGTCGCTGCTACGTTCTGGCCAACATTAACATCTGGCTTGATTTCCACCGATTCCGCTGTGTTTATATTGGGCAGCTCGTGCTCTTCATCCGATTCGGTGGCATCCCGTATAAGCTGCAACGGTGGCGCTGGCAGATGTCCTTTACTGACTTTGTATATATCACAGGTCTCATTGACGTAGCGATTGAATACGTCCGGTTTGTCCGCATAGACATGATGGCCGGCGCCGGTTACAATTTTGATGTCCACCATATTTGTGCCGCGCTGTGATTTGATTTTCTCGCCGGAGGACGAGTCAATCCAGCTGCGTGAGCCATAGATGAATGTGATGGGTATATCGCTGCGCACATCCTTAATGCGATGGATCATGGGATGCTTGGCCCAGCCAAAGGATTGCATCATGCTATGAAAGGCTGACTCCCCGCTCGGCCGCTGTGCATTGCATTGATGTATATACTGGGGCAACAGATTGATATCCTCCTCGATTGTGTGTTGGAATTTGCGCATTATATCCGGCCGCGTCTTCTGCACCACCCACTGACCAAATGGACCAGCAGCACGCAATGCCCACAGCGGATTCAGTGGCGTCAGAACCCGCGCAATAGCACGCACCCACAAGGGTATCTGTTTGGTATTGGTCGAATCTGCGGGCTTCTCGGGAAAGCCCCAAGGGTCAGCAAGTATCAGATGCCTGACACGCTCCGGATAGCTCAAAGCATAGCTTGAAGCAATGAAGCCGCCCATGGAGTGGCCCAACAGTATCATATCATTGATGTTCATTTCGCGACGCCACTCCTCGACAGACTTGACAAACTGCTTCTCGCACACGAGCGCATCCTTGGCAAACTGCGGCCTAGAGCTGCGACCAAAGCCAAGCACATCCATGGCATAAACCGGACGATCCTTGCCAAACGAGTCCAAATTCATCACCCACAAGGCCACGCCAGCGCCGAGGCCATGGAGCAACACCAATGGCACCTCCTTAGAGTCAGTGTTCATGCTGACCGTCCATATTTTATCAGCATCGCCCACAGCTGGTCCAATGTCCACAAAGAAGCCGCGATAGGGCAGCTTTAGATATGATAGTATCTTTTTCTCAACGGCCCGCAGCATTGTTGGTGATGTGGATGTCCAGTTAAATAACCATTGCCAGACACAGAAACCGTTATTTTTCGAGACCTGAAGTTAGAATTTTTATTTAATACATACGAGAATTTTATACATTTTACACATTAAACAATGACATTACATTGGTATATGTATTACTGGGTTTATAATCCATAAACAGTTACAAGCTTCTATATGTATATTTCGATATTGAATAGGCGCAATTACAAAGTCTTAACAGAAGCGCTAAGCTTTCAGTAATTATAGTTTTAAGTGCTGTTGTCAAGGTTGTCAAATTAAAAACAAGTAAGAATACTTTTGTCGACTTTGAGATACCCAAATAACTAGTTATACCCTAGCAGAGGGTATTATAGTTATCGTCTCGAAATGTGGAGACATTTCCGATCCAAAAAAAGTTATATACATATATTCTGAATGAGCATCAATATAGGGTTGTCCGTCTGTCCGTCTTCTTCTATGCAAGCTAGTCTCTCAGTTTTGAAGCTATCTTAATGAAACTTGGCATAAACCCTTCTTTTTGCTGCAGGTAGTATATATGTCGGAACCAGCCGCATCGGAACACTGTAACATATAACTGCCATAGGAATGATCGCTCGACAATTACGTTTTATGTTTCATATGATCAACTTTTTTGTTTATAAAGATATCCTTATCAAATTTACCGAAACTTAATCTCTGAGCAGTATATAGAATCTGACTAAATTTGGTCAGAATCAGATTAAGGGTGAAAAATGAATTTTTGTATGAAAAACTTTTGGTATAAGTTAGTTTTAATTATGCTTCAAATTGTTTGCTATAATATATCAATATATATAGCTTCAGTACTCTTAAGCTAGCCGTTCTTTCTTGTTTTGTATTATAATTCAGTGAGTTAAAATAGTATAAGCCAAAAGTCAGGACTTCAATTCTAGCTGTAAATGATTTCTTTACGATTATCACTGGGACTGGGAAATATCTGAAACTTGAAATAAACTCTAGCTCTTATAGGTATTGAGATCAACAATCGGCTGTTCAAGCAAGCTAATCATGAATATATATGTATATATATTAGGTGCGTTCTGTTACATACATGTGCACAAGTTAATCAAACACTCTTACTCGATTTTAATGAGTAGAGCGTATCAAAATTACAAAATCGATATATAAAAATAGCTTTGTCATGCCATAGCAACCATCATGATATAGCAGGCTAGTCGTAATTACAGTCGTAAAACTACATACTATGTATGAATCACGAAACTAACTAGATCACAATTTCTCAAGCGTCTCAAATTTAGCTCTAACCAACCCGGAAATAATGCCAAATGGGCGTGGATTATCTAATGGGAAAAAAGAAAGATCGCGTGCATAGAAACTGCGCAGTTAGCTAAAATTTCATTTAAATTTTGGCAATTTGTTTAGTTTTTCAGCTGAAATCAATGCTGCCTAACTATTTGAAAGGATAACCCTTTTATTTTATGCCTTTTGCTTACCTCAACGTCCATGCTCTGAGTCTCTAGCGCAGCATTTGTCGCAGTGCCGTCAGCGTTGTTTGGCAATGAAAGTGTGCCGCTCATTGAATCTTAATTTTTTTATTTATTTTTTCTCTCTTTTGAATATTTGCCAGAAGAGCAACAAATAATTTAATACACTAGCAAGCAGCTAAGACGTAGCAGCATTTGCGCGATTTGCATTCAACATAAAAAGGCAAAGAGTACGAAAGCGATTTGTAATTTATACCCTTTTCGGTTAATGTCGAGTTGTGATGACAATGAGTTTTTGTTTTAAGCTGGCCAGCTAACAGCGTGACGCCTGCCTCTTATGTGTTATCTTTCTAATGGTGAAATTGTATATTGTTGTCATTATTTAGAATTTGCTCACCAAAAACCAGAACGGCGCAACAGCTGTTTTGGCCGCAACAGGCAGCCCTGGACATCTGTTATGCAGTTGGTATTTTATTTTGCTGGCAAAAAATATACAGCCATACATTAAAAATACCAAATATAAGCTAGTGATGGGGATTTTAATATTCAAATATTTTTAGCGCTCAATTTCATTTTAAATAATAAAAGTTAATTTTGTTGTGACATGGAAGAAATATGGTATATGAAACATAAAAAATGGTATAGATATGTATATACTAAGGTGATTTTACAATTAAATTAGCGATAAACTTATTGAAAATATGTAAATATATGCAAATATGCTATGCGTATATCAAGAGCGCACCAGCGAACAGGCTCTCATTCCATCCAAGCCGCGCTCTTTCGAAATCATGAGAATGAGAGTGTGTTTCCAATCAGGATCACTCTGTCTTCGTATTCTGTCGGGTGGCTCTGCTATGAAGCGCGCGCGCATTTTATGAACACACGACCGAATACAAAGTTAGAGTGGCTCTGATCCAAGCCAAGTGCTTAATGACATTTTGCTGCTCAGGATAGAAGATCCATTAAGTTTGTCATTTCATTTATCAGTCACAGTTTTTCTTATACTGCGCATCACAAACATCTATAAGCTAGTATATTTTTTGGTTTTTCAAAATGCTGCCACCCTAAATCTACCGACCATGTGAGCCAGAACAGGACCACTTGCTTTCTTTGCACCCGGTACGCGAAATGGATGGAATTAACAAATACAATGAATTTGTGGCGCTGCACAAGCCGCAACTGGAATCGTCGGCGGTGCCAGTGCATCTCTGGCCAGCACTCTATCGGAAACTAACCACGGACACCTTTGATGCCGGCGAGGCGCTGCAACTGCTGCTAATTGATTATGACGATGATGATGAGGGCTTTGATGATAATGATGACAACAATGCCAAGCCGGTGTTTGCTTTGGAGGTAGCACGGGAGCAGGGCATCAAGGCAAGTGATCCTCAGGCCATATATTTGATAGATCATGCCTGGACTTATCGCCTGAGCAGCGCGCGACAACAGTTGGAACAATATCCGCAGCTGGCAGATCGCTTGTCCGCCATCACTGGGGTGGATTTAGAGCATGAGCAGCGCATTGACAAGATCTTAAAACGTCTGTGGAAATACTGTCATGCCTACTCCATTGCCACTGATGGCTTGACGGATGAGGAGCGTATGCCTATTTGGTATGTGATGGATGAGGTTGGTTCGGCTGTCAATCATTCGGATGATCCGAACTTTCGTTTGGTGCCGCTGCTATACCTAAATACACAGACTACATACAGCCTGCTGTTTCCCATACGGGATTGTGTCCAGGGCAGTGCCGTAACGCGCGACTTTGCCGAGTATGTGTCCAAGGACGCGGTGCAGCGCTCTGCTTTGTTGCTGCCGTGGTGTGAGACAGATCTAAGCGGCGAGAGCTTCTTGCAGGTGGAACCAGGCGCTGAATACTTCACAAGCGGCCACATACCCGAAACTTATCCGGAAGATGACTCCGCTGCTGTCAGCGCCTTGCCCGCTCGCTGTGATCCTCTTAAGGTATACGCCCAGTACGATGTACTGCTGGCCCATCTCACAGCGCCCGAATTTGTACTGGTCGACAACGAACAGGAGGCGGATGTGCTCTGGCTTACCTGCCACTACAAGAATTTCGCAGAGTTAGCACTGGAGACGCCACACAAGTTCATAAATCAGTTTCCCTTTGAATATGTTATTACCATCAAGGATTTACTGAGCATTGTGGGCCGACGCGCAGCGCAGGAGCATCACAATGCTGAGACACTGGAGACCTATCCTGCCTGGCTGCCTACTACTTACAATTTATCCACGGAACTGCGCGAATTTGCTGCCTACTATCAGCAGCGTTCGGCCAAGGGATTGGATAACCATTGGATTATCAAACCCTGGAACTTGGCGCGCGGCCTCGACACGCACATCACGGACAACATTAAGCAGATTGTGCGTCTGCCGGCCACGGGTCCCAAGATAGCACAAAAGTATATCGAGCGACCCGTGCTCTTCCACCGCCAGGAGCTGAATGCCCAGGTCAAATTCGATGTGCGCTATGTGATACTCCTGAAGAGCGTGAAGCCGCTGGAGGCCTATGTGCATCGCAAGTTCTACTTGCGCTTTGCCAATCGGCCCTTCTCGCTGGACAACTTCGATGACTATGAGAAGCACTATACGGTGATGAACTACCAGGAGCAGGCGCAGCTGCATCACATTCAATGTGATGACTTCCTGGAGCTCTGGCAGCAGCAGTATCCCAAACACGACTGGTCCATTGTGGAGCAGCAAATCTGTGGCATGTTGTACGAGGTGCTGCAATGCGCCAGTCAAGCACCGCCGCCCTGTGGCTTAGCGCCTTGCGCCCAGTCCCGCGCGCTCTACGCAGCGGACATTATGCTGGCCTGGACAGGCAACGGCGCTGAGCAAGGAGCTATGCAGCCAAAGCTGCTAGAGATCAATTGGACGCCCGATTGCAAACGCGCATGCGATTATTATCCCGACTTTTTCAATGATATATTCAAGCTGCTGTTTCTCGATGAACAGAACAGCGAGACCTTTAGGCTGCTTACAGCAAATGGCATTTAAATAAGACATTTTCTCTTGATAAGAACTCCATCGATTGGAATAGAAGAATGTTAAATCATATATATATATATATATATTGAATTTTCTGTAATTAAACAAGGCTTGTTGTCATTTAAAAGGGTATTTCCTGAATGTAATCTAATGTTGACAGTTGTCAGAAAATATTGCACGTAAGTATTAGACAAGTTCTAAGTTTATAAACCCCAGATTGACCTTCTTGATAATGGAATTTGTTGGAAAAGTTGTCAATCAACACTAAAAATAATCATAATATTTTTGAGCTCATATTAATCATTCTGTTCAATTATAAAACTTTGTTTCTTTTACTTAACAATTAAAAAGTGTATTTTATTTGTTTGATAGTATTTTAAAGTAATTTATAAACTACATATACAACTAAGTTAGCGCGCATTTGTACAATATACAAAGTATATTCGTTAGTATATATATATAAACATATATATATATATCCTCTATATGTAATTGGGAACTATTCATGTACATACATATTCATTTTAACTAGGTGTGTGTGTAGGGGCGCCAATTATAATATATATTTAGGTTCTCTATAACTCTATCATAGCTTGATAAGAAAAGAAAATGTATAGCTGATTGTGTTTAGAGATGTTGTGTAGATGTAAAAAGTGAGCTTAAATTGTAATGTAAAAATGTTTTACAATTCCTAATTGTAATGGCACTTGAAATGAAAATGATAATGAAAGCCTGGCTGCGCCAAAAGGCAGACAGTTGAAGGCGTTTTGTCATAACTTATACAGATGATACTACTTCTAGTCAAAAGGTTCGATTTACATTTTAAGGCAATTTCAAAGGCACAAAACTAAATCTGAGTAATGCAGTTACAAACTAATGAAAAGAAGAGAGAGAAACAAAAAATATATATAAGTTCAATGCATATGAAACTTAGCTGCTAGCAAAATGAACCTCAACTAATGTCGCCTTATGCTATAGTTAATATTAACTTAGCTGCCTAAAACTTACAAAAGCTACTAAACGCAAACTTCATCGAAGTCTAAACGGATTTTCTCATCAGAGGAAGCTAATTTATGTATAGTCTTTTTAATGCGCAGCACTGGCAGACGCACATTCGGATTCTGATGCCAGCACTCCTTCATTAGCTTGGACATGCCAGCCAGTAGCTGTAAGTGAGAATAGAATTTAGTGTCGAGCTGAGGGATTGTAGTCTATCATTTACTTACCGAATCTGAGCTCCAGCGATTGGGTATCGATGGTCGATAGTTGTCAATGCAGACCACTTTGCGCATATCCTCAAAGCTGGGATCCATGGGCACCACATCATAGAAGGGCACCTTGTATTCCTCGGCAATTCCGCACGATATTGTGCGACGACACACCTCCCACAGCACCAGGCCAAAGGCGTAGATATCAGTGCGGCGCAAGGCCTCAAAGCACTCCATGTCAATGCTAGAAAGTAGAAGTGATAAATGTTAAATCCTGCGTCCAATTATCCTTAAAGTGAGCGCACTTACCTCTCATCCAAGACCTCGGGTGCCATATAACGCTTGGTGCCCACTTTCGGATTGTTGCCCAAATCGAGACGACCCGTAACATGCGAGTGTGTAACGGCCAAGCCAAAATCGGCTATCACACAGGTGCCATTCGATGTAACCAATATATTCTTGGACTTCAAATCCCGATGCGCCATTGCAGGCTTGCCTTCAGTGCCAAAGATCTCAGTGTGCAGGTGAACCAGTCCATTGGCAATCGACAAACAAATCCAAATCATATCATTGTGACTGAGGGCATTGCGATTCAGATGATCAAAGAGCGATCCCAGCGGATAATAGTGCGTCATTAGCCACAACTGCGTGCACGAGTTGCGAGAGGTCATGTCGGAGCCAATGAAACCAAGTATGTTCTCATGACGCAGCAGCACAGTGCTAAAAATGGACAAGAATATAAGCTATGAAAGTTCAGGTCTTATTATTGAAATGTCACCTGTAGATTTCCGTTTCGCGCTTCCACGACTCCTCGTCGCGACTGAAGAATATTTTAACAGCAATGCTCTCGCCATGCCAGTGACCGCGCCACACCTCTCCATATTTGCCACGGCCAATGCACTCGATCAGGGTCACCTGCTTGGCCAGCGTGCGCTGCACCAGCAGCGGCAAGCCGCTCCCCGAACCGGAAGTAACCGAATGCTGTAGGTATTCGCGCAAGGTGCTATCCCCGGCGCTGGTAGCACGGAGCAGCTCATCGTTAACCAAATATGATTCGGGATCCTGTTTAATGCGCGTTGCCGCCAGACGCTTGCGATGGCTGCGACGCATAAAGAATACAGCGACGGCGCCCATCAGGGTTATGACGAGAAAGGGGCCCAATATGGCGGCGGCCATTTTGCTTATGTTGCTGCTGTCGGCGGTGATGACCGTGGCCACCTCGCCGCCATTGACAAAGGGTGGCAGCTCGGGGAATTCGCCGCCATTGCAAAAATCGCTGGCACAACAGGAAACATTTATGAATTTCGCCGTATTGCGTTTAGTGGGTCCATTGAGCTTATTGAGCGAATTCTGATTGCAAATCAGTTGCAATTGATCCGGCGATGTGGTGCAACCGCGCGAGACTTGCTCCTGGCCAACGGCATCGCGTGTGCGAGATTTCCAGCACTGCAAACGAAATTGAAAATTTATTTTTAAATAATTTATAATCAACTTCGGAATCGATATGCTCACCTGTATGGCATTCTGGCACGTATGGGCGTGTTCATTGGGATCGAGACAGGGCGGCTCACACGCGAAACACTTGAATCTGTGCATGTAAGAAGGTTTAATTAGAATATATGCTAACTTTGTATATTAAATAGCTAATTCTAATGAGTACAGGCAGGCAAATGCTCAAGGTTTTACCTTCTTTTCATGCGTCGCTTACTCTTAACATGTCTCCTAATTGGAAATGCAGCGTGTGTGAAAGGGTGAAAGGGGGCAAGTAGTGGTAAACAGTTTGGGGTTAGGGTTAGGGCAATTAGCTATAATATTTATGGCTTAACATGATTCTTTTGATTGATCAAAATAAAAATGATTGCTAGAGGAGTTTACAATAAAAAAGTTGTTTCGAAAACATTAGAAAACAGAAAATTGCAATGCTATTTGTTGATTTTCTAAGAAAGCTTAATAAAATTGCAATTAAAATATAATATTTGATACAAATTATAACGGAAAACAATAATAAACTTGCTTACTATTTTAAAATGATTATAATGGATTGACGATTCCAGGACGTGAAGTATATATAAAATGGAATAGTTCAGTAAATTACCTGGGATGTGTAAGCACAGAGTTTTGTGGTACTGCTGGAAAGACCTTTCCATTGATGTGAGGCGGTATTTCCATGTCTATTTCCTGTTGATCATCCAGCAAAAGTCCACTTATTTCAGCTGCAGGAACAACAAGAAAATAATAGTTACACACACATGCAAATAAGCTAGAAATACTCAACACACACACACGAGCATTTGTGTATCCACAAATAATACTCATGCGTGTGTGTGTGTGTGTGTGTGTACTGATTATTAAATGCACTTTTATGCTTCACTCGCCCACATAAGCATTGCAATGCGTTTATATAACGCATAGTATTGAATTTGCGTATTGTTTTCATTCCATTTAATGCACTCAACAGCAGTTTTGTCACACATTTGGCATTGTATACGGCGCAATTGGCCAGAACAGAAGCATATGAAAACAAATTGTGGCCCAAACACACACAAACAAATAAGCAGCAAACACAAGCATCGCCTTTTTTCAGCGTCATTTGCCGATATGGCAGCTATACAAATGTTTTCAAATATACACACACATCATGCACATGTGTTGTATTGCACTTTTAAAACAGTTTTAACACACCTTTTGCATTTTTATATAGAAAAAATGACAACAGAAAAACTAAAAATAAATTAGACTCCATTGCAGAGTTGTATCGAATCGTTCGGATAGGTTCGATTGAACGACTCATTAAACTGAACGAACGAACCATATTCCAGCCTGTAGTTCAGAAGAACTTAATATGTAGTTCGTTCGTCTACACAAACAATACCAATTGGGGCATTCCGCACTTTTATTTTGCAGAATCTATCGATAATCAGCTGTTCAAAATACATGCGAAATGACTGTAGACACATTTCCGAGCACCGGAACACATTAAGAAATCGATAATTTTATTTTTAATTTTAGCAAGCCCCCACGTGATAAAATTTTAGACATTTCTTAATATATAAATTTTTTTGAATGTTGAAACCACGGCACACAATATATCGATAGTTGACTGAAAATACTAAAATGCCCACCGCTGGTTGGAGTTGACTATTTAAGGCACTTACCGTCGCTGCGTTTAGGTCACACTGAGCCGGTCCCACAGCTTGCCTGGAAAAAATTGATCAGCTGAAAAGTTTCTAGATTTTCTGAATAAAAAAGTCAGTTTTATCAGAAAAAAAAAATTACAACTAAAAACAGAACTTGGTGCATTTAATGACACTCAAGTGTACAAACGTATGTATATTTTTATATATGTATATATTTCTGGTAAGTGTGAACTGTGTGTGCATGTGCATGTGTGTGTATGAAGACTTGAAAATGCAGTCAGCAAAGAGGCTGGTTCTATTGTTGTTCTAATGGAGGCTGTTGTGGGGAAACCTGACTGGTCATTGACTTTCCTCATTATGTTCAAGTTCACGTATATTTACAAGGCGGGCACCTCTGCAATTTTCTGTAACTCGAAGTGGGCGTGTGCTAGGAGTCTGCTCGATTTATACCGACCGGTTTGAAAATCAATCGAATTTTCCAGGGCACGGATCAATATTGATCAAACACCGCATATTAACACACACATATACACGTGTGCTTTCCTTGGTCACGTAACTGTAATAATTTTCCCACATTTTCATTTGCGCGTGTACACACTAACACACACACACATCACCAGGGCGCCTTAAAATGTATGTTTGCTTGTTCCTGTATTTTTCGCCTTCTTAACTTATCGTCCTGGTTCTATGTACACATTTCGTGTGTATGTATGCATGTTGTTTTGACAGCCCATCTTGTCCGGGCTGCGCAATACATGCACAAATTACATACATACATATGTACATACACACAAACAGATATACATACATATGTATGTAGAGGCTCGCTAATAAACAACAACAACAGCAGACACAAACAATTGAGGGCAAGTGGTTGGTTAGTTGCTTTTGCTTATCAAGCACCGCTGCCCCTCTTCTCAGCACTCTTCTTCCTAACAACAGAATACGACCTCCTCCGCTTCCACATCATTTGCCGGCGTTTTTCATGCTCATTCGTTTAAATTCACTCGCGTCGCAAACACGAAGCAACGGCCAAAACAAAACACCAAACTACGCAGTACGTTTGTTATTCCGTTTTAGCTTAATAATAATAACAACAACAAAAACGCATGGTCTCACGGCGTGTTCTTTTCTGTCTGTCTGTCCTTCCACCCCCACCCTGCTCGTATTTGTGTTCTTACATAATCTTTGTAATTATAAATTTCGCTATTGAGTTGCCAAAATATAAATAAAGCTGTAGAATTCTACCGGCAAATTGTGCCATGAGGTGTGGAAAATTTGTGAGAGAGCGCGAGTGAGAGAGCGGTGTGCTCACTGCTCTCATTAAAATTTAATTTTATTTATTGTTCTATATAATATACTACATTTTCTGTGTGATTGTGTGGGCGTCTTTTTGTTGATAAGGAGGGATTGCCTTAAACCTACGACAATTATATTGAGCAATAATTTAATCGATTTTCTATCTACGCCTGTGTATGTGTGTGTGTGTGTGGCTTCCATTGGAATATCAATTTTGAGTGTTATTGCATCAGCTGTGAAATGTTCCAAATGTATACCTTTCTCCCTCCCTCTTTTCGTTGCAGAAACTACTAGAACATACAAATCGTGTTTAAATAACAATAACAAGCAAAACTCTAACAGCATTTTAAACGGCAACGTGTTCCTTACTAACTATAAAATTATTAATTAATAATACAAGTGTTTTTAAATTCGCGTATTGAGTGCTTTTTTTCTTCAACCGAGTGTGAGAGTGACAGTGAGAGTGAGAGTTTTAATAGTGAGTGTAAATTTGAGCATTTGAAGCAATGTCCGCTCACACACGTAATAAACTCTTTACGCGCAATAATGATAAGGAAAAGGTCGACATAACCAAGGACGAATTTGAGCGTATACGTCAAGCACTCAATAACGAAGAGTTTCGTAAACTGTTCTTCGATTACGTTGACGAAGTACAAGATCCAGAGAATCGTAAACTCTACGAAGAGGAGATCAAGCAGCTGGAGAAGGAGCGCGGTGTGGAATGCACCTTTATACATCCCACCCCGGGTTTTGTCGTTAAGACGGCAATTGACGGGGAGCTGAAATGTTTCATTAACATTGCAAGCAGTCCTGAAGTGGAGCGACCCAAGAATGAGGTTTCCGTTAACTCTCAGACGGGAGAGAAGGGTCTGAGTTGGTCCATTCCCATGGCTCAGACGCCGCCGCGTGTTGATTTTGATGCAAAGAATAAGGAATGCAAAGTCTTTGATGTTGTCTTTCATCCGGATGCACTGCATCTGGGTAAGCGGAATGAGCGTTTCCGCAAATGCCTTATTGATACCGCTTTGGATGGCGTGGAGCGCGAGTATCATGTGAATTTGGATCGTGCCAATCTGAAGTTTCCCAAACTCGACTACAAGGGCACCGCACGCCCGACTGTGATACGTAAGTTGGCCAAGAATCCCACGGCCGAGGAGAAGGAGCCGCATCCACTGGAGCACATGTATCCAAAGAAACCCGAGGCAGACGCCGGCCAGCCCAAGGTGCTGCCCCTCAAGACAGTACTGACGCCCGCGCCCACATTTGCGGTGCCCAAGTACAGCATCAAGCATAGCCATGATCTTGACATGGCCGAGTATACTGATGAGCTGGACGCCAAGCTGCAGGTGACTGTGCCGCGTGCTCTCATCCTTGAAATCGAATTGCCGCTGCTCAGCTCCACGGCTGACTGTCAGCTGGATGTGACGGAGAAGTCGGTCTATCTGCTCAGTGAGCGTCAGGGTGCCAAATATCGTCTCAAGCTGGACCTGCCCTACACGGTTGATGATAAGGCGGGCAACGCTCGCTTCGATACCGAACGCAGGCGTCTCTGCATCACGTTGCCCGTGGTGCGTTCCTCAGCTCATCAACAGCGCCAAATGCACGACACCGTGCGTCTGCTCAGCCGCGAGGATAGCGGCGTCGAGCTCAACTCTAACAACGAATCTCCTGCCGAGGAAGAAACTGAAACCGAAGCTGAAGCCGAAGCAGAAGTCGTCAATACCATCCTTGAGTTGACGGAACAGAGCCAAACAGGCGACTCCAATGCATGTAAGTAGTATGTTCTCACGGAAATCTATTGAGGTTCTTAGCTCGCAAAATCAATTGAAAACGGACGTATCCGACAGCAGAATACTCTGTTCCCAGAGCGGTATAATTTGATTATTTGTGGGTTCGGAAAAGAGACGAAAAATAAAACATTAGTCTGTATGTAAAATTTAAGAACTCTACCTGTACAGATGTGGGAGATGTAGATTTAGCTCATTTGTGGGGCAGGAGTTGGGGGAGTCAAATAATTTTGGATGCAGATTTGTCCAGGGGATTAAAATTAGTCTGTATATCAAATTTGATGACTCTAGCTATGAAACTGTAGAAGATATCTATACCCCAATGGGCATTTGTCGATTTGCGGGGGAGGGGTGGGAGTGGCAAACATTTGTTGATGCAGATCTGTCAGGAATCGCAACATTAGTCTATATGCAGAAATTTGGTAACTATAGCTTTGAAAATGTGGAAGATACAGGTTTTCGGAACAGTGGTGGGAAGGGGTGCGGGCGATCTTGACACTATAAACTGAGAGTACACACCAACCCGTGTATCAAGTTTGGTTGCTCTAGCTGTAAGGATGTGGGTTAAAAATTGGTTTCATACGGACAGACGGATACTTCAGCAATCCAATATACTCTTTTGGCCTTCGGGAACAGAGTATAATAATGTCGAGGTCACAGTACAACCTTACTCATTCTATAATTCTCCCTCAGTCCCACCCACAGTTGTTTTAACGCCCCGAACGTTCCTAAAGTGCAACCTGCACTATCAGCTGCCCGCCAACTTTGACTGTAATATCCTGGACAATGTGATGGCCTTTGTCCTGCGCGTGCGCAACGTTCAGCCGGATTCAATAGAGACGCTGCAGCAGCCACGCAGCGTGCACGTGCAGTTTGCCTCGATGGGGAGTGGGTATTATCCCACGCACTATGCGTTCCTAGTGCAGCTGCCGGATGAAATGGAGCCCCATCTGCATATCGAGCATATCGAGGTGGATGCCTCCGATGACAATGTGGTATTGAGGCTGTATATTAATGAGCGCTGCGAGTCGATGCTAAGCTATCTGGCTGGACCCGATAGCAATGATCTCAATCAGTACGCAGTGTTTGGCAACTACAACAGCAATGATAACGATGATGATGATGAGAATGAGAATGTGAGCCTGAAGGAGTCTGAAAAGCCGCTGCAAATCAGCATTGAACGCAATGAGCACGCACTGGAGGTGACCATAGTTCCACAAAACAATAATGAGAATGAGAATCAAGAGCAAGAGCAACAGCAACAGCAGAAGAAGCTAAACAAGAAGCAGCGTAAGCGTAACAATCGTTCGCTTTCCGAGTCCGCCTGTGAGGATCTAAAGGCGGAACAGTATCATCAGGAGCAGCAGCTGGTGGAGCTGGAGCTGAAGCAGCAGCCCCAGACCCAGTCCCAAGATGCCGCCCCTGTGCGTCTGGAGAGCGCTACACAGCCAATGGCAACGCTGAAGTTGCCACAGCGCAAGCAGCGCAGCTATTCCGAGTGCAACGACAGCAGCAGCAACAGTGTTCAACGTGGCATCCTAAAGCGTAACAGTCGCTATGGACCACGCCCCTCCATATCGGACAGCAACTCATCCATTGATGATTGCTCCTCATCCTATTCGTGCTCGGTGGATGCAGCTGGCGCAGGTTTCTCACAATCATTTGGCGGCATACCCGAGGAGCGGGGCGACGATGCGGGTCTCTCGGAGAGCTGCAAGAAGACTGTTAGATTTAATGATCATATTATGAAGCAAGTGTTCAGGTGCGTCTTAAAATAGCCCGCCTTTTCCAATTGAAGGCAATTTCATAATTGAGCGTCTATCTAACTTATCATATTTTATTTTTAGACTCGACTCGAGCATTCTGGGACAGCGTAAGAAGAATCAGAAGCGTCGCGATTGCAAATTGCGCGCTCAACAACGTCGCCTCAGCGAGGGCGATTCCGCCGATTACGAGGAGCCGGATCACACCGCCGGACAGCAGTCCGCCCACAAGGTAATCTTGTGATTTGCTGCGACATATTTGCTCATCTCGTCAGCTTGTTAATTTGCTGCTTTGTACGCAAAAGTTAGTTAATTGAATTAGTGTTAGACGGCGAATTCTTAGGGTAGACGTAAATAAATATTGATTATCTAGCCAAAGTGTAAAAATTCTATTGTATTCCATTGGCTAATTTGTCTAGAAGTCTCTCAGTTAAACAGAGCAAGCTATTGCGAATTAGCCTTAAGTAAATCCAGCAATTGTACCACATTTTTCCGGTTTGTACTGTGGAAATTGCGATTTAACTTAAGTCAGCATTTAGTTATTATTATATGAAGGTCAGCTGTAAAGTTTTATGAGCTCATCCCATTATTAGTCTAAGATGTGTTAAAAATTTCCGTAAAATTTCCATTTTTGTATAACGGCGCAATATTTGAATTGAAATGTTGGTAAAAGCGCTCCACATTTGTTATACCCTAGCAGAGGGTATTATAATTTTGTCTCGAAATGTGTAATGCACAGAAGGAGACGTTTCCGAACCAACAAAGTATATATATTCTGAATCAGCATGAATAGCCGAGTCGATATAGCGATGTCCGTCTGTTTCTATGCGAACTAGTATCTCAGTGTAAAGCTATCGTCATGAAACTTGGCGCAGACCCTTCTTTTTGCTGCAGGCAGTACATATGTCGGAGCCGGCCGGATCGGACCACTATAACATATAGCTGTCATAGGAATGATTGGCCGACAACTATGTTTTTGTATGAAAAACTATTTTGTATATTAATGTATCCGCACCAAACTTTCCCTAACCGAGTCTCTAAAGAGTTTATACAATCTGACAAAATTTGGTCAAAATCGGATCATTGCTATATCAAACTTTTTGTTTATACAAATATTTCATCCAAACTAAGTGAGAGTTTTATAATACTTCAATTAGTTTCTTATAATTTCATAATTGCAATCAGACAAAAATTAAGAGTTGTATAAAAATGAATTCCTGCCAGGATATATAGCTTCGGCACTCCAAAGATAGCCGTACATTCTTTCAAATTTCAAATGGACCTGTTGATGACAGTAATTAGTTCAAGCCGGGATCGGACAGCAAGTGGGTCAGAGGTTAAGCCATCCGCCTTACAGACGGGAGAACTCTGGTTTCGAATCTAGCCGACTACCACTCATATACGGAGAAGTTTGGACAAGAATTCTAACAATAAGGTCACCGGTAAGGATGCTTGGCAGCATCCGAAATAGCGCTATATGACCAGCCAATACTTTTCATATCAATCTTTCTAATTCACCCCGAATTGTTGAGTCAAGCCTGTTGAAAATTTCATTGGTAAATATTTATATAAATTCAATATCAATTGTTATCTTATCTGGGAACAATGAAGTTCTGGGTTAGAATCCCAAACTAGGTCATGAGTCCTCTGTTGTCTTATCTATAGTTAACTTGAAGACGATGGCGTTGAAAGAGAGCATCCAGAAGATAACTAGAAGAAACCTAGATCCCTATATATTACATTTAATTATTATAATTTCTAATTGTTTCTGTTTCCCTTTACAGAACGCTGCACAGTATTACAAGCAGCATAACAATCGCCATAGCAAGGACAACAAGAAGCACTCGCTCCACGATAGCGGCCTGGACATGACTGTTGGTAACGCTAATAACAACAACAACAACAACAGCAGCAATATCAACAACAACAATTACAACAACGAAGATGATATTAAGAGAATCGATGCTGATGCAAAGAATTCCATGATTTTTGACATGGATGATCGATGATATGTAAAAATTCATAGATGTAAACACGCAAGTTTTCGAGGCATGTTTTCAATTTTTGAAACTACTTTTTATTAAACAATATATATATTATTTTTTTTGTGAACACAAAGTTTATACTGTAATTGTAAACGTTGTTTATAAGCAAAGATGCGCTCAATTGAATAACCATAATACAATTGCAAATTGTTTTAGGTGCAAAAATAAATGAATCAGGGCAAGAACAAGAATCAGGGCAACAACAAGAATCAAAAGAACAAAATTTCATATACCTATGTACATGGTTATATACATACATACATACATACATAAATGTTATCTAATTTGGTTAAAAACACATTGGAAATTGTTAATGCAGCGTTTGTAATTATATTTTAGATTGTACAACTCTCGCCTACCATTTGAATACTATTGCAAATACTATATACACGACTCACACACACACACCACACCCACATACCTAAATGTAATGAAATATAATATAATGCAAAATCAATTTTTGAAGAATTTCAAACTACAATATCAATAGTTAACAATGCATATTATAATATGTAGTATTATACACTCAAACAAACAAAAAACAAAACAAAACAAGCTATTTAAGCTTTTTACATGAACTGCGGATATTGAATGTACGTGTACATTAAGTATATTTTAACTTTTATAGTCAGCCAAAAGTTAAATACACTCTATACCTATATACAAATAATCCCAATGAATCTACTCAAAAGCGCTCCTCGAGCTGTTTGCGTATATAGGGAATTTGCAGTAGATCACGTCGCTTGACCTCCAGTACGTAGCGCACCGGGCAGTCGAGGGAATCGCATTGGAGCTCACCCAGGCGACCGCAGCAGGCCTGGCATATCTGCTGGGTGAGTCTATGGCCACGTTCCAGCTGTGCCAGCTTTGCGTGGAGCGTGACAACGCATTTGGCGGCATTGCTGGAGCAATCCTGACAGATGCCCGCCTTGGTCTGGCGTCCACACTCGATGATGCAGTTCGTGTTGGAGAAATACTGTGAAATGGTGGACTTGACGCTGCCACGATTCATCAGCTCGCCGGCCGTTGACAGCGCCGGTGTCATCAGCAACTTCCTCGGCAAATTGCTGAACCTGCGAAGCACACAACATTTCAAGGATTTCCTTAGAGAATTGGTGTATTCATTTGCCTACCAGTCATTCACATCAGCTCCAATGAGCAGCAAACAGCGGTTCAGTGGGGGAATAATCGCCTTGGTTATGTAGTATATGGCATTGATCTTGTAGCCGTCATTGGCCAGCAGCTCGTGGGGACTGCGCACCAAACGTATCAAGGGCACGCCAGGCGGTCCATTGATTATGCAAAAGGGCACCCGTTCTCCGCGACGGGGCACATGTCGGGGATCCTTCTGCATCCATTTGCTGTCGATAGATATTTTAATTGCTTGGTTAGTTCTCGATATAAGTGCTAGTCATACTCCTAACTTCTAGGAAGATTAAACTAGTAGTCGAGCTGGAACTCACCGTGTCATCTCCAGTGCCGGCACACAGGCTGTGGGCTTGTAGCCGTTGAGGCCCCGGAATTCCTTGGCGAATATCAGATCCTGTAGATTGGCGCGTCCAGAGAGCAGCTTGGTGAACTGCCGGCACACATATTGCTTGATTTGGCTAACGTCCGCCGTTTCGAAGAGCAGACGGAGCACCTTTTCGAGCATTTTGGCCACCGCCGGGCAGCCGTCGCGTCGCACCGTCTCAATGCCCTTGGCCTCGTAGACGGGCTGCTCTTGGTCGGGCGTCTCGTACATGTAGCCGACGTAGCGTTTCTTGGTTTGCAGCAGGCACGGCTGATACACCTTCTCCAGCTTCAGTTTGACCGGATGTGGATTCATTTCGGTTACAGCCTCTGCGATTTCGGCACCTATGCGAAATGCTTCCGCACGACTGCGTCCGGGCACCAGGACAAACATGGAATCCGTGTCGCCATAGACGACGCGCACCTTCCACTGTTCGTTCGTTTCCACCAGCTTGATGGCACGCTCCAGCGTCTCGCGGCCTTTGGACACCACCGAGTCACCCACTTCCACGGCGGGCATACGGCCACTAAAGTTGGCCGCCGTATAGCCATAGGTCACATTGGCCATTAGCTTCAGGCCCAGCTGACGCGAGTGGAGCACACGCTGCAGGGCGGAGCTGTCGCGGTGCAGCTTCATCGACTGCTTTACCATTTGGCGCGTGTCCAGAATTTCGCTCAGCATGCGCGGCAGTATGCCCTCGCGCAGCTGCCGCTTGACAAAGACAACGCCACAGGGCGATATTGTGACCAGGTCGCGTTCCAGCAGCTGCTGCAGCAGCTGTCGTGAGACTCGCAACTGGGATGCGCCAAACTCGAAGGTGGTGCTGCTGCCCAGATGCTCCACGCGGCCCAGGCACGTGGAGAAGCAGTAGTTATAGGCTATAATCATGCTGGGGTACAGGCTCTGAAAGTCGAGCACGATCAGCGGATCGGCATAGAAACGTGATTCCGGCTCCATGATCAGCGCCAGATATTCAGGTGCTCGCATGTGAGCGCGCTGTTGTACGCTCGGCGATAGGGGCACCAGATTCTTGGGCTTGGCAATGCTGTGGATGAGAATAGAAGCCAATTACAATAAAGTGACATATCAAGAGATAAATAGATCCCACTCACCGCAGCATCATGCTCTCCACACGAAACTGCGAGCCTCGCGAGAGAACCTCATAGAATTGTATGCCAATCAGTTTGGCCATCTCACTGGTGCGTCCCAGCAGATCCAGTTGATCGAGCAGGGCCAAAGTGCCGCGTACACGTTCCAGATAGTACTCCAGTACGATCCAGCGTGTGCAGGGCGAGGCGAACCAATCGGTTAACGTGCGGGCGCTGTGCCAGGGACAGCGTTTGTGCAGAATGTGATACATGACATTCTCAAAGGTGTATGAGGTGAGCGCAATCTCGGAGCGCATGAGACGCCAGACGTCGAGCAATATGCGGCCGCAGAGCTTCGTTTCCACATCCAGATCGGTGAACTGTTCGCGATCCTCATCGACAAAGTCGCGAACCTTCTGGGAGGGCACACGCGACAGCAGCGGCGCAATGTTGAAGCACAAATGCTTGGCGCGATCAATGACATAGCCCCAGGAGCTCATTTCGAGCTCATAGCCCGCATAGATGTCCGCATCCCAACGCGTGCAGAGTGCTAGCAATGCCTCAAAAGCCTCCGCCTCGCTCTGCACCACCTGCAGCTCAATGTCCGCATCCAGGCCGTGGTGTCGTCCCTCACTGACCAAATCGGCTGCATCGCTGACTATAATATAGCCACAGGCCTTGCTGGGCAGCGACTTCTCGGCTGTGGCAGCCTCAACAGGCGGCAAGCTGTGCTCGATGGCATAGAACAGGCAGCGTATCTCATCGTGCATCGGATCCGGCTGCAGTTCCCCGCGCGTGGGCACAAACAGCTCCAGTGTCATGGTGGTCAAATAGTTACACTCAATATCCGCCTTGGCTTGCTGCAGATTCTCCAGATTAACCTTAAACCCAAAGGTGTTGTCCAGCGTAGCATGGCTGAGTCCAAAGCTAAGCTCGTGACTGTTGCGCCCGCTGCTGACGCTCTCCAGCTGTCGCACAAATGAGCTACGCTCCAAGGCATCCAAGGCGGCGCTGCTGGCGACACTTTGTTCGCTGGACTGGCTGCTGCCTGGTGGCTCATCTTGAGCCGCCTCAAACTGCAGTTTTGTGGCGCGCCTCGAGCGTACCTTGCTGCTCAGCGGTGTGCCTTTGGCTAGCTTCTTCTCAGCTGCAGTGAGCTGTGGCGTTGCTGGTGTCATGGACATGGGCGTTAAGGTTAAACCGCTGCAGTTTAGTTCTGCCTCATCGCCACTTCCAGCTCCAGCTGCATCGTCATCGTTTAGCATCATTGTTATCTTTTGACGCCTTATTTTAATGGGACTATCTATGTCCTGGCCCTGTGGGCACTCCTCTACTCCCTGTCTCTGCTTGATCAGCTCTCTGGCTTTCAGCCAAATCTTGGCATCCTGCCTGCTCGGTGGATTCAGTGCTGGCTCCATGACCATGCGCTGCTCGCTGCTGAAGTACTCCCGAATTTGTTGCTCGTTGCGATAGCGTTGCAACATGGCTGGTCCGCCAATGCCAACTAGCTGCCTGCGACGCCAGGCCGCTAGACCTCTCTTGGTGTCCAGGATGCTGCTTTGAAAAGGCTCAAGATCGTTGAGCTTGTTGCCCGGTATGCGCAGCACTAGGAAACCCACTTCCGTCATTTTGCTAACATCCGCAGGATTGCTATAAAAGGGCTCCTGGAAAACATGCTCAGGTATATCCAGTTTTCGACAGGCATGCAGCACCTCTTCGTAGTTGGGTGGCAGCTCAAGCGGTGCTATTACAAACGAATTGGGATCAGCGGAACTGCTCGAATTGCCACTCTGCTGGGGCACAACTTTCGGCTGTGCGGAGGACTGTGGACTGGAACAATCATCGCTGAACACGGATGGACTATTAATAATCAACGAATGTTCATAGAAACTCTTCATTAGATCGGGTGTATGGCTTTCACTGCTCTGTGGACTGCATTGTGGGGTGTTAATTACATCAATTGCAGATTCTTCTTGTGCGTCCTTTACTTCATCGACAAGTTCTATTGCTGGCATTACACTTGCTGGCGTTTCACTTCCTGCGGTTTGACTTGCTGTCGTTGGACTCGCTGGGGCTTGATCGAATCGATTTGCTGGGACTGGATTGAATGGACTTGCTGAGGCTCGACCCAATGGACTTGAATGGGCTCGACCTAATGGACTTCCTGAGGTTTGCATCATGGGTTTATTCGCCGGCTTTGGACTCTCTTTGTTTCGACTTAATGCCCTCGCTGAGCTTGATCTTATGGGACTCGCTGAAGTTTGACCCAAAGGACTAGCTGCTGGTTTATTTTCTGCCATTGGACTCGCCAGTTTCTTGGCCGTTGGCGTAGCGCTCTTTGCCAGCAAAGAATCACGAAAGCTGCGTCGCAAGCGTCTCAAATTTGGCGTTCTACGCAGCTTAACCACTGACCTATCGCTCTCGGTATCAGATACAATAGCTTCATCATCGCTAACTGCAGCTGGCGAACTCGTTGCCTGGTTAAGCGTTTCCAAGCTGGGTGCTGCTTCAGTTTCAGCTTGCTGCACTGCATTCTGTTTTTCGCTATTACGTGCACTGCGACGCGGCTTCTTGGGCTCCACTGAAGTTTCACCCAAGGGTGCTGTAGTTGTTGCTGCCTCAAACACATCGGAAATTCGAGCATTCTTCTGACGCGGCGTCAATGAGCAAATGATGTGCGTTTTGTCTAAATCTCGCGTACGACTTCGCGTACTACGCCGTACTGGAGTACTGAAAGGGAGTAAGCTTAACTAAATGATACAATTTTATGTTTAAATAAACCTACGACTCAATCTGCAGGGGTACGCTGTTGAAGTCTGGAGTGGTCGTCGGGGTGGATATGCTTTTTCGCCGCAGCTCCGTCATGGCCAGCTTCTTGCGCAGCGTAAGCACTGGTCTGTTAAAGAAAAGCACAGTATAGTCGGTAAAACTGAGGAAGATACTACAGTAAATACTTCTTAACGGCCGATTCAAGAGGTTGGCTGAGCCTGCTGCTCGCTGGCAGTTCAACTACTTCGTCTGTATGCTCTGGAATTAAAAAAAGAACCTGAGAGTTGGAGTGTTACTCCTTGGGCTGCTACACTTACTCTGCGCGGACTTGCTAACAATCATAAGCGGCAGCGGTGCATATTTTTTGGCTGCACTGGACTTGGGCGTGCGTGGCTGTTGCATGCTGATGCGACTTTTGGGCGTGGTGGGCGTGCGCGGTGGACTTCGTTGTTGTTTAGCCTTCCTTTTGGTGGGTGTGCGCTGTAGCTGATCATCGGCGCCATCAACTTGTGGCATTTTCAATTGCTGGCTGGGCGTCGGCTTGGGCTGACTCTGGCTGAGCTTAAGCAACAGCTCATCAATGTCATCCAGCGCAACGGAGAAGTCATGCATGTGGCTAGCAGCGGTGTCTTCATCCGAGTTTTCCTCCTCGTCATCCGAAAGTGGCTGCTGCGCGGCAGCGGCTGCCGTCTGCTTGTCCAGCAGCTCAGGCGTTAATTCAACTGCAAGTAAGCATCATTTGTATAATTTGTTAACAAAAAACAACAATTAAACTACGCCTTACAGTTCTTGTGCTGCTGGGACAGTGGCGCCAGCGTACTGTCCAAATCGATATGCGATTCATTTGCACTTTGCTCCTCCAGCTGCTGTAGCACTTCGAGCAGTTCCAAGTCCTCCTCACGCACTGTTTCAAAACAGATGAGTAACTATATCAAATTATGCAATTACAACTAAGCTCACAGGTGGCATCATGTGGCACAGGACCCTGTGTCTCCACAAGCTGCTCATCGACAAGCGTATCATCCAAATAGGCAGCCTCAACGTTGTCTGCATCCTGCCCAACGCTTTGCAGGCTGCTGCTGCCGGACAAATGATTTTGTATGAACGAAGCGTTAATCAGTTGCTGCTGTGCCTCTTGTGTGCATTCCTCTGGATAAACTAGGTTTACCAGCAGCTTCTGCAGATTGAAGGTGCGCCGCTGCTCCTTGGCGCTTGTCTGCAGCGTTACATTGCCACTGCTGATGTGTGTCTGATCCACTAGAGTTTGATCCGTGCTCAAGGTTTGCTCCAGAGACAACAGCTTGCTCTCCAGCGCTGCACGATAGAAGTTATCGCTTTCGGCTATTTGGACATTGGGGCGCTCCTGTGTGGGTGGCACTTGCAGCACGGGCAGCTGGGGAATGTTGAGTTGTGTAAATGGTTAAAGGTATTTGGGTTAATCTAAACTATTACCGCATTTAGTTTCTGCTCATCAGCGCCAAAGCTCTGAGCCAGTTTCTGTCGCCGCACGTGCTCATCATGCCAAATGGCCTCAATGCCTGGATTTGTGTGGGTGGAATTGCTTTTGGTGACCAATTGAAACCGATTCAATATAAAACTTGAGCTTATATCAAGCTCCAATGTGCTGCAGGCCATCTTCTTAACAGTAGATATATCCAGCAGTTGTTGTGGCTTCACATTTGCATAGGGCACAACTGAAAGAGATCATTTCTATAGAGCTGAAGCTAATAGATGAATTTCAGCTTACCATCCTCCTCTGTACTGCGCCGAAACTTGACCACCTCGAGCGGCACATGGAGATAGCTCATGCCATATAGATTATAATCGATCATAAACTGTAGTATATAGGGTACATGCGATTCGTGGGGATTGAAATTCTTGGCAAGTATGGCGCCGCTTTGGAGTAGATTAGCAGCGCGTCGCACAAAGCGCGGATTGAACATATATATCTTTAAATACTGGTGCTCGGCACGATGATAGCCATAGAAAGGACTACAGATATGAGTTAGGATTACTAATTATCACGTTAGTTAATACTCCAACTTACATGCCCTTTACTAATTGTATTTTAAACACATGCTGCGCATTGGAACTGCCCTGTCCCAGTGATATATTGATGGCTTTATCCAGATGCATCGCTATTTGCAATATGCCGCGCTCCAAGGATTCAAAGTCCTTTTTATCGTAGGGTATATAAAAGTAGGGAAATACGCCGTGCACATGCATGCAACTCTTTTGACCATTGGCATTGGCGCCAAATATGCGCACAATGGGCACCTTTTCAAGAGAATATTACAAACATTATTATTATAATACAGTATTATCCTGTAAATTGTGTTTACTCACACGTTTGATTTCCTTGCCGCGCAACTCGGAGTAGCACGGATCTAGGCCAAATACTGGCTTTTCCATATAGAAATCGGCAATTACCAGCCGCAAGGAGTAAATGCCATCTATGCTACTCATTTTGTACTCTATTTATTGTCCAGAAGTGTCCAAAATTCATTGAAAACATGCAGTAAATTTATTTGAAATCAACTTGTTTACCTTTTGGCTGATAATTGCCAGGGCTGGGTAAACTCTAAGCGGTAATATTGTGAAATTCGCATATGACTCGTTATAAGTACCGAATAGTGAGTACCAACACTCAAATTGTTGGCGCGCTTTTAAGCGCCATAATTGTAAATTAAAGGTTTTTCTACTCTGTTTCCAAAGAAAACACCACAGCAAACCAATTTAGGTATGCTTGTGTATATAAATCACAGGCAATATAAGTATGCAATGTGCCACGCTCCCGCAAATTACCAAAGAGCTATATTTTCCACAATTTTTGAGCTAGAAATATACTGAAATACTGATAATCTTCTTAAAAGAGACTACAGATTTGTTTCAAAAAAAACTCCAGTCCCCTTCAAATGAACGAGAAGAAATTAACTAGATTTCTTATTTGTTTTAAATATATGCGAGGTATATATTTGCTACTTTTGTTAGTTCTCCAACCTGCTTTATTCCAACTTAAAGTAATCTAAATTTGTGTTTTTTTCAGCGCGTTTGGTAAAAAGATTAGGTCAAACTTTTGGGACCCTCATACTGATTATGTTCACCATTCATTGTTTCCATATTTGGAATTATGTTCCCCATTTATGGAAAACCTGCCCATCCCCACGCTAGCCACGAAAAAACCCCTCGAACGTGATCACCCTTAACAAAGGAATGCAATGCAAATTTACCAACTTGCTGGGAGTCCCATCTTTTATCGCAGACAAAAGCCACCTGGGATGTATAAAAACTAGCTGACACAGCGTGGAACAGTATCAGTATTGAGTAGTATCTGAAACAGACAGAATTACAATGAAGTTCATCCTGTGTCTTAGCGTGCTGGTGCTGCTGGTGTCCTTGGTGGCAGCGCTGCCTGTTCTTGAAGAGCCCCTGGAAGAAAAGGAGAACTCTACTGAACTGCCCCAAACTCCGGATATATGGCCGGAAGAGATAGCTCCTGCTGATGAGCTATATAGCCGCCAAAAGCGCGCCACCTGCGATCTGCTAAGCTATTTCAATGTAAACCACTCGGCCTGTGCGGCCCATTGTCTGGTCATGGGACACAGGGGCGGCCATTGTAACGGTAAAGCTGTTTGCGTCTGCCGCTAGAGTGCGCCACCAAAACCGATCATATAACCAATAAAAATAATATTAAAACTATGTGTTTTTAGTAGTATATGTATATATATATATATGTATGTATATATTTATTTATTGCTTCAACGAGCCGCCTAACTGAGTTCCCTTTAAGTTGTTGTTCTTGTTTTGTTGGTGCAGCTGAGGAAAGAGCATTTTTCGTATCTTTGGCTGACTTTACAAAATTGCATTCGTTATATAAACGTTTTGTTATGAAAAATTGATTAGGATTAGCTAACAAATTGAATGGCGATTGTGCAAAAAATTGCTAATTGTAAAAATTTGTAACATGCGTTATTATTTTGTTAATTCTTTTAACTAGAGTTAGTTTTCTTTTGTTTTCTTTTCTTTTTCAATATAAGTATAAAATTTTTGTTAATCAACCATCATATGTATAATTATTCGATTTTCGTGTATTGATTTATGTAATTACTAAGTTAACTTGATTAGAATTAGTTGTAAGTATTTTGTATGCAATATCCATTATGCATATTAAATATATATATCATATCATATAATTATTATAATTGAAAAATGTTATTATTTTGTTGTTTGTTTGTTTTTAAACAATTTTGTTGAGTTGGCATTAAATATTAGTAAAAAAGATTTAAGAACATAGCACAGTTTTTTTTTGTGTGTATTAAAAGCTCCATAAATTAGAGTTTCTTTAAGAGTATATGAATATATAATATATATATATATATATTGTATATATTATATAAATAGGCTAGCGGAGTTTTTTTCATGCACACTTGTATAGATTTCGTATTCGTTTTTGGCCAAATCACAGGAGAATTTAGAAGTAATTAACAAAATGTAAGTACAAGACATTTAGTATGTAAGTATTTTCAAAAGTCAAGTTTAAAGAGAGTATAAAAACTCATATCATAGCACATTATATAAAAACACACACACACATTCACACTGTTTTCTTTTAATAATTTAATAAGAATTTGTTTTTAAAGCTTATGAACACGCAAAATTTGCATTACTTTTGTGCATTTTCAACTTGGGCCTCGCTTTTGATTAATGTTTAATATAATTACTTATAAGATTGCGTTTAATTGTAATTCAAGTTCAAGTTTGTTGAATATTAAAAAAAAACGCTCAACTTGTTGCTTTATTTGCTTATTCACTTCAATATTTTGTAGTTTTTTGTGGTTTGTTTCAATTCATTATGTGTATATTTGTTGTATAATAAATTATTACTATATATTTAAGAAGTATGTAAGTAGGAGGCGCACTTTTCTCATATTCATCTCTCTCTTTCTCTCTTTACTTTCTCTATATCTCTGCCTATATATATAGTAGAGGATATATATTTGTAAATCATGTTTTACTTTACGACTTAGAGATACAAACTTTATGTTTTTCTTTTAGAAAATTGTGATATATAATTGTAGGAGCATTTAAGCGAGTGATTGAAATTTGAACTCACTAACAGCTGTGTAAATATGTAACTGACTTTCTGACTCTCACAGCTTGATGATAACAATAAACTGTTTTAAAAAGAGCATAATAATAATACAAAACAAATATATAGGGAAGATCAAAACAAAACATATATATATATAAAAAATGAATTAAATAAATAGTAACTAGTGAAAAATATTTGCATATGCATATATAAAAAAGTACACGTTACTCGTAAACCTATGCTGTGTATTCCAACCATCCATCATCTTCATGCACTCTAAACATCCACAACCATCTTCTTGTGTATGTCCGTGTTGCCAACAACCGAACAGAATTCATCAAACGATATCTTGCCATCCTCATCCTTGTCCGCGAAACCGATTGTCTTGTCCACAATTTGTTGCAGTTGCGTGTCTTTCAAATTGTTGCCTACCATCATTTTTAACACCTAAGCAACAAAAGCAATTAGTTATTGTTATATATATAGATATTGATGGCATTTACGCACCTGAAACAGTTCACCATTTGAGATGTAGCCATCGTTGTCCATGTCATAGATGCGAAATGCAAAGCGCAGCTTGGATAACTTATCACCCTTGACGCTGAACTGGGAGACGCCCTGGATGAACTCCTTGAAGTCCACCTCGCCATTGCCATCCGCATCGAATATGTCAATCACACGCTGCACCAAGGGATTCTGTTGCAGTTCCGGCAGCGACATAAACTCATCCACGCTCAGCGCCCCCGAATTGTCCAGATCCAGCTTCCTGAAACGTTTGCCCAGTCGACGTATCTCATCCGCATCGACTGCATTTGACAATTGCAAATAAATAAGAAATACTTGGGTTAGTTTTGTTTTTGGTACAATTTGGTACAAGGTGATTTCATAAGCTAATTATTCGAGTTGCACGTGTGAGTGTGAGTGTGTGAGTGTGCGCCCTCTACTTATGTATACAAAATGTGATCGCTTTTTATTTTTAGACCCAACTAGATGACAAAGAGATTGTATTTTGTATTGATATTCCACACGGTGCATAAGTATGTAGTTCACGATAAAGACTGCAACACTAAAAGCTAATGACACTCGTTAGTTAAGTGATTGAAATTGCTAGAAGCGACGATCAGTATTACCTGTATATATCTTTTCAAAGATAAGTTTATCTATCGATAGAAGCAGTTTTGATCATTTTCTTACGGCTTGTATCAATAGTCATTGAGATATAGAAGCTTTACATATAGAACTAGTTCAATGAACTGAAAGTGAACCACCTAACGAAGAGTTTTCCATAAGGTTTTTTGACAATAGCTTTTTAATCACTCTTAAAAAATCGCTAAACAAATATGAAGCGTGTGTAACTAACATGTTTTATGCTTATTGGACATCTCATAGTGAATAATTACTTAATTATAAATAATAATAATATAATTATTTTTTTATATGTATTTATTTATAATAGTAATCAGCCTTATGAAAGCTATAAATCCATTATTGCTGCTAAGGCTTTCTGTAGTTTTAAACGTATGAATATGGAGAACATTAATAATTATAGGCATTCGTATAATTATAAATACATCTCTAACTATTTGCAATAATTCTTCATTAAGTCTTACTTTTTTAGGGCCTCGCATTTACCTTTTGTATCAAAAAGCTTTAAAAATTGCACATAGAACTAGTTCAATGAACTAGAAAGTAAACCACCTAACGAAAGGTTTTCCTTTAGCTTTTTTGTCAATGCTTTTTAATCAATCTAAAAAAACACTAAACAAATATGAAGCGTTTGTAACTAACATGTTTTATGCCTATTAGACATCTCATAGTGAATAATTACTTAATCATAAATAATAATAATATAATTATAAATACATCTCCAACTATTTGCAATGATTTTGCATTATATCATCTTACATTTTAGGGCCTCGCATTTACTTTTTGAATCATAAAGCTTTTAAGATTGCACATAGAACTAGTTCAATGAACTGAATGTATGCTTTACTGTTCCCTTTAGCGCTGCTGTCATCTTACTCTAATAATACGAAACGTGTATAAATAACAAGTGTCATGCCCGCATAATTCATATTCCATTAGCAATTAAATGGCCCAAGAAGCTGTTACAGCAAAACAAAAACAAAAAAAGATAGAAATATTTGTTAAAACATGTGCAGAGGATGGCTAAAAGTGTATAGCACGTTTTCATTTAGTCTGCATTAATTGAAATATTTAGCTACGTGTTTTAATATGCATATTCATAAACAGCTGTCCAAATTCCACTCAAATGACATTGAATATTATAATATGAGAAATTTGGGCATGTTAATTAACTTACAATTGGAGCACATTTCCATGGGCAGCGACGATTCATTTCCCTGCAAGTGGCAACAGGGATTGTTTAATTAATATATGTATATATTATGCTTAAGTTTAAAATAGTAACACACGAGATCATGAATGGGATGCTTCTAAAAATTGCTTTCAACTGAAAAGCTATTAAAACTGCGTATTTTCGTGCAGCTTTTTTTCACTACAATTAAGGTCTTTTTAGTTGCGCGCACGCAATTTATTACCATTTTGTGTTTTGCCTTTTGTGGTCGATATCCTTGGCAGCTAAAAATGTATAAACACTAACAACGACGACCTTTTTTTGGCAGTTTATAAAAGACTTTTGACTTCTTTTCTTTTTTAGCGACGGCGACAGCGACACACTTTTGTACACAATGGCGTCTGAGCATTCACAGAATTCGCAGACACAGCCAGCCAGCTGTTTTTGAAAACAGTGCGACCAGACTCTAAATAATATCTTGCGTGCTTTTCAGCGCTTAATTCAAATTAGCGTGAATTTGCTACTTGATTTGGCGTTTGCTGCGACTTTAGTTAATGAGAACTTTAAATAAACTACTTGAATTTAATTAACATTACGCTAGGTAGCGCATAAAGCGCAGAAAAGCACTAACAAGCTGAAATACCATGTCAATTGTTATCGATAATACCAACAGAGATACTATAACCAGCATATATCGATTTATGTACGTCAGAGCTTTTCTTTGTTTTGAAACGGGTTTTGCAATTTGTGCACTATAATTAATTTTAAACACATTTAATAAAAACAAAACAATGTAATTTATTCGTGAGTTAACATAAAATGTTCCAATTGAGACAGTAGATATGTAATAAGGTTTTTCTTTGCATTTTATTGTTGATATTCGTAATTTAATTAATTTAAATCTCATTCAAAACTAAACAGTTATTAGTTGTTTCAGTGTTCTATTTAAAAACAAAATATACGATAGGAAGAGTAAAGTGCCAATACAATTTTTGACCTAACCTTCAAATGTAACGGTTCATATTATTATATTTTAAATGTAACAGCAAGTTATGAAATTAGTCTTTGGTTGACTTTAATCTGACATATTTGGGATCAAGTCGCTTTAAATTGGATTGCCCTTTGATAACTGTTGCGTTCATTAGCAATTGAAAGTGAAAACGCATTTGGCGGTTGTCCCACTCAAGGGAATTGCGGCTGCAGCTGTAGGGCTTCCCCAGTCGGTGTGTATGAACTTTAGTTGTTTTCCACATAACCTTTCTTTTCCGTATTATCAATATGCGTTACTTTACTTGCTAGCAACGTAGTTCCATTCAAAACTCATTCCGCGCACAACACGCAAAGCGTACAGTCGTAAGAAGTCCAGAAGACAGAATGCCACAAACCATCAGCTATATCCTCTCCGATGCCAATGGAACCGAACCCGTGAGAAGGAAAGTGGCCATCGTAGGTGCGGGTCTGGTAAGTGCTTATCTTAATAAGTAAATAGAAAGATATGAAAGATCTGTGCCCATTATCAGTGCTATATTTAAACAATACCAGCCAAGAGCATCTAAAAATGGGACAACGTATTTGGGTTGTGCATATCACAACAATTTATGATAATCTTTTCATTAAGAGTTGTTACAAAAAACCTATTTTTAGACAAAAATTTGAGCCCAGGTAGACATATCTTAAATCTTAAACCAGACTAGACCTAGACTAGACTAAATAAACAGTTGAAATGAATAATATTTGTACTTTATCCTTCCTTTAGTTGCTTATCTAATTATTTTGGGTGGAGTAGACAGACATAATTATTTAATATGAGACAAGATCCTTAAATACATTTCTTATAGAGCTCTATATCTTGAATCCTGCATATTTCTAAACTGAGTTTAGACAAGTGACAACTATAACTATTCAACTCGAGCAATTTATAATGGTTAATTTTAACCAAAAGTTTAAGTCTAATCTAGACAAGTTGTAGTTAATAACCACGGCAGAGTAAACAGACATACATAGATACCAGAAACATAACATAATTTTTATGGTAACTTAAGTACATTCAAATACATTTTTATGAAGCTTTATCACGGACTTCTTGAGAGGCACATAGTGTTAAATTTTAAACAACAGGTTGATCTTTAATCTAGATTGGCTGTACTTCATCATTTCACAACTTTGGGACATCTATTGAGAATTGAAATTCTATATTTCCTTTAACCAGTTGAAGTTGGTGACTTTTGTACATGGAAAGTTGTCTTTCATCAGAGATGCAGGAGATTTTCAATTAATCCAGCCAGATACAAGAGTAAACAAGATTTTAAGAAGTTTATGAGTCTTAGATGACCGGTTGTCTTTACTATCTAATCTAACAAATCCAGGCAGCAGTTTGAGCTTTGGTACTCTTGTGCTAAATGTTAACCTTCGGACTTAACTTACTTAATAAGATTAGTTTTATTTTAACCAATCCACAGGTTGGCTCCTTGGCAGCGCTGAACTTTGCTCGCATGGGCAATGAGGTGCATCTGTATGAGTATCGGGAGGACATTCGCACCGCGGAGCTGGTTCAAGGACGTAGCATCAATTTGGCGCTATCGGCACGGGGTCGAAAGGCGCTTGCAGCCGTTGGGTTGGAGAAGAAGGTGCTGGCAACAGCGATACCCATGCGTGGACGCATGTTGCACGATGTCCATGGTCGCACCAGCATCGTCCTTTACGATCCCTGCACGCAGCAGTGCCTGTATTCAGTGGGCCGCAAGCAGCTGAATGAGGTGCTCTTGGATGCCTGCGAGACGTTTCCAAATATTAAATTCCACTTTGAGCACAAGTTGGCCATGGCCAACATCAATGAGGGTCTCATGCAGTTCAAGCGTCCCAATGAGCAGGAACTGATCTCGGCCAGCGCTGATCTCATTGTTGGCTGTGATGGCGCCTTCAGCACGTTGCGCCAGCATCTGGTTCGCACTCCAGGCTTCAACTACTCGCAGGTAGGGTCCTTATAAAGCTATCGAACAAGACGATCTCAAATATCATCCGCAACAAATCGATATTTTATCCTTAAATATGGACGGGTTGTATTTTAAGCTAAGGCTTATTTAGGGATGGATCACATGATATAATATACTTATATTCACCATTCTTCATTCTTCGATTGATACGTTAGGGCTAAAATCCTTTTCACCAACCGACAAATTATATGTTATCCGCTTTGGTAACCGTTTTATCGGATGATTCTTATGAAATTTCAAGGTTCCGTCTAACTTCCCTGATAATATCTCGCAAGGTAAACGTTTTATCGGATGATTCTTAACAAATTTCAAGGTTCCGTTTGATTACCCTGATAATATCTTGCAATATCGATTTCTACAATATCCTGCCATCAGAATATAGTAGTTTATTATATTAAATATCAATATATCACAGGAGTACATCAATGCGGGCTACTTGGAGCTGTGTATACCCGCCAAGAATGACGAGTTTCAGATGCCTGGGAACTATCTGCACATTTGGCCACGGAACTCCTTTATGATGATAGCGCTGCCCAATCAGGACAAGTCCTTTACTGTTACGCTATCCATGCCCTTTGAGCAGTACGCCGAGATCAAGACGCATCAGCAGCTGTTGGATTTCTTTCGTGAGCACTTCGTGGATGCACTGCCGCTGATTGGCGAGGAGCAGCTAATCAAGGACTTCTTCAAGATGCGGCCACAGCACTTGATGTCCGTCAAGTGCAAGCCATATCACTTTGCCGACAAGGCTCTGCTCCTGGGCGATGCGGCACACTCAATGGTGCCCTACTATGGCCAGGGCTTGAATGCGGGCATGGAGGACCTCACGCTGCTCACCTCCATTCTGAACGAGCAGCTGCCACTGGATGTGGCATTGGAAAAGTTCACCGAGTCCCGCTGGCAGGACGCCTTCGCCATTTGTGATCTAGCCATGTACAACTACTTGGAGGTACAGTACCAGCCAAAACACAGCCAGCTAGTACCGTTTTAAGGTGATTTTTCTATTGAATCCTTTGCAGATGCGTGATCTGACCAAGCGCTTGTCCTTCCGCTGTCGCAAGTGGCTGGACACGACACTGTTCCGCTTGTTTCCCAGGACCTGGGTGCCGCTCTACAACAGCGTCTCCTTCACCAGCATGCCCTACAGCCAGTGCATTGCCAATCGTGCTTGGCAGGACAAGCTGCTTAACAGGGTTCTAGGATTCACGCTCCTGGGCACTGTCCTCGCTGGCGGTGTCCTCTATGCGCGACGCTCCTCCTGGTCCTTGTTTCCGTTGCTTAACATAGATCTTCACTCCAGACTCACATCACTTATTTAGTATTTCCAAAGTATTTGAGAGGTATTCTCTGGAATCTGATTTACACTTGAATTGATTGTAAACATATATTGTTTAAAAATATATGTATATATATTTAGTATCTATAATCCGAAATATGCTGGATTTCGTGACTTTACATATAAAATTCACAAGATTTCTATATAAAATAAATATTCAAAAATAAAACTTGATTTTTTAAATACACTTGTTTTGTTTTTTTGAATATAAGGCATTAATAATGATTTTGATGCCTCTTTTTGTTCATATGTCGGAATTGGCTTGCTTGCCTTATAAACAATAATATACAATATATTAATATACAAATAACTACATATATACCTATATGTGTGCAATGTTTGCCAATTCCCTTCCTCAGGCTACCCCCAACACCTCAATACCTGGTCTTTAACGATTAAATCAATTTGCTTATATTAAATTTAAATATAATAGATTCAAATCTTAGATCAGTTTCGGTTAGCGTAGCAATCAGCTTTGGTCAGCTATACACTTACTGCAACTGCTTGTGTCATTTTTAGAGTAAATCCAAAGAACCGGAAGAGAGAACAAAAAAGAACCAGTTCACTTGTTCAACGAGCAACTCTTTTTCGTTCACTTACACATAAACAGCCCAACACCAGTGTGCATATGTATGTATGTACATATGTACATATATGCCGTACGTATTTAAAACACATCATTTTAGCATGTGGTTTCATACTACGCATCGAATTTGGCTATCTAAATACATATGTATGTACATACATACATATGTATGCATGTTGTTATTTATTTGTGTTTATTTGCGGCGCTTAAGAAGTCGAATTTATGGTGCATAGCCAAAAATATGCCACGCTAATGTACAATTGCATTTAAAGTACGCTGCATAGTCACACTACATACATACATACATATGTACATACATATTTACATTCACATTGTCACGCGTGCGATCGTATGTTTTATTGATGTTATTATAAACAAAAACTGATGTTATGATTAGCCAAACTATGTATGTATATTGCCACTTGACATGACAAAATGGCAGCACTGCCATTACAAATGACAGCACTCTCCGGCAAGGCAAGGTCGGCGCTTTCTCTGCTGCGCGCGCTCTCTTTTTGAATTCAATGCCGACGCCGGCCGGTATTTCATTATGACTCGTAACAACAACTATGTACATATTTCACATTACACAAAGTGCCTCTGGCTGATCTTCATGTTGAAAGCAAAGCTTTAAAGCTTTACTCTCTGTTTTTCTCGCTCTCTGTCTACTTTTCTTGCTGGAACATTTGTGCGGAGTTGCCAGCAGCAACAAGTTCGAGGCAGCAGCCACATGTTGCTTTCGCAATAACTAGGCTTAAAAGTGAAAACGCTGCCAAAAACATTGGATTGGCCGCTGCTGTCGCGTCTGACCCACTACTCTGAAATGAGCAGAGCTGTGAGAGCCAGACCGATGAGCAGCGAGCGGCAAGCACTCTCGAAAATTCGGCGCTCAAATCAACTAATTGTTGTTATTTATTTTGCAGCGATTAAATGTGTACGTATGTATGTGCAGGTATTGGTACATATATAGAAAAGTGCTTATGTAAATGTGTTGGTACAAACATACATGTATACATTTGGTTTTTGTTGCTATATGCCACCGGCTACTTTTCTACATACAAACAGACATACTTATTATTTGTGAACTTTTCGCTGCTCAATTTTTATTTCGATTTTTTTTTTCATTTCTTGCTCTCTAGAATTTGTTGTTGCCGTCGCACAGTGGGTCAAATATTAAGCAATTAAATAGACAGACAATTCTGTTCACGTGGTTCGATTTAGCACATATATGTATATGTATATTTTTTTTTTGATTTATGGAAGTATTAATTCTCGATTCAATTGAGTCATTCAATTATATGCAATGTTCATTCATATCCACACCTTGCGCACTGAAATTTCTTTTTCAAAATTGACTTAAAAATCTATAGAAAACTTTCCGAGTATTCAAAAAGACAACAAAAAATTAAAGAGTAAAATGTGTGAACATATATATTTTTTTTTGTTATAATATTTTTATTTGTTGAAATCTGATTAAATTATCCCAGTATAATATTCGAAACCTTACATTAAAATTAAATACTTTTACTCATATAATCAAAAACAAATTTGAAGCAAAGCAAATTACGTTTGGACCACGGTGCGTAGCCGACGTCCACGACGCGTAGTTGCCGCGATTTATACAAACATACGTTTTTGCTTAAGCAACGGCCATCAGTTGCTCGTCACATGTTCGACACTCAAGTAGACACCTCAAGAAATAATACAAATTGTGCAGAAAATTGGACCAACGATCTTTTTTCTGTGACCGACCACCACCACCCACAAAACGTTAAAGCAATTCACACATAACCACACAAAAACAAACAAAGTTCTGCTTCGACCATTGTGCAATTGAAAGTGCCGTTTTGATTGAAAGTTAAAAGCTGAAAGCTGAAAGTTCTCGAGTGCGATTATTAACAAGTTGTTAACTTAAAAAAGCTAAATAGTTGCCAACGCGTTGTTGTCGCCCACAACATTCTCGAAGCTTTCCGGCGATACGCGAGCAACGTGCTTTGTCCACGCGTGTGTTGTGCTTCTTGAGTGGAAATATACAACAAATAAAAGGAAATAGCAAAAGGAAATGCGCAAAACATAGTATAGCAATTAGGGTTTTATTTGTCAGTCAGTAGTGTAGTGTAGAAATAAACCCCTGCAGTCGGTTCGGTTGTTGGTTCACGTTCACGTAATATTCAAACAACACAAATTAACCATCCTACCATCTTCGAGTTTTGTTACGGTGGTTCACGATCGATCGCTCGCCCTCCGACCCCCCACCCACCCGACAAGCAATCACAACTCGGCGGATCTGCCGCTCGCCGCTCACCGCTCGAAGCTCGTCGCCGCCGCCATTCGTCACCATTCGTCACTCGTCGTCACACGCCTGCAGCTGAAAATCGAATTGCATTCTGTGTGCTTCCGCTCTTGTGCTGTCGATTTGTTGATTTGATTCTTCGTGCTAATTTATTTTAATACAGTGCCTGTGCTCTACACATATCCAACCAATAGATTGTGGGTGTGTGTGCTCTATATATACACATACTAACAAACATTTACATTAGTGTCGCCTATACACGTGAGACAAGCAAAAACATCAACAACAACAACAACTGTGTGGGCAGCGTGTAACCGTAACCAATAACGTCAGAGTTACAATAATAACGGGCCATAACGCGTTTCCCCGCCTCGCTCACGCATTACAAGCGATTCTAACGGTCAGTTCGTTACGTGCTTCTGCTAACGTCATCTCGCTCATCGCCCACTTCCCTTTCGTCGTGTCTCTATCGCTCGCGATCTTTGGCGTCTGTCGTCCTCGTCCTCGTCGTGGCCGTGGTGCAATTGAGAGAGAGCTTTTCCCCCAGTCTCTTTCACTCTCACAGCGCTGTGTACGTGTTTGAAATAAAGAAAGAAAGCAAAGCAAAACGCAGAAGTTGCCGCAAAGTTCTTCAATCGTCAATATCGCGTCTTTTGTATACTGTGAATTTGGATAACGGTCATTTAAGAACCAGTTGTCGCCCCATTGTTCAGGTAAATATGACAATAGATTATTTTACTTCCTTCCCAAAAGGGAATAAGAGTGTTCCAATGGACCCTGTCTGTGCATCCTATGAACGAAAATATTGGTATAACTGGGTTAGATACTGCCAAGATCCTATATACCAACGTTTCCCAAAGTGCGACTCGCGACCCGGTACCGGGTCGTAGAAAAATGTTGCCGGGCCGCGAAAACAATTGTATAGAAAGGGAAAAACAATGTTTAAATAGTATATATTTATATATCAGATAAACCATAGACTACAATACTACAATATACAATAGATGTGCAACGCAGTAAAAAATAATGGCATAGAATGGAAACTATTCTGTAAAATGGGCAAGTTCGGTATTCTTTAACTTAAGTGGGTCGCGAAAATTGCTCATACCGGGTCGCGGCGAAAAAAGTTTGGGAAACGCTGATCAATATTATTGTATCTGAATGTAAAAGACTTCCGCCCTCCAGAGTGGGAACTAAGTATATAGCAGTCGGGGGGCTTCCGATTGCAACATTCTTGTTAAATTGTTGATCTTGCATGATTTGGCTACGTGACGGCACTGCATTCTATACTGCCGGGTTTCGGGTTGCCAAAGAAACCTAACAGAAGCGCCCCAAAAACGCACTCTCTCTTTTAGAATCTCTCTAGTATATATACATCTATGTATATAGTAGATTATGCATACTATCTCACACGTGTATTTTGTTTGGGGGGATTCTGTTATTTCCGGCTTAGTTAAATATCACCTTCGGGGGCCTTTTTCTAACGATCTCGGCCATGACGGAAATTTGAACGCTTTCCTGTATTTGTTTGAATTCTCGCGTTAGAATTACATAGTATCGTTAGAACATTCTTATTTCATATAGTAGCAGGCTAAATAAATATTTTTACATACACAATTTATGACAAAATATTTATTTCAGTAAGTTTAACCAACATGTAATCAAAAATTTTTAAATTCCGTTTTGATTGGAGATTTCTTGGACAACCTTGAAGCCGCTAAGATTTTTTTTCCGGCTTTTATGAAATAGAAGAAGGCTTCAAGCCATTTATAATCGCAAAATGCGAATTATCTGCAACTTACCACAGACAGCATGAAGAGATATTTCAAGTTCCAGTTATCCAACCAAGGAGATTAGGAAAAGATTTCAAATATATTCAACAAACAGTCTTCATTGAGGTAATGTCTTCTAAAGAGTATTTTGAAACTATATGGAATATGTATATTAATCTATATAATATGTACGCTGAGTCATCCAGATATAGTGTTTCCTCGATTGCTGATTCCGCGAGTAATTGATTATTTCTTTAAATATTCATTTGACTCATTTCTTGCTTAGTTCTATGCATAGAAACTTATCCAAGTTGATTTGATTGATATGCATTATGTGTACATATAGTATATACACATGCAAATAAATAGAGTGAACTTCTAAGAATCGATAAGTTTGTAATTTACGGTATCCTATTAACAAACTTATATATATGTATATGTATGTTTGTAATAGAGGTAACCAAACTATCAATCGATATATTTGATATGTCAACCTTCACGAGAAACAAGTCTTCAATTCAATTATTTTAAACGGAGATTACTGTTTATTAACAAGTCCCCTAATCCTTAATCCCAAATATAATTTTGATATATTTTCATATCGTCTTGTACCATGTAAAATGTTTATCCAAAAATGTTCTAGCCCTAATGTATCTGAATATATGTATCTGAGTTCCATTCATGAGCGATCATTTAAGTCCTAAATTAATTCCCCACTTTGTGTCTTTCATAAACTAGCAGAGGGTATTATAACTTTGCCTCGAAATGTATGTATAATGAACTGAAGGAGTCGTTTCCGACACAACAAAGTATATACATATATTCTGAATCAGCATTAATAGCCTAGTCGATATAGGGATGTCAGTCTCCGTCTGTTTCTATGCAAAACTAGTCTCTCAGTTTTGAAGCTATCGTGATGAAACTTGGCACAGAGCCTTCTTTTTGCTGCAGGCAGTACATATTCCCGGATCGGACCACTATAACATATAGCTGCTATAGGAATGATCGGTCGAAGACAGTGTTTTTGCATGAAAAACTTTTTTGCTTATAAAGGTATCCTCTGAAGACAAAATCTGACCTGAAATTGGTCAAAATCTTATAGCTGGCATAGGATCGTGTGAAAAAAGAGTTTTTGTATGAAAAACTTTTTGTATTACATCCAAACTAAGTGAGAGTTTAGTTTCTAGTTTCCTATAATTTGATCATATGGTTCGACATATGGGATCAATCAGACACAAATTGAGTTTTGTATAAAATCATTGTTGCTAGGGTATATACTATATATATATACTATATAGTATATAGCTTCGGCACTCCGAAGATAACCGTTCTTTCTTGTTTTTTGTTTTTTTTAAATGTTTTTAGTACTTTGCGAGAATTTGACTTTAAAAACAAACAGAAGAAAACAAATACACAAATTAAACAAATGAAGGAACGACAAATTCCTTTTGTATAGATTATACATATGTTAATATCTGTACATACATATGTATGTACAGAAATGTATACAATTCAATTACCTATACTATGTATTAGTTTATGCACACACTATGCACATATACATACATACATACATATGCAAATTTGAAACAATATTGCACTTTATGGCATAAAAATCCCAATTCTTAATGGCACACTAATTAAGCGCTTTGTGGGATCCATAAGTAAATCAATTGTGGGTCCGTACATACATACATACATACATACATACATATGTACATACTTATTTGCAAAGACAAACAGATAACGCTACACAAATGTATGTACATAAATACATATCACGATGTACGTATGTATATATGTATGTATGAATGAACGTACAGTTCGCATTTAAATAACTTACATCATCTTATTGGAAGACCTGAGCAAGCTAGAGCGCAGTAAAAGAGAGAGAAAGAGAGAGAGGGAGCGCGAGAACGCCAAAAATGGCAAGCAATATATTTTGTTGTTGTTCTTCTTCTTCACGTTGTTTATGTATTAGTGGACGCGAAAGTAATAGAAATTGCGCGTTGGAATTGGAAACGACGTGGGCAAAACAAGAAACAACAACAATATACGTACATATGTATGTTTGTATGTATGTATGTTTGGTTTGCAATTTGGCGTTCTTCCTTTTGTCGGCAGAACAACAACAAAGAGAAGGGCTAAACTTAAGCCGCTACAACAAGAGCGAGGGTAGTTTAAAAACGCATTAATAATTGTCAAAATATAAGTGTTTTTTTTTTTTTTTGCTTAAAATAGATAATTTGTGTTATAAACAAACAGCGTTTAGGGCACAAAGTACAAACAAAATTTACATAATTTAAAATAATCTTTATATTCTCTATATCTTCTTCTACTTCTTTCTATATGTGGAACATAACGGTAAATGACTGCAGCAAGCAACAGGATAATACATTTAATAGTTGAGAAGACGCAGTTGAAGGATTCTATGCACAATATAAAACGACAGTGAGCCAGCAAAAAACAACAACAAAAAAATTAATGAATTTTGTGATTATAAATATTTCAAAGGTACAACAAAAGCTCATTTAATAAAAAAAAATAAAATCGCGGCATCGATCACAACGCCAACGGCAAAAACCAAAAAAACAACAACAGCAACAAAGCCAAAAGAAACGAGTAAGAAAAAAACGCACAACAACAAACGTGGCAATAACTAAACAGAAACAGAAAGCTTCGCCAAGGCAGCAGCAACAACTATAACAAAAAGAACGAAAGCAAAAACGACAAAATAAAAATACAAATACAAATTATAAAGCGTCAGTGAGTGCAAGTGTGTTGGTGTCTGTGTGAGCACACACCATACGTGTTTGAGTGAGAAAGAGCGAGAGAGTGAGAGCGCGCGCGCCGTTAGGCAGCAACAGCAACAGCAGCAGCAGCAACAGCAGCAGCAACAATAAGCAGAGCAGTTAAGCAAAGCAGCGGCCAAAGCCAATTGCGCATAGAACAAGCACAGAAGTACTTTTGCGAAGCGCAGAAAGCCAACAAAATATCAAAGTTAATAAAAAATACCAAAAAACAGACTACAAAACAGAAAAAACGAAGCTAAAAAAATATAAAAGTTTTAGTTGTGACGACGACGTTAGCGTTGTGAACATGGTAAACAAACCCAATGGTAAGCAGGCGAAGGCGGACAAGGACAAACCGGCGACGCAGCAGCAGCAACAGCAGCAGCAGCAACCACAACAGGTGTTGCAAAGCAGCAAGAGCATTAACAGCAACAACAATCCACAGAAAACTAATGAAAAGACCAAAAATGCCAACAACAAATGCAATAACAACAACAACAGCAGCAACAATGTTGCAGCGCGCACAAAGAATGGCAACAACAAGGCACAGCAGCAGCAGCAGCAGCAACAACGTAGCAGCAAGAAGGCAAGACCCCAAAGGCAGCAGCTCTTCTTTGAGCCGCTAGCGCGCAGCAGCAACAATCACAACAACAACAACAACAACCAACAGCAGTTGCAGTTGCAGCGTCAAATCTCCACACAAGATGGCAGCAGAAAAAGTTCCAACAGCAACATTGCAGTAATAACAACAGCAACAACAACAACAAACGGAACAACATCAAATGAGAAAGTAAATCCCGCCGAACTATTGACCGCCGCTTTGGCTGTGCCTTGTGCCAAGTGCTCAAAGCCTGCCATATTGGCCGGCCTGCTGCCCTCGTCCCTCAACTCCACAGGCAGCAGCGCCAGCTCGGATGTCAGCAGCAGCAGCTACAGCAGCATTAGCAGCAGCAGCGATCAGCCACAGTTGGAAACTATCGTTTACACGAGCAAACAATATCGTAAATCCAAATCCTATATGGGCGTTTCACAATATGCAAGCAAAGCAGCAGCTACCAACAACAACAGCAACAACAGTGGCAACAACAACAGCAATCATGTACCTTACAGGCGGTCACAAAGCGATCGACGTAATTCCTTTGATCGCACATTCGCCGAGCGTAATCGTGATTTTGTGCCCATTGTACAGCCCCTGCGACCCGTACTCTCCTCATCGAACATTGCGGGAGTTATTGCCAGCGCCAGCAAGCTGACCATCATTGAACGATTCGGCAAAGGACGCGTCGCCTATCCCATAATGCAGGTGAGTTATCCCATTTAGAAACTAGGATAAAAAGAACACGTCTTAAAAGAAATCTACATTATTTTGTAGTAAAATCCTTTAAGGTGAAAGAACATACAGATCTGTTCTCCTTTTTTAATTTCATATCAGGTGAATTTAAAACGCAAAATCATGGTAAAAGTGAAGATGGGAACAGCTCTGACAGTATTTCTTAAGGAACTCATCTTATTGATGTATAATTTTAATAAGGAGAATTTCCTTAAATGTTCAGATTTTCATTATGAACATGACATACAGACCTGTTCTCCTTTTTTTAATTTCACATCAGGTGAATTTAAACCGCAAAATCATGATTAAAGTGACGATGGGAACAGCTCTGATAGTATTTGTTAAGGAATTCATCTTATTGATGATGATAAGGAGAATTTTCTTAAATGTTCCGATATTTATTATGAAAATGTAATCCTAAATCTTAAATTTAATATGCATAATAATTTAAAAAGTGAAAATGGGACCATTTTTCGAAAGTGGAAAGCGGAACAAAATTGATTATGATATACCTATGATACATACTATATCGTTTGACAGCATAGAGACAGGTGTGTTCGCCTACTGTGGGACTCCCAAAATCAAAATTTGTTCACTTCATGGGTTTTATTTTATAAAATCCCCAAAAAGGTCATTTTTTGATTTGCTACACTATAATGTTAAAGAAAATGTAGTATAAAAGTACAAAGGATAGGGTTATAAAACCTGATGACGGGGGTTTCTGACAGCTGACAGCTCTTCAGTGCATTGTATATAACAATTGTATCAATATTCTTCATAATCTTTCGTAACTTTCCATTTGTGTTGGGCAACAAGTTATTGTATATAGTTTGTTGCGACACTCACATACACACACACACACACACTAATACTAAAGAATTGAAGAAGTTCTTTCTAATCAGCACATCCAACGCAACCAAAGGAAGCAGTTCTAATTAATAGCGCAAAAAAGTTTAGATGATAAGACTACCAAAGAGAACAGAAGAGAATTGAAAAGAGAGGAAAAGAGTGAGTGTTGTTGTTGATGTGTTGAATTAGTCATCTTTATTATTTCAATACAGATTGATTGCATCACGGAATGTAACACGATTTCATATTTCTTATACATCTGTACATATGTATAAACCTTATCAGCGTTTACTAGGAAATTCCCCCATCTTCTCTTTGACTTTTGTGTAATTAGCTCTCATTGTCAGTACTACCTACTACTATTAAGGCGCTTGTTTATTTGATTTTATAGGTGACATTGTTATCACTGCACTTTGTTGTTTACACTAGTCTCAAGACCCCAAAACCTGAGCATTCCGCGCATTGTGTATACGACCTGTTGGCCATATTACCAGTTTTCCTTTGTTTTGGTTTCGATTTCTATATTGACTTTGACAGATGAGCATGACACTTCAAGATATGTACATAAGTATGTATCTTTAGTGTATAATGCGTTTAATGCGGAAATTGTCCAGCCTTGGAATATTGAAAAAATACATAAATGTTTATACATATATTAAAATAAAAACGTAATTTGGTATGTCTGCTGCACAGAAAATGTAAAATCATATATATTAAAAAACTTAAAACACAGACAGAAACGACAACATATGTATTTTGTTTATGCTAATTATTCAAGTCTCTTCAAATTTATAAATCTGCATATGTGGAAAATTTGTATAGCCAACAGAAAACAAGTAAGAAATCTCTAGTCTAGTATAACCGACTACGACACACCCTGTTCGAGATCTATGATTCCCAAAAGACACATCATCATACACATACTAGATCGAGTCGGATGTTGATGCTGATCAAGTATCTATATACATATACTGGGAGATGCCTCTTTCTATCCTATTTGCCCATGCGAAGAAGCTTGGCATCACAAATGACGACGACTGCAGCAAGTGCAGGGAGCCGGGGGTATCCGAAACCCTCGAACACCTTCTCGGTACTTCCCCAACGTTCATGAGACGCAGACTCAACCATCTGGGATCCCATACCTTCATTTCCCTAGAGAGTGTATCGAGGAAACCACTGAATCAACTCTTAAAATTCGCGAAAATGATCTTCAAAGAATCCTAGACGTCGCAAGGTTCAAATATGCGGTACCGCTAAGGACCCTATGGTCTATGTGAAGCCACCCGTCTCAACCTAACCTAAACTATTTGCTCAGTTAATGGGTACAGGGTGTGAGGCGTGCTTTGATTAGCATGTGCGTCAGTTTATCATTTGGTTTGGTTGTTTTAAAGACCAAACCAGAGATGTGAAACTTGTTCTAAATGTATGCGAAAGGGAAACTTGTTTTGCGACTAGATACATTTTCGATAATCACCAAGATAAAAACGACAAAAAGCGAAGAATCCAAAATGCCAATTGATTATCTCCGTGTTCGTTTAGAAAGCGAAACTTTAAAAATAAACTTCAGTAGATTATTAAATAGTTGATATGAGGCAAAACATGTCAATAATAGGACTAAGAATAACGTTTGAACAACTGCTAGACCAAATATTAAAGAAAAACAAAAGCAATACATAAGCTGACCTTCAAAAGCGTTTTTCAAACAAACTTAACACACATTTTCATTGACTTATATTTACCACACAGACTCGTGTCTACAAACAGTGTATTGTTTTAATAGTATTTTCGTGAATCAGTCGATCTTGTTGGGTGGGGGGAACGTGATCAGTCTCTCTTTATTACTATCTCTCTTCACGTCCGGTGCACAGTGGGGCAAATGGCGTTGAAAATCAGAAGCTGCACAACACGTGGCAGAGCTGGACAGCGGAAACAACTGACGGTTAGATAAGATAGGTGAAACTTGTCACCATAAAACAAAAAATTGTACACTACAGTATATATAAGTAAATATGTATATAATGAATGTAAAATGTACGTTTAGATACAAATTTAACTGCATGACGATATTTATATTTTATTTCGATTTTGATCTAACCCAAAGCCAACCCAAGAGTAGAGAGATTCATGCATCGCTAGCTCTGTATATTACGATGTTATTACTGGTGGTTATCAGCGCAACAACAAAGTGAAACACTAAACAATAAAAAAAAGTGAACAAATAAATACAGAATTATTAAACAAAAAAAATAAAATACAGTAGCACAGGCGGTAGGCATTGCAAATATTGAAACTTGGCGCTTACGTCAAGCAAACGACTCGAAATGATAATAAACATATATACATATGTATATACATCTGTCTCCAGTATGTAGGCTTATATATATATAAGTGATTTGGCTCAATAGAACTAGGCGCTAATTAAGAAGCTAATAAGACTATTGCTAAGGTGCCCTTCAATGGAGCCAGGCTAGTATTACAAAAGAAAACCCCACTTCTAATGGCTTGTTCACTAATTTTACACACAGCTGTACAACACTTGGTCATATAATGCTTCATATATTGTACTCACTTTTTATAATGTTGCACAAGGTATGATAGTTTTGTCACTTAATCTGTAACGCATTGTGGGAGGTTTCGATCTCATAGGTCTCTCATATAGTTATAATATATCTTGATATCTATCTTATTAAATATTAACGATTCACCATAGAACTGATCTGTTATAAAGTCAGTTGTTGCATGAAAAACTCATTGGTCTTTTAAGATACTATATCTATCACAATTCTCTATATTCTAATATATTCTCTACCAAATATGGTACGATTTTTATGCTCTAAACTCACCAATTCCAAATTTTAATCTTCTATTAATGAGTTTAAGTTTTATGACGGTTGAAACTTAAGTTTTTTTTTGGAAGCAATTTAATTTTGATTTTTCCAAAGGGTATTAAATCTTTGGCAGTCCGTAGCGAACTTTTATTTGTTGTTCTATCTTAAACTTTGTATAATTTGTATACAATACATGTTTAAATATAGTAGACCATAAATAAACATTATGAAATTTATGAGCGCTTCAAACTTGCTAATTAATTTATTAATCGTCTTTATTTATTTTTCGCTTGTGTTTTCTTTCCCATTAAATATTTGCCCACCAAATGAATATTGTTTGCAGAAGATGGTATAGTTTGGATGAGTTAGAGTTATCGATAATATCGATAGTTGCAATAGTTTGTGTAGCATACTAAGCGTGGTTCACTATGGTTCATGTCTTGGGTTACACTTTGTCAGCTATAAGACACTTCAACAACCTTTGGATTAAGTCTTAACTAAGTTTAAAGTCGAGAATTTCAACTAGACATACTGGATAGATCTTCGGTCTTTAGCATTGAGTATAAAGTACTTTATATACTGTACCTTATACTTAATGAGTCTTTAAGTATCTCCTTAGTCGGAATACATGACTCAAGCCTCCATAATTATTTATTTCGGTTGAATTTTGAGCCACGTTTTTTTCTCTGATTTCCCCCTGGTAATTGCTTTTGGGCCAATTTCAACTTGCACTTATTTAAATGTATTTGAATTGCGCCGTTAAAATTGTTTTGCTGACATGGTCAAAAATAGGCTAATAGATTGTCCAAAATGCAGTTGTGTGTGTGTGTGTGTTGTTAATCTCAGCAGCAGAGCAATTGAAGAAATTCTGATAATGATAATGATTATGATAATTTATTATCACGTTTTCCACGTTCTGGCCGCGGGCTATCAGCAATAGAAACCATGCAAAATATATATAAATATTTAATCAAAATTAAAAATACTATTTGCCTTCTTCAAATTGGGCAAAAGTGACTTCAAATTTCTGGCTGAGAAAGTGCCATAACAAAAAAAAACCTAAAAAAAACCCACACACAGACAGCTGTTAAAATGTCTTTGTATTGTTTAAATAATATATGGTACGTACAATCACTTGTTATTCAAGAAACGAAAAGTGACAGCATACTGTCTTAAAAGGTGCAAAAACAAAACAAACAACGCTTTAATTAGACAAGCTGGAACTTTTTGACTTTCGTATATACTATGTACCTTAGGATTCCCCCTGTATCCATGTACAGTTGCGTTCAAAATAATAGTGTCGATAACTCTTAAATTTATAACAATCAAACTTTTTTAAATTATTTTTATTTGGCAACTTCAGTGGTAATTGAAATAATAATAGAGATTAATTAGGAAAAAATCTTTAGCAAACTCTCAATAACAATCGATAAGTTTCCAATCAACACTTTCAAGTTGATTAGTTTTTTTAAAAATATGATATTAACAAAGATTGAAGTGTTTGATATGATTAGATTTAAAAAGCTTTCACCTATTAAGCACACTTCAATTTTAATTAATTATAAAATATTGTGAAAAAAATGAAGTAAAAACTTGAGCTTAAAAGTATGTGCTTAAAAAGCAGCTGAACAGTGCGTATTAAAGTTTTATATGCAGCCTGAAACTATGCAGCACATTTCCGAAAAGCTTCACTTGAAAGCTCTGCTTAAAAGCTTTGAGCGATAATAATGATGCTTGCTTGAGTGAGTTTTCAATGGAAGCCACCACAATTTGACCTTTGACCAAAATTCAACTAATTAGAGGCCCTTTTGTAACTCAAGACTTGCACATTGTGTGGCCAAACAATGAGAGCCCAATTAGCGCCATTAGCGTGACAAAGACAAAGTGGGAGACAGACAAAGACAAAGACAGAGTCTGAGTCTGAGTCTGCCTCTGAGCCGCCCATTTGACCCGAGTTGACATGGCGTCTAAACCACATTGTATTTATATTAAGTCATTTGGCTGATAAGACAGCGCATATAGTAGATACATAAACAAGCAGAGTAGAGTATAGGTATATAAATATTTGCAAGACAGGCAAATAATGAAATCAAAGCATAACATTTGAAAATGCAACGACTTGGGAATGTCTGATAACGCTAAAATGTATGTGATACCACAATTTAAACAGCTCGAACTGTTTGCGGTCTTGAGATAAGAATAGGAACCTCACAAATAGAATACGCGTACACAAATATATACATACATATATATATATACATATATAAAATATCAACTTTAATGATATTTACTTGCCACTGTCTCTACCTCAAGTTTTTGATTGAAACTTTTAGTTTCTTAAGTGGTTTATTTTTAAACACATACCAATATTTCTTCAATGGAAAAAAGCACTTTTAAGCACTTGACTCAATCAATATTTATTCAAACAACAACAATTTATTGATTATAAATAAATCATACGAGTACATACATATAAAATGTAGTTAAGATTGCATTATATAAGTGTTATATTGTTGTTGTTACAAATGAAATCTATAATTTATTACAACCCTCTAAAGTTATTCATAATTTGGTTTCTGCCCAGTAATACCACAAATGAAATTCACGACTTCTTTCCCTCCAGATACTCAAATGTTAGTCTTTCTCTCTTACGTTGAAGAACTTACAGTTTATAATTATATTCAGCTAAACAAGTTTTCTTTAGAAGTTTCATGTAAATATGTAAATATAATTAAGTATTTGAATTTAATAATATGCTCTTTGAATTCACATTTCTTGTCACTTTGTGTCTTAAGAACATGATTTCAGTTATAGTCATTTTCTGGTTTTGTAATTTAATATTATTTTGATTTAATGATATATATTTTTTATTCGTTATCGTGTATCGATAGCATTGAAAATACTGTCATTGTTTTGCTGCTTTTTATTTTAGGTGAAGAGCTATCTGGTAATGTAACCAATCGATACTTTACTTTACCAATGAATCCCCTTATTTGAACTATAAAAGTATCGATTGGTTACTTTATCAGTTTGTTCTTCACCTAAAATACTCATCATATTTTCATCTTTAAGCTTACCAAGGAATACCCTTAATATAACTATCGATAAATCGATTGGTTGTCTTAACGTTAGATTCTTCACCTAAAATACTCATCATATTTTCATCTCTAATACTTATGAACAGATAAAGTTTACCACGGAATATCCTTAGTATAATTATCGATATATCGATTGGTTGTCTTACCGTTAGATTCTTCACCTGAAATACTCATCATACTCATCAGCTAACTGGGGAAGTAACCAATCGATACTTAACTTTACCAATGAATCCCCTTATTTCAACTATTAAAGTATCGATTGGTTACCTTATCAGTTTGTTCTTCACCTAAAATACTCATCATATTTTCATCTCTAATACTTATGAACAGATAAAGTTGAACATGGAATACCCTTAATATAACTATCGATATATCGCTTGGTTGTCTTACCGTTAGATTCTTCACCTAAAATACTCATCATATTTTCATCTCTAATACTTATGAACAGATAAAGTTTAACATGGAATACCCTTAATATAATTATCGATATATCGATTGGTTGTCTTACCATTAGATTCTTCACCTAAAATACTCATCATACTCATCAACTAACTGGTGAAGTAACCAATCGATACTTTACTTTAACAATTAATCCTCTTATTTTAACTATTAAAGTATCGATTGGTTACCTTATCAGTTTGTTCTTCACCTAAAATATTGATCATATTTTCATCTTTAAGCTTACCAAGGAATACCCTTAATATAACTATCGATATATCGCTTGGTTGTCTTACCGTTAGATTCTTCACCTAAAATACTCATCATAAGGATGTAAAGATCAACTTAAGCACTCAATTTAATCACATACCTGCAGATATATGCAAGGTATGCCACATACAATGTTGCCAATGTTGTTGTTGTTGTTGCTGATGTTGTTTGCCTAAGTTTGTTGGCGTATAAACCAAAAGACAGGCAGACCAAGAGAGACAGAGGGACGGAGAGACGGACGTAGTACTGAGTTGTTGTAGTTCTTTGTTCAAAATGCTTGCAATGCATTCGTGTGTGCACCTTTCAAATTTTTTCGCCTAATCTGAGTTCGACTTGCAATCGTCTTGTTGTTGTTGTTGTTGTTAGTAGTTGCCGCTGTTGCAAGTTGCCACAAAGCAGAGGCGAGAAGGCCGTGTTATGTTTTTAGTTTTTTATATTTTTATTTTTGATAGCAAATTGGTAAATTGTTTAAAATGTGATTTTTTGTTGTTTTTTTTTTTTTTTACATATTATAGTACTTAGCGGCTATAAAACGATTAATAATTATGCATAAACTTTCAAAATCGAAGATTTGTCTGGCGCTTCTCTTACACGAGCCCCAAAAGAGGCGCTTCGATTGGTATTTAAAAGACATTTAACATTTTATACACGGCTGCCGTGTTTTAGCCGGCTTAGCTGACATTTAAGCCAAACAAGCAGCGCTGTGCGGCAGCTTAATGGCACTAGCTTCAATGACACTAGCCACAAGTGCCACTCGAGGCGGCTTAAATCTATACCACGTCAAGCAGTGTCAACAAGCAGTGCTTCAAAGCAGTGAATCAAGTGAGCTTTTGGCACGAGTAAAGGAGCTTGAGTATTGTTTGGTATTTTCTTTTATTGACTGCATACAATTCATTCAACTAACTGGGTATCATTTGAAATATTTGGCAGTAGGAAGGAGTTTAAAGATAACAAGCCTATATGATTATCAATTAATCTGAAAGCAATGTGAGATATATATTGCATTGGCAACAGTTTTTGATAGCTTACTGCATACAATTAAGCTGAAAGCTCGATTAAGTTGCTGCTATGTTAGATTTGTAGCACTTGAAAAGCTTTAAAGAGCATATGAGAACTTTAAGCAAGCTAAATTTAAGTTGATGCAATCAATTAATCTGAAAGCTTAGCTAACTGGCAACAATTAGAGACTTTTTGCAGTGGAAACAAGCTTACAATTAAGCTAAAGCTTAGCTTAATGACAATAATTTTGGATCTTTTGTAATGGTATAAGGAGCTTAAGGAGGAACTTTTAGCTTAATTGTACAGTCCACAGTTTTCATAAGGAGCTTAAGGAGCTTATGAAACTTTGGACTGTACAGTTAAGCGAAAAGTCTGCTTGAAGCAGCTTGAAAAGCACACTAAAGCTTTGAGCAAGCTTGCAGCCTATAATCAAGCTGAAAGCTCGATCTACTGGCTGCAATTTGATATTTGCTTTAAGCCAGTATCATTGGCAGCCAAACCATTAGCTCGTCTGCCTTCAGCCAAGTCCGGGGCAGGTTTGTTAATTTGGATTTTCCACATTCGGTTGCAACTTATCGGAGCACATGTCAAGGGCTCTTCCTTTCAGCTGCAGTTCACTTTTGATTGGTTTTACTATGTATTAGCCAGAGGTTTGTTGTCTGTGGCAGTGGCTTTGTGGCTGCTTATCAGTGGTAGGGCTTATCAGGTCTTAAGTGCTGACAGTTGGACTGCTGCTGCTGCTGTTGTTGTTGTTGTTGTTATTTGTGTCCAACTAATTGTGAAGTTTTCGCTGATAGCACAATTACCACAAGAAACTTCCAATTGTAATTTGTTAACCGAATTTCCAAGAATTAAATGCCAAAAGTGGTGCCAAATTGCGTCTAATAGTCAACAACTGGCCTGATAAAGTTCTTTATCTATTATTGTTGGCAAAGAATAGAAAAATGCCGAATATTTGTGTTTCTTTTGGTGTGGGGGCTGTGTGGTGGGGTTGTCTGTGCGTGAAACAAGTTACTTCCGCTAATTATGAAATTTTCAGTTTCTATTTCTAGTTGTTGTTTTTGTCTCTATGTCAGTGTCTGTGTCTGTGTCTGCAAACAGCGAATAAAAACAGAAACTTCCAAAATTAAAGGTTAAATCGAATATTTCAACAATAATAATACCTGTATGTGTGTGGATATTATTGTATTTTTAGCTTGTTTTTGTGACTTGCAGAAAAACAGTCGCACCAAATTCGTAAACACTATATTTAAAATTAATTGTTGGCAATTCAAAAAACCATTATGACATGGCAAATGTGACCAAATTATTTATATTATTTACGAGACGAACTGGGCCAGTCGATGATCGTATCAATTGTAAGTACAGTTGTGTGCTCCAGACTGTAACCTGTATAGGGACTCTGTATTGTCTAATCTCATAATTGTGATGCTTATTAGCATTAAATACTTATAAATATAATAATTATACGTAATCAAACTGGTCTTTGTACAGATTGACATTTAACTTGCATATTTTTGTAGAAAGTTTAGCTTGCTGCTACGAAATAAGATATTTTCTTAGCAGATATGATTCTATTGAAGTTTTAATTTAGTTTTCCATTCGATAATACCTTAAAATCAGCTATTTCCTGGGACTTTCTCACACACATAGTGCACACGGACGCTGGCTTGCAAAAGCTCAGGGCACAGAGCGGGCGTAAAATAGTGAGCAAGAAAAGCTTTTAGGCTAAAAGCACACTAATACTAATACACAGCATACACATACATGCAAAAACAGACTTGGGAACAGTTTTATAAATAGCTCGATAGTTGTTTTATTGACACTATTTCAACACAATAAAAATATACTTAACGGTTTTAAAAGTGCTTGTCTACGTAGAGTTAGCTGATAATTGTTAATAGTCAGAATAAAATAGTGTTATTTTGAAGAGTACTATACTACTTAATAACATGTTGGCTATAGCAGCATTTAGAAACTGACAGATACACAAGTCAGTTGTCAGTTTTTGCAATTTTCAATTTCAATTTAAACTCAATTTCATCGAATCGCATTTTAATTACGCTGCTGCTTTAATTGCTTCCAACGCTTTGAGTCTTATTCAACTAAACGTCAGGGCGATTCGAACTAACTGAGTCATCTTTGAGAGGGGGGGAAATCACGTGCTAATACGATCCAAAGTTTCAATTAACATTGAAATAAAACTTGAGCTCTTGGCCCAACAAACTATTAATCAAGAGTTTTTTATTTTTATATTTCTTTTTTTTTTATCATCTATTCTGTTTTGTTTAGCTATTTAGAGCGCCACGTAGAATGCGGATGTGAAGGATTGAAATATTCGTAGTTTAGTATCTGTGTATCTATATAACTATGCATCTATATGTATCCATAAGTATGTATCTATCTATAGGTATTCATGTGTGGCATCCACTTATGAATGGCGCATTTACTCCATAAACATTTGGCTAGTTCCGCTATTGTTGTCTTCTATTGAAAAACCTCTACAAGTATGTGAGAAAAAAGAAACCCACTGACAACAAAACACCAAATAAAGTGTTATTTTTTGTATTTTTTTGGTTTTTTGTACCCTTGCAAAGGGTATTATAATTTATTCACAATATCTGTAACGCATTAAAGGAGTTTCTTACTGAACATGTTTTGTACTTCAAACTTGGTCACAAGATTACCGACTTCCAAGTGGGTTATCCTTTTCAACATGTTTTGTGTTCTAGATTGACTTGGCATTATAATTTCATTTGTATGCCATAATAAAATTTTGAAACCTACACTCAGAAAAATAAATGCACTTAAATGTAGGAAATCGCCATACTTTTGTACCTAAAGGCAGTTAACCCTACTTTTTTTTAACTTAAGAAATATATTTCTCAAATTTAGAAATTATTTCTATTAAACAGAAATTTTCTCTGGCTTTTAGGGTGAATTTTATTGTATGGCGATTTTCTGAATTCATTGGCATTTATTTTTCTGGGTGTAGCAACAATCGGACGACAATTTAGTTTTTGTATAAGGGTATATATATAGCCGTTCTGTCTTCTTTCATTTTATTATTATTGTTTTTTATTTTTTTGCGATTTTTCAGTTACGCTTGCGCATTAAGCGCTGCTAATTCTTTTATTGCGACTGCTTTGCCATGAATAGTTGGAAGAGCTGAAAGAGTTCGGAAGACTGCCTTTGGCAAGGTCGTTTCACACAATCGTATATACACCTGAGTATACTGCAGTAAGTGCCAGTATTATATATACCCTTGCAGAGGGTATTATAAGTTTGTCACAAAGTGTGCAACGCACTGAAGCAGACATTTTCAACTCCACTAAGTTTTAACAATATTGGACTCTCTTATACTAGCTCTAATAAGCATAATTGGATAAAAAATTAGTTGTATGAAAAACTTCCAGATTTTTCCAGATATTTCTACTACGTGTTCTACGAATTCTAGGCTGTATTGTGTTTTTAGTTGTGATCCAAATTTGATTTAAGGCAGACCAAAGAAATAATCGGTTGATGAATGAATTTTTGTACCAAGAACTTCTTTGTTTTAATTTTTCTTATTTATACAAATATCTCAAATAAAGTTAGTCATTGCGAATTTTATGACGTATATAGTATTCTACTCGAACTTATATTTCAATTAATAAAAAATAAATTAAAAAAAAAAAATAAAAAAAAATATAAAATTTTTTTTTTTTGAAATATAGTTTCTTAATATGATGATTATGTTATACCTTCATGTATAGGGTATATACATAGCTCCGTCAAGTCACAGATAGCTGTTCTTTCTTGTATTGAAATCTGTTGAAAAGGTTTTTTGCAATTCACTTTGTGATCTACTGAATCATTTCTCGGAACTTGTTAGCGTCGCCTCAACAATAATCACACAATTTTTAAAGTAGTTATAGGTACATAATCTAGCTTGTATATCTGTATATATATGTACTATATACAGCACATATTTGAGTCCATGTTTGTTATTAATTTATTGTTTATATTTTCGTTTGCCTTGCGGCATTTTTTCAAGCGTTTTCTTTAACTAATGTGGCCTAATGCGCAAAAAGCACCAAACACGCAATATTTACACAAGCTTTATAGAGTTATTTTTTGATGGGTTACAACACCACCGCAAAACAGCACTCAAGTGGTTCGCTATGGTGGTGCTGGTGGTGCTGGTGGTGCTGGTGGTGGTGGCTTGGTATGCGTCTTTAAAAGACCTTATACCAATTTTTTGTTGTATATGTTTTGTTTTGATTTTTGCCAAAGCGGCGTCAAGCAATTAAGGTTTACTTTATTGCGGGTATTTACGAGTAAAGTGCCTTGCAGCTTGGAATTTCAGGCTTCTAATTGGTTTTTATAACGATATTTTTTTATTTTTTATTATTTTATTATATATTTTTTGTTTTTTGAAAGTTAAATACCTAAAGTGCCACCTGTTGACCCTAGTTGTGTTAGGTTTAGTTTTAGCAGCTCTTTAAGGGAACCAACAACCAACTAACTTGTAATACTTAAAGTAATGTAATTATCATAATGGATTGATTGATAGTTTGGATAGGATACGAGCTCTTGGCAGTAATTCCATTAAAATAAATTGATATGACAGTGGAACTAATCGCGAACTGATTGCAAATCAAGCATAAATCATCAACTCGGCGGACTTTATTACATTAAAATGTTTTTAAATAATTAACATTTGTTTCAAGGTCTCTTTCCTCTTCGATTTCGAACAACACTCCTGGAGATATAGTGCTGTGTGGGCTTCTTAACTCTGTAGATCTGATCCAAGCAGTGTTCTTTGGTATGAGAGTTTTTCAATCATATCCAGAGGAACCCCTGAAGTCCATCCAAACCGGTACTAGTACCTTTGGCGTCTACTTTAAAGGCAGCACGATCTACTGATCTTTTGGCTGTTCTTCAGTTTTATATAAATATCTGTCAACAAAGCAAGCTAAGCTGCTTTTATAAATTGCTCAGAAAAGACAAAGCGAAGATCAGTCAGCGATTAGTTCTGCTGAATGAGCCCATTCTTTAGTATGTTTATAGCACATCCGGCGGTCTTTCTAGTATCTTGAATCTTTAATTAAATCTTTAGTGGTTGAGAGTGAGAGTGTAAGTTCATTTTCCGCTCATTAATCTGTACTTTCATCAGTGTGTGTGTGCTTTTGGGCCAGTAAGCTCATTTCCCTCTCATTAAACTGTATTTTTATCAGTGTGTGTGCTTTTGGGGCAGTAAGCTCATTTGAGTACAACTCTTGAGGAGCTTTTGATATTTCACTTTAATCTTTACTGAATGCTTGTAATTACTTACGTTTTGCATTTATCTTAAATTGCATATCAATTTTGAAATGCATTGAAATGATTTGATTAATAAAACTTGGTGCACTTAAGTTATTGAATAAAAGCTGATTAAATTTGCCTGCATATTCAGGTATGCAGTTGACTTTGCCTAAGTCGAGCGGGGCAAATTAAAACGCCAATTGCAAGAAATGAAAGGCAGGCCACAACACAACAAGACACTTGTAGGTTTGGTCTTAAAAAGAGTACAACAAAATGTATAAAAATAAAAAATAAAATATAGAAAAAAAAGAGACAACAACAACAATAACAACAACAATACAATCCAATAATCAAACAGCTTCAATGTCAATCCAATGCAGGTGGCTGCGGACAGCGGACTGCGCCCCAGCTTTCGGTTTTTGGTCAAAAAACGTTGGCGCTTTGATTTATCTGTAACGCTCGTTAAATGAACACAGATACAGATACAGATACAAAACTGTGTGTTTCTTACAGATACAAAAACTCTATGCAGAGACCCGTTCGGTTTCTCCCTCTCTGTATCTGTATGTGTGTGCTGCTTAATTGTTTCGCTTTGCTTTGGGTGTTTTGTAATCGCATTACGTTGGTTTATGGTCAGGTTCTACGTGTGACGTACTTACCGAGTATTTCTCCTTCAGCTCTGACGATCCATTGTGCAACAATATACAATACTATACTCTACGAGTACAACAACAACGATGCTTACGCTTAAATCGATTTATAATGGAGCGTTCTTCGCATTGAGATCCGGTTACCACCAATACATTGTGTTGACAGATTGAGAAGGATGTATATGCCTTGTCAATATTATAAATCTATATATTGTACTTATAATTCAGTCTATACTTTATGCTCTCCAGCTTGAACCGCACCCAAAACCAACCCAAATTCTTGACAAGTAGCTGCCTACACTGAGACAAAAGAAACATAGCTGAATATGATTTCGAAATGAGATTTTGATCATTGATACTTGATAAGTTTACCATAAAATACTGACCTTATTGTTTCCAGATACTGATTTTGTTTAACTTTTATTACCACATCAATCTTCTGATTTGATCTTGTTATTTGTGATAGTTTGCCATTCTTAATAGAAACCATTAAGTTCATTATACTATGTTCCTTAGTAGATTTGAGATGGAAAAGTCACGTGTTCCAAAAATTGATTCACCAGTGATCAAAACTCTATCATTGATAAATGATGAAAGGTTTCTTATATCCTTATGAAATTTGGTACTTGGTTAGTATTGTTTTCAGCTAAGATTATGTTCTTTTTATTATTCCGAGATATCATACGTTATGTGCGAAATTCCTTCCTTCCTTTAATTTCTTGCTGTGTAGCACTTGCAATTTGTTCAGGTGCTTGCTAAAGGATTACAGTAGTCTTGAATTGAGTTCTATTGGATTAGATTGCTTGGGGTTGGTCTGACCAGCAACAGAAACAGAAACCGAAACAGCAAAAGCAACAGCAACAGCAACAGCATCTTGGCAGCAAGTCCAAGTTTTGAGTTCGTTGTCTGGCAACTTGCAGCAGCAGCAGCAGCAGCAGCAGTCGCCGCAGCAGCAGCAGTCGACTGCACTTAGCTCGTAAACTGGAAAGATCGGTTTCAGGTTTCAAGGACTTTTGGTGGACATTCACTTTTCAAGCCAGCCAGCAGCAACGAGTGGTGCATAGAACCACTACCAAAGCTGACTGACGACTAGTTCAACTCACTGACTGACTGACTGACTGACTGGCACACTGAGCCGCATTTTATGCCGTTCGAATGCTTTGTGGACCACGAGTGCAGCGCATGGGCAGCTACTCCTACTCCTCCCTACTTAACTCTCCCTGCACAGCCCTAACAAAAGTCAACAGCTTGTGCAGGCCCCATAGAGAATTTGCATAAGCCTAACTGGACCAGCCCTAAGCCCAAATTATACTTAGAGCTGCAACAAAGCATCGATTGTGCTGTCATTCGATAGTTTCGATAGTCCGCTGCAACATAGCATCGATTATGCTGTCATTCGATAGTTTCGATAGTCAGAATCGGAAACTATTGCTAATCTCCCTTTCTTAATACTGATAAATCTCGATAGTTACTCTATATATATAAAACAATCGATACTATCGATAGTGGCATCGATTGTTTGCCAGCTCTAACAAACACACGCTAACACACTTTGGGAAAGTGCAGAGATTGGCAGCTTCCAAGCTCTGTTAAAGCTTTCAATCTTCAAGCTCTCAAGTGTTTTGTGGGCGCCTAACAATTGCTTTTGTTTTATTTGAAAGTAATACTTTATGTTTGTTTGTTTTCTTGTTTTTTCGTGTGTTCTTTTTGGTGGGGTCTGAAAAGCAACGGTACATTGTATTTGTATTTGTATTTGTATTTATGTATTTCGTCGTCGTTGTGGTCGTTGTCATTTTGCGTTTGTTTTTTGTGTTTATTTGCATGCTTTAGTTATTGCATTTGAGCCGCCGCCAGAGCACACTTGTCTCGTTATACCCCGCAGGCATAGCTTGGACGACGGGTATGCAATGTGGGTGATCAGTGATCACATATGTAATAGATAGTCTGAAGTGAAGTTGAAAGATTGATAGATTTTTATGTGAATGGAATATAAAACATGCTTGGCGAGCTTACACTGCTTTCAACTATGGGGGTGTTCACGACAACTTGATTATCAGATTAACGGATTAACTGATTAAAAATAGAAATGTGCGCCAAATACCCTAAGAGCTTAAAGGCAAATGTCTGTTTATCTTTTGAATAATAAATACATATCTCATTGATCTTTAACCAGTTAACCCGTTAACCCAATGACCGTGAATATCCCAAATAACGTGTTATGATTTCTAACCAATCAGTGCAGGTATTTTGAAGTCAAGCATTTGTTTTGTTGTATGAATTCTTGCCTCATATTGTCGCTTGAGTTGTTTTTTTTGTTTTTTTGTTGATAGTCATTGCAGTCATTACACAATAAATTATAATACGGGTTTGTCAGTCAGTGTCCCATGTATCGGAAAGGTTTGGAATGCCTGCTGTTTGCGCATCATCAGCGTCATCATCATGATGATGATTGTCATTAAATTAACATTATAGTAAGTATGTTTGTCTGTTCTAATGCTCTTTGGGAACTCGTTTCATTTGGTTTTGTTTTGTTATGTCTCGTTTTCGACCAAGGTGCAAACTTGATTCGCATTGGCAACGCTGCGTCGCGTTGTCGTCGCATCTGCAATTTTGACATTTCGAGTCAACCTTGAAATCAAATGCGAGCTGCTTCAGCTTCTGCTTCTGCTTCAGCTTCAGCCTGCTCCTCTTGTCAACTCGATATAAGCCAGAGTCTCAGTCTCAGTCTCAGCCTCAGTTTCAGCCTCAGACACAGTCTCAGTTTCAATTTCAATTGATGCTGTGGTTGGTTCGTCGTTAGCCCAGCTCGTAAATTGCAAGGTTTATAAGCTGATTACCATGCAACGATATTAAAAGATTGAAGTTCGTGCCAGATGGCCTGGCCAAGACTTAAGACTGGAGCTGCAAGACAATCGATGCCCCTGTCGATAGTATCGATTGTTTTTCTTTTCATATGCCGCCACTATTAATTGTTCTCACACATCCCTAATTAGTCTAAAATGCACCAGAAAATGAGTTGATGAAGAGTTTATTATTGTTCTGAAAACAACATTGGTTTTCTGAATTAACTAAATTGATTGAAGACCAGGTTTGTCGATATGTTATCGATGGTTTAATCGAAAGTATCGATAGGCAGCTCTATTTAGCACCTGGCGACATTTTGATTGCCTTAAAGGTCATTTGGCCGCTGTCTTCATTTTGAGCTTTGACATTGCAACTTCGCTGCACATACACACACACGCACAAAATGCTGCTTTCATCAACTCTCTCGCTCCTTAGCGCTTTCTCTTTCTCTCTCGTAGTGCGTGCGCTGCGCAGCTCAGCTTTGAGCTTTCACTCAAAACAGCTGCAGCCACACAGCAGTCACTCAAGGCGTGCGCACTGACAAAGGTCAATAAAGGACTCGGCTTTTGGCCCAACCACTCACTCACTCGCGCTCCTCTCTCTCTCTGTCTGTCTCTCTCTATTTTACATTGCAAGCTCTCTCTCTCTCTCTCGAAATTTTTATGAATGAAATGCAGGCAAGCGCGCACAGGCCCTTCCACCCACCACCCCCCACGCGCTGCGCTGCGCATAAGCAAACCTACGACAATTGGAACTTTAGGATGAATGAATGACGCAGTTTGCGGCTTGTGAAAGCTTTGCGACTCATTCACAATGACGTCAGGCATGCGTAATTTTCCTAAGCACCTTTTTGCGTGGGCATCATCGAACACCCACACAACCGCAGGCTCCCCAAATATGTATGTGTGTGGGTGTCTGTTCCTGTGTATATGTAACGTAATCCTGCACGTTTAATACGTACGTACATATATAGTATCTGTCAAATTACTAACGTGTGCCAGATAAGATAGGACTTTGATATGAAATGCGCCCTTTGGTTAAAGCCATGGCAACTGTTGTCTCGTTTGTTTACTGTTTTACCAATTACTATCCCTTATCCGGCACCCCTAACACCCCCTACTACCCCTGCCGTCGATTATATTGTTTCGTGCTTACGTAACATTCAATAGTTTAACTTAAATTACGCTTAATTGAATGCTATGTTTACGTCGCTGTTCCCCACGCCCACGAGGAAGCCAGAGGGCGCCAGCACGGTGGCCACCTACCAACTTGCCACGCCCCATTTCAGGCCTCAGGCGCCACTTGCCACTTGCCACATGCCACATACGTACAACTCATACTTCAACTCAATGCTTCACATATCCTAACCACAAAACTGTCCCAACGTCTGCTACGGCGACTGAGCGTGGGCGCCTGTCGGCTGCCCGTTGGTTATCCCATTGGTTGTTGCCACATGCCCTGCGGCTGCTACGGCTGCTACTGCTGCCACTGTTGCTGTTGCGAGCTCGCTCCACTGAGCCGCGCTGCTTGTAATGGAGATGGGAAACGGAGGAGAGGTAGCCAGCACATCGATTTTTCATTACAGTCAGCGTCATTGGAGCTTTTCCGAGCTCTCTTGGCTGCTGCCTGGCTGGCGTCATCAACGTCAGCATCAAGGATCTGTGCCTTGAGCTGTGCGGCTTAATGAGCTGAGTGGCACTTTTCCTACCCTTTTTGTGTTCACGTGCCACATACATTCACTATTCACTTGTTGGTCTTCGCCCTTTCAGCAACCAAATCAACTCGAATAATTTTACTTTCAACAATGATTCAAACTATAATGTAAATCAATCTAGATGATTATACTCAGCCAAAAACACACTCCACATGGAAATTGGTTTAGTTTTCCTAGAATTAAGGGAGTTTGAAATCTAGGAGAAGGATCTACTTCTTCCCAAGTTCAAAATTTTGACAATTTCGGCATGAATTTTGACCAAAAACATGAACTACCTCTAAATATGTTTTAAAGCAGCAGTCAATGCTTATTTTGAGCTCAGCAATCGATTGAAATCAAATAAATTTAGATTTTTATTTTTTCAGACAGATTCTTTAACCAAATGTGTAAGGGGGGAGTAAGGCACAAATTCGAAAAAAATTAATAATATTTTATTTTTTAAATTTAACTATATTTGGATGACAAATCAATCTAGGAAACAAATTTACAACAAAAAGGCTTCACTCTCAAAAATCTGATCAGTTTTGACAAAGTTAAGTGAGCTTAAACCATTTGTAAAGTTCAGATAATCAGATCATAAAGATTATTGTCGTTTTAAGACCAACTTGCTTTTGATTTTGTATTCTAATTTGATTGCCTAATAATAGTCCAGACATCAGCTGACAAATTTATACTTTTAAGTTGTCTAGATTTGTTTTTTATTTGTATTTTTAAATTATTTCGATTGGTTGCGTTTTTAGGCAACAAAATTCATTTAACTGGATGTACGATCTTTTTGTTTACGAACCAGTATACAATACTGGAAATCAGGTTTATTTTTACTACTTTGTGCATAACATTAGGCTAGAGATTTGGGAATTTTGCTGTTGAGCTGACGATCATTTGAAACCCAAATGCAAATCTACAATAATGTAAATGAAATATGCAAATTTCATTTTTTTGTTTCGTTAGTTTGCCTACAATGTAAGCGACCTGGAAATTATGTGTGTGTTTAGCTGGAAAAGCAAGAAAAAACTTTTAGACAAGTCTTATATATGGTCTGGCCTGTAATTATTGCATTTGAATTTGATTATTTACCATAATTACACAATAAAATTGATTGTTTCAGTGTTTGAGTGAATTATGTATGTGATTTAATGAATATTTGTTACATATATATAATGGTGACCCCGACGTATATTATGGTGACCCCGTTTTCAGCTTGGAATAATATTTTCCATCGCTTCGAAAGTGCATTTTATATTCGTTCTTTTTGACCAAGAAAGAAATGGTTTACTTTCCTTTTTCTTTCTATTTTGTTGTCGCTTATTTTTGCTCTCGTTTTGGCGCATTTCTCTTTGGCCAAAACGTTGAGCTGCCCACGCCATAAAGTGCGAGAATGCAGGCGAGTTATTCTATTTTTAGATGCCAATTTGCAAATAGACTGGCAATAAGGGGGACTCTCAATCAAGTTAAGTCAAGTGTGTGTCTGTGTGTGCCTTGTGCTTGTGTGTGTGTGTGGGTTGTGTGTGTTTCATGCTGATAAACATTAAATGCTTATCAACAATTTGCAAACAATTTTCCTGCTCTCTTTTGCAAAATGCAGACAGGAAATTGTTGCCATGATTTTTCAGCTGACGCATTGCTTTCCCTTATAAAATACTCTGTAGCAGGCAAAAGGTGGAGGGGAAAGCCATATGCTGTCTGATGGAACTCAGAGTCTATAATAGCTAGAGCTTCTAAATTTGGTACCTGGCTGCTCCAATATTCTATACAGTTGATGTTTACTTAACATTTTGGATATGATCAATCAATCAAAGGAAAATATGTATAGATATATTATACACAAATATAAAAATTTATAATCATTTTGGAGTAACTGTTAGCATAGGGTATATGCTATTCGAGCACTTGCAGCTTTTCATACTATATTTTCTTGCCTCATTGTTTTGGGATCTTTAACTGTGGTGCTTTGACGCCAGCAACACGACAGGACATCAATTTCATGGCCATTTTGCTTGAGGGTTAGAAGGAGGGCAGGTTGCGTGGGGCTTTGGGGTGGAGTCTGGGGCATCAGTTGTCGTTTTTGTTTTTTTTTTTGGGCTGTGTTCACGCTTCGCCAAGTTTTCAAATACGCCACAAAACGTTGACGGCAACTTTCAATTTATTTTTTGTCGAGCCTCAAAAACGGCAGCAAATAATTGTTGTGCGTGTGTGTGTGTGTGTGTGTGTGTGTGTGTATGTTTTGTTGTGTGTATTATCAAATTGGTTCATGGCAATTCTTGTGCGTTGTGGCAGCCGCACGAGCTCGTTAACGCCGCCTAACGGAGGCTGCATGCCACGGAGGCGTTGCGCCAAGTGTTAGGACACAATTCAGACGGCAAATCCAGCAGACACAGCTGCAACCAGTTCCATTCTAATGCGCCTGCAAAGTGAGCGTTTTCCTACACTCGCAGAAATTCTATGAGTTCAACTAGAAGACAACATTTTGACCCTATATTTCAGTATGGCATAGAGGCAGGTAACTGTCCTGCTCTGGGCTTTATATTGAACATATATTTCTAATTTTAATAGCCACATCTGGACTAAACATCACAATCTATTTTTCTTAACAGCCCACCCTGCTTTCTTCCTCTCCTTGCCAAGTTTTCCCCCCTGTTTTTCGAACAGCTTACATTTTTGTATCTCTTCCTATTTTTATATCAATGTCAATGTTTCTCCGTCCTAATTGTGATTTATGTTGCCTTCAGATGACGACCACTTATATTAACATGCAACATGCTATTTATCAAACATGAAAACAGATATATATTTAGGTATTTCTTTATGCCTCGTGTCTGTTTCTCTGAAACTTGGTACAGACCTTTGTTGGGTCAAGTTCTCATATTATTTGTCTTATACTAAATCTCTCCTAAGAGCTATGTTAAGTAACTTCAAATTGAATGAGAGATTTAGTATAAGTTTTATAGTATGAGAACTTGATCTAACAACCTTAATATAGACTTCTTTCTGATTCTATTCTCTCAAATATATATATGTCCTTTTACCGAATTGAATTGGATTGAATTGTTTTGCAGCTCTAAGATGTATATATTTACTTATATAGATTGCTTCAATCGGTTTATATGCTCTAAATATCCAAAGATATTTAGTTATTATATTTATATTTCAATTTCTTTTGGATGAACTTACAGAACTTCCTTTGATATTATGAATTCTTCGAGTGTAGCAAGAGTTATACATACTTAGTGCAGTATTTATGTATATAAGTTCATATGCTTATGTGTATATAGTTATAAGTGGAGTGCATGCAGCATTGTAGCTGCCCTTGGAGTCGTTTCTTGACGATGTTGTAGCTGCTGCTGCCACAGAATTAAGGTCGTTTCTGTTTCTGTTGTTGTTGCTGTTGTTGTGTTCGTTTCGTTGTGTATCACGTTTGTGGCCTTTTGTTCTTGGATCGTAAATTTGTGTGGCAACAACGTGCGTGGAATTCAGGATGCACCTTATCAGAGGCCAAAGCATCGCCCCCAAAAGTCGCAGACATCAAACCAGCAGCAATACACGACTGCGTATACGTAATTTATAAGAGACTGAATGTGTGTCTGAGTGTGTGTGTGTGTGTGTGTGTGTGTGTGTGTGAATGTGTGTGCTGTTGACTTTCACTTTTTGCAATTGAAATTCTTGCATAAAGCCAATATAATTATCTCTCGTGTGTGTTACATAACTCTTAAAGCCCGAACAATGAGCGAGGCGACTGTTTGGCAGCTGCAGCATTTGTGGCATTGGGATTCTTGGCTAAAACCGACTTGGGATCTCTCTGTAAGCTTTCTTCTAAGGTCTTTATGGATGCAGTACCACTCCCCAAAAGCTTGAAATACACTCCCTTTTTTAGACACTGAGTCGCTTAGCAACTTGAAGCATTTCAACAATTCACTTTGCATTCAGTCAGCAATAAACGACATTCTTCTAAGTTGTTGGTAATTGTAACCACAACAACAACAACAATAACAACAACAACAACAACAGTTGGCAGCCAACACCCAACTAAGCACACACAAACATACACACACTTACACACACACAGACATGCACACGCTGCATTTAAGAATTAGTTGTTGTGTTTAGTTGGTGCCTTTTAGAAGTCTGTATCAAATGAGCTGTAACAAGAAGCCAGCCAAAGACACAGTGAGTGTGTGTGTGTGTTGTGTATGAGTGTGTGTGTGTTGTGTATGAGTGTGTGTGTGTGTGCAGGCAATAACTAAACCAGTCTTGAAAGGTGTCTTTTTAACCTGGCATAGGCCGAACAGGGCAGACCAAGAGCAACTCCGAGCAACGCAACAATTTAACCAAGTCAATAAGTTAAATTAAACAAATGCGAAGCACAGCGAGAAGTGCAATGCTTAACTACCACATACCCTGGAATTTGTATGAAATATAAAAGAGTCTTATATAGTTTATATTAATGTCCATACATAGTATGTAGAAATCGGGCAAATAAGTCAGAGGATATAATGCTTATAAGAAGAATGAAATTTTGATCGTATTATTAAATAAATTTAAAGAAAATGTTTCATTTGTATTCGATTTTGAATTATCTAGGAAATTGAGAGAGAGAGACAGTTGTCGCATAGTTTCTGTAAGCAAAAATATCGTTATAATCGATTATCGATAGTATTATAAATACTTCCATATATCAAAGAATTAAAATGTATTGAAATGGAAACCTGCCTTATATCAAAGACTTTACTATCAGAAGCAGTTCGATATATGTGGAGGCGATATTCCCCAAACGATATACATTAAATCGATTGCCTTGAAAATATCGATAGATTTAGTGCATCACTAGTCAGCGCCGAATTCTTATATTTTGCATTTAATCACAAATATTTCTACAAATATGTTATCGATAACTATCGATTGCTATAAATAGTAAATAATGCCAGCTGTAGTTGTGGTATATCCTAAGCAGACATTAGTTTTACAGGGTATAAATATCTAAAACATTTTGGCCAACAAGTTCTAGTAACAACTGACGTCGACGACGACGTCGACTGCTGTCGATGCTGACGTTCGCTGCCGACGTTGACTTTAACGTCAACGTCGACGTCGACGTCAGCGCAATGAAGCGTGCTGCTATCGAGACGCTGCAGTCGCTTGTTGTTGTTTTTTGCTTTTTGACTTGAATTGGGCTTGGACTTGGACTGACTCAAAGAGAGTGAGAGAGCGCGCGAGAGGGAGGGCGGTGGCAGAGGCGTGACGCTGGGGATCGCTTAGGGTGGCGGGGGAGCGGTGTGTGTGTGTGTGTGTGTGTGGAGCGGGGCGTCACTGGGGCAAAAGCGTTGATACAATTTTTAAATGACTTTGCTTTGTATCTATCAAAAAGTGCTTAATGTTGTTGTTGTTGTTGTTCTGCTGCTGCTGTTTTTAAATTTTTTTATATTCCTTTTATTTTTGTTGTTAATATTAATTTTTATTTGCAATTTTGGTTGTTGGTATTCCATAGTCAGATTTCAGTGCATAAAATAGCAATTTAAACGTTTCTTGTTTTGCGCTATGCGAGTGTGTGTGTGTGTGTGTGTGTGTGTGTGGTGTGTGTGCGTTTTTGAAAATCGAAAGCAAGGTCTTTTTCTGCGCAAACACGCAGACAACAACTCAGACAAGTCAAACGGACGGACTGACAATTCTCTGGCCAGTTGCTTTTTATACCCTACCAGAGTAGGGTATTATGATTTTGTCAGGCACTGAAACACACATTTTCAAACCCTTTACAGTCTATACTATATAGTTCATATATTCTTGATCAACTGAGTTTATATAGCTTCTCAGTTTTTAAGGTATTTCTATGAGATTTGGCACAGACTCTTCTTTTTGCTCTAGGCAGTAGATATAGTAGATAAAGTAGATATAATAGATGTAGTAGATATAGTAGATATAGTAGATATAGTAGATATAGTAGATATAATAGATATAGTAGATATAGTAGTATAGTATATGTACATATATAGTTGATTAGGAACAGTCTTTGGGAAAAATACACATAGTTGTATGAAAGACCTTTTATCTTTCAGCCTCACACATCAATTACAAGTTTCCTTATGTTTTTTAGGTTATGTTAACCAAATTTGATAAAAATAGGAGCACTATATCTTAGTAACAGGAACAGCTTACAAAATGAGTTAAGGGAACAACCTTTTTACTTCCTTTATCCATAACATGGATAAAAATGGGTTATTGATTGTTTTTTAAGATATCCTTACTCACAAATTTGAAGTTCTCTTGTGCTCTTTGGAAGTGGAGTACTCTATATTAAAATCGTATTATTATTTCTTATGGCTGTTATGGTCGCAGTCCAATAAATAATAAGTTTTTGTATGAAAAACATAAGCCAAGCTTAGACTATTCCAGTTTTGTTATAATTTATATAACTTGGTTAAATTTGATGAAAATTGATTTACATTTTTTTTTGTAAACTATAGAAACAAAACCGTCTAAAACTGAGATTTTGTATGAAAATCTTTTGGTTTTCCAAATGGAAACAAAACCCTTTTAAACTGAGAATTTGGATGAAAATCTTTTGGTTTTCCAATATTTTTAACAAACTCAACAACAGCTAGTATTATTATGCCTAATACAGGAAATTTGATTGAAAATCGCTCAGTTCTGCAAGGGTATTTAAACTTCTTTCAACCCGTTCATAAATGTTCTTGCCTGTTTGTTGTTGACTTCTTCTACACACATACACATAGTACATATATCTATATGTATTTGTACTTAAAGCTCCACTTTTAGTTTAGAACGCAATTTATAATATTTAGTTGACGCCCCAGTCACATGCAGCCAACACCTGAAACAAAGGAATCTGCGTTTGTTTGGCTTTTAAGCCAAGACTATTTATACAAACACAACAAATGCCCCCTCTCTATTTCTGTCTCTTTTACAGCCCCTCTTGCTGTCCCTCTAGTATCTCAAGTTATGTTTGTTTGCCTTGTTGCACTTCGGTCTCTTTTTCTGTTTCTATTTCTGTTTCTGTTTCTATTTCGATTAGCATTTCTCTTGCTATTTCTTTTTCAGGCGACGTCATCAGGCGGCCTAATTGCAATTAGCGTGAAAAAGTACAGTAATAATGCTTAAGTCAAGTGTGCTTGACTAAAATATATCCTGTATTTAAAAATGGATAGA